>OX467327.1:10643750-11287500 GCA_950108535.1 Agriphila straminella | reverse complement strand
TAACCTAACCTAACCTAACCTAACCTAACCTAACCTAACCTAACCTAACCTAACCTAACCTAACCTAACCTAACCTAACCTAACCTAACCTAACCTAACCTAACCTAACCTAACCTAACCTAACCTAACCTAACCTAACCTAACCTAACCTAACCTAACCTAACCTAACCTAACCTAACCTAACCTAACCTAACCTAACCTAACCTAACCTAACCTAACCTAACCTAACCCGTTGCACTCCGAACGCCGAAGTATAAGCAGCTAAAACACGTGTGCTCCGCACTAAAAAATTCGAAAAAATAGGTTTTTCTTATCGCAGCAACTAGTGCGATATACCAAAAGTTGCGTCTCAACGCGCTCTACACGATAGTGAAACGTGTGCAAAAATCAGTGCAGTGCCCTTAAAGTTATTAAGTGAAAAGTGAAATTGACACGTGCTTAGTGCAAAAAATTGGCTGTTTTTCGCCCACTGTGTCCGCAATTTGCGAGACGCGTGGGATCTCGACATTTCGCCGTGTGCGCGTCAGCGCGCCCTACACGCCGGTGCCTGTTGCAGATTTTTAGCGACAATACCCGCTGAAATATTAAAAGAAAAAGAAATAACCTTCAACCACGAGGTCAGTCTTCCCGGGGCGGCCGGGTGGTTTGAAGGGGTCCAGCAGACGCGGGGCAGCCGGGTGAGCTACGCGACACTTCGTTTTTCAAGATTGGATAGAAACAAGCTAAGTTATTTAAGTTTAAAATTTTAAAAATTTTCAAAAATTTATATTTCAAAATTTTTATTCATGATTATCTAAGTTTATATTTTCTAAAATTAGAACCTATTAGGCCCTTCTATACAAAATTTTAATTTTTGAAATCGGACTTATAAGTCCCAAGATATAAATTTTTGAAGATAAGGGTAAAAACTTCCCCTTCAAATTGTGCTTCTGTGTTTGGACTTTTTTGAAATTGGTTTATTGTGTATTATTGTGTTCGGTGTGCTTTATTTTTAGGTTTTTAGTTTGTAATTTTAGGACGAATATCGCGGGAGATATTTTAATTTTTAGGTTTATTTTTAACATAGGTTTTTTAGGGTAGGACGTAGGGGGCTGGAGGGTCCACATTTGCTTAGGACTCCTCCCCGGACATCCAAAAAGCCCGAACACCAGGGCTCTAGGGCTAAAACCAAGAATTTACCCGACTGGCGGCCATTTTGGTTATTTTTACCCAAGTCGGGTAAATTATTGGAACGCCAATATCTCTCAAGTCTTTGGCCGTAGAGAGCCGGGGTTTTCAGAGTAGGGAGTGGAAATAGTCCATCTTTCGGGCCCCGGGCAAATTTCCCCGAAATTCCACATTGTTGGAATTTCGCGTTTCCACATAGTGGAAGGGGTAGCCCACGATCTGCCAACCCTCCCAGAAGAAACCCCGTTTCTCTGGGACCAATAGTTTGGGCGTGAGAATTTTTTGAAAATTTCCAAAAAATTTTTCAAAATTTTTTGGATTTGCCATAGCTCCCGCAATATTCGTCCTAGCGCGGTCGCGTCTTTAGCTAGGGTGCGAAGAATTTTATTCCCCACCCCTCCCCATCCTTGGAATCCCTAAATTTTGATTTTTATTCTTGCCCCCCCCCCTAGCGATCTTGCGAGATAGAGTTTGCCGGGGCTCCCTGACTGCCCCAAACCCGGGGACTCTAGCCCTGATAACGGCTGAGATACTACCCCTCAAAGTTGGCGTCCGCCATCTTGGACGCCATTTTGAAAAACTTTGAAGGGTCGTACCTCCCAAACTATTTGGGCTACAGGGCTGGGGATTTTTGCATAGAGGCTTCCCGAGGGACCTTTACCAGCCTAGTGGGGTAAATTTACCAATTTACCACTTCGGTAAATTTTTCGAGCTGGTCCCACCAATCGATAGGCCTTCGACCCCTCTATGCAACAACCCAAAACCCTAGTTCTGAGCGACTAGTAGTTTCCGAGATATTGGAAACTTACCCAAGTTAGGCAACATTTACCCAATAATTACCTTTGGGATAACTCGGGAACTACTGGTCCCACAGAGTCGGGACTGGTATCAGGCTGTAGGGCATTGCGAGGGCTACAAACGCCCCATAAGACGCGACCCGGTCGGAGCCGCCATTTTGGCAGCCATCTTGTTTTTATGTATAATAGGTATAACTTTTAGGGAAAAATTCCTAAAAATTTTCTTTTTTCACGGGCAGGTGTAGTTTATCACCCCCTTCGACATTTTAAAAGTGTAGAGACGTAGAGTCACTATTGTGACTCTACATAACAAAACAAAATATTTTGACTTTTTTGTAAAAATCTTTTTAAAAAACGAAATTTTCGGTATAAAATTTGGACAAGCTATATTGCGCAGGACGCACTTGACACTTTTTGACAAATATATATAATATTTACATATACATTTTTACATTTTACACTTTATACAAACTGACAATACTGCTCCCCCCCATACCTTGACTTTTTCCGAGATGGCTTTCGTCCATACACCTGTGGGTAAGATAGGGAAAATCCAGAGTCCCCGGAAACAACCGGGATCTTCACCACCTGGCACGTCAGAGCCATTGACCGGGATTCAGGACCCTACGGAAAACTTCTTAAAACGCAGGAACGTTCAACGTAAGTCTATTGACCTTAAGAGGACTTATGAAAAGATTCCTGACGAATTCGCCAAGAAGACCTTCAGTGAAGTTCTCCAGGAACTGATGGTCTCAATGGAAAATGTCCCTCTAAAGATCAAAGAGTACCCACAAATGAGGAGGGATATCAAGGAACATTTGGAACAGCACTCGAAGCGCGGTCTCTTGCTCCTCTTCGACTTGAGCAAACGTTATACTGATATGGAGAAGGAGAACCTCAAGCTCGCACTACAGGCTGCTACAACACTGAAAGCGCCTACTGCCGGAAGTGAGGACACTGTGGCAGGCAACAGGATGGAATCCTTGAAGGAGGAGTTGGAGGAGATCAAGTTGCTTGTCACAGAGTCCCACATGGACTTGGGGAAAAGATTGAAAGAACAGAATAAAATCCTGGCAAATCAAGCTGCCGCGCTCGAGAACGCTCCGCGGCCTACATCATCCCAGGCAGAAACATCAAGCCAGGAGGGTAAATTGTTAATTAACAAGCTGGTGGAGATCGAGACGAGCCTGGGCGACATCGCCTATCATAACAACAGGCATCTCGCAAAGTTAGAGACCATGGACACAACGCTGAACACGGTGAATAGGAACATCTGCGAAGCTCACAAAGATCTGAGCGAGACCATAGGGACAGGCATTTCGGACCTGAGCGCCGCCACTAGCGCGGTGGGCGGAAATGTCGCAGATGTAAAAACCAAAGTGGAAACGGTGCATACGCTTCTAGAACAGGCAGACCACCAGCCTACAGCTGCAACTCCATCTCGCAAGCTGTCGTATGCAGCCGTCGCTGCGGCTCCTAAAACCACGAAACACCGTCCAGTCCCGGCGCTTCACTCTGTCGTAGTGACCTCAGACGACGCTGAGGAAACCAGCGGGGAGGTCCTCGAGAGAGTGAGGCGCGCGGTCGACGCCACGAAGGCAGGCATCAAAATAGATAAGATTAGGAAGGCCAAAAACCAAAAAGTTATCCTGGGATGCCGCCACAAAGCAGACCTTGAGCAAGTGACCACCAGAATAGCAAAACAAGACCAAAAGCTAAAAGTCACACACATCGAGAACAAGGACCCGCTTACAATACTTAAAGACGTGGTGATATCAGAAGACCTGAATGACGAAGCACTGCTCGCGGCCATTGAAAAGCAGAATTCAAATATATGGGAAGATATAAAAGAAGAAGACAAGAGAATAAAAATAAAATATAAGAAGCGAACTAGAAACCCGCATGCATCGCATGTAATACTGCAGGTAAGTCCGATCTTATGGCACAGGATGGTGGAGGCTGGAGTACTCCACGTTGACCTCCAGCGGGTCAGGGTGGAGGACCAGTCTCCCCTTATTCAGTGTTCGCGCTGCCTGGCGTACGGGCACGGCAGAAAATACTGCACGCACGATGCGGACAGATGCAGCCATTGCGGAGGTCCACATTTGCGGGCCAACTGTGAAGCTTGGCTCGCTATGTCTCCTCCGGAATGCTGCAACTGTGCGCATGCGGGGCATAAAAAGACCGACCATAGCGCCTACAGCGACGAATGCCCGGTCAAGCAGAAATGGGATTACCTAGCGAGGTCAACCACATCCTACTACACGGAATGACACGGCTACAACACCTACACCATCTCACTCCACTACCACTCCACAACACGTACTACAAATTAAATTTGGAATTTAAAATGTAGATACTAAATTGCACATTTCACTTAAAAATTCAAAACTCATATTTTGAATATATGAATTTTGATATAAATAAAACAATTTCTTAAAAAAACAGTTATTAAATAAATAGTAAAATTCATAATTAAGAATTCAAAACTCAAAATTAAAATTTATACAAACAAGTATTGAAAATAATATTAAATAAGAAGACAAATATAAATAGAAAAGAAAAAGGATAGCATTATATATTAAAAAGAATATATAATAACTACCTTAAAATTAAAGAATACGTTAATAAATAAGATAATATAAATAATTGTAAAATTACTTAAATAATAACTAGGCAAACATTACGCATTAGATAATAATTGTAACCCCATTAGACAAAATCGTTTTTAAAAAAAATTAGGCGCATAAATGTAATAAATAAAAAATTAAAAAATTGTAATTAGAACTCTTAAAAAATTAGTAGTCCGTCAACCCAAAAGTGGAGTGAATTCTAATTTTAAAGATTGTAAATTAGCATAAGAAAAGAAATAGGATAGTACTATATATCGTTAGTATATATAAAAAACTACCTAAATAATAAGATTGAAAATAGAACGTAGATTTTAAGGAATATGTAGTAGAGGTAAAGAATCATAGACCGAACCATGCGTATTGCAACTAAGCAAATTTGTAATAAGTAAGTAGATATAAGAAATTGTAATAGAAATTAAGGAAGTAATAAAAAGGCCAAATAATTGTTAACGGGCCCTTTATTTGTAAACGGCTAAATTGTAATAAATATAAAGATTAGGAAAACAATGTATAAATCTAAGATATATTAACTATTGTAAAATAGTAGATAGAAAGTAAAAATAAACTTGTAAGTAGTAAATAGAAATAGAACAAATAATTAAGAAAATTAGAAGTAATGTTAAGAACAATAAAAACATGTAATGTAAATTTAGGAAAGAAAATTAGGAATTATAGACAAGGTTGTTTATACTCTGATGCAAGAGACTTGTAAGTAATAAGAAAAGATATGTGTGAACTTATTTACCCTGTTATTAATAAATATAGAATAAAAAGTAGCTAGATAGGCTGGCATCCCACCAGCAAAAAGGTATGAATGAGGATAAGAATGAAAGAAAGATACAGAATGCAGCATAAAAGTGCGAGAGGCATACTTGAGAGAACTGGAATGAATGAGAAAAGTAGATATAAAAAGGCCTGGACCTCGAGTCTGGGGAGCAGTTGAAAAAAAAAAAAAAAAAAAAAAAAAAAAAAAAAAAAAAAAAAAAAAAAAAAAAAAAAACCTAACCTAACCTAACCTAACCTAACCTAACCTAACCTAACCTAACCTAACCTAACCTAACCTAACCTAACCTAACCTAACCTAACCTAACCTAACCTTTTTTTTTTTTTTTTTTTTTTTTCACGATGGGAAATGCTTTACGCATGCCCCGCGTTTTGGGATACGCGAGGATATGTCGGACTCTCCGCGGCTTCTGGGGGCAGACAGAATGCCCCTCAGAAAGTGCAATGCCGCGGCCTACCGACTAAAACCCACCGATGCCCCTCACATACGCCTTGGCGCGAGCACCTCCATCACCGCCGCATCCTCCTCGTCCTCAGACGAAGAGGGCACGCCGGGGAGGGAGGCGTCACTGCCTGACAAGGTCATGGGAACTCGCGAGAACACATCCACGACCTCGTCGGCGACTGCTCGCCTATGGCGAGCCCCACTCACCCCCCCAAAATGGGAGGGCCGGTGATCCCCCGGGGCATCCAGGGGATCAGCGACTGGCGGCAACCTGTGCAGTGCAGGGCCCGGGCTTCCCAGGCCTGGACCCCGCTGGTTGCCGTCAGGAGGAAGTAGGCGGGCGTACATCCGCCTCCTCCGCCCCAACCTTCGGCGGCGGCAGGGAGCAGCCTCGGGATCCTCTTCCCGGGCTCTCTCCGCGTCCTCCTTCTGCGTCATGACGTCTACGCAGAAGGAGTTTACCGCGTCCCACATTTCTTCTCCCTCCAACATGATGCAGACCACGTTTTGGAGGGAGAGATCGTCACCTATGACGGCGGTCAACTCCTGGCGCCGCGAAGAAAAACCCGGGCACACCTCCAAGGTGTGCTGCGCTGTATCCTCCGCCGCATCACAATGGTGGCACTCGGGGGTCGGCTCCCTACCGATGCGGTGCAGGTAGCGGCCGAAAGAACCGTGGCCGCTGAGAATCTGCACCAAGTGGTAGGAGAGCGACCCGTGGCGCCGGTCCGCCCACGTGGTGAGAAAGGGGTGCATGGCCTCCAAGGTCCTGGACAAAGTACCAGAGACCGAGGTCGAACCCCTTTGCTCTTCGAGCTCCTCAAACCACACGCGGAACGCCTCGATTATAGCCTCCTCCAAGGCGGAGGCCCTCTCCCTCGGCGCCAGGCGCCGGTCGTCCGCCCTTGCATCCACTCTGACGCGGTAGGCGGCCGCCAGGACGTGGGCTGAAATCTCCCACGGGGGAGTACCCGCGAGTACACACGCTGCGGTGTGGGACACAGACCGGTAAGCACGTAGTGCTCTCAGAGCCATGGCGCGCTGCGCCCTATGAAGAGACGCGATGGCCCGGGGGCCGAGAGCGTCCGCCCACACCGGGGCGCCATACAGCGCCATGCTGCGCACTATGCCCGCATAGAGGCGTCGAACTGAGGCGCTCGGGCCCCCAACATTTGGGAGAAGACGCCCGAGCGCATCGGCAGCACCCAAAAGGCGGGGTTCGAGGCGACGAAAATGCTCGTCGAACCCCCACCGCCCGTCTATCACCAAGCCTAAATATTTTAGGTGACGCGACAGTGTCACCTTCACGCCAGCCACCGTTATCTCTCGGCCTGGTGGCGCTCCCCTGCGAGGTCCATGAAATAGAAGGGCCTCGGTCTTGTGCAGGGCCACCTTCAGACCCAGCGCTTCGATACGCCTCACGACCAAAGTGGTGTAGATCGAGGCCAGCCTAAGGGTCTCCTCCAAGTCCCCCCCTCTCGCAGTGACAAGTGTGTCATCTGCGTAGCAGAAAAGTTTTACACGCGGGGGGAGGGCGGCACGAAGGACCCAGTCGTACCCGACGTTCCATAAGAGGGGCCCCAGAACGGAGCCCTGTGGAACGCCGCGGGACATGGGGTGACGATTGGCCACACCACTCTGGCCAGTGAACACGATGTCCCTTCCCTCTAGGTAGCAGCCGATGATGCGCAGCAAATATTGGGGCACCCCGTGATACCGAAGCGCCTCTAGAATAGTACGAAAGGGGAGAGTGTTGAAGGCGTTTGCGATGTCTAATGACACCGCCAACACGCTCTCCCCTCTACCAGTGGCGTCCTCCACCAGCTCCCTCAGTCCCGTGAGCGCGTCCATAGTGGAGCGCCCCACACGGAACCCAAATTGGTTCTGGGACAAATTTGGCCCCACTTCAGAAAGATGTTGGATGAGGCGGAGGGCGACAAGCCTCTCGAATACCTTGCCAACCTCATCCAACAGCACGATCGGTCGATAGCCAGACGGGTCGTCCGCGGGTCGGTTCTCCTTACGCAGGAGGCACAGAATGCCATCCTTCCAGACCTTCGGGAACTGCCCGGTGCGAAGACACGCATCGAACAGTTCGCGAAGGCGATCCCCGAGATGGCGCAGGGAGAGACCTAAGACTTTGCCCGGGACCCCGTCGGGACCGGGAGCGGTCCGTTTCCCTTTCAGTCGTGCGATCGCCGCCCGAAACTCCTCCTCATTGACAGCAGGAGGGTCGCCCTCAGTAGAGACCGCGCTCGCCACAGCTCGCGGAGGAGCCATGCTTGGCGGAGAGTGACCGTCAGACGATGGGAAAAGTTCCCGGACCACGGAACACAGAAGTTCGGGGTCCATGGTCTCGGTCAGGGGGGCGCCGCGCGCCCGCAACTGGTTGCGAGCAGTTTTGTAAGGGCGCCCCCACGGATCTTGGTTGAGGCCCTGCAACATTTCTTCCCTTGCCTCCTCTTTAGAGCGAGCGATGGCCACCTGCAGGGCTATCCGGGCCTCCCTGTATTGACTATATAGGCCCTCCTCCACCTGCGGGTCCCGAACACGCCGCCTGCGGTAGCGTGTGTAGGAGCGACGGGCAGGAGTGCAGGCCGTCCTGAGGTCCGCCACGTGTTGGGACCACCAGTACACCGCCCGACGATCCATGGGAGGGCGTGATCGAGGCATGGAAGCCTCACACACCTCCGTGAGAGCTTCCCTGAAGTGGGTGGCTCTCTCATTGACGTTGAGACTATTCATGGGCGGCAGACACCAGCTCTGGACTATGGCGGCCTCCTCTGCCATCTCTCTGTCCAAACGGTTGAGCGCCCAGCGGGGGGCGCGATCTCTCTGAGGGCCCTGGGAAGGCAGGGAGCGTTCTGTGGGAATCTCGAATCGGATGTAGCGATGATTCGAGAGATTCTCCACCTGCGTTATCACCCGCCAATCCTGGATCCGGCGTGCGAGGGCGGGGCTAGCAAACGAAACGTCCACAATAGACCCGCCCTGACGATGTACGCACGTATGGGTATTCCCCCTGTTTAGTAGGGAGAGACCAGAGGCGGCGGCCCAAAGCTCCACGGCCTCACCGCGCGCATCGGTGGAGCGATTGCCCCAAACTACTGACTTGGCGTTCAGGTCCCCCATGAGGAGAACCTGACGCGGAGCTGCGCGACGGACTGCGCTTCCAACCGATACGAGGTACGCCTCGAAGTCGACAAGCGGCCTGTTAGGGGAGAAGTATGTCCCTATCAGAGTGATACCCTCCCAGGCGGCCACCACGAACCCGTGGCCCCTTTCCACCACAGAGGGGGGCGTGAAGCCAGGCGCTGAACGTACAATAATAGCTACGAGACCATCCTGATCACCAACCCAATTGGGTCGGTCGACGACGAAGTATGGCTCCGCAGCGACGGCCACATCAATGGACCACTCCGCCAGGGCTTGCAGCAGCAGGTCTTGGGCTCTGGTGGCGTGGTTTAAGTTACACTGGAGGAAGCTAAATGGACGTCTTAAATCCATTAAGATTAAGATTCCATAGCCTCCTCCAGCCCAGCTACACTGGGTGTACCCTCATCGGGGGGCCTTGGCTTGGACTCCAGGATCTTCCCCCTCGTCTGGGGGGGATTGCATTTCCTCCCCCCCATGACATGCCCGGCCGGTTTTTTGTCGGCTGAACAAACGGCACAATGTGGCTCCACGCTGCAAGTGGATTGTTGGTGGCCGATTTTTCCACAACGGAAGCAAAGCCCGCTCCTATCGATTGAGGAGGGGCAGCACTGTTTAGAGTGTCCCGTTCCAAAGCACTTGTAGCAGCGCATGGGCCGGGCCGCCAATACCGTCACACTTGCCGAGCTGAAGCCGATGAGAAGGCGCCCGACACTGATTTTCTTGGCCGCGTCGATTGGGCACTTGATTAGTGCCGAACCAGAGCCTCCAGGACCAGTCCGGATTTCTCCAACCTTGACCTGGTCCTGTTGGCATTCGCCTTTCCTGGCAATCACCGCCATCAACTCCTCCTTCGATATAGAGTCGTCCAGGCCTGAGACTCGGAGGTCTGCGCACTTGACCGGCTGGACGACTTTTGCCACGTCTGACAGCGTCTCCCGCAGCTTGCCGGCAAGGATGCCCGCTTTTTCCGCAGACTGGGTGCCGTAGACCTCTATGATACGGGCCCCCGTGGCCGTGCGTCGACACCTCAGTCTGCCGAGCTCCAGCTCATCAAAGTTATGGGCCGTCCGGGCTCTGCCCAGGGCCTCACCGTAGGTCATCCCTTTCTCGACCGCTGCATCGTCAAGTGTGACGACCACAGCGGCAGATTTGGGAGAAATCAGCTTGGGCTTATTGGCCGACTTGGTGGGCTGAGTTTTGGCTGGGGCGCCTTGGCGCGCCGGCTTTGCTTTCGCCGCTTCGGAGTAAGTGGGCTTCCTCGCCACCGCTGCCTCCTCTGCAGGGGCGCCTCCGCCCTTCTTTCTCCTCTGCCTCTTCTTATTCGTGACAGGGATCCAATCATTATCCACTGGTACAGGGGGGTCCTTCGTCGCTGGAGAGGACGCCTCTTTCCCGGGCGCGGGTGCAGATGGTGGCACCGGCGGACTCTTCTTTGAAGGTTTGTCGGGTTTGATGTTACCGGCAGCCTTGCCCTTCGCTTTTACCTCTCTAGCCAGCGGTGCATCACTCTTGGAGGTGCCCGCAGCCTGCTCTGGTTGGGCAGGCTGGTTTTTCTTGTCAGCGGCGAGTGGCGGACGGTATCGCTTCTCGGGGAGGAGGCGCTCCTGCAGGCCTTCAAACCGGGCCTCCAGCATCGTGCCCACTGCCCGCATAATCCGGGCCTCGAAGCCTTGCAAGCCGAGCTCGGCCTCGCTCACATCTGGTCCAGCTGCCGTGCCAGAACCGGCAGTAGTTGGACGCAACGGCACCGGGGGAGCTGGTGCAGAAGGAGTAGGTGGAGTTACCTCAACCACCATCTCAACCTCCTCACAGCTCATGAATGGACTCGTGCGACTTTTCCTCTTGAGGGATTTTAGCTCCCTTGTCAGGTCGGAGACACTTTGTCGGAGTTCAGCAAGCTCCTTGCTCATGGCTATGTTCTCCGCCTTGAGCGCCCTCATGTCATCCGAGATGGACCTCTGGGCCATCTCTTCAAAGCAGTCCTGGATGGACTGGGCTGCCTTTTTCAGGGCTTTTTGGAAAGGCCCACTGAGGTGCGACGACTTCTTTGCTACCTCATTTATCACCCCGCAATCTGCCTTTATCACCTCCTCGATATCAAGGGAGGTTTTAGGGGCAGGAGCTGTCCATGGTACGCTGGGGTCCGTCCTGTTTTCCATATATTTGGACCGTGTTTCGTAGGCCCGCTTCTCCGCTTCGGCGATCTCGCGGTCGAGGCGGACCTGTTGTTCCTCGCGCTCAGCCTTTGCCAGCTCCTGCTTGGCTTTGGCGAGCCCAACATACTCCCCGGTCGTAGGGGGGCGTCCGCGCCCATGCCCTTTCCCTTTTTTCGGTGCGACATCAATATCCGACTCAGAACTATGCTCGTCTGAGCCCTTCTTTTTCTTTTTCCTAAGGCGTCGCGGGTTTTTGGACGCGGCGTCAGAAGCACTCTCTGATACGAGCACCGAATCCGTCATCGATATAACGGACCGGGCCGACTTCGAAGATGAGTCAGACTCGACAATCTGTCGCTTCCGCGATTGAGTCGACCTTGTGGAAGCCGCCGAGCCAGAACGCGACCGCGTGGCTCTAGGCGCCTCCCCGGCGCTCTCATATTTGACCTTCGATTGGCCCTGAGAAGGGCCTTTGGTTTGGCCCTGAGAAGGGCCTTTGATTTGGCCCTGAGAAGGGCCTTTGGGTTGGCCCTGAGAAGGGCCTTTGGGTTGGCCCTGAGAAGGGCCTTTGGGTTGGCCCTGAAAAGGGCCTTTTTCTAACACCACCTTACACGCCTCGGTAACAGATTTCACACCAGGGGTCCCGGATTTCCCCTGGCGCCGGTGGCCTACCGGAGCGTATTGGCCGCTAGTGGCTGATTTCACACACTGGGTACCAGCTTCCTCAGTGCGCCCGGCGTCAACGGGAGGGCATGACATAACACGATCCAAATTATCTGACATTTTCATTACGATGTCCCTCTTCCGGGCGAGGGAACCCTACCTGGCCTCGTCAAGTGATTTTTGAAAAGGTTTACTCCTTGTGGCCCCCACCCCGAAGGATGGCGGCCCCCGGCCCCGCACCATGTGCAGGGTAACGGGTTGGCCGACGGTGGCACGGAGTTCATACCACAGCCGCCCCGTCCGTGAACGGACACACCACGACAGGCGTTACTGCCTCCACCAAGCTCGTCTCGACTGCCGCTACCCAGGCTCCCCGGGACGCCAGCCGAGACAATCGACAGGCGCAAGCGCCACAAAGACCTCAGAAGGGTCACCAGGCGAAAGCTCTACCCCTTCTTAATTACAAGAAGGAGAGGTTTCGCCACAGACCGCGACAGCGGTTCGCCACATGAAGTGGCCATACTACGCCCCCCTCTACGGGGGCCACTTGTCAGACCATTAGCCGTCGGCGAGCATGGATTCCGCTCAAGCCGACGTTGCCCAGGGTGCACCACGGGGAGGTTGTCTGACCTAGCACCCCAACCTAACCTAACCTAACCTAACCTAACCTAACCTAACCTAACCTAACCTAACCTAACCTAACCTAACCTAACCTAACCTAACCTAACCTAACCTAACCTTTTTTTTTTTTTTTTTTTTTTTTTTTTTTTTTGTATGCCGTAGAAAAACGCATTTACGCGCTTCCCTTCCCGCTGGTGAACGGGACGGGGGTATGTGGGACTCGCCAGGAGGGGACCGCAACATTCAGCGTTGCAGCTCCCTCCACGACTGCCTCCCGTGATCCCACCCAACCAGGATGGTTCGGTGGGATCTCGGGAGGAGGGAATACCCACTAAAAAACTACGGCACTTGCCCACTCGCCACCGGTTGGTCATACGGGGGTCCATGGGTGGTAGTCACCCCAACTGACCCGGTGGCTCGCCCGGCAACCCGGGCCTCCTCGCGGCTGGGAGATGGCCGAGCAAGTTTGGCCATCTCCCCAGGCGGTCCAGGACCGTGCAAAGCAGGCGATGGGTCACCACCCACCGCCCGCGTGGTCCCCGTTAAAGCGGAATGAGGTGCGCAAAGCGCCTCCTCCTTCCGCCTACCCGCCTGCGTCGGAGCCGGTTCGCATGAGCCTCCTCTTCGCGAACCCGCTCCGATGCCTCCTTCTGCAGGATAACCTCCTCGCAGAAGGAGACTGCCGCCTCCCAGGATCTCTCGGTGGCCAGCATGGCCCGTACCATGCTGGGCAGCGAGAGATCCGCACCAATCACAGCTACCAGAGCGCAGCGCTGCGGAGCCCAAGCCGGACACACCTCGAGGGTGTGCTGGGCGCTGTCCTCCGCATCGCCGCACTCGTGGCACTGTGGGGACGCCTCGCTTCCAATCCGACACAGATACTTTCCGAAGCACCCGTGCCCGGAAAGCATCTGTGTCAGCCTGAAGGTCAGCGTCCCGTGCTGACGGGAGCACCACTCCTCAATGAGCGGCCGGACCGCTTCTAGCAGCCTCACCCCAAAGGGTTCCATCCCCATTTGGTTCTTCCATACTTCAACCTCTACCTCCGCCGCCATTCGCCGGACAGCGGCCACCTCTTCTAAGGTAGGGCGCTCACCTCTCTCGTGCGCAGCCCTACGATCTCTATACACCTCCCTGAGCACCTGGGCTTCCAACTCCCAGGGAGGCGTCCCCGCCAGTGCACAGGCCGCTGCGCACGAGACCGTTCTGTACCCTCGAATGATTCTTATCGCCATCGCCCTCTGCGCCCGATGGAGCATCCTCCTGTTATGATCGTTTAAACGGTCTGCCCATATTGGCGCACCATATAGCGCCATGCTCTTCAGTACGCCAGCAAATAGCCTACGACACTTATCACTGGGACCGCCAACATTTGGTAGGATGCGTCCCAGTGAGTTTGCTGTCTTTACCAGTTTTGGGGCTAGCTGACGGAAGTGCTCTTCGAAATTCCATCTTCCGTCTAGAACTAGCCCCAGGTACCTGATTGATGGACACAGCGGAACCGTGGCGTCGTCAATTGTTAAGTTTGTCCCAGCAGGGGGACTCCTCCTTGGTGCGTGAAAGCAGGTCGCTTCCGTTTTCTCTATGGCTACATTAAGCCCCAAATTTCTTATTCTTTCGATGACCAAGGAAGAGCCCACTTCAGCCAACCTCTTCGCTTCTGCGAATGTCTTGCCCCGGACAGCAATCAGCGTATCGTCCGCGTAGCATAGTACGCTCATCCGGGGCAATAGATTTCCTCTCAAAATCCAATCGTACCCGATGTTCCACAGCAAGGGCCCCAAGACTGAGCCCTGTGGAACACCGCATACCATGTCCCTGGCTACCAGCCTTCCGTCTCCTGATGGGTAAACCACTTCTCTGTCCTGAAGGTAGCTTTCCAGCATTTTGATGAGGTAGGGAGGCAGACCGTGGTACCTCAGCCCGTCCTTTATGATCCCGAAGGGAAGTGAGTTAAACGCGTTCCTTATGTCCAAGGACACCGCGATAACCACCTCTCCTCGGTCTATGGCTCTCTCCGTCAGTACCCTGAGGGCCTGGACTGCGTCGATGGTCGACCGCTGTTTCCGAAAACCAAACTGATTTTCTGCCAGATTTGGGCCCACCGTCTCTAAATGTTGCACGACCCTGTCGGCGAGAATCCTCTCCAGCATTTTGGCTACCTCGTCCAGCAACACTATAGGGCGGTAGGCCGACGGTGAGTCTAGCGGTCGGCCCTCCTTTGGGAGGAGACAAAGGCGCCCTCGCTTCCAGGCCTTGGGGAACTCTCCCGCTTCTATACAGTCACTAAAAAGCTCCCGGAGAGATTCCCCAAGGTGTTTCAGCGCTACGGGCAGCACCCTCCCAGGGATGCCATCAGGGCCCGGTGCCTTCCTCTTGGATTGAAGTCTCTCTATCACCCCCTCCATCTCCGCTTCCGTTACCCGATAAAAACCTGTTTCCTCCTCCGCCGGACTATGTGGGCCGAACAAGGGTGCCACCAGCGGCGAGTAGCCAGGGAATAGGCCAGCCACCACCCTAGACAAAAGTTCCGGTTCCATGGAGTCCATGGGGGGCGCTTGATGGCGGAGTTTGCTCCTTACCATCTTAAATGGACGCCCCCATGGATCTCTGTCTAGACTAGCCAAAAACTCTTCCCAGGCCAGGTCCTTCGCCCTAGCGATGCCCACCTGGAGGGCCTTCTTTGCGCCCCTGTAGGCCGCCAAGAGCCTCTGTATTATCTCTGGCCTCCTCCTGCGGCGGCGCCTGCATCTCTGTAAGGCACGCCTGGCCCGTAAGCTAGCTGCCCTTAAAACCTCTAACTCCGCCGACCACCAGTAAACCTGGGATTTCTCGGGGGGACCGTGGGCCCTCGGCATTGCCGCGTCACAGACCGCTGTAAGGGAGCGAGTGAGTTCTCTTACACGCTCTTCGATGTTCCCAACCGTTCGGCGGGCCTCGCTGCACCAGGCTTCCACAATCGCAGCCTCCTCTGCCAGCTCCTTGTTGAGCTTCGTAATTGCCCATCTTGGAAAATAGGAGTTTGCTGGACGCGGGTTCGCCGCAGGTAACCCTGCCCTTGGTAATACCTTAAACCGAATGTACCTGTGGTCCGACATGGATTCAGGTTCCGTCAGAACTCTCCAGTTTCTCACCCTGGCGGCCAGGGCAGGCGTCGCGAAGGTCAGGTCCACCCTAGATCCCCGACCCCGAGTACAGGTGGGTGTCGTACCCCTATTAAGGACAACCAGCCCTGCAGACATCGCCCAATCATTTACCATTGTGCCTTTCCTATCGATGGTGCGAGCGCCCCACGCAGAATGTTTAGCATTAAAATCCCCTGCAACAAGCACTTGCATGGGGCTCAGCCGCCGAACCACCCCGCTCATGACATTTAGCCATTGTGCTAAATCGGCCAACGGCCGGTTGGGGGAGAAGTAGGCGCCCACCAGGGCAAAATCTCCCCAGGCCACAGCCACATAACCCGGACCCCTCTCTCTAACCGAGAGGGGTGGGGAGAGGGTGGCCCTAACCGGTGCCAGGATAGCGACGGTGTCCTCGTCGTCTCCTACCCAATTGGTGCGCTGGGGCACACAATACGGCTCGGAGATCACTAGTAGATCTGATCTGAATTCCACTGCGTACTGCATCAGGAGATCCTGTGCAGCAGCGCAGTGGTTTGTATTTGCCTGGAGAAAGTTGAGGTCCCTATTGTCCATTAAGAGGCTATGTCAACTATCTCCATGGCATCTCTGCCAGCCCCGCTCCCTGCCTCCTTAAATCTGGTAGGCACTTTAACTTTCACAGGTGGAGAACGACAGCTTTTCCCCCCCATCACGTGCCCGGCAGGCAGTTTTGCTGCTAGACACAAGGCACAATTAGGCTCACTGACACATGTTGCAGCCCGGTGCCCATCCTTGCTACACCTGTAGCAAGCTTTTGAACGATCTACCTCTGCCTGACAGACCTGGCGCGTATGTCCCATTGCCATGCATCTAAAACAGCGGAGCGGGAGAGCCTCTAACAGTTTAACCTGCACGCAACTCCACCCTATCATAATTCTTCCGGCATCCACAAGCACCTTCGCTGCTGCGATGGGACATTTGGTCATGACCATCCCTAGACCGCCCGGGCCAGCCCTGATGGGTCCCACCTTTATTTGCTCCTTAGGGCACCCACCTTTCACCGCCATGGTTTCCCGAATAGCCTCCTCCGTAACCGAGTCGTCCAGCCCTGAGATGCGCACATCCACGCATTTTACGGGTCTGGAGACTTTAGCGAGACCCTCAAGTGCACCCCGAATCTTATCCGCCATCAGGTCTGCCTTTTTAGCTCCATCCGCGCCTGGAATCTCAATTAGGCGAGCCCCCGTTTGAGTGATCTTGAAGTTAACTCGTTCTAGCCCTAGCTCCTCTAACTTTACCGCCTGTCTGGCTCTGTTGATTGCCTCTGCGTAAGTAGCACCCTTCTCAAGCTCCTCTGATGGGATCGTTATCACCAACGCTGCTGTTTGAGGTGGTGTTAACTTCTTATTTTTGGGCTTTTTCGGTCCCTTGTTTGGCTTCTCCGTATTGGCTTTTGGTTGCGCCTTCGGAGTTTGCTTCTTCTCCTTTCGCGGTTTCCCTCCTTTGCCAACCGTTTGCCAGTCATTCTCGATCTCAGTGTTTGGGAGTGCTGGCCACTGTGTTCCAGTTTCCCCAACCATGCGAGGGTTTGCCGCCGTGGCTGCAGCATATGTGGGACGCGTTCCAGACCCTCCCGCCGTCGTTGCGGTAAGATTAGCCCTCCGTTTATCTGCCTCGAGAGGGGGACGGAGATTTGGAGCAGGCATGATCCTACCGTCAAGCTCAAGACCATCAAACCTAGCCTTAATCACAAATTGTGCTGCCTCAATGGCTGCCTTCCTGGCCTCTTCCAAATAAGTTTCAGACAAATCGGCGGAGGTTCTCTCATCTCCCCCTGCTGTCTGTTTCTTTTCGACCCTTTTAAACTTGGCTAGTTCCGCGTTCTTTTCTTGTGACGCTTCCTTAAAAGCCTTCAATTCCCGTGCCAAGAGCCCCAATTGGTTAGACAGCTTTTGGTTTTCCGCCTTGAGACGCTTTATCTCCTCACCGAGAGACTGGTTCTCACTAGCATGGACCATTTCCATTACCTTGGTAGCCACCCCACGGATTTGTTCCTTTACCTCCGTCTTTAAAAACTTAGAACCGTGAACTGCAGTCCATAGCTTGGTCATTTCTGAGTTAACCGCCGAACTCAGACCCTCCTCAAAACTGTTTCCCTTCGAGGTCTCTCCCTCTTGAGTCTCCTTCATAAAGTCTTTAGGTGACCCTCTTTTCGATCCTTTCTTCGGGGACCCTTTCTTTTGAACCTTCTTGCGGCCCTCACTTTCCTCATGCATTGACGGGTCAAAATCTACGTCCTCATCTGTGCGAAAACGCTTCTTAGCGACTCCTAGCCCTTCGTGAGTGCCTCCTTCCTTCAACTGTTTCTTTTCTCCGTCTTTTCCTTCCCTTTGCGTATCAGAGGTTTCTGTACCTATCTCCATCTCTTGTATTCTCCCCTTAGGTTTCTTTTTACGATTCGGTCCTTTTCTTTTCACGTTGGCTACAACAGCCTCAGCACCGCTTTCGCTTCGAGCCGAACCATCCGTATCCCCATCTGACCTAATTGATGATGGGTGCTTAAAAACACCATCTAGTTCCGAATCTGGCGTCTCGAGAGCGTTACTGACAAGCGAATGCATCCTAGCAATGTCGGATCTCGAAAAACCCAACAGCATGTTTCCTGCACTTTCCGACCCCGATTTACCACTTTCGTTGGCCCCTTCCGCATCCGCAAACTTTTCCGACGCGGACGAACGAGACCGGTCTCGTATCTTCTTTTCGACGCAGTTTTTAGCTGGACCCAGCGTATTGTCCGAAGAACAGATGTTGCCCCCCCCAGAATACGAGGGGCTGCCGAGCACCGAGGTGCTCGGGAAGGATTCTCCAGCTGCGGAGCAGCTGGTACCTTCCTGGGGTATTGTCTTTTTACATGTGTCCATTATCATTTTTATTCGGCCTATCTTGGAGGGGGATAGGCTCCCCTTCGGTTTTTTAAAGTGGTGTCCTTCCACGCGGCCCCCACTAACAGTGGCGGCCTCCAGCCCCGCACCATGTACGGGATTCCGGCGCTCCGGGAACCACGTCCCCAAGGACCACTGGACCTTTGAAGGCCCCAAGCCCGCCGACCCGAACCGCCGCTACTCGGAATATGTCCGAGACGCCGGTCGGGTCCCACCTCACCAGACTATTCGCCATCGCCACAAAAGAGTGGCGACGCCCAGGGTGCACCACGAGGAGGTTGTCTGGCACGCACCCCAACCTAACCTAACCTAACCTAACCTAACCTAACCTAACCTAACCTAACCTAACCTAACCTAACCTAACCTAACCTAACCTAACCTAACCTAACCTAACCTAACCTAACCTAACCTAACCTAACCTAACCTAACCTAACCTAACCTAACCTAACCTAACCTAACCTAACCTAACCTAACCTAACCCCCCCCTCGGTGGAGCGACCTTGTCGTGGTGGGGGGGCTTTCAACTAACGGCTCCACATCAAGCCCTCGACGGGGCATTTGCCCGGAGGCATACCGCGGCGGGACATTTATCCGGCGGTACCAAGGATGTGTAAAATTTGGCTTTACACGTACAGACAAAATCTCAGATGAGTAACCAAGTCCTCGACGGGGCATTTGCCCGGAGGCAGTCCGCGACGGGGCATTTGTCCGGCGGAATTAGATGTAAACATCACTTAGAATAGAAACATAAAATAGAATATAAGCTAATTGTATAAGAAATAATCTTAGACGAGTCACTTGCGACTCAACATGGATGTAATTTAGGCATTAACATGGTACCAAGCACTGTAACTAAACGATATTAGACCAAAAGCCTATGTATACAAATTAAGTAACCTGCTACAATATTGGACATAACAAATGTATTAAATATTGAATTCAACGGAAGTATGTGTCCTGCGACTGCCTTGTCGCGGCGGCGGCCGCGCTCGTCGCGGCGGTTTCACCCGGACCTTCTTCGTAGCGGGTGCGACCTAACGCAGGCGCGCCTGTTTTTTGTGCATTTGGCGGGTGCGACCTGTCGCGGGTGTGACCGGTTGCGGTGAGGGAGGAGTGTCGTCAGGCTTCACCCGGACCTTCCTCGTGGCGGCTGCGACCTGACGCGGGCGCGACCGTTTTTGTGTGTTGGCGGTTGCGACCTGTCGCGGGCGTGACCGGTTTGCGGTGGAGGAGGAGCCGTTTGCGGGGACCCGGCCGCTGGTGCGGCGAGGCAAGTCTTGTGGCGCTGCTTGTCGCGGCTGCGACCCTTTTTGTTGTTTTTGGTCGCAGCTGTGACTCTAACCAATTAGAACCTGAAATCAAAAATAACATGGAAGTTATACTGTACTAAGTAGTAAAACTAGGTCCTAAAACTAGGTAATAATTTAAGATAAAATGTAAACGTAGACGTATTAATACAACTAAAATTGTAAAACTTTTTTTTTTAATAATTAAGAAATCATGTAAACCTTAGCAATAACAATGTGTCTTGTCATGCAAGACGAAGTTTGTAATACACCCAAATAAAAAAAAAAAAAAAAAAAAAAAAAAAACCTAACCTAACCTAACCTAACCTAACCTAACCTAACCTTTTTTTTTTTTTTTTTTTTTTTTTTTTTTTTTAACGTCAGGAAAATGCATTACGCACTTCCCGGCACCGGGAGAATGCCGGGGGTATGTGGGGCTCGCCATGGAAACCGCCGCGAGCTTGCGACGGCACCACTTTCCGCCCAGCCGATCCCCCACCCAACTCCTAGTGGGTTCGATGGGGGGCCGGAGGGGGGGCATACCCACTAAAAACCTGACGGTGTCCCTTCATGTCACCTTGGGGACAATGCCTCATCGAACGATTCGTCATCATCTGTCGACAAATCGATCAAAGAGGCACTGCCACCTGGCGAGGTCACGGGAACCCTTACGGACACTTCCGCGGCCCCGCCAGTGATTGTCCACCCTTGGTAGACCCGTCCGTCATCCCCAAAATTCTGAGGAGACAAAGGGTGTTCCGGAACACTTGGGACACCCTGAGTCAGCGGAGGCCTGTGCAATGCAGGGGTGGGTCCTCCCAAACCCACACCCCGCTGGCTTCCGCGGGAGGCAGAGGGGCTATACCAACCTTCCCGACCAACCCCTCTAACTCCACTGTTTATGCGAGGAAGGAAGCGACCTGATGCGCGCCGCCTTCTACGCGTGCGTCGTTGACGGCAGGGGTCCGCTAGTGGATCAAGCTCCCTCTCGCGTTCTGCCGTTTCTTTTAGAGACATTACGTCGTCACAGAATTCTGTCATTGCAACCCAGGCTCGTTTGCTTTCGAGCATAGTGTTCACTATATTTGGTAGCGACAAGTCCTGTCCAACGCTAGATCTTAGGTTTCGGCGCTGCGAGGCCCAAGCCGGACATAGCTCTAACGTGTGTTGAGCCGTGTCCTCCGCAGCACCGCATTCTCGACATTCTGGTGTCGGCTCTCTACGTGCAATCTGATGCAGATACTTACCGAAGCATCCGTGCCCGGTAAGTATCTGCGTCAGATGGAAATTAATTGTGCCATGAGTCCTGTTCTTCCACTCCTCCAAAACAGGGATTAAGGCATCGAGTGACCACTGTCCATAAAGGGAAGCTTCCAATTGTTGGGTCCAACGCTCCAACACTGTTTCCTCCGCTTGCCGTCTCGTTCGCACTATGTCCTCTATGGTGGGACGTTCGTTGTGCCTTCTTGCTTCTGCACGACATTGGTAGACTTGCGCAAGGACTGAAGCCTCCAGCTCCCATGGGGGCATTCCAGCGAGGGCACAGGCTGCTGCACCAGAAACTGTGCGATAGGCACGGATGGCACGTGTTGCAATAATCCTTTGCGGCTTTCGAAGCAAAGCTTTAGTCTCGGCGTTCAGGGAGTTGGCCCAAATTGGGGAACCGTATAGCGCCATGCTTTTTACAACTCCAGCGTAGAGCTTACGGCAGCTTAAATTTGGGCCTCCTAAATTAGGAAGTAGCCTACTCAGAGCTGAGGCCGTGTTCGTCAATTTGGGAGACAGCCGACGAAAATGCTCATTGAAGCGCCAGTGGCTGTCTAAGACAAGTCCTAAGTATTTAAGGTTAGGGGCAATTGGTATTTGCTGCCCCTCCACTATGATATGAGCATTAGCAGGGGGCCTATTACCGCGGCCGTAAAACGCTATAGCCTCTGTTTTCGAGAGAGCCACCTTAAGGCCAAATATCTCTATCCTGCTCACGACTAATGCGGTTCCTACTGCTGCACGTCGTCTGGCATCCTGGAAGTCGTCGCCTCTTGCTACGACAAGGGTGTCGTCGGCGTAACAAATTAACTTTGTGCGGGGCAGTAGAGTTCCGCGTAAGATCCAATCATAACCGAGGTTCCACAGAAGAGGACCCAGCACTGATCCCTGTGGAACCCCGCAATGCATGGCTTTTGAAATCATTCTACCCTCCTTGTCAATGTAGAGCACACTACGGTCCCTCAAGTATTGTTCAACTACTTGTCGCAGGTAAAGGGGGACTTGGTGATAGCGCAGTGCCTCCATAATTCGGTTAAAAGGAAGTGTGTTAAAAGCATTCGCGATGTCCAGAGACACCGCTATGACGCATTCCCTTTTTTTGATCGCTTGCTCTGTTAGCCTTTTTAGTTCAGCGATGGCATCGATAGTTGAGCGTGCGCGTCGGAAGCCGTACTGATTTTCAGACAGATTCGGCCCTGTCGACTCCAAATGCTCAATTATTCTTGCCGCTAAGATTCTCTCCAAGAGCTTGGCCATTTCGTCCAAAAGGACAATCGGGCGATAGGCAGAAGGGGAATCTGGCGGGCGTCCATCTTTTTGGAGCAGACAAAGTTTACCGCTTTTCCAAATCTTAGGGAAACAACCAGTTTCCAAACACTTGTTAAACAGCTCAAGGAAGCGATATCCCAACTGGTCGATTGTGAGTGGGATGATCTTACCCGGAACGCCATCTGGTCCGGGTGCTTTCCGCCATGTTTTGAGGCGCTCCAGGGCATCTTTAAGCTCCTCCATGGTTATTTGCGGAAAGTCATGGACAGTTACAGGTGTTGAATTCTGTGCAGTGGGAACCATAGTGGGAGGTCCTTCGTCTGTTCTGTCAGGAAAGAGGCCAGTCACTACAGCTGACAAAAGTTCTGGCTCGAACGTTTCTGTTGAAGGTGCCTGCTGGCACATTTTGTTACGCACCATGCGATATGGACGCCCCCACGGATCGTTATCGAGCTCCCCTATAAACCCATCAAAAGCTATGCTTTTGGCGTTTGAAATAGCTATTTGCAGAGCTGTGATAGCTTCTCTGTAGGCTCTGTAAAGCGTGTCTTCCTCATCTCTAGCTTGCCTTCGGCGACGACGACATCGAGTGTATTCACGACGAGCTTCGTTGCTGACAAAACGGAGATTTGCAATCTCTTGCGTCCACCAGTAAACTTTATTTTTCCCCTTGAATTTCTTTGCACGAGGCATGGAAGCATCGCAGACATTAGTGAGAGCACAGCGAAGGTGTTCGGCGCGCAAGTCTACTTCTAAATTACAATCTTGTGATGGATAGCACCAGTCTGCCAAACCTAACCTAACCTAACCTAACCTAACCTAACCTAACCTAACCTAACCTAACCTAACCTAACCTAACCTAACCTAACCTAACCTAACCTAACCTAACCTAACCTAACCTAACCTAACCTAACCTAACCTAACCTAACCTAACCTAACCTAACCCCCCTCGGTGGAGCGACCTTGTCGTGGTGGGGGGGCTTTCAACTAACGGCTCCACATCAAGCCCTCGACGGGGCATTTGCCCGGAGGCATACCGCGGCGGGACATTTATCCGGCGGTACCAAGGATGTGTAAAATTTGGCTTTACACGTACAGACAAAATCTCAGATGAGTAACCAAGTCCTCGACGGGGCATTTGCCCGGAGGCAGTCCGCGACGGGGCATTTGTCCGGCGGAATTAGATGTAAACATCACTTAGAATAGAAACATAAAATAGAATATAAGCTAATTGTATAAGAAATAATCTTAGACGAGTCACTTGCGACTCAAACATGGATGTAATTTAGGCATTAACATGGTACCAAGCACTGTAACTAAACGATACTAGACCAAAAGCCTATGTATACAAATTAAGTAACCTGCTACAATATTGGACATAACAAATGTATTAAATATTGAATTCAACGGAAGTATGTGTCCTGCGACTGCCTTGTCGCGGCGGCGGCCGCGCTCGTCGCGGCGGTTTCACCCGGACCTTCTTCGTAGCGGGTGCGACCTAACGCAGGCGCGCCTGTTTTTTGTGCATTTGGCGGGTGCGACCTGTCGCGGGTGTGACCGGTTGCGGTGAGGGAGGAGCGTCGTCAGGCTTCACCCGGACCTTCTTCGTGGCGGCTGCGACCTGACGCAGGCGCGACCGTTTTTGTGTGTTGGCGGTTGCGACCTGTCGCGGGCGTGACCGGTTTGCGGTGGAGGAGGAGCCGTTTGCGGGGACCCGGCCGCTGGTGCGGCGAGGCAAGTCTTGTGGCGCTGCTTGTCGCGGCTGCGACCCTTTTTGTTGTTTTTGGTCGCAGCTGTGACTCTAACCAATTAGAACCTGAAATCAAAAATAACATGGAAGTTATACTGTACTAAGTAGTAAAACTAGGTCCTAAAACTAGGTAATAATTTAAGATAAAATGTAAACGTAGACGTATTAATACAACTAAAATTGTAAAATTTTTTTTTAAATAATTAAGAAATCATGTAAACCTTAGCAATAACAATGTGTCTTGTCATGCAAGACGAAGTTTGTAATACACCCAAATAAAAAAAAAAAAAAAAAAAAAAAAAAAAAAAAAAACCTAACCTAACCTAACCTAACCTAACCTAACCTAACCTAACCTAACCTAACCTAACCTAACCTAACCTAACCTAACCTAACCTAACCTAACCTAACCTAACCTAACCTAACCTAACCTAACCTAACCTAACCTAACCTAACCTAACCTAACCTAACCTAACCTAACCTAACCTAACCTAACCTAACCTAACCTAACCTAACCTAACCTAACCTAACCTAACCTAACCTAACCTAACCTAACCTAACCTAACCTAACCTAACCTAACCTAACCTAACCTAACCTAACCTAACCTAACCTAACCTAACCTAACCTAACCTAACCTAACCTAACCTAACCTAACCTAACCTAACCTAACCTAACCTAACCTAACCTAACCTAACCTAACCTAACCTAACCCCCCCCTCGGTGGAGCGACCTTGTCGTGGTGGGGGGGCTTTCAACTAACGGCTCCACATCAAGCCCTCGACGGGGCATTTGCCCGGAGGCATACCGCGGCGGGACATTTATCCGGCGGTACCAAGGATGTGTAAAACTTGGCTTTACACGTACAGACAAAATCTCAGATGAGTAACCAAGTCCTCGACGGGGCATTTGCCCGGAGGCAGTCCGCGACGGGGCATTTGTCCGGCGGAATTAGATGTAAACATCACTTAGAATAGAAACATAAAATAGAATATAAGCTAATTGTATAAGAAATAATCTTAGACGAGTCACTTGCGACTCAAACATGGATGTAATTTAGGCATTAACATGGTACCAAGCACTGTAACTAAACGATATTAGACCAAAAGCCTATGTATACAAATTAAGTAACCTGCTACAATATTGGACATAACAAATGTATTAAATATTGAATTCAACGGAAGTATGTGTCCTGCGACTGCCTTGTCGCGGCGGCGGCCGCGCTCGTCGCGGCGGTTTCACCCGGACCTTCTTCGTAGCGGGTGCGACCTAACGCAGGCGCGCCTGTTTTTTGTGCATTTGGCGGGTGCGACCTGTCGCGGGTGTGACCGGTTGCGGTGAGGGAGGAGTGTCGTCAGGCTTCACCCGGACCTTCTTCGTGGCGGCTGCGACCTGACGCAGGCGCGACCGTTTTTGTGTGTTGGCGGTTGCGACCTGTCGCGGGCGTGACCGGTTTGCGGTGGAGGAGGAGCCGTTTGCGGGGACCCGGCCGCTGGTGCGGCGAGACAAGTCTTGTGGCGCTGCTTGTCGCGGCTGCGACCCTTTTTGTTGTTTTTGGTCGCAGCTGTGACTCTAACCAACTAGAACCTGAAATCAAAAATAACATGGAAGTTATACTGTACTAAGTAGTAAAACTAGGTCCTAAAACTAGGTAATAATTTAAGATAAAATGTAAACGTAGACGTATTAATACAACTAAAATTGTAAAACTTTTTTTTTAAATAATTAAGAAATCATGTAAACCTTAGCAATAACAATGTGTCTTGTCATGCAAGACGAAGTTTGTAATACACCCAAATAAAAAAAAAAAAAAAAAAAAACCTAACCTAACCTAACCTAACCTAACCTAACCTAACCTAACCTAACCTAACCTAACCTAACCTAACCTAACCTAACCTAACCTAACCTAACCCAACCTAACTTTTCGACGTTTTTCTTAATATTTCACATAAATTATATGATAGGTACACAGTTTTTCCTTTAAAACACGCTTTTCGGTGAGTTCTACTTGATTCATGTACAACATTTAAATAACTTAACTCAGCACCCAAGATCTCGGCGATCGTAAAAGCTTTTATTTTGTTAAAAAATTTCTTAATTGCATAATTTGAATAAGTTTGATAATTTATATCTCCATAAATATATGTTCTTTTGACTCAATCTTTTATTTGTTTGTGTAATCCACCTTTGCGCCTATTAGAATACATATTAAATTGAAGTCCGACTCACTAAGAATTAACGTGAGGCGGTGTGACGCAACTGGCGGAAATTATAATAAAAATTTAGTTTTTAGTTAATAACTTTGCTTTTTTCAAGTCTATTTTAATTTAGTTTTTAAATAGTTATCGTGCTCTGCGCGGCGCTTATTTAAAGTATACAAGCGTGTCTGTAGCGGGCCTTTTGAATATTTTATTCTACTTTTAAATTTTAAATTTGTTATAAGTGTACTTTATCAATAAAAAATCCATTATAGCACTTAGCTACGTAATTCTTTCCATTTTGTATAAAATTTTCTAAATTCTTTTTATAGTCATTTAAATTACACTAATAACTTTATTAGTTTTAACAAAATTAGCTAATATTTTTTGTAACTCAACCCAAACCTAACTTTATACGTATCTCTTAATATTTCATACAACTTAGACGGTAGGAAAATTGTTTTTATGTTAAAATACGCTCCTCTGCAGGGCCTGTCCGACTCACGTTCGGTATTTAATTTAACACATACGGTTCCTAAAAATCATCTCAACAGCTAGCCTCTTTAATAAATAAATCTACTTTCAACATTTAAATTTATTTTTGATTATACCCTGTGATATTGGGTCTCTCAAAAATGAATCCAATAAAACCTACCTGCTCTGCGAAACGCAACGGCACACCTGCGGTTGTTATTACACGTCTGGCTACAACAAACGCTCAGAATTGGAGGAAAATGTGCAACAAAAACCTAACATCACAACAAAATAATACTCAAGAACCTGCCTCTCAATCTGATCCTAGCATCTCACCACCTTATGCGTCTCCCACTGGCTCTATAACAAACCTGGCGGAGCCCGAAACAACTAACCTGACGGCACCGGAGAAGCCTGAAACCGTTATGGAGCCCATCAACGTTGACGAAAGCACCCCACTCGAAATAGTCCTACAAGCTTCTGAAAATATTATTCAGTACATCAACCTAGGCAAAAGTGTCACCAAGAAAAACAAGGACGCTATAGTTGCACTTGCTAACCTCATTAAGAAACACGCTCAATCTATCTCTAATCCTGAAGACCTCACTCTAATGGAAACAGAACCAAACCTCAACTCAACTCTGACTAACAAAATCGTCTCATGTGTTAAACAGGAGGTGACAAACTGCGTTAAAGCAGAATTTGCACTACTCAAAAAGGAACTCTCCGCACCGGATACAAACCCTAAAAAGAAAACGTATGCCGCTGTAACCAAAAGTTACACAAATAATAACACCTCCCCTGTACAAGACTCAAATAATAAAACCAGCAACCCTGCTTTAATAATTACAGTGCCTTCTGCAACAAACAAACAAGAAGCCATCACCAAGTGGCACAAAAGTATCA
Source organism: Agriphila straminella (assembly GCA_950108535.1). Classification (NCBI taxonomy): domain Eukaryota; kingdom Metazoa; phylum Arthropoda; class Insecta; order Lepidoptera; family Crambidae; genus Agriphila; species Agriphila straminella. Next base: position 11,259,889 of record OX467327.1, on the reverse strand, counting down.
CATTTAGAAATGTTCCATATGCACCCGCTAAATTCCAAGCTATAACCAATAACAAAATTAAAGTCGAATTTGAAAGCAACGAACAATGCCAAGAAACACTCAAACGACTAGAAACTAATCCCGATGTCGATGCTGAAGTCGCTAAAAAACTAATGCCGATGTTTGTTCTAAAGGGCATCCCCCGAACCATCCCTGCAGAAGAAGTCCCTGACATAATCATCCACCAAAATGAAGCCCTTAAGAACTCCTTGACTACAACTAACGCAGACCTCACACCGTGCATAACACTAAATAACAGAAACCCCAACTTATTCAACTACGTTTTTAAAGCATCCCCCCAAGTCTGGCATGCAGCTATAAACTCGGAGAGACTCAACGTCGACCATCATAAAATACATGTTGCGGAACACTCACCCCTTTTGCAGTGTTTTGACTGCCTTAAATTCGGACACACACGCTCCAAATGCCCCAATACAATTAAATTCTGTAGTCACTGCTCCCTTGAAGGACATGTCTATCAAAATTGTCCCAAAAAAGATAACAAATCAGCCGCCAAGTGTCTTAACTGTCTCGTGCAAAATCAAAAAACCAAAGAAACTACTAGCACCTCCCATACAGCCACCTCGAACAACTGCCCAGTCAGGATCGCATATAAGATCCGATTGACCGAAAGAATCGATTATGGCTCAAAATAATCCCAATAAAAACAAAAACCAAACCAAACGCACATTCACTTGCACGCAAATAAATATTGGACGCAGCAGAAATGCTTTACATGAAGTTAAAAAATTCCTCTCTGATAATAACACTGATATCGCTTTTATCTCCGAACCTTATACTAGCAATATTAAAGTCCTAAATAGCATATCAGGTTACACCATTTATCAGTTCCCCGACCCGCAATCTTCGGAACCCGTGAAGTCCGCCATCGCCATAAAAGAAAATTGCTGCTCCGTACTAGGTATGACTGAATACTCTACGCCAAATCTCTGTATTATCCGATTAAACAATAAAACTAACAATAAGAATATATATTTAACCTCAATTTATATAGAACCTAAAACTGACGATCACTCAACATTAAACAAACTAGGACTCTTCCTTTCAAAACACCCTAACTCCTCCCACGTAGTGTGCGGAGATTTTAATGGATGGCATACCCTATGGGGATCTAAAAAGAACAACCCTCGAGGAAATTCTGTATACGATATGACCATATTACACAACATGGAATTACATAACGTCCCTGGAGTACCTACCTTCTACACAATCACTCACGGAGCTCCACGCCACTCGACTATTGACCTCACTTTAACCACTAACGACGCTCAGACACAAATCTCAGATTGGACAGTCGACCCGGACATCTGCAAATCCTCTGAACATGCCCTCATCCATTTCTCCCTGCACACCTCACCACCTTTAATTGATAAAAATCTTGGTTTATCTACATTTAAATATAACACCGCCAATATCAACAACAACGAATTAACTGAAGCATTTATTGCATCCATTACCTCTCAGCTTTTAGAAACAAACATTAGTCAACTCAACGAAACAGAACTAGAAGCATACATCAACAAACTCACACAAATCATACAAAACACCTGCAACGAAATATTCCGCATCAGATCAAAAAGACAAATTAAACCACCTTGGTGGACTAATGAAATAGACGAAATCAAGAAAAAAGTCATAAAGAATCATCACGAACTATGCAAACTAAGTAAACGCGGACTACCCATGGAAGAAGCTATAGAGACAAAAAACCAACTCAGAAAAGAATATGCCGATGCTTTTTGCAAAGAATCCACAGCCCAATTCAAAGAGTTCTGCAATAAACAAACCAAAGAAGACGTATGGTCAGTCACCAACCGCATAATAAAAACCCGTCCCATGACCCAACCACCTAGCACCCTTAAACTACAAAACGGAACATACACTAAAGATCCTAAACAAACGGCTGATGCACTACTTAGCCATTTCTTCCCAAATGACAATGCTGACGCCACCCCTGAACAAAAGCAAACTAGGGCTGAGATGACCAACCCTATCCACCTATCTGAAGATGAGCCACCTTTCAACTTTACCGAAATTATCGAAGCTCTAAGACATATGAATCCGAGGAAAGCTCCCGGAACAGACCATCTGACTTCAGACATCTGCACTAAATTTGCTGAAAATTTTCCGCATATAATCACCCCCCTCATGAACCGCTGCCTTCAATTAAATTATTTCCCCAAAGCTTGGAAACACGCATACGCCAAAATAATACCAAAACCCTCCAAACCTGATTATACCAACCTTACTTCCCTCCGACCAATTGGCCTCATTAACGTACTAGGCAAACTACTAGAAAGATTAATCACTAACCGACTCAGTCACTTTATGTCTAAAAACAAACTGGACTCCAAAAAACAATACGGATTTAAGTCACAAACGTCCACCATCAACGCAATCCACGACGCACTGCGCGTAATAAAAAATGCCAAAACCAAAAGACAGCAGGTCATCGCCGTATCGCTGGACATCAAATCCGCTTTCGATCGAGCATGGTGGCCAGCCATATTTAAACGTCTTAACCATATAAACTGTCCTAAAAATTTATACAACATTTTATTAAACTATATAAAAGACCGCACCGTTGAAATTCGCTTCACCAACTGTAAAGCCTCCAAAGAACTCTCTAGAGGCTGCATACAAGGCTCTGTATGTGGCCCCATACTCTGGAATCTACTCCTGGACGAACTCCTGGAACTGGAATTACCATCAGACTGCCACATACAAGCCTATGCCGATGATATTCTTCTCATCTGCCATGCAAGAAACACACTCATCTTACAGAATAAAATAAACACTTGCTTGAAAACCATCACCGATTGGGGCAATTCTGTAAAACTGGAATTTGGTCCTGAAAAGACGCAAGCCATTTACTTTTCACCGTATGCTGCCGACTGTAGATTAGTTATGAACAACAAACGACTCACCTTCTCTGACCAAATAAAATACCTCGGAATAATAATTGATAAAAATTTGAAATTCATTAAACACGTCAATTACACCCTCGACAAAGCCAAAATACTTCTCAATAAACTCATTATTTTCACTCGATCAACATGGGGAATACATCCAGAAAATATAAGAACCATTTATTTACAAGTCCTAGAGCCTATCATTTCTTATGCTGCTGGAGTTTGGTCCAAAGCTCTGAGCTACAAATTGGTCCGAAAACGTCTGCTCTCGTTCCAAAGACTAGTCGCCATAAAGATTATACAGGGGTTCCGAACCACAAGCACACCAGCCGCTATATCCATTGCTCAACTCACCCCACTACCAAACAAATTAGAAGCAATCGCTAATATAGAATCCACCAAACTCACCCAAACATCCCGTTTCCTACCAACCCAATTCCCCATTGAAACATACACTCCCACATCTTGTCTACCCCACCCATCACTTAGAACTGGAATATCATTCACTGAATTATCAAATCCTGACGAACTCGACGAAACAACAAACGAGAATACCTATCATATTTATACCGATGGAAGCAAACATGACAATAAAGTCGGAGCTGCATTTGTTGCCCATAAACCTAACGGCACCATAACCACTAAAAAGTTCAAGCTCTACAAATGCTGTTCGGTCTACCAGGCCGAACTGCTTGCCATCGAACGAGCCTGCAAATGGTTAACCACTGAAACCCCACTTAAAGCTATTATACTTTCAGATAGTAAATCATCCCTTACAGCATTACAAAACCCTAATACCACTCATCCATTAGCAGCTCAAATACATCAACACCTTATAAAACTAAAAGAAATAAACACGCACGTGGAATTTATCTGGGTCAAAGGTCACGTCGGCTTCGCTGGCAACGAGGCTGCTGACCTAGCTGCTAAACACGCCGCTAACCTGCATAAAGCTCTTGACTACTCTCACGTACCAATCTCACACATAAAATATCAGACTTCACTTCTTTCTGCTAATGCAGCTAAAGAACTGTATCAAACCTGCTCATACACTAAAACAATTTTCTCTTCACTCGACGAGCTCCAAGACTTTCTTCAAGTGATACCACCTAAATTTGCTGTAACTCAATTTATAACCAACCATGGATATCATAAAGAATACCTTCACCGTTTCCATATAACTGATAACCCATTCTGCCCCTGTGATTCTACGTCCATACAGTCACTCAACCACCTCTTCAAACATTGCCCCCGCTTCTCTTCGTATAGAAACACATACCTCATAGCGACCAATAACATCAAAGATCCGTTCGACTTCAAACAAATTATTACAAAAAATACCTCTACAGAAGCATTTATAAAATATATAACATACATAATAAACTCTTTAAAAAACTTTAACAATACTTAAATAACTAACTCATAAATACTAAAAATAAAACTCATGTAAAACCCATAAACACAATAAATCGTATTACATATGAAGTGTACACCGTAAGCACTGACTATGTAATAAAGAAAAGATAAATTCTATAACTTTATAAAAAAAAAAAAAAAAAAAACCTAACCTAACCTAACCTAACCTAACCTAACCTAACCTAACCTAACCTAACCTAACCTAACCTAACCTAACCTAACCTAACCTAACCTAACCTAACCTAACCTAACCATCACTATAATCATCACTATAAAGCCCAAACAACGCGGGTCTAGGCCCTGTTTCGCCAACTTACCCAAATTTCCGCCATCTTTAAAAATTTTTATATTTTTGGGTAAGTTTTTAAGTTGTAAATATCTCCGTTTGTATTGGACGTAGAGAGTTGGGATTTATGAAGTAGGGGGTGCATTTAGACCCTTTATCGAGTTCCGGGGCAATTTACCCAAAATTCCACTTTTGTGGAATTTCGCGATTCCACGCAGTGTGAAGGGTAGCTTACGAGCCCCCAACCCCTCTACAAAAAACCCCGACTCTCTAGGCCTAATAGTTAGGGCGCTAGAATTTTTCCAAAATTTTTTGGAATTTTTCCAAAAATTTTTGGAATTGCTCTGGCTCCTACAATATAGGAGCTAGCGATTTTGTGTAAAGGGCTAGGGTGCTCAGAATTTTATTCCCCACCCCTCCTCATCCCTAGAATTCCCAAATTTTGACTTTTATTTTTGCCCCCCCCCCTAGCGATCTTGCGAGCTAGAGTTTGCCGGGGCTTTCTGACTGCCCCAAACCCGGGGTTTCTAGCCCTGATAGCGGCTGAGATACTACCCTTCAAAGTTGGCGGCGGCCATCTTGGACGCCATCTTGAAAAACTTTGAAGGGTCGTACCTCCCAAACTATTTGGGCTTCTGGGCTGGGGATTTTTGCATAGAGGCTCCCCGAGGGACCTTTACCAGCCTAGTGGGGTAAATTTACCAAATTACCACTTTGGTAAATTTTTTGAGCCGGTCCCACCAATCGATAGGCCTTCGACCCCTCTATGCAACAATCCAAAACCCTAGTTCTGAGTGACCAGTAGTTTCCGAGATATTGGAAACTTACCCAAATTAGGGAACATTTACCCAATACTTACCTTTGGGATAACTCGGGAACTGCTGGACCCACAGAGTCGGGACTGGTATCAGGCTGTAGGGCATTGCGAGGGCTACAACCGTCCCCTAAGACGCGACCCGGACGGAGCCGCCATTTTGGCCGCCATCTTGTTTTTAGGTTAATTAGTCATAACTTCTAGGAAAAAATTCCTAAAAATTTTCTTTTTCCACTGGTGGGTGAGTTTTATCACCCCCTCTGACTCTTTAAAAGGATAGAGACGTAGAGTCACTTTTGTGACTCTACATATAAATTTAACATTTTGATTTTGTTTACCAAAATCCTTTTAGAAAATTACTTTAACGAAAAATTTTTGACAACATAAGACTGCGCCGGCCGCGATAAACTATTGGACAATTATATACTTTATATACACTTAATTTACACCTATATTTACACTTTTATTACATTTTTACATCTTTTACACTCCGACGATCTGCTCCCCACATAAAACTCCATCTGCACAAGCAAATATAAGGGATGCCACTTGCGCACACACCGACAGGCAGACCGGCGATGTCTCAGAGCCCACGGAAAACTCCGGGAACCCCAACATCTGGCTCTAAAACGCCAAATACCAGGGCTCAGGACCCCGGGCTAACTTTTATTAAGCGTGCAGCAGTTAAAAGGAGGTCCATCGATGTCATGGACTCTTTTAAAAAGGGAATACACACTCTCATGGGCAATACGGTCAGTGATCTGATCCAGGAAATGATGCTCACGATGGAGAGCATTCCGGAAAAAATTAAGGAATACCCGCAGATGCGGAGAGACATAAAGCTTTTCCTGGAAAAGAAGGCTGACCGTAGCCTTACCATCTTGTTCGAACTGGGTAACCGGTTCGGTAACCTAGAAGAAAAATTGGAGACGCTTCAGACTGCACACCAGCCCTCCACCTCAGCACAGACGGCAATAACACCAGGCCAGGATATGCAATTGGTAATGGAGAAGCTGGAAGCGATTGAAAGCAGTCTGGGGGATATTACCCATGGAATAAACACCATAAATGAAAATGTAAGTAATTCCCAAGAAATCTTAAACGACAACATCCCACACATTGAGGAAAAGACGGATCAGATGTTGCATTGTCTAGGCTTTGACTTCATAGAAGAATACTTAACTGACACCCAGACACCAGTAAAGGCCAAACTAGAGAAACTGGAGAAGCTGCTAACTGTGGTAAGAGATGGACAGGCAGACCAACAGCCAACAGTCCCAATCCCGAATCATAAACCCACATACGCAGCCGTTGCCGCAGCACCCAAACACCGGCCGACGCCGGCGCTTCACTCGATCGCAGTGACCTCCGAGGACGCTACGGAAACTAGCGGGGAGGTCCTCGAGCGAGTGAAGCGTGCTGTCGACGCCAAGACAGAAGGCATTAAAGTCGAGAAAATCAGAAAGGCCAAAAATCAAAAAGTCATTATAGGGTGCCGGACTAAAGACGACCTAAACCAGGTAATAGACAAAATTGGCAAAAAAGATAGGGAACTAAAGGTCACACATATACCTAACAAAGACCCGTTAGTGATCATAAAAGATGTGCTGCTGGACGAAGACGATACAATCGTCGCGGCGGTGCTTCGGCAAAACGATAACATCTTTGAAAACCTAGAAGAAAATGAGACAAGGTTAAAAATTAAATACAAAAAGCGGACACGAAACCCACAGACAGTACATATAATTATGCAGGTAAGTCCCGCGGTCTGGCACAGGATGGTCGAGGCTGGTGCGCTCCACATAGACCTCCAGAGGGTCAGGGTGGAGGACCAGTCTCCACTCATTCAATGCTCCCGCTGTCTGGCGTATGGCCATGGTAGGAAATACTGCACACAGGATGTGTACAAGTGCAGCCACTGCGGAGGACCACATCTGCGGGCCAAATGTGAACTTTGGATCGCCGCATCCCCTCCGGAGTGCTGCAATTGTGCACATGCTGGGCTGAAGACTACCAACCATAGCGCCTACAGCGAGGAGTGTGCAATTCGCAGAAAGTGGGACTACCTTGCTAGATTAACAACAGCATACTACACAAATTAGGGAACTCAACACAACACCACCACAAATAAAACATGATGAAACTAAATCTGAGATTTTAAGTGTAGTCATGACAAAATAACAGCATAAAAATTAAAACAATATATTATGTAATATATTGTTTTGATACAAGTAGTGCATTCAAAATTCCAGTAAACAAACCAATTCAATTAAAATAAATTAAATCTTATACATCCCATACTTTATGTCAATTTACAAATAAAAATAACATTAACAGCTCTAGAAAATTAGTAAAATAAACCGACAATAAATAGTAATATCATCATACATAATTAATAATAATAAATAATAATTAATTAATACGATAGTAAACAGATATAAAAACCTGAACCATATAACGATGTTGAGCAAGCCCGAAACGTGTTAACAATTAACAAGATATAAGAAAAGGGATAGCAATATATATTTGAGAATATATATACATCTGCCCTAGCAATTAAGTAAGTAAATAAACTAGATATAATGTGTAGAATTACAAGATAGTAAGTTAGAAAAATGTATTTAAAAATTAGATAAGTTAAAAGGATTTAATGTAAGAAAATGTAACAAAGATGTTAGCAAACTGTTAATAAAATAAAGGCTAACAAAACTGTAAACAAAAATGTTAACAAAAATTGTCTACATAAATTGTAAGCAAAATGATAGTGTTTTAAGATTGTAACTTGATTGTTAATAAAAGACTATAAAGAAAAGAAATTGTTAGTAAATAAGGAAGTAATGTTTATATAGCAATAGTATATAAGATAAACATAAATGTTATAAAAGTCTTTAGAAACAAGTATAAGATTGTATTGGCAAATAAAATAATAAAATAGACTTAAATAAAGTAGGTTATAGAAAAACTAAGAATGTAACTATAATAACATAAAATTGTAAACAAATGTAGAGTATGATAGAATGAAAAGTAAAGTAACCAATGTTAGCTATAAATAGTAAGAGAAAGAAAACTGTAACAAATTGTTCGAAATATGTGTGACTTTATTTACCCCAGTTTTTAATTAAGAAATAAAGTAATAGAATAGTCAGGCTGGAATCCCACCAGTTAAAAGAATGAATGTGGACGAATGCCAGAAAGACTCGTATGCGGAATGAAAGTACGAGAGGCACGCCAAGCGAGAACTGGAATGAATGAGGAAAAAAGCTGTACAAAGGCCTGGACCTATGTCTGGGGAGCAAAGTATAAAAAAAAAAAAAAAAAAAAAAAAAAAAAAAAAAAAAAAAAAAAAAAAAAAAAAAAAACCTAACCTAACCTAACCTAACCTAACCTAACCTAACCTAACCTAACCTAACCTAACCTAACCTAACCTAACCTAACCTAACCCAGTTGCACTCCGAACGCCGAAGTATAAGCAGCTAAAACACGTGTGCTCCGCACTAAAAAATTCGGAAAAATAGGTTTTTCTTATCGCAGCAACTAGTGCGATATACCAAAAGTTGCGCCTCAACGCGCTCTACACGATAGTGAAACGTGTGCAAAAATCAGTGCAGTGCCCTTAAAGTTATTAAGTGAAAAGTGAAATTGACACGTGCTTAGTGCAAAAAATTGGCTGTTTTTCGCCCACTGTGTCCGCAATTTGCGAGACGCGTGGGATTGCGAATTGTCGGCGTGTGCGCCTTTGCGCCCTCTTCACAACGAGCTGAGTTCCAGATTTTTCCCGTTAATATCCTAAGGGATAAAGGGATAAAACCAACTAACCTGAAAACACGTGGTCGGACTTCCCGGCGCGGCCGGGTGTTTTGAAGGTGTTCAGCAGGAGCGGCGCAACGGGGCGAGTCACTGGATACCTCGATCTCCAAAATCGGACAAGAAGCAGCTGAGTTTTTAGATTTTAAAAATTTCAAAAATTTCAAAAATTAATATCTCAAAAAATTTGTATGACAGTAAATTTTGTCTAAATTTCTAAAATTAGTAACAGTTTATATCTTTCATTTAGTTTTTAAATTTTAATTTTCGGACCTATATTCAGGGAGTTATTAATTTTTGAAGTTAGGGGTTGAAACTTCCCCCGCCGATTGTACTTTGGTTTTAAGTCCGTTTTTCAAAATTTCTTTTGTATTTTGTCGTGTATTGTATGCTCTATTTTTATGTACCCCATTTATATTTTTAGGACCTATACTTTTGTAGATATTTTAATTTTAAAGTTATTTTTTGTGATATTTTTTAGGGGTATATAGATAGGGGGTAGGACGGCCTACCATAGGCCTTAGGTGTCCTTTGGGTCACATATAAGCCCAAACACCGGTGGGCTAGGCCCTTGTTTTCGAAATATCCGGTTTGGCGGCCATTTTGTCGAAAACCGGATATTTTTTCTCCCGTGAATAACTTTTGTGTCCTTGGCCCTAGAGAGGCGGGGCTTTTACAGCAGGGCCTATTTTTAGACCCTCTTGCGGCCTGGTGGGGTGAGAACGCTTAACTCCATATAGTGTCTATATCCGGATTCTGGCCCGTGTACATTGTAGCCCAGTGTCCCCCCAACACGCCGCAGAAAACCCCGCGTCTCTACGACCAATAGTTTGGGAGCTACGATTTTTGGAATATTAGGGGGACCATTAGTCCCCCTGGGGGACCAAATTTTGGAACCGTTATAGCTCCCAAACTATCCACCCGATTAGAGTGGACCTTTAAAATATTCTGTGTATTTTTCCCCCCTCTACCCTTTCCAACCCCAAAAACCCCATTTTTCCCACTTTTGTTTTTTACCCCGATTTTTTCGGCTTGCGAGGTAGATCTCGCCAGGGCACCCCCAATAAACCCAAACACCGGGTACCTAGCTTCAATAGGGCCGGAGATACAGCCCTTCAAACTTCGTGGCGGCCATCTTGGACGCCATTTTGAAAAAGTTTGAAGAGCCATATCTCCCAAACTATTGGGGCTAGAGCGACGGGGATTTGTCAGGTTGGTCTCCCCGGACCCACTCTACCATCCTGGTGGGGTCATATCACCCTAGGGTGACCTTGGAAATTAGTTTCCAAAAACCCCACCGGGGGGTCGGGCTCGGTGAGAGGAACCAGGAAATACCACATACCCGGGTACTTCGCCCAATACTTCCCGAGATATCGGCCTTTATCCGGTTTTTATCCGGTTTCTCCGGGAATTTCCGGCGCCAATTACTCGGGAACTATTGGTCGTAAAGGGGCGTGCGAGGGGTCGGGTTGTAGGGCTCGACAAGGGCTACAAATGCCCTGTAGGACTTAAGGCGATCGGAGCCGCCATTTTGGCCGCCATCTTGTTTTTAGGTTTATTAAGTGTAACTTTTAGGAAAAATTTCCTAAAAATTTTCTTTTTTCACGGGCAGGTGTAGTTTATCACCCCCTTCGACATTTTAAAAGTGTAGAGACGTAGAGTCACTATTGTGACTCTACATAACAAAACAAATTTTTTGACTTTTTTGCAAAAATCTTTTTAAAAAAACTAAATTTTCGGTATAAAATTTGGACAAGCTATATTGCGCAGGACGCACTTGACATTTTTTGACAAATATATATAACATTTACATATACATTTTTACATATTTTACATTTTACACTTTATACAAACTGACAATACTGCTCCCCCCCATACCTTGACTTTTTTCCGAGATGGCTTTCGTCCATACACCTGTGGGTAAGATAGGGAAAATCCAGAGTCCCCGGAAACAACCGGGATCTTCACCACCTGGCACGTCAGAGCCATTGACCGGGACTCAGGACCCTACGGAAAACTTCCTAAAACGCAGGAACGTTCAACGTAGGTCTATTGACCTAAAGAGGACTTATGAAAAGATTCCTGACGAATTCGCCAAGAAGACCTTCAGTGAAGTTCTCCAGGAACTGATGGTCTCAATGGAAAATGTCCCTCTAAAGATCAAAGAGTACCCACAAATGAGGAGGGATATCAAGGAACATTTGGAACAGCACTCGAAGCGCGGTCTCTTGCTCCTCTTCGACTTGAGCAAACGTTATTCTGATATGGAGAAGGAGAACCTCAAGCTCACACTACAGGCTGCTACAACACTGAAAGCGCCTACTGCCGGAAGTGAGGACACTGTGGCAGGCAACAGGATGGAATCCTTGAAGGAGGAGTTGGAGGAGATCAAGTTGCTTGTCACAGAGTCCCACATGGACTTGGGGAAAAGATTGAAAGAACAGAACAAAATCCTGGCAAATCAAGCTGCCGCGCTCGAGAACGCTCCGCGGCCTACATCATCCCAGACAGAAACATCAAGCCAGGAGGGCAAAATGTTAATTAACAAGCTGGAGGAGATCGAGACGAGCCTGGGCGACATCGCCTATCATAACAACAGGCATCTCGCAAAGTTAGAGGCCATGGACACAACGCTGAACACGGTGAATAGGAACATCTGCGAGGCTCACAAAGATCTGAGCGAGACTATAGGGACAGGCATTTCGGACCTGAGCGCCGCCACTAGCGCGGTGGGCGGAAATGTCGCAGATGTAAAAACCAAAGTGGAAACGGTGCATACGCTTCTAGAACAGGCAGACCACCAGCCTACAGCTGCAACTCCATCTCGCAAGCTGTCGTATGCAGCCGTCGCTGCGGCTCCTAAAACCACGAAACACCGTCCAGTCCCGGCACTTCACTCTGTCGTAGTGACCTCAGACGACGCTGAGGAAACCAGCGGGGAGGTCCTCGAGAGAGTGAGGCGCGCGGTCGACGCCACGAAGGCAGGCATCAAAATAGATAAGATTAGGAAGGCCAAAAACCAAAAAGTTATCCTGGGATGCCGCCACAAAGCAGACCTTGAGCAAGTGACCACCAGAATAGCAAAACAAGACCAAAAGCTAAAAGTCACACATATCGAGAACAAGGACCCGCTTACAATACTTAAAGACGTGGTGATATCAGAAGACCTGAATGACGAAGCACTGCTCGCGGCCATTGAAAAGCAGAACTCAAATATATGGGAAGATATAAAAGAAGAAGACAAGAGAATAAAAATAAAATATAAGAAGCGAACTAGAAACCCGCATGCATCGCATGTAATACTGCAGGTAAGTCCGATCTTATGGCACAGGATGGTGGAGGCTGGAGTTCTCCACGTTGACCTCCAGCGGGTCAGGGTGGAGGACCAGTCTCCCCTTATTCAGTGTTCGCGCTGCCTGGCGTACGGGCACGGCAGAAAATACTGCACGCACGATGCGGACAGATGCAGCCATTGCGGAGGTCCACATTTGCGGGCCAACTGTGAAGCTTGGCTCGCTATGTCTCCTCCGGAATGCTGCAACTGTGCGCATGCGGGGCATAAAAAGACCGACCATAGCGCTTACAGCGACGAATGCCCGGTCAAGCAGAAATGGGATTACCTAGCGAGGTCAACCACATCCTACTACACGGAATGACACGGCTACAACACCTACACCATCTCACTCCACTACCACTCCACAACACGTACTACAAATTAAATTTGGAATTTAAAATGTAGATACTAAATTGCACATTTTACTTAAAAATTCAAAACTCATATTTTGAATATATGAATTTTGATATAAATAAAACAATTTCTTAAAAAACAGTTATTAAATAAATAGTAAAATTCATAATTAAGAATTCAAAATTAAAATTTATACAAACAAGTATTGAAAATAATATTAAATAAGAAGACAAATATAAATAGACAAGAAAAAGGATAGCATTATATATTAAAAAGAATATATAATAACTACCTTAAAATTAAAGAATACGTTAATAAATAAGATAATATAAATAATTGTAAAATTACTTAAATAATAACTAGGCAAACATTACGCATTAGATAATAATTGTAACCCCATTAGACAAAATCGTTTTTAAAAATTAGGCGCATAAATGTAATAAATAAAAAATTAAAAAATTGTAATTAGAACTCTTAAAAAATTAGTAGTCCGTCAACCCAAAAGTGGAGTGAATTCTAATTTTAAAGATTGTAAATTAGCATTAGAAAAGAAATAGGATAGTATTATATATCGTTAGTATATATAAAAAACTACCTAAATAATAAGATTGAAAATACAACGTAGATTTTAAGGAATATGTAGTAGAGGTAAAGAACCATAGACCGAACCATGCGTATTGCAACTAAGCAAATTTGTAATAAGTAAGTAGATATAAGAAATTGTAATAGAAATTAAGGAAGTAATAAAAAGGCCAAATAACTGTTAACGGGCCCTTTATTTGTAAACGGCTAATTTGTAATAAATATAAAGATTAGGAAAACAATGTATAAATCTAAAATATATTAACTATTGTAAAATAGTAGATAGAAAGTAAAAATAAACTTGTAAGTAGTAAATAGAAATAGAACAAATAATTAAGAAAATTAGAAGTAATGTTAAGAACAATAAAAACATGTAATGTAAATTTAGGAAAGAAAATTAGAAATTATAGACAATGTTGTTTATACTCTGATACAAGAGACTTGTAAGTAATAAGAAAAGATATGTGTGAACTTATTTACCCTGTTATTAATAAATATAGAATAAAAAGTAGCTAGATAGGCTGGCATCCCACCAGCAAAAAGGTATGAATGAGGATAAGAATGAAAGAAAGATACAGAATGCAGCATAAAAGTGCGAGAGGCATACTTGAGAGAACTGGCATGAATGAGAAAAGTAGATATAAAAAGGCCTGGACCTCGAGTCTGGGGAGCAGTGGAAAAAAAAAAAAAAAAAAAAAAAAAAAAAAAAAAAAAAAAAAAAAAAAAAAAAAAAAAAAAAAAAAACCTAACCTAACCTAACCTAACCTAACCTAACCTAACCTAACCTAACCTAACCTAACCTAACCTAACCTAACCTAACCTAACCTAACCTAACCTAACCTAACCTAACCTAACCTAACCTAACCTAACCTAACCTAACCTAACCTAACCTAACCTAACCTAACCCCCCCCTCGGTGGAGCGACCTTGTCGTGGTGGGGGGGCTTTCAACTAACGGCTCCACATCAAGCCCTCGACGGGGCATTTGCCCGGAGGCATACCGCGGCGGGACATTTATCCGGCGGTACCAAGGATGTGTAAAACTTGGCTTTACACGTACAGACAAAATCTCAGATGAGTAACCAAGTCCTCGACGGGGCATTTGCCCGGAGGCAGTCCGCGACGGGGCATTTGTCCGGCGGAATTAGATGTAAACATCACTTAGAATAGAAACATAAAATAGAATATAAGCTAATTGTATAAGAAATAATCTTAGACGAGTCACTTGCGACTCAAACATGGATGTAATATAGGCATTAACATGGTACCAAGCACTGTAACTAAACGATATTAGACTAGAAGCCTATGTATACAAATTAAGTAACCTGCTACAATATTGGACATAACAAATGTATTAAATATTGAATTCAACGGAAGTACGTGTCCTGCGACTGCCTTGTCGCGGCGGCGGCCGCGCTCGTCGCGGCGGTTTCACCCGGACCTTCTTCGTAGCGGGTGCGACCTAACGCAGGCGCGCCTGTTTTTTGTGCATTTGGCGGGTGCGACCTGTCGCGGGTATGACCGGTTGCGGTGAGGGAGGAGCGTCGACAGGCTTCACCCGGACCTTCTTCGTGGCGGCTGCGACCTGACGCGGGCGCGACCGTTTTTGTGTGTTGGCGGTTGCGACCTGTCGCGGGCGTGACCGGTTTGCGGTGGAGGAGGAGCCGTTTGCGGGGACCCGGCCGCTGGTGCGGCGAGGCAAGTCTTGTGGCGCTGCTTGTCGCGGCTGCGACCCTTTTTGTTGTTTTCGGTCGCAGCTGTGACTTTAACCAATTAGAACCTGAAATCAAAAATAACATGGAAGTTATACTGTACTAAGTAGTAAAACTAGGTCCTAAAACTAGGTAATAATTTAAGATAAAATGTAAACGTAGACGTATTAATACAACTAAAATTGTAAAACTTTTTTTTTAAATAATTAAGAAATCATGTAAACCTTAGCAATAACAATGTGTCTTGTCATGCAAGACGAAGTTTGTAATACACCCAAATAAAAAAAAAAAAAAAAAAAAAAAAAAAACCTAACCTAACCTAACCTAACCTAACCTAACCTAACCTAACCTAACCTAACCTAACCTAACCTAACCTAACCTAACCTAACCTAACCTAACCTAACCTAACCTAACCTAACCTAACCTAACCTTCCATCCTGTTCCATCCTGTTCCATCCTGTTCCATCCTGTTCCATCCTGTTCCATCCTGTTCCATCCTGTTCCATCCTGTTCCATCCTGTTCCATCCTGTTCCATCCTGTTCCATCCAGTTTTATCCTGTTACATCCTGTTTCACCCTGTTCCGTCCTGTTTCATCCTGTTCCATCCTGTTCCGTCCTGTTTCGTCCTTTTTCATCCTGTTCGAGTCTCAGTCTCAGACTCAATCTTACTCAGTCTCAGTCTTACTCAGTCTCAGTCTCAGTTTTAGTCTCAGTTGCAGTTCTAAACTTAACTATCCTGTTTCATCCTGTTCCATCCTGTTCCATCCTGTTCCATCCTGTTCCATTCTGTTTCATCATGTTCCATCCTGTTTCGTCCTTTTTCACCTTGTTCCGTTCTGTTTCATCCTGTTCGAGACTCAGTCTCACTCAGTCTCAATCTCAGTCTCAGTTTTAGTCTGTTCCATCCTGTTCCATTCTTTTCCATCCTGTTCCATCCTGTTCCATCCTGTTCCATTCTGTTCCATCCAGTTTTATCCTGTTACATCCTGTTTCACCCTGTTCCGTCCTGTTTCATCCTGTTCCATCCTGTTCCGTCCTGTTTCGTCCTTTTTCATCCTGTTCGAGTCTCAGTCTCAGACTCAATCTTACTCAGTCTCAGTCTTACTTAGTCTCAGTCTCAGTTTTAGTCTCAGTTGCAGTTCTAAACTTAACTATCCTGTTCCATTCTGTTTCATCATGTTCCATCCTGTTTCGTCCTTTTTCACCTTGTTCCGTTCTGTTTCATCCTGTTCGAGACTCAGTCTCACTCAGTCTCAATCTCAGTCTCAGTTTTAGTCTGTTCCATCCTGTTCCATTCTTTTCCATCCTGTTCCATCCTGTTCCATCCTGTTCCATTCTGTTCCATCCAGTTTTATCCTGTTACATCCTGTTTCACCCTGTTCCGTCCTGTTTCATCCTGTTCCATCCTGTTCCGTCCTGTTTCGTCCTTTTTCATCCTGTTCGAGTCTCAGTCTCAGACTCAATCTTACTCAGTCTCAGTCTTACTCAGTCTCAGTCTCAGTTTTAGTCTCAGTTGCAGTTCTAAACTTAACTATCCTGTTTCATCCTGTTCCATCCTGTTCCATCCTGTTCCATCCTGTTCCATCCTGTTCCATTCTGTTCCATCCTGTTTTATCCTGTAACATCCTTGTTCATCCTGTTCCATCCTGTTCCATCCTGTTCTATCCTGTTCCATCCTGTTTCGTCCTTTTCCACCCTGTTCCGTCCTGTTTCATCCTGTTCCATCCTGTTCCGTCCTGTTTTGTCCATTTTCATCCTGTTCGAGTCTCAGTCTCAGACTCGATCTTACTCAGTCTCAGTCTTACTCAGTCTCAGTCTCAGATTTAGTCTCAGTTGCAGTTCTAAACTTAACATCCTTGTTCATCCTGTTCCATCCTGTTCCATCCTGTTCTATCCTGTTCCATCCTGTTTCGTCCTTTTCCACCCTGTTCCATCCTGTTCCATCCTGTTCCATCCTGTTCTATCCTGTTCCATCCTGTTCCATCCTGTTCCATCCTGTTCCATTCTGTTTCATCCTGTTTTATCCTGTTTTATCCTGTTACATCCTGTTTCACCCTGTTCCGTCCTGTTTCATCCTGTTCCATCCTGTTCCGTCCTGTTTCGTCCTTTTTCATCCTGTTCGAGTCTCAGTCTCAGACTCGATCTTACTCAGTCTCAGTCTTACTCAGTCTCAGTCTCAGTTTTAGTCTCAGTTGCAGTTCTAAACTTAACATCCTTGTTCATCCTGTTCCATCCTGTTCCATCCTGTTCTATCCTGTTCCATCCTGTTTCGTCCTTTTCCACCCTGTTCCATCCTGTTCCATCCTGTTCCATCCTGTTCTATCCTGTTCCATCCTGTTTCGTCCTTTTCCACCCTGTTCCGTCCTGTTTCATCCTGTTCCATCCTGTTCCGTCCTGTTTCGTCCATTTTCATCCTGTTCGAGTCTCAGTCTCAGACTCAATCTTATTCAGTCTCAGTCTTACTTAGTCTCAGTCTTAGTTTTAGTCTCAGTTGCAGTTCTAAACTTAACATCCTGTTTCATCCTGTTCCATCCTGTTCCATCCTGTTCCATCCTGTTCCAGCCTGTTCCATCCTGTTCCATCCTGTTCCAGCCTGTTCCATCCTGTTCCATCCTGTTCCATCCTGATCCATCCTGTTCTATCCTGTTCTATCCTGTTTCGTCCTGTTCCACCCTGTTCCGTCCTGTTTCGTCCTGTTCCATCCTGTTCCGTCCTGTTTCATCCTGTTCCAGTTTTATTCCCAGTCTCATTCTCAGTTTCAGTCTCAGTTTTAGTCTTTCTCAGTCTCAGTCCTAGTCTCAGTCTCAGTTCTGTTCCATCCTGTTTCATCCTGTTTCATCCTGTTTCGTCCTTTTCCACCCTGTTCCGTCCTGTTTCATCCTGTTCCAGTTTTATTCTCAGTCTCAGTCTCAGTTTCAGTCTTTTTCAGTCTCAGTCTCTCTGTCTCAGTCCTAGTCTCCGTCTCAGTTCTGTTCCATCCTGTTCCATTCTGTTTCATCATGTTCCATCCTGTTTCGTCCTTTTTCACCTTGTTCCGTTCTGTTTCATCCTGTTCGAGACTCAGTCTCACTCAGTCTCAATCTCAGTCTCAGTTTTAGTCTGTTCCATCCTGTTCCATTCTTTTCCATCGTGTTCCTTCTGTTCCATCCTGTTCCATTCTGTTCCATCCAGTTTTATCCTGTTACATCCTGTTTCACCCTGTTCCGTCCTGTTTCATCCTGTTCCATCCTGTTCCGTCCTGTTTCGTCCTTTTTCATCCTGTTCGAGTCTTAGTCTCAGACTCAATCTTACTCAGTCTCAGTCTTACTCAGTCTCAGTCTCAGTTTTAGTCTCAGTTGCAGTTCTAAACTTAACTATCCTGTTTCATCCTGTTCCATCCTGTTCCATCCTGTTCCATTCTGTTCCATCCTGTTTTATCCTGTTACATCCTGTTTCACCCTGTACCATCCTGCTCCATCCTATTCCATACTGTTCTATCCTGTTCCATCCTGTTCCATCCTGTTCCATCCTGTTCTATCCTGTTCTATCCTGTTTCGTCCTGTTCCACCCTGTTTCGTCCTGTTTCGTCCTGTTCCATCCTGTTCCATCCTGTTCCATCCTGTTCCATCCTGTTCCATCCTGTTCCATTCTGTTCCATCCAGTTTTATCCTGTTACATCCTGTTTCACCCTGTTCCGTCCTGTTTCATCCTGTTCCATCCTGTTCCGTCCTGTTTCGTCCTTTTTCATCCTGTTCGAGTCTCAGTCTCAGACTCGATCTTACTCAGTCTCAGTCTTACTCAGTCTCAGTCTCAGATTTAGTCTCAGTTGCAGTTCTAAACTTAACATCCTTGTTCATCCTGTTCCATCCTGTTCCATCCTGTTCTATCCTGTTCCATCCTGTTTCGTCCTTTTCCACCCTGTTCCATCCTGTTCCATCCTGTTCCATCCTGTTCTATCCTGTTCCATCCTGTTCCATCCTGTTCCATCCTGTTCCATTCTGTTTCATCCTGTTTTATCCTGTTTTATCCTGTTACATCCTGTTTCACCCTGTTCCGTCCTGTTTCATCCTGTTCCATCCTGTTCCGTCCTGTTTCGTCCTTTTTCATCCTGTTCGAGTCTCAGTCTCAGACTCGATCTTACTCAGTCTCAGTCTTACTCAGTCTCAGTCTCAGTTTTAGTCTCAGTTGCAGTTCTAAACTTAACATCCTTGTTCATCCTGTTCCATCCTGTTCCATCCTGTTCTATCCTGTTCCATCCTGTTTCGTCCTTTTCCACCCTGTTCCATCCTGTTCCATCCTGTTCCATCCTGTTCTATCCTGTTCCATCCTGTTTCGTCCTTTTCCACCCTGTTCCGTCCTGTTTCATCCTGTTCCATCCTGTTCCGTCCTGTTTCGTCCATTTTCATCCTGTTCGAGTCTCAGTCTCAGACTCAATCTTATTCAGTCTCAGTCTTACTTAGTCTCAGTCTTAGTTTTAGTCTCAGTTGCAGTTCTAAACTTAACATCCTGTTTCATCCTGTTCCAGCCTGTTCCATCCTGTTCCATCCTGTTCCAGCCTGTTCCATCCTGTTCCATCCTGTTCCATCCTGATCCATCCTGTTCTATCCTGTTCTATCCTGTTTCGTCCTGTTCCACCCTGTTCCGTCCTGTTTCGTCCTGTTCCATCCTGTTCCGTCCTGTTTCATCCTGTTCCAGTTTTATTCCCAGTCTCATTCTCAGTTTCAGTCTCAGTTTTAGTCTTTCTCAGTCTCAGTCCTAGTCTCAGTCTCAGTTCTGTTCCATCCTGTTTCATCCTGTTTCATCCTGTTTCGTCCTTTTCCACCCTGTTCCGTCCTGTTTCATCCTGTTCCAGTTTTATTCTCAGTCTCAGTCTCAGTTTCAGTCTTTTTCAGTCTCAGTCTCTCTGTCTCAGTCCTAGTCTCCGTCTCAGTTCTGTTCCATCCTGTTCCATTCTGTTTCATCATGTTCCATCCTGTTTCGTCCTTTTTCACCTTGTTCCGTTCTGTTTCATCCTGTTCGAGACTCAGTCTCACTCAGTCTCAATCTCAGTCTCAGTTTTAGTCTGTTCCATCCTGTTCCATTCTTTTCCATCGTGTTCCTTCTGTTCCATCCTGTTCCATTCTGTTCCATCCAGTTTTATCCTGTTACATCCTGTTTCACCCTGTTCCGTCCTGTTTCATCCTGTTCCATCCTGTTCCGTCCTGTTTCGTCCTTTTTCATCCTGTTCGAGTCTTAGTCTCAGACTCAATCTTACTCAGTCTCAGTCTTACTCAGTCTCAGTCTCAGTTTTAGTCTCAGTTGCAGTTCTAAACTTAACTATCCTGTTTCATCCTGTTCCATCCTGTTCCATCCTGTTCCATTCTGTTCCATCCTGTTTTATCCTGTTACATCCTGTTTCACCCTGTACCATCCTGCTCCATCCTATTCCATACTGTTCTATCCTGTTCCATCCTGTTCCATCCTGTTCCATCCTGTTCTATCCTGTTCCATCCTGTTCCATCCTGTTCCATCCTGTTCCATTCTGTTTCATCCTGTTTTATCCTGTTTTATCCTGTTACATCCTGTTTCACCCTGTTCCGTCCTGTTTCATCCTGTTCCATCCTGTTCCGTCCTGTTTCGTCCTTTTTCATCCTGTTCGAGTCTCAGTCTCAGACTCGATCTTACTCAGTCTCAGTCTTACTCAGTCTCAGTCTCAGTTTTAGTCTCAGTTGCAGTTCTAAACTTAACATCCTTGTTCATCCTGTTCCATCCTGTTCCATCCTGTTCTATCCTGTTCCATCCTGTTTCGTCCTTTTCCACCCTGTTCCATCCTGTTCCATCCTGTTCCATTCTGTTCTATCCTGTTCCATCCTGTTTCGTCCTTTTCCACCCTGTTCCGTCCTGTTTCATCCTGTTCCATCCTGTTCCGTCCTGTTTCGTCCATTTTCATCCTGTTCGAGTCTCAGTCTCAGACTCAATCTTATTCAGTCTCAGTCTTACTTAGTCTCAGTCTTAGTTTTAGTCTCAGTTGCAGTTCTAAACTTAACATCCTGTTTCATCCTGTTCCATCCTGTTCCATCCTGTTCCATCCTGTTCCAGCCTGTTCCATCCTGTTCCATCCTGTTCCAGCCTGTTCCATCCTGTTCCATCCTGTTCCATCCTGATCCATCCTGTTCTATCCTGTTCTATCCTGTTTCGTCCTGTTCCACCCTGTTCCGTCCTGTTTCGTCCTGTTCCATCCTGTTCCGTCCTGTTTCATCCTGTTCCAGTTTTATTCCCAGTCTCATTCTCAGTTTCAGTCTCAGTTTTAGTCTTTCTCAGTCTCAGTCCTAGTCTCAGTCTCAGTTCTGTTCCATCCTGTTTCATCCTGTTTCATCCTGTTTCGTCCTTTTCCACCCTGTTCCGTCCTGTTTCATCCTGTTCCAGTTTTATTCTCAGTCTCAGTCTCAGTTTCAGTCTTTTTCAGTCTCAGTCTCTCTGTCTCAGTCCTAGTCTCCGTCTCAGTTCTGTTCCATCCTGTTCCATTCTGTTTCATCATGTTCCATCCTGTTTCGTCCTTTTTCACCTTGTTCCGTTCTGTTTCATCCTGTTCGAGACTCAGTCTCACTCAGTCTCAATCTCAGTCTCAGTTTTAGTCTGTTCCATCCTGTTCCATTCTTTTCCATCGTGTTCCTTCTGTTCCATCCTGTTCCATTCTGTTCCATCCAGTTTTATCCTGTTACATCCTGTTTCACCCTGTTCCGTCCTGTTTCATCCTGTTCCATCCTGTTCCGTCCTGTTTCGTCCTTTTTCATCCTGTTCGAGTCTTAGTCTCAGACTCAATCTTACTCAGTCTCAATCTTACTCAGTCTCAGTCTCAGTTTTAGTCTCAGTTGCAGTTCTAAACTTAACTATCCTGTTTCATCCTGTTCCATCCTGTTCCATCCTGTTCCATTCTGTTCCATCCTGTTTTATCCTGTTACATCCTGTTTCACCCTGTACCATCCTGCTCCATCCTATTCCATACTGTTCTATCCTGTTCCATCCTGTTCCATCCTGTTCCATCCTGTTCTATCCTGTTCTATCCTGTTTCGTCCTGTTCCACCCTGTTTCGTCCTGTTTCGTCCTGTTCCATCCTGTTCCATCCTGTTCCATCCTGTTCTCTCCTGTTCCATCCTGTTCCATCCTGTTCCATCCTGTTCCATCCTGTTCCATCCTGTTCCATCCTGTTCCATCCTGTTCCATCCTGTTCCATCCTGTTCCATCCTGTTCTATCCTGTTTCGTCCTGTTCCACCCTGTTCTATCCTGTTCTATCCTGTTCCATCCTGTTCCATCCTGTTCCATCCTGTTCCATCCTGTTCCATCCTGTTCCATCCTGTTCCATCCTGTTCCATCCTGTTCCATCCTGTTCCGTCCTGTTTCATCCTGTTCCAGTTTTATTCCCAGTCTCATTATCAGTTTCAGTCTCAGTTTCAGTCTTTCTCAGTCTCTAGTCCTAGTCTCAGTCTCAGTTCTGTTCCATCCTGTTTCATCCTGTTCCATCCTGTTTCGTCCTTTTCCACCCTGTTCCGTCCTGTTTCATCATGTTGCAGTTTTAGTCTCTGTCTCAGTCTCAGTCTCGCTTAAACTCAGTCTCAGTCTCAGTTATAGTCTCAGTCTCAGTTCTAAACTTAACTATCCTATTTCATCCTGTTCCATCCTGTTCCATCCTGTTCCATCCTGTTCCATCCTGTTCCATCCTGTTCAGTTCTGTTCCATCCTGTTCCATTCTGTTTCATCATGTTCCATCCTGTTTCGTCCTTTTTCACCTTGTTCCGTTCTGTTTCATCCTGTTCGAGACTCAGTCTCACTCAGTCTCAATCTCAGTCTCAGTTTTAGTCTGTTCCATCCTGTTCCATTCTGTTCCATCCTGTTCCATCCTGTTCCATCCTGTTGCATCCTGTTCCATCCTGTTCCATTCTGTTCCATCCTGTTCCGTCCTGTTTCATCCTGTTCCAGTTTTATTCCCAGTCTCATTATCAGTTTCAGTCTCAGTTTCAGTCTTTGTCAGTCTCAGTCCTAGTCTCAGTCTCAGTTCTGTTCCATCCTGTTTCATCCTGTTTCGTCCTTTTCCACCATGTTCCGTCCTGTTTCATCATGTTGCAGTTTTAATCTCTGTCTCAGTCTCACTTAAACTCAGTCTCAGTTATAGTCTCAGCCTCAGTTCTAAACTTAACTATCCTATTTTATCCTGTTCCATCTTGTTTCGTCATGTTACACCCTGTTCCATCCTGTTCCATCCTGTTCCATCCTGTTCCATCCTGTTCCATCCCATTCTATCCCGTTCCATCCCGTTCCAACCCGTTCCAACCCGTTCCAACCCTGTTCCAAACTGTTCCGCCCTGTTTTATCCTGTTTTTAGTTTTATTGTCAGTCTCAGTCTCAGTTTCAGTCTTTCTCAGTCTCAGTCTCTCTGTCTCAGTCCTAGTCTCAGTCTCAGTTCTGTTCCATCCTGTTCCATTCTGTTTCATCATGTTCCATCCTGTTTCGTCCTTTTTCACCTTGTTCCGTTCTGTTTCATCCTGTTCGAGACTCAGTCTCACTCAGTCTCAATCTCAGTCTCAGTTTTAGTCTGTTCCATCCTGTTCTATCCTGTTTCGTCCTGTTCCACCCTGTTCCGTCCTGTTTCGTCCTGTTCCATCCTGTTCCGTCCTGTTTCATCCTGTTCCAGTTTTATTCCCAGTCTCATTCTCAGTTTCAGTTCTCTTGTTTCGTCATGTTACACCCTGTTCCGTCCCTGTTGCAGTTTTAGTCTCTGTCTCAGTCTCACTTAAACTCAGTCTCAGTCTCAGTTATAGTCTCAGTCTCAATTCTAAACTTAACTATCCTATTTCATCCTGTTCCATCCTGTTCCATCCTGTTCCATCCTGTTCCATCCTGTTCCATCCTGTTCCATCCTGTTCCATCCTGTTCCATCCTGTTCCATCCTGTTCCATCCTGTTCAGTTCTGTTCCATCCTGTTCCATTCTGTTTCATCATGTTCCATCCTGTTTCGTCCTTTTTCACCTTGTTCCGTTCTGTTTCATCCTGTTCGAGACTCAGTCTCACTCAGTCTCAATCTCAGTCTCAGTTTTAGTCTGTTCCATCCTGTTCCATTCTGTTCCATCCTGTTCCATCCTGTTCCATCCTGTTCCATCCTGTTCCATCCTGTTCCATCCTGTTCCATCCTGTTCCATCCTGTTCCATTCTGTTCCATCCTGTTCCGTCCTGTTTCATCCTGTTTCGTCCTTTTCCACCCTGTTTCGTCCTGTTTCATCATGTTGCAGTTTTAGTCTCTGTCTCAGTCTCACTTAAACTCGGTCTCAGTTATAGTCTCAGTCTCAGTTCTAAACTTAACTATCCTATTTTATCCTGTTCCATCTTGTTTCGTCATGTTACACCCTGTTCCATCCTGTTCCATCCTGTTCCATCCTGTTCCATCCTGTTCCATCCTGTTCCATCCTGTTCCATCCTGTTCCATCCTGTTCCATCCTTTTCCATTCTGTTCCATCCTGTTCCATCCTGTTCCATCCCATTCTATCCCGTTCCATCCCGTTCCAACCCGTTCCAACCCGTTCCAACCCTGTTCCAAACTGTTCCGCCCTGTTTTATCCTGTTTTTAGTTTTATTCTCAGTCTCAGTCTCAGTTTCAGTCTTTCTCAGTCTCAGTCTCTCTGTCTCAGTCCTAGTCTCAGTCTCAGTTCTGTTCCATCCTGTTCCATTCTGTTTCATCATGTTCCATCCTGTTTCGTCCTTTTTCACCTTGTTCCGTTCTGTTTCATCCTGTTCGAGACTCAGTCTCACTCAATCTCAGTCTCAGTTTTAGTCTGTTCCATCCTGTTCTATCCTGTTTCGTCCTGTTCCACCCTGTTCCGTCCTGTTTCGTCCTGTTCCATCCTGTTCCGTCCTGTTTTATCCTGTTCCAGTTTTATTCCCAGTCTCATTCTCAGTTTCAGTCTCAGTTTCAGTCTTTCTCAGTCTCAGTCCTAGTCTCAGTCTCAGATCTGTTCCATCCTGTTCCATCCTGTTCCATCCTGTTCCATCCTGTTCCATCCTTTTCCATTCTGTTCCATCCTGTTCCATCCTGTTCCATCCCATTCTATCCCGTTCCATCCCGTTCCAACCCGTTCCAACCCGTTCCAACCCTGTTCCAAACTGTTCCGCCCTGTTTTATCCTGTTTTTAGTTTTATTCTCAGTCTCAGTCTCAGTTTCAGTCTTTCTCAGTCTCAGTCTCTCTGTCTCAGTCCTAGTCTCAGTCTCAGTTCTGTTCCATTCTGTTTCATCATGTTCCATCCTGTTTCGTCCTTTTTCACCTTGTTCCGTTCTGTTTCATCCTGTTCGAGACTCAGTCTCACTCAGTCTCAATCTCAGTCTCAGTTTTAGTCTGTTCCATCCTGTTCCATCCTGTTCCATCCTGTTCCATTCTGTTCCATCCTGTTCCGTCCTGTTTCATCATGTTGCAGTTTTAGTCTCTGTCTCAGTCTCACTTAAACTCAGTCTCAGTTATAGTCTCAGTCTCAGTTCTAAACTTAACTATCCTATTTTATCCTGTTCCAACTTGTTTCGTCATGTTACACCCTGTTCCATCCTGTTCCATCCTGTTCCATCCTGTTCCATCCTGTTCCATCCTGTTCCATCCTGTTCCATCCTGTTCCATCCTTTTCCATTCTGTTCCATCCTGTTCCATCCTGTTCCATCCCATTCTATCCCGTTCCATCCCGTTCCAACCCGTTCCAACCCGTTCCAACCCGTTCCAACCCTGTTCCAAACTGTTCCGCCCTGTTTTATCCTGTTTTTAGTTTTATTCTCAGTCTCAGTCTCAGTTTCAGTCTTTCTCAGTCTCAGTCTCTCTGTCTCAGTCCTAGTCTCAGTCTCAGTTCTGTTCCATCCTGTTCCATTCTGTTTCATCATGTTCCATCCTGTTTCGTCCTTTTTCACCTTGTTCCGTTCTGTTTCATCCTGTTCGAGACTCAGTCTCACTCAGTCTCAATCTCAGTCTCAGTTTTAGTCTGTTCCATCCTGTTCTATCCTGTTTCGTCCTGTTCCACCCTGTTCCGTCCTGTTTCGTCCTGTTCCATCCTGTTCCATCCTGTTCCATCCTGTTCCATCCTGTTACATCCTGTTCCATCCTGTTCCATTCTGTTCCATCCAGTTTTATCCTGTTACATCCTGTTTCACCCTGTTCCGTCCTGTTTCATCCTGTTCCA
The DNA here is from genome assembly GCA_950108535.1 of Agriphila straminella. Taxonomy (NCBI): domain Eukaryota; kingdom Metazoa; phylum Arthropoda; class Insecta; order Lepidoptera; family Crambidae; genus Agriphila; species Agriphila straminella. Next base: position 11,233,451 of record OX467327.1, on the reverse strand, counting down.
TCCTGTTCCGTCCTGTTTCGTCCTTTTTCATCCTGTTCGAGTCTCAGTCTCAGACTCAATCTTACTCAGTCTCAGTCTTACTCAGTCTCAGTCTCAGTTTTAGTCTCAGTTGCAGTTCTAAACTTAACTATCCTGTTCCATCCTGTTCCATCCTGTTCCATCCTGTTCCATCCTGTTCCATTCTGTTCCATCCTGTTTTATCCTGTTTTATCCTGTTACATCCTGTTTCACCCTGTTCCGTCCTGTTTCATCCTGTTCCATCCTGTTCCGTCCTGTTTCGTCCTTTTTCATCCTGTTCGAGTCTCAGTCTCAGACTCAATCTTACTCAGTCTCAGTCTTACTCAGTCTCAGTTTTAGTTTTAGTCTCAGTTGCAGTTCTAAACTTAACATCCTTGTTCATCCTGTTCCATCCTGTTCCATCCTGTTCCATCCTGTTCCATCCTGTTCCATCCTGTTCCATCCTGTTCCATCCTGTTCCATTCTGTTCCATTCTGTTCCATCCTGTTCCGTCCTGTTACATCCTGTTCCAGTTTTATTCCCAGTCTCATTATCAGTTTCAGTCTCAGTTTCAGTCTTTCTCAGTCTCTAGTCCTAGTCTCAGTCTCAGTTCTGTTCCATCCTGTTTCATCCTGTTCCATCCTGTTTCGTCCTTTTCCACCCTGTTCCGTCCTGTTTCATCATGTTGCAGTTTTAGTCTCTGTCTCAGTCTCAGTCTCGCTTAAACTCAGTCTCAGTCTTAGTTATAGTCTCAGTCTCAGTTCTAAACTTAACTATCCTATTTCATCCTGTTCCATCCTGTTCCATCCTGTTCCATCCTGTTCCATCCTGTTCCATCCTGTTCCATCCTGTTCCATCCTGTTCCATCCTGTTCCATCCTGTTCCATTCTGTTCCATCCTGTTCCATCCTGTTCCATCCTGTTCCATCCTGTTGCATCCTGTTCCATCCTGTTCCATTCTGTTCCATCCTGTTCCGTCCTGTTTCATCCTGTTCCAGTTTTATTCCCAGTCTCATTATCAGTTTCAGTCTCAGTTTCAGTCTTTCTCAGTCTCAGTCCTAGTCTCAGTCTCAGTTCTGTTCCATCCTGTTTCATCCTGTTCCATCCTGTTTCGTCCTTTTGCACCCTGTTCCGTCCTGTTTCATCATGTTGCAGTTTTAGTCTCTGTCTCAGTCTCACTTAAACTCAGTCTCAGTTATAGTCTCAGTCTCAGTTCTAAACTTAACTATCCTATTTTATCCTGTTCCATCTTGTTTCGTCATGTTACACCCTGTTCCATCCTGTTCCATCCTGTTCCATCCTGTCCATCCTGTTCCATCCTGTTCCATCCTGTTCCATCCTGTTCCATCCTGTTCCATCCTTTTCCATTCTGTTCCATCCTGTTCCATCCTGTTCCATCCCATTCTATCCCGTTCCATCCCGTTCCAACCCGTTCCAACCCGTTCCAACCCTGTTCCAAACTGTTCCGCCCTGTTTTATCCTGTTTTTAGTTTTATTCTCAGTCTCAGTCTCAGTTTCAGTCTTTCTCAGTCTCAGTCTCTCTGTCTCAGTCCTAGTCTCAGTCTCAGTTCTGTTCCATCCTGTTCCATTCTGTTTCATCATGTTCCATCCTGTTTCGTCCTTTTTCACCTTGTTCCGTTCTGTTTCATCCTGTTCGAGACTCAGTCTCACTCAATCTCAGTCTCAGTTTTAGTCTGTTCCATCCTGTTCTATCCTGTTTCGTCCTGTTCCACCCTGTTCCGTCCTGTTTCGTCCTGTTCCATCCTGTTCCGTCCTGTTTCATCCTGTTCCAGTTTTATTCCCAGTCTCATTCTCAGTTTCAGTCTCAGTTTCAGTCTTTCTCAGTCTCAGTCCTAGTCTCAGTCTCAGATCTGTTCCATCCTGTTCCATCCTGTTCCATCCTGTTCCATCCTGTTCCATCCTTTTCCATTCTGTTCCATCCTGTTCCATCCTGTTCCATCCCATTCTATTCCGTTCCATCCCGTTCACCCTTACACCCTGTTCCATCCTGTTCCATCCTGTTCCATCCTGTTCCATCCTGTTCCATCCTGTTCCATCCTGTTCCATCCTGTTCCATCCTGTTCCATCCTGTTCCATCCTTTTCCATTCTGTTCCATCCTGTTCCATCCTGTTCCATCCCATTCTATCCCGTTCCAACCCGTTCCAACCCGTTCCAACCCGTTCCAACCCTGTTCCAAACTGTTCCGCCCTGTTTTATCCTGTTTTTAGTTTTATTCTCAGTCTCAGTCTCAGTTTCAGTCTTTCTCAGTCTCAGTCTCTCTGTCTCAGTCCTAGTCTCAGTCTCAGTTCTGTTCCATCCTGTTCCATTCTGTTTCATCATGTTCCATCCTGTTTCGTCCTTTTTCACCTTGTTCCGTTCTGTTTCATCCTGTTCGAGACTCAGTCTCACTCAGTCTCAATCTCAGTCTCAGTTTTAGTCTGTTCCATCCTGTTCTATCCTGTTTCGTCCTGTTCCACCCTGTTCCGTCCTGTTTCGTCCTGTTCCATCCTGTTCCATCCTGTTCCATCCTGTTCCATCCTGTTACATCCTGTTCCATCCTGTTCCATTCTGTTCCATCCAGTTTTATCCTGTTACATCCTGTTTCACCCTGTTCCGTCCTGTTTCATCCTGTTCCATCCTGTTCCGTCCTGTTTTGTCCTTTTTCATCCTGTTCGAGTCTCAGTCTCAGACTCAATCTTACTCAGTCTCAGTCTTACTCAGTCTCAGTCTCAGTTTTAGTCTCAGTTGCAGTTCTAAACTTAACTATCCTGTTCCATCCTGTTCCATCCTGTTCCATCCTGTTCCATTCTGTTCCATCCTGTTTTATCCTGTTTTATCCTGTTACATCCTGTTTCACCCTGTTCCGTCCTGTTTCATCCTGTTCCATCCTGTTCCGTCCTGTTTCGTCCTTTTTCATCCTGTTCGAGTCTCAGTCTCAGACTCAATCTTACTCAGTCTCAGTCTTACTCAGTCTCAGTTTTAGTTTTAGTCTCAGTTGCAGTTCTAAACTTAACATCCTTGTTCATCCTGTTCCATCCTGTTCCATCCTGTTCCATCCTGTTCCATCCTGTTCCATCCTGTTCCATCCTGTTCCATCCTGTTCCATCCTGTTCCATTCTGTTCCATTCTGTTCCATCCTGTTCCGTCCTGTTACATCCTGTTCCAGTTTTATTCCCAGTCTCATTATCAGTTTCAGTCTCAGTTTCAGTCTTTCTCAGTCTCTAGTCCTAGTCTCAGTCTCAGTTCTGTTCCATCCTGTTTCATCCTGTTCCATCCTGTTTCGTCCTTTTCCACCCTGTTCCGTCCTGTTTCATCATGTTGCAGTTTTAGTCTCTGTCTCAGTCTCAGTCTCGCTTAAACTCAGTCTCAGTCTTAGTTATAGTCTCAGTCTCAGTTCTAAACTTAACTATCCTATTTCATCCTGTTCCATCCTGTTCCATCCTGTTCCATCCTGTTCCATCCTGTTCCATCCTGTTCCATCCTGTTCCATCCTGTTCCATCCTGTTCCATCCTGTTCCATTCTGTTCCATCCTGTTCCATCCTGTTCCATCCTGTTCCATCCTGTTGCATCCTGTTCCATCCTGTTCCATTCTGTTCCATCCTGTTCCGTCCTGTTTCATCCTGTTCCAGTTTTATTCCCAGTCTCATTATCAGTTTCAGTCTCAGTTTCAGTCTTTCTCAGTCTCAGTCCTAGTCTCAGTCTCAGTTCTGTTCCATCCTGTTTCATCCTGTTCCATCCTGTTTCGTCCTTTTGCACCCTGTTCCGTCCTGTTTCATCATGTTGCAGTTTTAGTCTCTGTCTCAGTCTCACTTAAACTCAGTCTCAGTTATAGTCTCAGTCTCAGTTCTAAACTTAACTATCCTATTTTATCCTGTTCCATCTTGTTTCGTCATGTTACACCCTGTTCCATCCTGTTCCATCCTGTCCATCCTGTTCCATCCTGTTCCATCCTGTTCCATCCTGTTCCATCCTGTTCCATCCTTTTCCATTCTGTTCCATCCTGTTCCATCCTGTTCCATCCCATTCTATCCCGTTCCATCCCGTTCCAACCCGTTCCAACCCGTTCCAACCCTGTTCCAAACTGTTCCGCCCTGTTTTATCCTGTTTTTAGTTTTATTCTCAGTCTCAGTCTCAGTTTCAGTCTTTCTCAGTCTCAGTCTCTCTGTCTCAGTCCTAGTCTCAGTCTCAGTTCTGTTCCATCCTGTTCCATTCTGTTTCATCGTGTTCCATCCTGTTTCGTCCTTTTTTACCTTGTTCCGTTCTGTTTCATCCTGTTCGAGACTCAGTCTCACTCAGTCTCAATCTCAGTCTCAGTTTTAGTCTGTTCCATCCTGTTCTATCCTGTTTCGTCCTGTTCCACCCTGTTCCATCCTGTTCCATCCTGTTCCATCCTGTTCCGTCCTGTTTCATCCTGTTCCAGTTTTATTCCCAGTCTCATTCTCAGTTTCAGTCTCAGTTTCAGTCTTTCTCAGTCTCAGTCCTAGTCTCAGTCTCAGATCTGTTCCATCCTGTTTCATCCTGTTCCATCCTGTTTCGTCCTTTTCCACCCTGTTCCGTCCTGTTTCATCATGTTCCAGTTTTAGTCTCTGTCTCAGTCTCAGTCTCACTTAAACTCAGTCTCAGTCTCAGTTATAGTCTCAGTCTCAGTTCTAAACTTAACTATCCTTCTGTTCCATCTTGTTTCGTCATGTTACACCCTGTTCCGTCCTGTTTCATCCTGTTCTAGTTTTAGTCTTAGTCTTGGTCTCAGTCTCAGTCGCAGTCTTAGTCTTAGTTCTGTTTCGTCCTGTTTCATCCTGTTCCATCCTGTTCCATCCTGTTCCATTCTGTTTCATCCTGTTCCATCCTGTTCCATCCTGTTCCATCCTGTTCCATCCTGTTCCATCCTGTTCCATCCTGTTCCATCCTGTTCCATCCTGTTCCATCCTGTTCCTTCCTGTTCCATCCTGTTCCATCCTGTTCCATCCTGTTCCATCCTGTTCCATCCTGTTCCATCCTGCTGCATCCTGTTCCATCCCGTTCCATCCCATTCTATCCCGTTCCATCCCGTTCCAACCCGTTCCATCCTGTTGCGTCCTGTTCCTGTTCCAAACTGTTCCGTCCTGTTTCATCCTGTTCCAGTTTTATTCTCAGTCTCAGTCTCAGTTTCAGTCTTTCTCAGTCTCAGTCTCTCTGTCTCAGTCCTAGTCTCAGTCTCAGTTCTGTTCCATCCTGTTCCATTCTGTTTCATTATGTTCCATCCTGTTTCGTCCTTTTTCACCTTGTTCCGTTCTGTTTCATCCTGTTTCAGTTTTATTCTCAGTCACTCAAACTCAGTCTCAGTCTTACTGTCTCAGTCTCAGTGTCAGTCTCAGTTTTAGTCTCAGTCTCATTTTATCCTTTTCCATCTTGTTTCGTCATGTTACACCCTGTTCCGTCCTGTTTCATCCTGTTCTAGTTTTAGTCTTAGTCTTGGTCTCAGTCTCAGTCGCAGTCTTAGTCTTAGTTCTGTTTCGTCCTGTTTCATCCTGTTCCATCCTGTTCCATCCTGTTCCATCCTGTTCCATCCTGTTCCATCCTGTTCCATCCTGTTCCATCCTGTTCCATCCTGTTCCATCCTGTTCCATCCTGTTCCATCCTGTTCCATCCTGTTCCATCCTGTTCCATCCTGTTCCATCCTGTTCCATCCTGTTCCATCCTGTTCCATCCTGTTCCATCCTGTTCCATCCTGTTCCATCCTGTTCCATCCTGTTCCATCCTGTTCCATCCTGTTCCATCCTGTTCCATCCTGTTCCATCCTGTTCCATCCTGTTCCATCCTGTTCCATCCTGTTCCATCCTGTTCCATCCTGTTCCATCCTGTTCCATCCTGTTCCATCCTGTTCCATCCTGTTCCATCCTGTTCCATCCTGTTCCATCCTGTTCCATCCTGTTCCATCCTGTTCCATCCTGCTCCATCCTGCTTCATCCTGTTCCATCCTGTTCCATCCCGTTCCATCCCATTCTATCCCGTTCCATCCCGTTCCAACCCGTTCCATCCTGTTGCGTCCTGTTCCTGTTCCAAACTGTTCCGTCCTGTTTCATCCTGTTCCAGTTTTATTCTCAGTCTCAGTCTCAGTTTCAGTCTTTCTTAGTCTCAGTCTCTCTGTCTCAGTCCTAGTCTCAGTCTCAGTTCTGTTCCATCCTGTTCCATTCTGTTTCATTATGTTCCATCCTGTTTCGTCCTTTTTCACCTTGTTCCGTTCTGTTTCATCCTGTTTCAGTTTTATTCTCAGTCACTCAAACTCAGTCTCAGTCTTACTCAAACTCAGTCTCAGTCTTACTGTCTCAGTCTCAGTGTCAGTCTCAGTTTTAGTCTCAGTCTCAGTTATAAACTTAACTATCCTATTTTATCCTGTTCCATCCTGTTTCACCATGTTCCGTCCTGTTCCATCCTGTTTCATCCTGTTCCATCCTGTTCCATCCCGTTTCAACCTGTTGCATCATCTTTTAACCTGTTTCATCTTGTTACATCATGTTCTGTTGCATGCACCTAGTTCTTTTTATAAACAGAACAGGTTCCGAAAGGAGTAAACCCGCTTTCCCCGGTTCTTAAAAAAACTGAAACTTATCTTTTTTATTTTTTCAATTTTAACTGTGAATATGAAGAAACCATAGTTGGGTGCAGCATGATGATAAAAATTGGCAAAGAAATTAAGTCTGCACCAAAATAAGTTTGGGACACGCAAGTAAATTTAACTCACGACCCCATGCTCAAACCACCAATTTTTATTGTGTATATTGTGGAATATGGTTACTCATTTAGTTACCCGCTACGCGACATTATTTGGCAAACATCTACTCATTGAGACCATTTAAATGAGCTCAATCACACTGTATCTGCTGTATGTTGCTGGGTATTGGGTAGCTCAAGGTTTTCATGTCTTTGAAATACTACTGATGTAACAATACACCCAAATTAATGGGTCCTGTGAAAATAACATACGCAATTGCGTAACGCAGTCACTTGGTGACGATAGTCGTCCGCAGTTCGTCAGCTGTGGCTATTAAATACATTTTCAATTTGGCTATCGTAGCCCAAAGACTATTGAACGAATGATGTCGGATACGCTAGAGAAAAACTGTCAAACTTACGCAATCACTTTGCGATATCGCATATGCAAGTGCTTTGTAATAGGAAACAATCATAACGAAGCACGGACGCAGCTGCGTGTATCGCGTGAAACTTTTTGTAATAGATCCCCAGGTCCCCCAGCTCATTAATTAGGAAATAAGCTGATGATCTTCATAAATTATAGCTAAAACCATCTCAATTAGGCTAGCTTTCATATAAAATCACACCGTTATCGGCTCCTAAAGGAGCTAAGTACCTCAGCCAGATACACAAATACACACACACACGTCAAACTACTGCGAGAAGTTTCAACTGTGTAATCCTAATACTTTCGGAATAAAATGGCTGTGACATACGGACGGACAGGCAGACAGTCAGACAGACATGACGAATCTATAAGGGTTCCGTTTTTTGCCATTTTGGCTACGGAACCCTAAAAATGGTCTTCAAAAAAAACCTAATAATCATTTCAAATGATTCAAACGTTCATTTAATTCAATTCAATGGAGCAATTTTTTTTTTAAACTCAACCTTTTATATAGGAGACGTACGTGAAAAAAAAAGTATAATAATAATGATAAGCACAGAAGTAAATTATTATGACGTATTAAATTACATCAAATTCGGTTCAAATCTGTAGACGCTACGACGATATTGATAAATATTATGATGCAAGATATACCTATAGATAGATGGAATATATCGAACTATTTTACAAGGGATCCTTTATCCTACGGAACCCTTAAGGGAAAAATTAAACATCAGTTACCATTCGACATTTCGAATTTATTGCAGCAAAACCTTAAAGCTAAAGAGATCCAAATTATTTGTATAGCACACATCAACAGTAATTCTAGTTCGTGCCCGTGAAACATGCTAGTAGTCGGTGTCAGTCGTATAAAATTTATTATTTATTGAATCGAAATGATAGTTTGTATGTCTTGTGCATTTCTTTTACATCTCCTTTATTCGCGTTCCTAAACACGTTGCCATAGCGGGCATCTGAAATAGGAGGACTGTGGTGACTTGCGTCATCAACTATCTCTAATAATCCGTCCATAGAGTCCTGAATCGATGCGTCAACTTCACCTTTCTTCAATTTAATATTGGGGCTGACTTGCTCACTGATGGTCAAATCATCGCTGTTTTCCTCAGATAAACTGTCACGAGTGAACTCATATGAAAGATTATCGTATGTATCTGCAAATGAATTGTCTAAAGATGACCCTTCTGCTGACCCTTCTAAAGAATCTGAATTTTCTTGATTGGGATCAGCTAGATCCCTCTGATCGGATTGATTTACTTCTACTATATCTGATAAGCTGAGGGCTTTACGACTCTTTATATCTCCCACTGAAGATTCATCTTCCGCGTGATCGGCAGACAAATTGTCAGTCTTTACAAGTTCATGTCTTTCTGATACACTAACGCTTGCTTCTTCACGCTCCCCTGATTTTGAAAAGTCTGAAGTATTGTCTTCTTCTTTCGATATTTCATTCGATATTTCTTGTGATAATTTATCAAAGATCTTTTCAGCTGACAGTATATTTGTATTAAGAAACGTCTTAATTTCTTTTTGGCTTTCTATTGAGACATCCCCCTTATCACCTTTAATCTCGTATGGAATATCTTCATCCATCATCTCAACTGAATTTTCGGAATTTGAATCAGAAAGATCAACCTCTTCACTCTTTTGCTTGCTGGTCTCTTTAGTATCAGTAAGTTCCTGTGCACTTTTAGATTTATCGGTATGCTTATTCTCTAAGTGATGTTTGTGTACTTTTTGAGTTCCTACATTATTTTCTTGATTTTCTTCTTCAATTTCATAAGATTCACTGTTCTGTTTGGAATTAATTATTGGATTATCAAGTTCAACTTTTGGTAGTATACTTTCCGTGTTCTTGGCCGACTTACTGTTCTGTTCTGAAGACTCTTTTGAATCGGTAATATGGTGTTCATCTTCGTCGTGTGGCAAATGTTTGAATAAATCAATTAGAATTTTTTCCAATAATTTATTTTTATGACTATGTTCATTATCTATTTCTCTTTCATCAGATTCGACGTAATCATTGGATGAATATTCATCGCTATTTTGCGATACATTTTCTTTAGTTTGCTTTTTTTTCTTTGTTTCATTGATCATTTCATGAGAGTGCTGCAAGTGATGCAAGTCTTCCTCTTCATCTGAGTGGCTACGTTCTGAGGAAAATTCCACTCCTGCGTCGCTTAGTAAGTTAATTATTTCATCAGATTTATTTTTATTACGACTTTTTTGTTTTTTGCTAAGTTTGTATTTTCCGTCTTCGGAAAAAATGTTTTTGTGTTTTCGACTAGGTATTTCAGAGGCGAGAATAAGAAGAGGCATATTTCTATTCTTGCCTTTCTGAGTAATCGGCATGATTTCAAGGATGCGTTTCTTCTTGTGGTTTTGGGAGGCAGCGTCGAGTTGCTCGAGGACAGGGAACAGGAGGTCGGAGAGCTCGCTGTTTGCGAGGAGGGCGCCCTCGCCGCGGCGGGCGGCGGCGACGGGCGCAGGGGGCGCGGGCTGGGGGCGGCCGCTGCCCGGCGCCAAGTGCTGTAGCACGAACAAGCTGAGTGCTGCCAATACATTAGAATGTTATAGGAACTGTGTTTGTTTTAAAGTAAAAAATAATATTGAATTCTTAAATACCTAAATAAATAGTTTGTTTTTCGTATGCCACTTAGTCATTGCTCTGATTCCGTAAGTGTAATAAATATTCAGTTTATTAATAAAATAGTTTTTTAAAAATCTTTGAATGCAGTTCCGATTATTTTTAAAAACGAAAGTTTTCCCTCAGTAAAATTTCCTATCTTCAATGTCTAAGGTACTTTCCTTTCGTGTGGCATGTCCCTGCATATTTTTACAACATTATACTTCGTTAATTTTTAAGTATATTTAAAAATTAAACGGAGATTTCAGACCACGTGAATGAACAACTTTTAATATGGGGCCAACCACAAAATTGCGAAAAAAAAATCTGCTGTTCCATAGAAAAGTACAACATCGAATCTACTGAAATGAATGGAACAGCAGATTTTTTTTCGCGATTCCGTGGTTGGCCCCATAGTAAAAGTTATTCATTCACGTGGTCTGAAATCCCTTTTTCATTTTTAGATTATACTTAAAAATTAACGGTGTATAGTAGCTTGGCCCAAAATATAGTGAGCTACTATATTATATTATTATAGTAGTTTTGACAACCCCAGCCAACCCTGTGAAGCTTTACAGTGAAGGTATGAAACAAGCAATTAAATATAATATTAAGGTGGTACCCAGGCCAAAAGTGCGATGGCGCCCCGAGGTGAATTTCATACAATTCAAATATACAATTTTAATAAAAATTTACAAGGAATTCTTAAGACCCAGTTCTTAAGGCCCCTCTAGTGTTGAATTTTTAGATTTAAGCTATTTTTAACCGACTTCATCAAAAGGAGGAGGTTCTCAATTCGATTGTATGTTTTTTTTTTTTTTTTTTTTTATCGTTGTTCGCGCGTATCTTCGACATTTATGAACCGATTTAGATAATTTTTTTTTTTGTTCGATTGAGTTTTCTTGCGAGATGGTCCCATTTAATTTTTTTTCAAATCGGTTCAGCAGTTTACAAGTTATCCTGAAAATACTATGATATTAAATCAACTAACTTGACAATTTTGTTATTTATGAACCGAATTAGATGATTTTTTTTGTTGGGGAAGGGATGCCGTTGTGTAGTCTTTTTAACCGACTTCAAAAAAAAGAGGTAAGTTTTCAGTTTGTATGTATGTATGTATGTTTCTCCGCGATTATCTCACGTTTGGCTGAGCCGATTTTTCTACCTAAATAATATACCTACACTACCTAATGCAGAAGGTACTTACACTAAAAATAAAAAAATAAAAAAATTGTTTAAAAAACAAAAAACCGACTTCAAAAAACCTGCCTCTAAAAAAAAGTAAGAAATAATATACAAATCATTAGATACGCATTATCATTGTTATAATAAAACACGTCAATTGAAGTCGGGTGGGGCTTTTAGAATAAAAAAAGGAAGATGTTCTCCAGCCCCTCCCGACTTTAATAGACGTGTTTTATTATAACAATGATAATGCGTATCTAATGATTTGTATATTATTTCTTCCTTTTTTTTAGAGGCAGGTTTTTTGAAGTCGGTTTTTTGTTTTTTAAACAAATTTTTTTTAAATGCTATTTTTATATATTAAGTTACTTAATATAATTGAAAAAATACGAGTTGATTTTTTCTAGTATTTTTTCAATTATATTAACTTAATATATTAAGTAACTTAACCCCTCTAGTATTTTAAAAATTCCCTAGTAGTCATTCTAAAAGGACACAGCAAAACTGCTAAATGTGGCCATTTTTGACATAATAATTATCTACTTCTACGAAAACGAATACTACGAGGGTATGTGTGATACTAGGCTATAAAATAAATATGGGACTTAAAAATTCTACGCAAAGTTTTATTAAAATTCTTTTCTTATTAAATAGGTAAATAACACAGATGGAGCCACTTTCGGAACCACCTTAATGGAACTGCTTACCGAACACACGTCGCATCTCTGTGGCGTGGCGGGCGCGGGTTGGTGGACACGGCGGCTCGACACGACACGCAAACACATATATAGCTAAAGCGTGTGGCACAGTACAGGATGTCCGAAAATCTTTTATTATTTTATTTTCGATCATCTTCCTTCCGCGACTTCGTCCACGCGGCTCCACTTTTTACCCGACTGCAAAGAAAGGGTTATGTTTTTCGCGCGTATCTTGTAAGTATGTTTGTATGTGTGTTTGTATAATATTTAGAATTTACAGTTTTATTATATGTACCTATAGATTACAATTTCAGTAATACCTATAATGTTTTCTCGCAAATGTATTGAAAAACGTAGTATGGCACTCGGTTGTTAATGTTTTTTAAAACTCGTGACGATTATAAACCCTCGCCTGCGGCTCGGGCTGGAAACTGGAACGAGTTGACGCTTTATAAAGCGTCAACTCGTTTTAAAATCCTCCTTACCAACCTTGTATCATAAACTACTATTATTACCTCATATCTTTCAAACGGCTGAACGGATTTCTATGATTAAGATATCGTTAGATCTTTTCAGCCTAAGTGTTCTTAAGAAGGTGGCGTTATAAAAAAACCAATATGGCGGCTGTACGGTGCTATTATACGTAGTGAAAAAAAAACTTTTTATTAGAATACTGCAATATGGGGGTCATATTAAAAGACATATAATTATGAGGATTTCAAAAAGGTATATCATAACCGTAATATATAATAACTAAAAAGATATAAATAAAAAAAAAATTAAAAACATTAAAAAACCCGCCTGCATAAAAAGACAAGTCGACTGAAAAGATGGAACAAAATTAAATATTAAAGGCAACATGTCATAATAACATGCAGTCGGAGGCATATAATTCAAATCATTCATAATGTCACTTTCTTAATGCATGCCTCCGACTGCATGTTATTATGACATGTTGCCTTTAATATTTAATCTTGTTTCCATATTTTCAGTTGACTTGTCTATGCAGGCGGGTTTTTAATTTTTGTTGTTGTTATGGCGTCAGACTTGGTCGTAGCTAGCCAGACGGACTTGAAATAAGACCTACCACCAACCAAACCGAGTAAAAATTGTATACAACAGAATTTATCGAAAAATTATGAAAAAGAAACGACAAATTTACTTTCGTAATATTATTATTTGTATTGATCAGACAACTGCTGTATAAATCCATTTTGCAGTTAACTAAATACTTAATAAATTATTTTCTCCCACTTCGTAAATTATTTTACAGTGATCCTGTATTAATGTCAATCTTTTAATTAACAGCATAATTAATCTGCAGACGAACTAGCGACAATTTAGCGTGAAGGCAGCGTGACGGCGGCGTGACGGGAGCGTGACGATCCGTCGCCTCATTACGTTGGACACGGTGCAGGCTCGACAGCCGATGTTGATTAATTAAACTCATCGAATAATTAAGTATTGTGTTATTATTAAACTAGCGCCCCGCCCTCGCTTCGCTTCGGTTCATTCTTTTTTTTGCCAAATACGACCTTCCAACCACACCCAAAAAGAATACAACAAATACAAATATATTTATTTCCAAAAAACATAAAAAATTACAAGGCTTAAGTTATCTAGCCTCCATACTAGGCTAAGCCTGTCCTGTGGAGGCTAGGGGTCGTTTACCATTTACACATTTTGATGTCGGCACATTTAGTTTACAAACAATTCAATTCTGTTTACATAAAGGAAGCGCTGCAGTAGATGAAGTGAAGTGTGGTGTGGTGTGTATTACTTGTCAATTTTTAGCAAGTTCTCTGTTTCCTCATAAGTAAGCTTCAAGAGCAATCCTGGTAAAATGGCTTTTATTTCCTGGACAGACTTGGTTTTGAGTTTGAAGCAATTTACTACCTTGTTATATATGTGGGGGAAAAGGTGAGGTCTGAAACGGTGGAGAATGAATGCTTTACAGTTCTCACGTCCATTTGCTCCAAAAGTCTTTGCCCTCCCGTTCGTCCCGTCCCGTCGTCGGTCTAAGAATCGCGTTTGATTTATTTTCGCGCGCGTTAATTTTTGGCGACAACTCCTAAGATAAGTATTCATTTAAATGGTATGGTGTAAAAAGGATAAATAAATAATGTGCATAAAATGCTTAAGGTAACTAACGTATTTAATTTGATAAGGATCAATACTGTATCCTTCTAAATAGCTTTCCAATTTAATGCGTTGTACTCGACCAATTTTTTTGAAGAAAAATGGGTATAGGAAGTAATTTTTTGTAGATCTATAAAAAAATCAATTCCATCATACATTATTTTGTCATGTCAAAAGGTTTAAGCAGCGTTTTCAATGCAAGCTCCCAGTCGGCTTAATATTTGCCGACCTCTCAACAGTTATCGTCATATTTCTACCAATTTACATAAAACCTCAACCTTTCTCAGGAATCACTTTATCATTTGGTGAAAACCGCATGAAAAACTGTTCAGTATAATTATTTTTAGTATATCGCGAATTTAGTAGACAGACAGTGATAGTGAGTTACGTGGCTCTGTGTGCTGGGGGCTAGTTGTCTATCGCATCGCTTTCGTTTGACAGATGGATATGACACATCGCTGTATTTCTTTGGTAACTTTTTATTTGTGGCAAAAATAAGCTTCAATGTGTTACATCCTAAAAGCGGTTGCGATAAATTTTTAATAAGACAATATAGATAATATAGGTCCTCGCGTTTGTGTCATTTTTAACCATTTTTGGATATGGTTGAAATTGTTTTTTTTTCTAAAAATTGAATCGACTAAAAATGTTATATAAAGGACATTGGTGTCGATTCGGTTGGTACAACTAAACTAAATTGACAGGACTAAACTTAATTTAAGCATCCTGTTCTTGTCTTTTCGATACCAAAAGAGAAGGATGGAAAACTAAATTTAGTTTAATCCTGTCAATTTAGTTAAGTCGTTGTCAACCGAATCGACACCAATGCCTAGGTTTGGACCAAGTGCTGCCTAGAATGCTGACATAGTGCATTTGGTTCCTCAGACCAACACTAATCTGTAATCCAAAGCGCATAAAAATCTAACCCAGGAGTCCATAGAAAATCAGACTTTTGTTTTGGATATTTTTATTGGAAAAATGAACTTAATAGCAACAAATGTACATAATCAACTATTAAACAGTTATTGTGCGTTCAATTACAATTGTAATAATTGTATTTTTGATGTAGTGGTACGGTAATATTCAACCCACTGTAATTTAGTTCACGAAATAAGACGTGACCATTGTGTTGGGTTTGTAATAAGTAAAGTGAAAGTGAAAGAAAGTGAAAGTGAAAGTGAAAGTGAAAGTAACTGAGCGTTTCTGTGCTTCAGAGAGCACGTTAAACCGTCGGTCCCGGCTGTTGTCATTTGTTTTCATTACCCATTTGTTGCTATTAAGTTGTTTTTTCCAATAAAAAATTCAAACCAAAAGTCTGTTTTTCTTTGGACTCCTGGGTTAGATTTTTATGCGCTTTGGATTACAGATTAGTGATGATCTGAGGAACAAAATGCACTATGTCAGCATTATAGGCAGCACTTGGTCCAATTTCCATATAAATAGGCAATGTCTTTTATTATCTGCACTTTCATGAAAATCGGTTGAGAAATGCGACCTTCATACGAAACCATTTTTGCTACTAGCCGAAACAATAATACTTCGCCCTCACTCGGTCAAAATAATGTCTACCTTTACTCCTTCTTCGGATCAATAACTTTTTTATGAAGTTAAATTATTATCGATTGCCGAGATGCGTGTGATTCTCAGATGGCAAAAACATTTATAGAAATAAAAGATTTTTATGTTAGTAGACCACACCACCATCAGTGGAGTTTTAATATGTTTTTGTTGTAGAAAAATTATCTATGGCCCGCTGAGTCAAGCGGGATCCCGCCGCGGGTACACGGCGCGGGAATATAGATTGCTGGTTTTTATGACGGACAGATGCTTGCAGTGCATGAGTAAGCTCTAATCTATGTCGCCCCGCGCGCGGCAGCGGACGTAATTAGAGGAACCTTACTGAAAATGAAACAACAATATAAATTGTAAATATTATATTACCGGTAGCGCCGGTTCATTCAATCGACAGAACATCAGTTGAAACACACAGTGGGGTGTTTGATAAAAAAAAATACTGAATGCCGGGTGTAACAAGACCCTCAACGAAGCCGAGGTCTATGTATTCTGCCCATCATCAGGACCATTTCTGTTCAAAATTATTACTGGGAAACGATTTTAATTTTCGATGGTAAAAAAGCATTGCACGCAATGTAACGCGTACAAAAGACCGCGCCTGCGAGTGAATGCTACACAGCTGCGTGCGGCCGAGTTGAAAGGCAACGTTTATGTGCGTGCTCATGAAATACATTGAGCGATGACGTTTTGAAGCCATTGTTTGTTACGAAATAAATATAACAATTATAATAATGTTTCTGTAGACCAAAATTAGGAAATACGAATAAAATAAGATTTCATAAAAAAATTGATTTTTTTTTACCTTCAATAACTTCGTAGCTATTGGTTTCCCAGGTATAAATAGTCTAAAAGACAAATATGATCCTGATGATGGGCGGAATGCATGGACTTAGGCTTAGTCGAGTGTCTTGACGTACGCTTACAAGGCTATTTCCAGACACCTTGTATTCACAGTGTAGCCAAAATACTTGCATTGCATTGCTTGCAAATGTTAAATCTGCTCTAATAACAGTTTCAAATGAAAAATTTACGTTTTAAAAAATACATGAATTAAAAATATTGTAATTTGATTCCTTGGTACCGCTGAAGATAATAAATTAATAATACATTTCATAATAAATGAATAAATTAAGTTTCTTAAGAGTAATTTATTAAACTTGAAAAATAGATTAATTGAAATTTTAACAAAATATCTCGCTATATCTTTCTCACTTGCCGCCTCAACATCTGATTACAAAATTTAAGAGTTCAAAATGAAACAGGTTATTTGATATTGAATTTTTAGATTTTAGCATTCACAATGCTATTTTTATATATTATGTAACTTAATATAATTGAAAAAATACTAGAAAAAATCGACTCACCCGTAGCAGCTCAGACGGGACTCGAACCCGCACCCTTAGGATTCCCGCCCAATGCACCAACCAATTATGCTACCGAGTCGCTAGTGGGAGTGGCGAAATGTTCTAATACTTTTTACGTTTTCGCTGTAAGCCAGCGTTATTTCATCAATGTGAAGAATTACCTTCAACATTCGAATGCAACATCTTTACAGATGCCAGACAATCGATCGATCGATCAAACGTTAAAAGTATTAGAAAATTTCGCCACTCCCACTAGCGACTCGGTAGCATAATTGGTTAGTGCATTGGGCCGGAATCCTAAGGGTGCGGGTTCGAGTCCCGTCTGAGCTGCTACGGGCGAGTCGATTTTTTCTAATATTTTTTCAATTATATTAAGTTACAGTTTATTTGAATTTAGTTAATTCTGCTTGGACACTTAAATTTCTACAGAATAACTCACATTCACAAAGACGTAGCATTTAACGCTAATATAGGAATATAAGGCTCGAGTAACTCCGAAGGAATTGAAACTCTAATTACAAAGAGATAAAATAGATTTTAGATTGTCAACATGGAATAGAAGGATACCTTAAATATAATAATCTTAAGTGGAAGTATTGCCGTTACGTGGTCCGCGACCGTTGGTAGGCAACAAGGCGCCATTCAAGTTAATGTTAACGAAGCAATTGTGTTTCAATGGTTATTTAATAGTGAAAGGTCGTCCAAACTGTTTGTCAAATATTTAACAGTGTTCTTTGACTTTAAGGGAATTTTCCCCTAAAGGATGATGACCAAAAAACGAATTTCCAGGATTTATTTTCCAGATATACTTCTGTCCATGTAATCTCTCGTGTTAATTTTCCATAATAATTGCGGTTCATCTCTAAGTAGTGAAATAAATAGGGATGTTGACTAATGAATAAAATAACGAAATACTAATAAAAATCGTAAACATATTAAACTTTTAGAGTAGCTTGTATACCTCTTGGTTTTATATATTGCATATTTTTTGTTTTATGACCCTTCAAAGTTGGGTGGACAAGTCCATTTAAAAAGTATAAAATTTATTAAAATAAATAATACCTTTAATTAGTCCGTAAAATGTTTAGCAAATTTGTCTAAGAAACTATTTTGATAAACACAATATTTAATATAGCTGCCGAACAAATTTCCTACGCGTTGCATACAAACTAGCACGGCGTGACGTCATAACGTGCAAGCCATTAGTATGGAGCGTTTTTGATCGAGTCCATTTGTGTGCATTTCACACTGTGATATCTCGGGCAGTTTTCATGCTAGCGAATTAATTCTTTTACCAATGTTTCTTTTTTTGAGAGGTAATTTATGTAACATAAAATAAAAAAAATAGTCAACATCCCTATTGCAAAATAAACTCGTTTTCACAAATACTGTTTGTAATTTTTTTGTTTATCCTCGCAGTGAATTAATCGACGTTCTTGACAATCTCTTTTCTACCTATTCGTGATTCTACACAATATCGGGTAAAAATTTAGGGGAAAATATCATAAGGTTAAGGACACTCTTAATGTTTGACAAACGTGGTTTGAACGTTTACGGGGCCCTTTAGGCTTTGAACTGTGCAAAAAGCACAGAAACACGACAATTTTATTGTCACGTTAAAACTAAAAGAATCGAGGCCCAAGTACAAACTTCCATTGACTACTTTAATGATCATCATCATCATCAACATAACACACTCCAACCTGATACCATGTAAACGTAAATAAATTATGGACATTGTCGATCACATAAAGAATCGTTTAATAAAACTACTTTCAAATATTGTGTTTTGTCTTCTTTGGTTAAACTCAACTTATAAATAATTTAATTCAAAACATAACCTAGTCATAAATTAAGAAAAAAACAAACAACTTTTCAAATGTTTAAATTTTACACGGTATGTTTGGTTTGAAAACTCAGAATAAATATTTAATTGATTTTGTAAAAAAATCTGTCACTTGTATTTTGTAACTAAAATAGTCAATGAAAGATTATCATAATATAATTATAAGATCACATCAAACTCAGTTTTTCTCTCAACTACGATGCCAATGCAATTCATTTACGATTGGAAATCTTCAAATTACACTATGTTATCCATATGCCAATTTCAGAAAAATCTTTAATCCAATTAAGACACAATAACAGACATCAGACAAAAAACAATTTAACAATAAAAATCCTATACATTAGGTGCATGTCTGTGCCCAATTACAATTCCCTGACTTTTCAGTAAATTTCCTTACACTTTGTACTACATAATTTTTTCTCACCAAAATTATCACTTTTTTGATTTCATAAATCCCTGACAACTACCAGTTTTTCCCTGTTTTCCTGACAAATGCCTAAAATTGCTGACTTGTCAGGAAAATTCCTGTCATCTGGTAACCTCTACCTCAAGGATCTGTGCTAGCTCCAAAGCTGTTTAACCTTTACATCCACGATCTACCCGAACATCAGCTACTAAATTCATATACGCGGATGACATCGCACTTGTGGCCCAAAGCAAATCTTTGAAAACTGGCGAGGAGATACTTACCACAGACCTTGCTAAGCTCTCTGAGTACTTCGATTCCTGGCGTCTGATCTCCAGTACTAGCAAGACCGAGGTATCATGCTTTCACCTTAATAACGGCCTTGCTAGTTACCAACCCGCAATACATTTCAACGGTGAAAAACTCCGGTTCAACCCATTTCCCAAGTACCTCGGGGTAACTTTGGATAGAATAAGAATAAGAATAAGAATATCTTTATTTGCTAAAACATGGTATACAAAGTTATTACATTCAATATAGTCGCACATGTTTTGCTAATTTGTATAGCATGCAAATTTAGTAGAACTTATATAGCTAATAAATTAATTAATGCAACATTTGATTCATTTATCGTCAATTTCAAATATTTCTTTTATGTCATAAAAAGTCTTTGCACAGAGCCACTTGTATAATGTCTTGGTAAATGAGTTTCCAGTTAGTTTTTTTATATCAATAGGAATTTTGTTATAAATCCTGATACACATAATCAGACAGCTTTTTGAATATTTAGCTGATTTTGGGATTTCATTAATAACAAGTCTATCAGGGTCCCTTTTTAGTCTACTGTTTATATCACTAGCCTTAGTAAACAAACTTTTGTGTTTATTTACAAAGTTGCAAATCTCATAAATGTACAGAGATGGCATCGTTAACAAACCAAGGCCTACAAATAGAGGTTTACAAGACTCATCCGGTGCAGCACCGCAAATAGCTCTGATACACTTTTTTTGTGCTATGAATGCTCGTCTTTTATCCGTACTATTCCCCCATACTGTTATTCCATAGCGCAATATGGATTCTATATACGCTCGGTAGGTGGCAATGACAGTAGCTCTATTTGTGATATTTCTTAATTTCTTAATAGCATACACAAACCTATTAATTCTACTACACAAATTATCTATTTGAATTTTCCAATTTAAGTCTTTATCAATACCTATATATTCCTAAAAATTTTGTATATGACACTTCATTTATTCTATTGATATTCATTTTAAAATTGTATTTAGAATTGTAAGATTGATTAAATTGAATGTAGCATGATTTTTCTAAATTAATTTTTAATTCATTACATTGTAGCCATACTAAGATTTTGTCAAGAGTGTTATTGATTACTGTTTCATGATAGTCAATTGTATTATACTTTTTGGATGTCACAATAATTGAAATGTCATCTGCGAATAATATACATTTATGATTTATAGCATTACTTATGTCATTTATGTAAATTAAAAATAGAATTGGTCCAAGGACACTACCTTGAGGGACACCATTTAAAGTCCTTTTATAACATGAGTGAAATGACAACTCTTCATTTTTGACCACCTTGTTTACGACGACAGACTGGTGACGGTTAGTCAAGTAGGATGATATCCATTGCTGGGCTAGACCTCTAATACCTATTGATTCCAGTTTTTGTAGTAATATTTTATGATTTACTAAATCAAACGCTTTTGATAAGTCTAAAAATAATCCAGTAGTGTAATTATTGTTGTTCAACGATGATAATACAGTCTGTAGAAGATTAAAAATTGCCAGTGACGTAGATTTGTTTTTTTGAAACCCGAACTGACTAGAGTGAATAATATGGCCTTTTTCCAAAAAACTACACAATCTCTTACACATACACCTCTCAAACACCTTGGATAATACGGGTATTAGAGTAATAGGGCGGTAATTACTTATATCGTCTTTATCACCCTTTTTGTACAGCGGTTTGACTACTGAGATTTTTAGCAGATCTGGAAAGATTCCCGACGAAAAGGACAAATTTATAAGATGAGTCAATAAGGGCGTTAGTTCGGAACAACAAGCTTTAATGATTTTTGTACATATGCCATCATAGCCTTGAGAATTAGTATTTTTTAAGTTCATTATTTCTGTTTTTACTTCGGCATCTGATACTGGACTAAGGAACATAGATCCTGAAGTATTTCCTTTTGAAAATCGACTTTGATGCGTATATTGCGACGTGTTATTTCCAGATTGAACAAAATGGTCATTGAAAGCTGATGCAATGTCAAGTGGATTAGTCAATGTTTTATTGTCAATTTTAATATTATTTATGTTGCGATCAGTTTTATTGTTCATTATTTCATCTTTTATAATAGACCACGTTGCACGGCATTTATTGTCGCTTTTGTTAATAAATTTTATGTTTGAGTTTTTTTTTGAAAAGTTAAAACATTTTTTTAATATGTTAGAGTAGGTAACATATTTATTTCGGTTTTCGGTGGTCTTATTTTTATAGTAGTTGCATCTAAGTAATCTCTTTTTTCGACAGCTATATTTTAACCCTCTACTTATCCAATTACGCTTTCGTTTATTGACATTATTTATTTTTATTTTTATTATTGGGAAACACAAATTATAGAACATGCAAACTAGGTCATGAAAACTACGAAAAGCCTTATTAATGTCTTCACCCTCCGAGTATATTTCAGACCACGTTAAAGCACCAATACAATGTTTGAATTTGCGAATATTATCAGGGTGAAAATCTCTCTTCTCTACGTTGTATGATTTCATAATGTAGTTTTTTTGTTGTACTGGAATACTTAAGAACTGTGCTGTATCATGATCCGACAGAAACAAGGGAAGGACAGAAGCGTCCGCCTTATCGAAATTACTAATGAAATGATCGATACATGCCTTTTTTCTAGTTGGTAGTTGGTAGATCGCTCACATACAAGAAACATCTTACTAAGCTGGGCCAAAAACTATCAACTCGCAACAACATACTTCACAAACTATGCGGTACAACTTGGGGAGCTTCCGCTGACTGCCTCCGTACGACCGGCTTGGCCCTGGTGTACTCAGCTGCAGAGTACTGCTGTCCGGTCTGGCTTGAAAGCGCGCACACAAATAAAGTGGACACCAAGTTGAACGAGACGATGCGATGTGTTTCTGGAACCGTAAAATCTACACCGTTGCATTGGCTCCCAGCCCTCAGCCATATAGCACCACCTCGTTTGCGACGAATGCATGCCCTAAAGAGAGAGTCTGATAAGATCGAATCCCAGGTTGCACTACCGGTCCATAAGGAATTTATCTGCCCACCGCCGCACAGACTAAAATCAAGGCACCCTCCATATGCATCTGCCAAATCGCTTAGACACTTCAATACCAACGACCTCTGGCAAAGAGAGTGGAGCGAGGCAGTGACGGATGGCACCCATGCCCAGGCGACTGACCCCACATCTAAACCCAAGGGCTTTAATCTGCCGCGTAAACTGTGGTGCCGTCTCAACCGATTAAAAACAGGGCACGGTCGTTGCAACGCCTGTCGGCACAAATGGGGATGGTCTGATAGCCCAATCTGCGACTGCGGAGAGGAAGCTCAGACTATGGAACACATCGTGCAGCGATGTCCTATTCGTGCGTATCCGGGGCCTACTACTGATATGGATGAGCTACCACCTGATTTCATCATTTGGCTCCGAGACCTGGACATTGATTATAAATTAATTTATAATCATTTCATGACATTTAGTAACAATTTTGACATTTAAATTTACCCTCGCCTATTTCATATTATTATCATACGATTAAATAAAATCTGGTAACCTCTGACTCTGAGATGTTGGGTGAGAAGATTTTTCTTGTATTTTTTCTTCGACTAATCGATTGAAAGAAAAACTGATTTTGATGTTATAATAAATCTAGTTGTGCAACTTACAAAGTAGGTATGCTTATTACTAGTTACCTAGATTAACGATAAAATATTTTTCATATTACAAATACTTGTATTTGAGGAGTTATTGCGAAAGCGTTTTATACTAAGGATGACATAGGTAGTTATGTACATTTTAAATAATTGTATAAAGTATTATCGACATATTATATTGGCAACTATGAAATCTTATCTTATAATAGATAGGATAGGTTCGTGGGATATGTTTGTTTACTGTTACATACAACACGTATTTTTTAATTACAAAGTGAAAATATTTTTGTATGTGCTTGAAAAAATATATCAGAGTATTATGTAGCTTAACTTTTAAGTACTATGTCGCACTAATAATACCTTTATTCAATAAAATATGGAATGGTTAATTAGTTGGTGTGACAAAGCGCTAAACCAGGGGTTCCCTAACTTTCTTTTTACCAAAAATAAATTTTAGCGCCCCCTTTACCTTGGTAATTTTAGGTTAATAAATAGCAGGTAAGAAAACAATATATAATTTGACCCAAAACAATGACTAATGAACTACGCAAGTGGCCCCCTTGGAAAGCCCCTGCGACCCACCTGGGCGCGCCCCCCACTTTGAAAACCCCTGCGCTTCTTCTTATCGAATGAGGAATAGTGGCCACCTCTAGTGTTATAGTTTATCAAGCCGCTTGTGAGGCCTCTAACTTGGCTTAACGACTGTTATCAGATGACAACAGCCGGGACCGACGGTTTAACGTGCCCTCCGAAACACGGAAACGTTCAGTTGTAATGCCACTTAACGGTCACCCATCCGACACCTGACCGGACCGAGCGTTGCTTAACAAACGTGATCGAGTACGATCAGTCTGTCAAGTTCCGCCATGAGCGCTTCGCTACCCCTGCGCTAAACTGTCCAGTTATTTCTGAAGCCAGCTGTACCAAAGACTAGTGTTCTCATAAGCCTCTTATAGCCTAACATTTTGTTTGGGATTGTGTGAAGTTTTTCAAATGTACTGTGTTAATAAATTCTAGCGGATCTAAGGCAAAAGCTATTAAAATGAGTCAGTACTGAACATTGCTCATCGTGAAGGATACTGATACACAGTTATTTTTTAAGTTTATCTAAAAGTGAAATGGGGATTTCAGACCACGTAAATGAACAACTTTTACTATGGGGCCAACCACGGAGTCTCGAAAAAAAAATCAGCTGTTCCATAGAAAAGTACAACATCGGCTCGACTATAATGTATGGAACAGCTGATTTTTTTTTCGAGACTCCGTGGTTGGCCCCATAGTAAAAGTTGTTCATTTACGTGGTCTGAAATCCCCATTTCACTTTTAGATAAACTTAAAAAATAACGATGTATAGATAACAAATATTTCTATTATCCTTATAAGCTAAATGTAACTCCTAGTATTTCAAGCAAAAGTCTAGATAAATTGCACAAGAAACGTATAGAGATAGTTTAAATATTAATCAAATAACAAAAACTTCTATAACAAGCATTATTACTTAATTATTGTAGCTATAGTAAAAATCTACTATAAAATAGATTTAAAGAAGTATTATCATCAAGTGCCCATCACAATCTTATTATAACTAAGTTATTAATAGTATAACAATTTCATAAAGTAGGTATTTAATTAATTAATATTATCATAAGTATTTTGGAGTCCCTTATTTATTGAAAAGTTGTTTAAGATTAAAATAAGTAGTTTAAAATTTAAAGTTATGGTAATCTTATTAGTATTTATGGTAACTTGACGATCCTATATTATTAGTACTTAGTTTGCATATTTAAATTATTATGTATAGATAGAGTGAGTTACTTTAATATTTTATTAAAATAACCGTATTTTCTCCAAGAAAAATATTTATAAAAAGAAAGAAAGAAAGAAAAGGCATTTATTTTGGACATACACAACGAATACACAACATGACTATACATAAAAGAGACAAATCACAAAAACAGTAAAATAACACATTGTGCAACGCTGTGATGCCAAAACTGTGCTCAACTCAGTATAAGCAGCAAGCTAGGCCTGCTGCACTGGTATTCTGCCGAGCACAGTAATGACATCAGGAACGATGAACATGACACAGATACAAAAAGAAAAAAAAACGTATAACGTCATTTCGATTACAAGAAAAACGTTTTAAAATAATTGAATATCATTAAAATTTTATCATTTAAGAACCCTCTATTTATTTAAATATGATAATTATTTACTTGTATTTTTCATTTGGTCAATAATGTTGAGTCTATCCCACATCAAATAAGTTTTCTAGTTAAAGAAGTTTCATTCTCAAAATAATTATACAGGCTTTATGGAGAACACTTACGATAAAAGGCAGGTGGTAGAGTTGCTAAAACTGAAACAAATGGTCGAAAAATGGAAAAGAAATCATACTCTCATAATTATAAAAGCTATAATTCACGTTTTAGGATTTTTTTAAGCTTTGCTTCAGGTTTTTGGAATTTTTTATTAACTCCCCTATAAATTTCAATTTGATTCGCAATGATTTAAAATTTAGGCTCTCAGTTCAGATCCACACAGCTGACCGACTAACTATGGAAAAGCGAAAAAAATAATGATTTTCGATCTGTTTCTATTGGAGAAAGTGGTTCAGTTTTAGCAACTCTACCAGCTGCCATTTTTCGGAAGTTTTTCTTATAATACCTACCAATCTCACATCAATTTTGCGATAGCAAATTCACTTTCGCAAAACAAGTAGACATTGGTGTCGATTCGGTTAGCACGACTTAATTACATTGACAGGACTAAACTTAATTTTAGCATTCTGTTCTTGTCTTTTCGATGCAGAAAGAAAAGGATGGAAAACTAAATTTAGTTTAGTCCTGTCAAATTAGTCAAGTCGTTGCCAACCGAATCGACACCAATGTAATGTCTAAGTAGATATTATAATGGCTGCTTGCAACCGTAGTAGTGGATGGATGCAAAGGAGTTTCGGTATGTATGAGTGTGTCTTCACCGAATTGCTTTCCCGTTCCCTCCCTGTCGTCTTGCATGAAACGCATGCCATACTTTTTTTGAGAATATGGGGCATGCAATATCTGTTGTATGCCCTGAGGCATGCCTCTGTTGAAAGCGCAAGAAGAACGGAACAGCGACTGTGTGAAGATACCTTAATGCGATGGCCACACAATTCATGGCGATATCGCGAAGATTTTCGCTGTCGTGTTGTACTTGAAGGAGTCCCCTGAAAAACGTTGTAACCATCAAAAATGTCTAAACTGGTTTTATGATGAAATAACGCTATATGAGAGTCATAATTGAGAGTCCTAACCACTCACGCGGCCATGGGTAACCTACTACCCAAATCGAAAATGCCGTAAAGCGGCCATGGGTACCCTACTACCCAAACGACCTTGCGGTCGTTAAAGTTCTTCTGCCTTTAAAATAGAGATTAAACTAGCTTACCTCAATTTTTAAATAATTCTGTATTAAATTCCGAACCGTTTTATCAACACTACATCCATGGGTCGAAAGAGAAAAGAGCGATTGAAGACACTGTCATCTCAGTCATTTCCGAGTTCATAAAACCAGTTTCGACTTCTTTGATAGTTAAAACTTTCTCGGGGGACCCCTTTAGTTAGAAACTGACAAGAAATTAGACTTTACATTTTAGGGATTTAATGAAAATAAACTTTAATTCCTTGACTTACAGTTTCTAATTGTACAACCACGACAACGGAAATCATCGCGATAGCGCGCTAATGTGACCATAGCGTAGCGTTGTGGTCTGTGGTCTGAAGGCGTTCCTTTCACTAGCGTAACGTTGTGGCGTGTGGTCTGGTGGTTCCTTTCACCGCGGCCGCTGCGGCGAGGACGACCGGCGCGCGCGACGCTTAGCTTCGAGTGTCTCTTTAGTCACCTGAAATAGATAATCAATAATCATAATCAATAATCATTTAATTTTGTCAAACATGAGTGTACATGAAATGTAGTTGCCAGAGTTTATCGGTGTCCTTACATGTTTGGCCCTGTAGGGCATCAATTAATTTAATTATTTCTTATGTTAACAAATAAAAATAGTAGGTACCTTACAAGCATGATTGATAATAACGAACAAATGTCACTTAATGCCTATTTTTATAAAGTAACATGTCAAAATCCTAGATTAGATTTATAATGGAATTAGGAATATTGAAAAAAAAAAGATATTTTGAAGAGAGATATTAGTGTCAGAAATATTGACTGTGCTATTCTTGTACGTTGTCCCCAGGGATTGATAACGTTATTTGTTTATTTATACTATCGTTTTTTTTACCGTTACTTTTAACATTAACGTTATGTCAATAAATAACGTTGCTTTAGATAACGTTACATTGAAATTAACATTATTTCAGTAAATAACGTTAATTTTAACAATTTTCAACAAGAAATATATAAAATATAAAATATTTTACTTTATAATATATAAAATATTGTACCGGTAAAATTTAACGCTATATTTAACGGTAATTTTACCGGTACAATAATTTTAACGTTATTTTTACCGGTAAATTTACCAATAAAATGTTTTAACGGTATTTGGGAAGAAATGTATGGAATGAAATACCTGACATCCCCCAGTGGTGGACAAAGGTGGGAGACAACGGGAATAGGCCGAAAATATCTACCTACCTACCATAAACCACAGAATACATGCTAAAACCTAATGAAATTGTGCCAAAAGAAAAACTCACTGTAGTTTTAGTCCGCGCCGGCACCGGCGGAGGTTGTGACGCGCGCCTCTCTCTCCCTCCCACCGAACTCGTCACGTTGCATCCACTCTGTGACGTCACACTTGAGACCGACTGTCCAGTTGTGACGACTTCATTGACAGTTTTGACGCTCGTGGGTTCTTTAGAATGAGCAGCAAAAGGTTTATTTTTCTTGATATTTGTAGGGGTTGTGGCATCGGGAACGTAGCAACAGGTGGTGTCGCTAGAGTAAGCCGTGCTGTGTCCACAACTTTGAGGTGTGGTGGTTTGTTCGTTTGTGACGGCATGTCCACTTGTGACGGGGTAACCACTTGTGTCGCTGCGATGACTTGTGACGGTGTAACCACGTGTGTCTGTTTGTTTGTTGATGTGTTCGTTTCTGTTTGTCTGTCGCGTGTGTCCGGGCGCGTCCTGGGCCGCGTCCGAGTCGTTATCCGCCGCCGTCGAGCATGAAGCACGCACAGAGTGATCTAATCTGTGAAGATAATAATATTGAACGTTGAAATAAATTTGTACTTATTGCTAAAGTACAAATTGTAAGAGTGGAGGTAAAAAAATAAAAGTAGATAAAAGAGAGTTTATTAATGGCACTGCAAGTATAGATGACATACCTAACCTATACATGAAGGACGGTGTCGAGCACGGAAAAAACAATCTTTGTTCTATGTATAATTGTTGTATCGAGCGTGTCCAATGACTGCAGCAGCGCGGGGTATATGTAGCAGGGATGCAGTAGTAGGTAGTGACGCCCCAGTATATGTAGCAGGGATGCAGTAGTAGGTAGTGACGCCCCAGTATATGTAGCAGGGATGCAGTAGTAGGTAGTGACGCCCCAGTATATGTAGCAGGGATGCAGTAGTAGGTAGTGACGCCCCAGTATATGTAGCAGGGATGCAGTAGTAGGTAGTGACGCCCCAGTATATGTAGCAGGGATGCAGTAGTAGGTAGTGACGCCCCAGTATATGTAGCAGGGATGCAGTAGTAGGTAGTGACGCCCCAGTATATGTAGCAGGGATGCAGTAGTAGGTAGTGACGCCCCAGTATATGTAGCAGGGATGCAGTAGTAGGTAGTGACGCCCCAGTATATGTAGCAGGGATGCAGTAGTAGGTAGTGACGCCCCAGTATATGTAGCAGGGATGCAGTAGTAGGTAGTGACGCCCCAATGATAGTGTACGTACATGTGCGTGGGCGGCGGCGGCGGGAATCACAGCACGATGTCGAGTGTGTCCAGTGACTGCAGCAGCGCGTGGTATATGTAGCAGGGGTGCAGTAGGTAGTAATGCCCCAGTAATGCAGTAGTAGGTAGTGACGCCCCAGTGATAGTGTACGTACATGCGCGTGGGCGGCGGCGGCGGGCATCACAGCACGGTGTCGAGCGTGTCCAGCGACTGCAGCAGCGCGGGGTCGCGCGCGCACCACCGCGACAGCTCGTCCAAAGTCACCACGCCGTCCGCGTTCGTATCAATCAACTGGAACAGATCCGACATGCGCTCATGAATCATAAACAACACGAAGCTCTCGTAACGGAGCTTGACAGACTAATTATTGTACTCGATCATGTTTGTTAGGCAACGCTCGGTCCGGCTAGGTGTCAGATTAACCGTTAAATGGCATTAGAACTGAGCGCTTCCGTGCTTCGGAGGACACGTTAAACCATCAGTCCCAGCTGTTGTCATCTGATAACAGTCGTTAAGCCAAGTTAAAGGCCTTACAGGCGGCTTGATAAACTCTAACACGGTGGCCACTACTCATACGATAAGAAAAAAAAGAATGCAATATGATCTATTTTTGAATCAAGCTACATTGCACCACCCGTTTTTGTCACATAGAAACATCGTTAACTTGAAATAACTTCACGTTGCAGAACGAGGCGCATATCAGCGAGTCATCACGATGACGTCTGCGTTTGTGTCGATCAGGGACCGAGGCGTCTGTCATCTCTACTATAGGTAGATGTTTAACTCCCGTACTAAAGGATCTTGTCAACCTGCTCCATGTACAAGAAAAGACGGAGAAAAGACCTTAAAGACAATGGAATGAACAGATCTCCGGACACTTGGAGATATCTCAGAGTGTCGCATTTTACCAATCATAATTATTCATTAAGAAGTTATATTCATATTTCTCATCTTGGCAGTAAAAAACCGACTTCAAAAAACCTGAAAATAAAAACAAAAAATCTTCAAAATTAAATACCTCTAAAAAGCAAGAAATAATATTCAAATCACTAGATACGCATTTCATTGTAATAAAACACGTCTATTGAAGTCGGGTGGGGCTGAAGTTAAACTTCTGTTTTTTTATTCTAAAAGCCCACCCGACTTCATTAGACGTGTTTTATTACAATGAAATGCGTATCTAGTGATTTGAATATTATTTCTTGCTTTTTAGAGGTATTTAATTTTGAAGCTTTTTTGTTTTTATTTTCAGGTTTTTTGAAGTCAGTTTTTTGTTTTTAAAACATTTTTTATGTTTAGTGTAAGTACCTTCTGTATTTGGTAGATAATTACTTTAGTTTATTTATATTATCTTATCCAGTAAGTATATTATCTAGGTAGATAAAACATGGGTAGACCCAAAGTATTTTTTTTTTAATTTAACTTTTTTGTGGTATTTATGGTATATTTAGCGACGATATTATCTAAGTTACAATAGTCTTATGTCAATGGCTCATCACCTTTTATAAAATACTGGTTTTCCCGACGCAGGGGCGTTAATTCTTGAGGAGTTATCCTGGTACTTCACTATCAGATTCACTTCACCATATGCATTATGACGAACAACATAAATAGCCTAGCAACCGTATTAAAGTAATCGTATCGCACCAGTGAGATACTTAGTTTAGTAAATAGTTCCGGTGATCATCTATGGTCTTCATCATCAGTTCCACTTCACCAAAATGGTACTTTTCGAAAGCAAATGTACGAGTTACATAAGAAAATACCAAAATCGCTATAGGTGTGGCTATAATATTTGAAGAGTTCCCTTGATTTCTCCAGGATCCCATCATCAGATCGTGATCTTATGACAATGGGACCAATCTGTAACTATATGCTTTCAAACAAAAAAAGATTTTTTAAATCGGTTTGTGATTGACAAAGTTATGAGGAAACAAACATAAAAAAAATAAAAAAATCAGCCGACCTGATAACCTCCTCCTTTTTTTGAAGTCGGTTAAGAATGAGGAGAACTCGTGAAGAAGAAAAGACATCATCAGTAAGCTGTTGCACTTGTAGTGTGGTTGAGTTTGTAATATTATAATATTTTAAACTTGCATCCCAAGACAAAATAAATGAGTGCGTCGTCGAGCTAACTTTGAACCCACATCTCAACAAAGTACTTACATTAAAGATCCTGTCCACATGGTCTTTGGCAGCGGCCGCGTGTACGGGCGGCACCGCGGCCCTCCCCAGCAGGCCGTATATGGCCTGCACCACCGACAGCATCTCTGCCCGGGAGATGCGCCCGTCGCCGTCCACGTCGTACAGCGCGAATACCCAGGACATCTTCTCTTGGACGGAGCCGCGCGCCACGCGGGACAGGATCTCGAGGAACTCCTGAAATAGAATTATTCGAATTATTATTACTTCTTCAAGGAACATACGTCGAAAAAATATTTATTTTTCGCCTTTCCTTATGTCGTAGTCGGTCAGCTGACCAGACTATTACATTTCGTTTTCGACCAATAGGTCGTCGTAGTAAATGAAAAGGAACTGGAAGAATATTGTTCAGATTTGGCAACGCTACCTATCTGTTTAAGTAATTATAATCAATTCATTTGGTTCCACTTTATATAAATATCACCAGCATAAGCTAATTTTATGGATTGGTCGTCGTGTTCTTTATGCTTTATCTATTATTGTCGCTCGAGACCGTCATTTTCTTTTCTATCCATTACATAACTTCAGAATTAAGAGTATTAGTTCAGATAATAGCTTTTTGAACCTTATTATTGGTGTTTACTGTCCCATTTTACATTTTAATGCTAATTTAAAATCTTTGTTTAAATAGAGAAATAACTGTTCACACAGACGAAGTCGCTGGCAGCCGCTAGCAAATAATATTGTGCAAATTCAATTAGCATATCTCTCAAATTACCCATATCCAATGATATAACCGAATATTTAAGCAAACAAACCCCCACATAAATCCACCATTACTCGCTAACAGCATCAATAAACGCCATGATTCAGATATTTATCCCACTTGGCAATCTGCCAGTGAACAATTACTAAACAAATGAACGATATTTATATTAGAAATCATGCCGTGTGCGAGCGAGAGGCGATAATGCGAGCGAGAGGGCGCAGACAAGAGGGCGCCATATTGTTCGTTCGACTCTTTAATGTTTTGGGTTTCTTTTGTTTTCTTTGGAAAGGAAGTGGGAGATAATATTTATATATTTGAGGACAACCAACAAAATATACACCAATACAATACTCGCCACCGCATGCATTTTATAAAATAGGCAAACTAAATTATTAATAGGCAAATGAATTACATTAATGAATAATACAATAATAGAAATAATCAATTGAATTATATAAATTAGAGCGATTACATTTAAAATATACAATATAATAATAGATGTGGAAACATTTGTTATTTTAATGAGGAAATGTGACAATGTGAGGAAAATAACAGCATCATGGAGAGTGGATACCGACTTAATATTTTTAGGGCCAATTTCTCAGGTCGATATAGCACCTCTTGGTTTATATAAATCAGTTACTGTTATACTCACTATAAATACTAATAGTAATAAATGCGAAAGTAAGTTTGTTATATATATTGTTACGCTTTTATGCAAAATTTCATGAAAATCATTTATTAGTATCAACGATTATTAAAACGGATACATAAAAAGATATAAGGTAACTATAACTATAACCTATAAATAGATCACCCAGAAAAAGTGCTGTTCCTGAGGGACAGAGATGCACTGATAGCCATTCACAAAACTGGCAGGTTGTAAGAGCTTGTAAATGCCTGTGAAACTGCCTAAGGATTTTTCCAATTTGCACTATGTATGAACTGTTTTGAAAAGCATTATTGTGCTGCTAGTTTTGGGGATATCCGACTTTATTAGAGGAGAGCAGAGAGATAGAGTAAAGGAGTTGTTCCATTTTTGTATGGAGGCTGGGCCCATTTGGGTAACCCGTGGCCTAAAATAAGGAATCTGTCCATGTATCAAATTTTTTTTTTAAACCTGCTAACATTTTATTTTTATTTTTAAAGTTGGATAGTTAAAGTTATTAAAACAGCAACGCAAAACGTTTTTCTACCATGGCAACATCGATTTTTTACTGTCATATGTCACATTGATGCTGTCAGATGTCAAATAAAATGACAAATGACATATCAACAGCCATTTTAATAGAAATAAAAAAGCAAAGGAATATCCCTTAACAGCCGGCAGCCGCACAAAATGGATTTTCAGGATTAAGTCAACAGTAAAAACTTGTAACAAGCATTAGAATTTATTGATTTACATTTATTATTATATATATATTTATTTTTTATTTATGTTTGCAGGGATAAATATTTTCTTTCTTTTTGGAAACCTTGTCCCACGAAAGAAATCTACGAGAAAAAAAATATTATAGGTGTAGGAAAATTTAAAAAAGTGAACCCAGGAAAGAACAACTCCTTTTACAGATTACTTAGGTACTACTTTTATTTTGTACCGCAAGCGCTCTGAATTACTATAAATGCCATACATTGATCGAGTGTCGATTCTTTTGACACAATTTAACTATATTGACAGGACTAAACATAAGGGGCCTATTACGAAAATAACATACGCAATTGCGTAACGCAGTCACTTGGTCACGATAGTCGTCCGCAGTTCGTCAGCTGTGGCTATTAAACACATTTTCAATTTGGCTATCGTAGCCCAAAGACTATTGAACGAATGATGTCGGATACGCTAGAGAAAAACTGTCAAACTTACGCAATCACTTTGCGATATCGCATACGCAAGTGCTTTGTAATAGGAAACAATCATAACGAAGCACGGACGCAGCTGCGTGTATCGCGTGAAACTTTTCGTAATAGACCCCCAGTGCTTGTCTTTTCGATACAGAAAGAAAAGGATGGAAAACAAAATTTAGTTTAGTCCTGTCAATTTAGTTTAGTCGACGCCATTATCGAGTGAGTTGCCGCACATCACTATCTGTTGTCAATTTATCGCACAATGTGATAATTACCTCGAAGTTGACTTTGCCGCTCTGCTTGTGCTTGATGGTGTTGAACACGAAGTGCGCGTACTGAGAGGCATCTGCAACAATATTAAAATACACAATTGATTACCTACAGGATATTAAAAGTACTAAAGTAGTACTTGGGAGCAAATAACGGTAAAGAATTCTTCAAAGTTGGATGATTACGAAATTTCACAATATCACTTTGTAAATGTACACGCATCCAATTTTGTGACATAATTTCTTTTGTCAAATAAAATGAAT
This sequence comes from Agriphila straminella, assembly GCA_950108535.1. Taxonomy (NCBI): domain Eukaryota; kingdom Metazoa; phylum Arthropoda; class Insecta; order Lepidoptera; family Crambidae; genus Agriphila; species Agriphila straminella. Next base: position 11,199,344 of record OX467327.1, on the reverse strand, counting down.
AAGGAAACAAGCCTTATAAATGTACATAGGTACCTAACAAGAAGGAATGGGATGAAATGAAGATAATTTTCTGTCATTAGTGCTGACATCAAAGGCTAATAATATATTAAATAATACCTTACCTCCCAGAGGGAAAAATTGGCAGAAGATATTCTTAAATGCTTCCTCGTCTACCATGCCCGAGGGACACTCCTGAAACCAACATTAACATAATTACACACTTTTTTCAAATACTAACGCAGTTTTATTAAAATGCTAAAATCAGGATTCAGGTTGTCTGGCAACGCTGGGTAACCGGTACCGGCTGATCTACCTATCGTGTGTTGACTGTGCAACGAGGTGGACAAATGATCTGATGATAAAAGCCGCTGGATGCAGGCAGATCGGCCCCCCTAGCCAAAGTAACATTTGCAAATTTTCGTTATTGCTTCGCTTCGAAACATGAATGGATTTGACGTTTTGAAATTCGATTGTTAACGAAACCTTATGTCAATCCCATACATGTTTCGAAAGCGAAGCGATAACGAAGATTTGCCAATGTTACTTTGGCTAGGCTCTCAGTGCCCCTACGGTGCTGCGGTAACGCTCACACCATAAACATCAGTCTATCGCCTAAAAAAACAAGCTTAAAAGTACTCCGTAGAGGATTTGTCTATGAGGAACCTCATTTCGCTTTTCAGCAATAGATGGCGCTGTACTTTTCCGTACAAAATTACTCTATATAGAGAATAGATATATATAGAGAATATTTTTGATGTGAATATTTATGATAGCCGATGTTCGTGTTACGGTTACAGTACGGATAGTGTTAAAATCCTTGGGGAGGCACCCTACGTTGTTTCTCGTTTGTATTTTACCTGCTTGAACCTCAATAGCTTGATGAAGTGCGTGTTGAAATGCGTGATCTTTGTTCCGTGGATTGGTTCCTGACAAATACGGTGGACTGACGGGTGATGAAGGGCAGCGCAAGACCAATAAGTTCCTTGTGGAAAGCAATGATGATGATAATACCTGCTTGAACCCTCGATACATGAGCTTGATCTCGTGCTTGTGCGTAGTCTTTGCTCCGTGGATTAGCACCTGACGGTGGACTAACGATCCGATGAAGGCTGTTATGGATACCTGCTTGAAGCCCCGGTACGTAGATTGGAGCCTGACAAGGTGGACTGACGATCCGATGGATACCTGCTTGAAGCCCCGGTACATCTCGTACTTGTGCGTAGTCTATGCTCCGTGGATTGGTTCCTGACAAGGTGGACTGACGGTGTGATGAAGGCTGTTGGATGCGGGCAGCGCAAGACCAATAAGTTCCTTGTGGAAAGCAATGATGATGATAATACCTGCTTGAACCCTCGATACATGAGCTTGATCTCGTGCTTGTGCGTAGTCTTTGCTCCGTGGATTAGCGCCTGACGGTGGACTAACGATCCGATGAAGGCTGTTATGGATACCTGCTTGAAGCCCCGGTACGTAGATTGGAGCCTGACAAGGTGTACTGACGCTCCGATGGATACCTGCTTGAAGCCCCGGTACATCTCGTACTTGTGCGTAGTCTATGCTCCGTGGATTGGAGCCTGACAAGGTGGACTGACGGTTTGATGGAGGCTGTTGGATTCGGGCAGCGCAAGACCAATAAGTTCCTTGTGGAAAGCAATGATGACGATAATACCTGCTTGAACCCTCGATACATGAGCTTGATCTCGTGCTTGGTGAAGCGCGTGGTCTGCGCGAGCGCGGCGGGCGGCTCGGGCCGGTGCCGCGCGCCCGTCGGGAACAGCGACTCTTCGCACTCCTCCTCTGTGAAAGAACAAGACAATTAGAGATGCCTGATGATGATGATATTATATTTCTTTGTGTTTTTGTAAGCGTTCCCAAGTAGAAAACCTACTTGTTTTGTTCTGTACCGAGAAGGTGCCGCTCTTGTTTCGATAACGTGCCGTCCATATTTAGACTATGTGCCGCCCGTGTTTCGATAAATTGCCGCCAGTGTTTCGACAACGTGCCGCCCGTGTTTCGACAACGTGCCGCCCGTGTTCCGACAACGTGCCGCCCGTGATTCGACAACGTGCCGCCCGTGTTCCGACAACGTGTCGCTCGTGTATCGACAACGTGCCTCTCGGGCTCATACCAACCAGCCCGGAGGAAGATCTTCCATTTGGCCTTCCTACAAGTGGCAACCTAAATACTTCTCTCCATACTACCCATACCATCCATACCTACATTCCTACAGGAACAACAGAAAAATAAAATAGAAAAACTAAAAAACCCACATGCATCAAAAAACAAGTCAGACAAGTAAACGAAAAATAAATTCAAAAAAATTAAAAAAACCACTTGCATCAAAAGATAAGTCAACTGAAAAGATGGAAACAAGATAATATATAAAGGCAAACATAAAAAATATTGATGGTAGTGTTTAGATTAAAGGCAAACTTAAAAAATATTGATGGTAGTGTTTAGATTAAAGGCAAACTTAAAAAATATTGATGGTAGTGTTTAGATTAAAGGCAAACTTAAAACATATTGATGGTAGTGTTTAGAACTTTTGTTCATCATAATAACATGCAGTCGGAGGCATGCATAAAGAAAGTGACATTATGAATGATTTTACTTATCATTCAATTCTATGCCTCCGACTGCATGTTATTATGTTGAACAAAAGTTCTAAACACTACCATCAATATGTTTTAAGTTTGCCTTTAATCTAAACACTTCTATCAATATTTTTTAAGTTTGCCTTTAATCTAAACACTACCATCAATATTTTTTAAGTTTGCCTTTAATCTAAACACTACCATCAATATTTTTTAAGTTTGCCTTTAATCTAAACACTACCATCAATATTTTTTATGTTTGCCTTTATATATTATCTTGTTTCCATCTTTTCAGTTGACTTATCTTTTGATGCAAGTGGGTTTTTTTATTTTTTTTTCGTTTACTTGTCTGACTTGTTTTTTGATGCATGTGGGTTTTTTAGTTTTTCTATTTTGTTTTTCTGTTGACTTGTCTTTTTTTAGGCAGGCGGTTTTTTATTTTTTTTTAATTTAGTTGTTTTTTATTTACGTCTTTTTAGTTATTTTCTCCTTACAAATTACGTAGACGGTCTAATTCTTTAAAAGAATTTTCATCGTGTGGTTTAAATAAGAATTTTTTAGGGTCAAGACAACTGACAGCAAGCCCTGCGAGAGATCGGACTCTGCTTAAAGCCACGTAAGCTTGACCTTTAGCAAATAGGTGACTGCTCAAATCGACAACTGCCCGGTCTAAAGTTGTACCTTGCAATTTATGCACAGTCACCGCCCAGCATAAAATTAGAGGTAGCATACGTCGCTCGATCTTGCCTTTACCGCGTAAACCATCAAACTCAGACGCAGAAGGTTCAATCCGAACACCAATACAAGAAGCTACCAATTTTCTAAATAATATTTTATCGATATCAAAGAGAATGTAATTAATCACTAATTCAGTAATAAGATATTCCTAAACACCCTATTCCTTAGTCCTAACTAAACTAGGTATGCTTGCTACAAAACCTAACAAAATCTACTTCTTTAATATTTTTTTCAATATTAATGCAAGTAAAGTAATGCAACACGCGTTCCAATTAGATAGATGGAATCTAGTCTAATAAATAATGAATGTACTCTAGCTAGCTAGATGGAATCGTATTAAAATAATTATCATTTAAAAAAGTTGTTAATAATTGTTATAAAGACCATAAACGAGAATCGTTTCTTCTTATTTCTCGTTATCGTTTCTTCGATTCTTTTATTATTTATTATCTTTATATTTTCAGTATAAACACAAAAGACCTTATATAATCTACAGAGAGCTAAACCATACCGAGATGTATTTGGCTACAACGCCATCTATTGATATGGTCTATGCAACTAGAAATCTATTGATGATGAATACAAAACCATACCGCGATGTACTCGGCTACAGCGCCATCTATTGATTAACTTAGTTGTGCCCTGCGGCATAGCCTGAGGCTTCGATCCCGAGGGATTTTGGGATGATATTATAGCCTATTTTTTCATCATGAATGTGGCTAACATACACAAACAAAATATAAATTTCTCATTGACATGTTTATAGCGGCCGCTCGCATTTGCGTAATATAATGTACTTTTTTATTTTATTGTTTTTTTTTATAATTATATTATGGTCATGATATACCTTTTTGAAATCCTTATAATAAGCCCTTTAATTTGACCATATTGCAGTATTCTAAAAAAAAATTTTTTTTTCACTACGTATAATAGCACCGTACAGCCGCCATGTTGGTTTTTTTATAACGCCCCTTCTTAAGAACACTTGGGCTGAAAAGACCAATCTAACGATATCTTAATCATAGAAATCCATTCAGCCGTTTGAAAGATATGAGGTAATAAAGAATATTACATACAAACATACATACATACAAACATACAAACATACTTACAAGATACGCGCGAAACACATAACCCTTTCTTTGCAGTCGGGTAAAAAAGACACAGAATAAAAACGTGGCAAAAAAAGAAGCTAAAAGCTCAGCAAGAGCTAAGCTTTTTCTTCCCTGTCTTATTTCATAAGACTCAACAAATTGATCGCGAAAGAGGCAGGCTAGCTCGTAACCGCTATGAAAAAAATACAACACCGCATTTATTTCCTTTGCTCAGCAAATTAAACCTTATAAGCTGAATTTAACAGCGGCAGTCGTTTTTCAGTGGCGTTTAATGACGTCATGAAATCTGCGCGATCGCTCATTGTGTGGCAACAACGGCGTATAACGTTGAATGTTGCTTGGCGAACGGATCCACGGAATTAGGTATTGTTCCAATTTTGAATGCTCCACCCGTTGAGTTTGAAATGTGATGTGAAATGTGAGGAGTTGGCGGAACTTTATTTTATGTGGATTTTTGTTTTTTTTTGTGTTTTTTTCTATATTCGTAAAGTTCTAATTTTAATGTTTTTTTTTTTTAAATCAATAATCATTTATTTTTGTCACACATGAGTGTACATAAAATGTAGTTGCCAGGGTTTATCGGTGTCCTTACATGTTTGGCTTTGTTTGGAGATCTAAGTTGTAGTGAAACTTAACTATAGTGTGGTTTAAGTTTCCATAGTGATTGTCCACTCATTATAACAGGTGTACTTACTTATAATAGCGCGGAACTGTCAAAATGTGTTTTTTTTTTTTATTTTAAGATATTTGGATTGACAACAGCTTAAAAATACTTAAAATAGGCTTGTTTCCATTAAGAATCAATATAATGGATAGGGGTTTATAATGATTAATCATATTATGGAGAAAATAACAAACAATTTTAATTATTAAAAGCGTTAAAGATTAATAATATTTTTAAAAAATAAATTTCGTAAAATGAAACCTTTAGTCACGTGACAGTGAACACCAATCAGAAAGCGTTAACGTCACGCCGTGCGAAACTCCAATCTTGTGTTTGACGTTTCGAGTATCACTACCGGAGGCGCGTTCCAAACCTACACTCCGAGTGCAACCTAACCACAACCGAACGCAAGTTTTAGCCACTTTTTCCGTATTTCTCCATTGTTTAGAACATATATAAATAACTGGTTTGGCGTTTTTATAGTTGTGCTATCACACTGGGGCACTATACAGTACTTATAATATGAGAAATTCATTTTTAAACGATAAAAACTAGCTATAACGTACGAAGACACGATCGCTCTTTGGTTTGTTTTGCACGGCGTGACGTCATTCAAGACGCCATGACAGTCTTGTGCGTTTTGGAACCAAATTAAAATTGGTTTTTTAAAACGCGAAATTTATAATGTAAACGCTCGATTAAAAATAAATAAACCTTTTTTTATATCGATAAAATGCCTAATAAGCTAAAATATTAAGCAGTTATTGAAATTTTGTCAACTAGCCTATTTACTACATGAAAATTACATAAGAGTAAAGATAAAAACGTCATCCTCGAATTACTAAAAAAAAGCATTAACCAAATTACGAAAAACAAAGTAAAGATACTCGTACATAGCGGGTAAATGTTTATTGCAAATTGTCATTATAAAAAATACTTTCTGTTAAGGAAGTCAAGATGAGCGAAATAATTTACAGCTGTTCACTGTTGGTTATTATACAAGTTTGAGCGATTTAGTGAGGACTGTAGATAGGTTCATTAATCCAATAACGTTTAATACCCTGCAACCCTTTAATATTTTTTAAAACCTCCTTACCAACCTTGTATCATAAACTACTATTATAATTTAGTTTTAGGGTTTTGATGTCCCAAGCTTTAGGTCCATACTGTGATTTGGACCAAGATGTCACACTTACTATAGATAGTTAGCAAAAGTGATGAAAGTTGTGATCATTTTAGATATTTTTTTTAAATCAAGAAACCTTACGAACCTATAAAACCGAGTAAGTATGCAGATCCAAAGATACAACCTTCCAAAATATTATTTACATCAAAACAAACTCAACCAGCCCACTAAAACTCACCCTTTCACACCACCTTACAACCCTGTAAAAGAGTTCATTTTCGAATAACATCTTTTAGAAAGCTGAATGCTCTTCCACTGAAAAGAGTCTTACTTTGAATACTGTTGTTTGTGGATGTTTTAAAACTGTTGAATAGTAACTTGAACTCTATTCACCGGTAATGTGAACGGTTTTGGCGTGAAAAGTGAAGGGTTTTTGAGTTTTTTTAGGTCTTTTCTATAGGAGCATAGTATAATGAGTAGATACTAGCGTAGGTTAAACAATGAATTGCATTTTGACTGTGGTTTTTCTTGTGTTAAATATCTTTCGTTTTCACACTGTCTGTGTATTCACCGAGCGTGCGTATAACATCAACAGTGATGATCTTTGTAGTCAATCATCGTCAGATCATCACGATCAGTGGACGTTAGCTTTAATTGTATTTAAGGCCAGGCTGTTAACGAAATCTACTCCATACTTACCATTTTTAACCGACTTCATCAAAAGGATTATCGTTGTTCGCGCGTATCTTCGGCATTTATGGACCGATTTAGATAATTCTTTTTTTGTTCGATTGAGTTTTCTTGCGAGATGGTCCCATTTAATTTTTTTTCAAATCGGTTCAGTAGTTTACAAGTAATCCTGAAAATACTATGATATTAAATCAACTAACTTGACAATTTTGTTATTTATGAACTGAATTAGATGTTTTTTTTTGTTGAGGAAGAGATACCTTTGTGTAGTCTTTTAACCGACTTCAAAAAAAGGGGGTATTCAGTTTGTATGTAAGTATGTATGTTTCTCCGCGATTATCTCACGTTTGGCTGAGCCGATTTTTCTACCTAAATAATATACCTACACTACCTAATACAGAAGGTACTTACACTAAAAATAAAAAAAATAAAAAATTGTTTAAAAACAAAAAAACCGACTTCAAAAAACCTGCCTCTAAAAAAGCAAGAAATAATATAGAAATAATTAGATACGCATTATCATTGTTATAATAAAACACGTCAATTAAAGTCGGGTGGGGCTTTTAGAATAAAAAAAGGAAAATGTACTCCAGCCCCACCCGACTTCAATTGACGTGTTTTATTATAACAATGATAATGCGTATCTAATGATTTCTATATTATTTCTTGCTTTTTTAGAGGCAGGTTTTTTGAAGTCGGTTTTCTAAAGACAAAACATAGCGCTGTAAATATTTTAGTGCCCTAGTGATTGTAATTGAAGTAGCCTGGAAGGGCCTATATCAGTAATTAGGTTTTCTTTTCTCTTCCTGGTATTATTTCTATATAAAATTTTCTGTAGTGCTTTGAAGTCGGTGGTATCATTTGTAATAATTTTATCCTTTAACAAAATTTACTACTTGTAAATGTAAATATAAATATAGAATTATTTATTCTAATACAATAATTAGGCGTTTATTTGTGTCAAAGTTTAATAAATAATAAATATTTGACAACATCACATACATTGCTCCGACTCCAAGGTAAGTAGCTAAAGCACTTGTGTTATGGAAATCAGAAACAACGGTGGTATCACAAACACCCAGACCTGAGACAATATTGAAAAGTTCATTTTCTACATTGACCCAGCCGGGGATCGAACCCGGGACCACAAGAGATGGTGACGCCTTGAAAACCGGCGTGCAAACCACTCGACCACTGAGGTCGTCGTCAGTTTGTAATAAGCATCGCGTCCCGTCCTTTAGAAATCTATCCAGTGAGGATTCTAGACGGCATTCGAAGCCACTACGTATTGTTTAAAATTGCGCGCGCTTCATTTAAAATAATTTAGTACGTATTTGAGTTTTTAATTTTGAGACTGGCCCGCTAACACACCCAAAATTTTATAAATGGCCCTTTAGAAAAATGAGTTTGACACCCCTGCTTTAGACAGCTCAGTACCCTTAGCACGAACAGCTATCGAGAAAAAAAACGCACGTAAAATTACTCGATGGACAATTCTCTATGGAAAATTTAATTTCACTTATCGGCGATAGATGGCGTTGTACAAATTTCCAATACAAAATTTACCTATCGAATGATTTTACGCGACTTATTTTTTTCGATAGCTGTTCGTGCTAAGGGTTACAGTTTTGGGTCCAAATACCGGAACAAAATATATTCCAATATAAACTTAGTTGTGTCTCACTTTGAAATATTTAAAAAGAGTTATATGTATAATTTAGTTGGTCTAAGAAAAAGACAAATAAATAAAGAAAAGATAAAGTATAAACTAACTCTTCACATTTATGCTTTAACTTTAAAAGTATTTGAATAATAACTTCATTTCAGTCTACGTACTGTTTATTTAAAAATGTACCCTTATTTTTCACGAGATTCGTAACAGAGATTTATCGCTCATCCTGTCCACACATCCCGATAAAACTCCATTCCGCTCTCTTTGATTTATCAGTATTGTCTATGGTTCAAAATGACCGCGATATCGGACGTTGAAACAAAGTCACATAATTTTGTAAAAGCTTTTGCGCCAAATGCTTCAACTGTGAATTTAGTTGTCGACAACTTCTTACCATTTCATGCGTGCCTGGTACTTATAGCCAGAAGATTTTCATTAGTTTCGTTGAAATCAAACATTAGGTACGTATGATATTCGGATATATATTATCGGATTCTATTGTTCTGTCTCTTTTAATCCCATCGATTATTTTACCGATTATGAGCTATATCCGATAATTTTAGATATCGTAGAGCTATTTCCGTGGTCGGCACTACTAGTTTGTAGAAATGTTCCTAAAATATTATGCGTGCCTAGTACATTACATTGTTGGGCTAGGCTTTAGCATCCCAAAATCTATTTTTTCTGTACAAAATATAGGTGTATTTGTACTATGTTTTTATGATTTCTATTTATTTATTTTCAAGCGGCCGCCCGCGGTTTCACCCGCGTGGTTCCCGTTCCCATGAGAATATCGGGATAAAAATTATTCTATGTTTTAATCTAGGCTATCTACTATCTGTGTGCCAAATTTCATCCAAATCCGTTAAGTAGTTTTTGCCTGAGTGAGGAACAAACATCCAAACGTCTAAACATCCAAACCCACGTGTGGTACCAATATTATAGTAGGGTAGGATTAGTTGGATTATTAGATCATACAACCTTTTTTAACAAAAAATGACAATAGGCTAGTTGACAAAATTTCAATAACTGCTTAATATTTTAGCTTATTAGGCATTTTATCGAAAAAAAGGTTTATTTATTTTTAATCGAGCGTTTACATTATAAATTTCGCGTTTAAAAAAAACCAATTTTAATTTGGTTCCAAAACGCACAAGACTGTCATGGCGTCTTGAATGACGTCACGCCGTGCAAAACAAACCAAAGAGCGATCGTGTCTTCGTACGTTATAGCTAGTTTTTATCGTTTAAAAATGAATTTCTCATATTATAAGTACTGTATAGTGCCCCAGTGTGATAGCACGACTATAAAAACGCCAAACCAGTTATTTATATATGTTCCAAACAATGGAGAAATACGGAAAAAGTGGCTAAAACTTGCGTTCGGTTGTGGTTAGGTTGCACTCGGAGTGTAGGTTTGGAACGCGCCTCCGGTAGTGATACTCGAAACGTCAAAGACAAGATTGGAGTTTCACACGGCGTGACGTAACGCTTTCTGATTGGTGTTCACTGTCACGTGACTAAAGGTTTCATTTTACGAAATTTATTTTTTAAAAATATTATTAATCTTTAACGCTTTTAATAATTAAAATTGTTTGTTATTTTCTCCATAATATAATTAATCATTATAAACCCCTATCCATTATATTTATTCTTAATGGAAACAAGCCTATTCATAGTACTTATACAAGCTTTAAGTAGAGTTTGCAGACTTTTTGAAAACTCCTAAGAAAAATTGAGCTAAGTAGGTAGGTACCAGTACCTACCTTCTTATAAGGGAAATAAAAAACCAAGGAGGCAAATCACAAAAAATGATGACGTTGCAAACTCTTTGTAGTAAATCGTTCATTTTGAAAGCTAAGCGAGTGCCTTCAAGATGTTCAAGCGGCTGATGACTTCCGACACTTAAGGGTCCCATTTGGGAGGACCTCACAAAATGACGCAGGTATTTAAATAATGGCACTTGAAAGTATTATTCAGATTTTTTTGTGTTATTAAAACTTAAGAGTAATATCTTTGTTGTTCGATCAATGATCGAAGTCTAAAAAGTAAATAATAATCTTCACTGTTCCGATTGCACAGTATTTATTAATCTTATTTTTTTATGATTATTGTTTCTTAATTATACTTTGACTTTTTTTAATTTAATAAAAAGCACTTGTGTTATGGAAATCAAAGACAACGCTAGCAACAGCTGAGATCTTATAAACTTGGTTTTCTAAATTGACACAGCTGGGGATTGAACCCGGGACCTTAGAGATGGCGACACTTTAAGCCGACCACTCAACCGCGGAGGTCGTCAAATAGGTAACAAAGATTCTTGTTGCTATAAACAAAATTCGATAACTAACTATATTGAAAAGTACCAGGCAATCATGACATTACAGAAGGTTTTCTAGTGGTCACTACAGTTCATTTTGCAGGTTACTATGAAAATTCAGACGAAAAGTACCAAGCTTGCATGAATTGATAAGAGGCTGCCCACTATAATCACAGTTTTAGTTACGTAAAAGTGTTTTTTCTTTTTAGGTTTAGAAGTCGGCCACAAGTAGCCGTGAGTCAAGTTGGCCAATGATTAATTAGCGCGCCATTAGCAAATGGATTAAGGATGTAATGGGATGTCCCGTGAGGCAACACAGTGCAAGTGACACCAGTATATTGTCTATCATTATTAACCGTATTAAAGTAATCATATCGCACCAGTGAGATACTTAGTTTAGTACCTATTGAATAGTTCCGGTGATCATCTATGGTCTTCATCATCAGTTCCACTTCACTAAAATGGTACTTTTCGAAAGCAAATGCACGAGTTACTTAAGAAAATACCAAAATCGCTATAGGTGTGTCTATAATATTTGAAGAATTCCCTTGATTTCTCCAAGATCCCATCATCAGATCGTGATCTTATGACAATGGGACCAATCTGTAACTATATGCTTTCAAACAAAAAAAGAAATTTTAAAATTTATGAGGTAACAAACATAAAAAAAAATATTAAGACGAACTGAAAACCTCTTTCTTTTTTTGAAGTCGGTTAAAAAGTAGCTCAAATTGTGTGTTGTTTAAAAATAATCTAATAGATGTCACCACGAGGTTTTTTTAAAGCAGTACTATGCTGTTTTGTATGAAGGTTTATTTAATCTATTCGAAGCTGAATGGCGCTTCTAATTTTGCGATCTCTTTCGAAATGGCTAAATGGGTTTGTTTTAAGAAATTTCGTAAAACTGACATTTTTCATCAAAATTCGAGAAACTATGGGGCCTGAAAAAAAGAAAAAAGTTGACAGTATTTCTTGAGATATCCAGATGTGACCTGTCGTCGGTCCGAAAGACTGAGTTGCATGATAAGGGTTCCTGTACCACTTTGGTACGAAGCCCTAAAAAGAGGAGGTCTGAGTATTGATCTGGTGCGAGTCGTATTTTTTCTAGTATATTATTTAGTATTCCCTAAAAAGAAGTTTTATGTATAAGTAATCCACTCTCATGCATTGAGTAGCAACATGAGAGATACTTTTTACCCGACTGCAAGGAAAGCGTTATTACCATTTGGTATGGAACCCTAAAAAGGTAGAGGAGGAGATAAATAATCTACTGTCGTGGACATAACTGTGTGTCTTGATCGTCTCGGTACAGACCGGAAGGAATGGAGGGCCCTTGACGTCACTTGGGATGGGATTGGTCTGATTACTTTACGTCAAGGGGACGACAGAGGGCGCTAGCAGACGAACATGCTGAAATTGGTGCTTACCTAGCTGATTTTCGAGGTTATAACAAGTGTTAAGTTTTAAGTTTTTATAATAACCCTGTTTCATGGACGAGCGGTGCCTTCTGATACAGGCCAAATGAGGCTTAAAAGTTGGCATCGGTCCTTACTATTTATAAAAATGTATTTCGTTAACGACAAATAAACTATTTTATGTTATTTTATTTATTTTTTTATAACAAGGTTATAAACATTTAGATCGGTGTAAATAACACGTTTGATCAATAAAAATTATTTTACAAAAATTAAAAAAAATAAAATACCCGCCTGCATAAAAATATGTTTTTTTTCACTACGTATAATAGCACGAAATCCGTTCAGCCGTTTGAAAGATATGAGGTAATAAAGAATATTACATCCAAACAAACACACTTACAAACAAACATACTTACTTACAAGATACGCGCGAAAAACATAACCCTCTTGCAGTCGGGTAAAAACACATGGCTTTATAGAAAAGAAAATAAAGATTTCAATAATTTGTAAGTGCTTTTTAATTAAATTTTCCCAATTTCAAAATATTGTATGCGTACTTTCTAACTCTAGTCAGCATTTTGCTTAACCAACTTCCATTAGGTACAAACTAATTTCCCAGCACACGTGCCGTTTATTGTCCATTTGAAACTTTTAGCATTCAGTGACTGAAACTTTTGTTTCACAGCGAGTACATAGTGTAATGCAAACGGCTCGGCATGGCGGTAGAAAGGCCACGACCTTTCACACCTATTTTTACCCGACTGCAAAGAAAGGGGTATGTGTTTCGCGCGTATCTTGTATGTATGTATGTATGTAATATTCTTTATTACCTCATATCTTTCAAACGGCTGAACGGATTTCTTATGATTAAGATATCGTTAGATTTGTCTTATCAGCCCAAGTGTTCTTAAGAAGGTGGCGTTATAAAAAAACCAACATGGCGGCTGTACGGTGCTATTATACGTAGTGAAAAAAAAATTTTTTTTTTTTAGAATACTGCAATATGGGTGTCATATTAAAGGGCATAATATAAGGATTTCAAAAAGGTATATCATGACCGTAATATATAATAACTAAAAAGAGATAAATTAAAAAAATAATTAAAAAATTAAAAAACCCGCCTGCATAAAAAGACAAGTCAACTGAAAAGATGGAAACAAGATTAAATAAATGTTAAAGGCAACATGTCATAATAACATGCAGTCGGAGGCATGCATAAAGATAATGACATTATGAATGATTTAAATTATATGCCTCCGACTGCATGTTATTATGACATGTTGCCTTTAACATTTATTTAATCTTGTTTCCATCTTTTCAGTTGACTTGTCTTTTTATGCAGGCGGGTTTTTTAATTTTTTTAATTTGGCATGGCGGTAGAAAGGCCACGACCTTTCACACCTATTTTATGCTATACGCGACGTCTGTATGACATCAGAAACATTCTTATACATATCATACGCCGACATCAGCGTTTGAAAGAGACCACAACAGTCCATTTCATTTCTAAAATATTTCCAAAATAACACTTTTATGTGCCCACTGCTGGGACATAGGCCTTCCTTGTCCATCAGCCATATTTGATGTCCCCACTGCTGGGGCACAGGCCTTATATTCCTTATGGGTGGTAAGGAGGATGGGCCATAACCCACCACGCGGGCCCAATGCGGATTGGTGGGTGTTAACGACTGCAAATGCAGCCGGGACCAACGACTTAACGTGCCTTCCGAAGCACGGAGGAGCTCGAGATAAAAAATTTTTGGTCACCCATCCCATGACCGACCCTTGCGAACGTTGCTTAACTTCCGCAATCGCTGGGCCAGGCGCTAAACCACTGCGCCACCGAGCTCCACAGGCCTTCCTTAATATGGGTTAATAAGGACGATGACCCACTACGCGGGCCCAATGCAGATCGGACTGTGATATGCAGCCAGGACCAACGGCTTAACGTTAGGGTCACCCATCCCATGACCGACCAATGCGCAAGTTGTTTGACCTCCGCAATCCATTTCTCAACTCATAATTATTGTTTATAGTCTTTCGACTGATCGCATCGCATGATAAAACACAAAAAACTACGCAATCCCAGGGCGTATGCATTATTAACCCACCATGCCATTAAAAGGCAATAGAATAGTACATTATGAGACAAGTTAGCTTAATACAGCCTTGTGTGCAATAAGCAAGAGCTCACGAGATTCATACGACGTTTTTCAACACATTTGCGAGAAAAAACAAAGTAATTTACCACACAGCAACAAATACGACAAAAACAAAATATGATAATTATGGGAAAAGGCACGGTATTTTTTGTTTTTTTTTTCACACGCCCAACGCAAGAATATTTTGCGAACAAAGGGGTGAGTGAGCATACAGCCTACATCAAAATTATAATTTTACGTGATAAAATGCAAATATTTCAATATTTACCCGGCTAAATTGGGAATGCTCTGTTTACTCTCATAGAACTTGCAGTAAGGTATTAATTTAACTTTGTAGGGTTAATTCTATTACGAACTAGTGTTTTATATATTATTGCACGCGTTTGTTATAGCTCGGTTTATGGCCCTAAAAGCGATGTATTAGGGCTCACTTTACGAACAAGTGTGTTGAAAAAGCGCTTTTTGTAACTTCTATATCGAGTAACAGAATGAAAAACTGATGGGGGAAAGTGAAAGAGAATTTGAAATTTTACCATGTGAGTAACTTTGACGAAAGGCAAATTGCGAAATACGGAATTGGCAACAACGAATATTACATTCAACATTCAACCACACGCTGGCAAATGTCAAACTGGAGGCGATCTTTGTAAGGTTCGAAATTCGTTGAAAATTTTGTATCCTGTATGTATCATATAACGGGTGTAACAAGACACTCAACGAAGCTGAAGTCCACGCATTCCGCCCATCATCAGGATCATTTTTGACTTTTAGACCATACCTGGGAAACCAATAGCTACAAAGTTATTGAAGTACAAAGTAAAAAAAAAAATGTTTTTTATAAAATCTTATTTTATTAGTCATTTCCTAATTTTTGTCTACAGAAACATTATCAAAATTTTTAGTATTTCGTAACAAACAATGGCTTCAAAACGTCATTACTTAATGTATTTCATGAGCACGCACATAAACGTTGCCTTTCAACTCGACCGCATGCAGCTGTGTAGCATTCACTCGCAGGCGCGGTCTTTTGTACGCGTTACATTGCGTGGTAATGTATGCAATGCTTTTTTAACATCAAAAATTAAATATCGTTTCCCAGCAATAATTTGAAACAGAAATGGTCCTGATGATGGGCAGAATACGTAGACCTCGGCTTCGTTAAAGGGTTTTGTTACACCCGGTATGTATCCTATATTATCGCTAAAGTGTAGGATTATAGTTACTAGAAAAATTTCGACGATGCCACTAGTGACTCAGTAGTTTAATTGGTAAAGCATTGAATGGATTGGACCGGACTTCTAAAGCTCACGGGTTCGAGTCCCACTTGAGAAATTTAGCTGGAGAATCGATTTTTTTCTAGTAACACTTTCTTATCCTATCAAATTCTCAACTCAAACCTGAGATAGCCCTAAGTAATCACTTCACTTTATGTGTGCCACTCACGCACGGCTGCGACAAGAGAAAGATACCGTCCTTGAATGGCCGGCCTTATTGGGGGCACATACGATATGGGTAATGGTGAATTTATGGCTAAGAAACATAATTATCTAAACTTCGTAGAGCTTAGGAAAGATAAAATAGTCAAACTACATTTGACGTTTTTAACGTTTCATCACTGAATAGATAATAGTACTAGCGTACAGAAGTTGCACTCCGCAAAATTGTTTAAATAAATTGCGACTCTTGCTCCGACATAATAAAGTACAATTCAGGTCGCACAGCGCTCCCTTCGCTCCAAAAAATTCACTTACTAGTTTGAATACAATAATATTCATTGTTTTAAAAAAAATATAATAATATAGATCCAATAAATAAATAACAATAGCATTTTTGTCAAATTACAAGATTTTACATTTTTGTATCATCTTAAGCATTTTGTGTTAATTGTTGTTTTGTTCCCATTGTTATGTATTTATTAATAACTATAAGTACTGGAAACGAGATTACCTTAGGTAATTCATCCCTTCTCTGTCTTCAAAACACATACAAATGATTAAAACAATTTTTCTCGTCTTTTCAACAATAAAACATTGATAATTCAATTTGTTCCACCAAATATTTAGTTTTTTCTTCGCACAAGTTTTGAGCTTCAATTCAAGAACTCGTATGATTTCCCATGAGGATCTTAACTGGAGAAGAATTTATAAAATATTAATATAATTCATGTGGATGTTATGCAAGCCTCAAATATGGTATAAGGGTGCTGCGTGGACGGGTGACCAAATATATTATGTCCCGCCAGAATACCAGCGCTGTTGCGGTGTCTTCTTATTCTTATTGAATGAGGATTAGTGGCCACCTCTGGTGTTAGAGTTTATCAAGCCGCCTGTAAGGCCTTTAACTTGGCTTAACTACTGTTATCAGATGACAACAGCCGGGACCGACGGTTTAGCGTGCCCTCCGAAGCACGGAAGCGCTCAGTTGTAATGCCACTGTCACCCATCCGACACCTGGCCGGACCGAGCGTTGCTTAACAAACGTGATCGCGTACGATCAGTCTTTCAAGTTCCGCCATGAGCGCTTAAGAGCGTGTTGCGATGTGAGCAACGTTCTCATCGACGGCATAATACTGAGGCACGGTCCTGGTTGACTCACACACCCTCCCTACTCTGATGTTACTTTTATTGTTAATTAATTTAGTTTATAATTTATTTCTTTTTTTATTGTCTTTTTTTGGGTACCTATACGTGTGATGTTGGCCAATAAAAGATTTCATTTATTCATTCATTGTGTTTGTTGTCGTCCTACAGAATAGCTCCAGTGTCGTAAGCGACTAGTGACTTAGAGCGAATGTCCACACACGGTGTTGCTACGACGGCAGCGGTGCTACGCCGTAGCGCCGCCGTACATGGACAAGCTTCCATAGCGCTCCATACAACACTGGACTACGCACGGAGACTTAAGGCTTTAACCTCTTTAGCATCAAATTACAAAAGCGCGATAACTGACAAGCGCCGGCGCATTCCAAATTCGAACAATATTGCATTCAATTCTAAACCCTATTTCATAGACAATAAGGCGTGCGATCTCTGAGTCACCTCCGAGTCCCCCAGGCAACGGCGCGGTTGCGTTGAGAACTAGCACCGAATTCTCAATTTTTACATGTTTTTATTAAATTTCTCAACTTTCAAGTTAGTTAAAAAAAATCTGTTCAATTAAGATTGAAGGTATTAATATCGCCGATTTTTATGTGTTAGTAACATTAACGAATGTTCTGTTTCCGAGAAATTTTGCAAATAGGACCAGAAACAGGGTCCACGGAACATTTTTTTACATCAAAGGTGGTAACATTTTTCAAATGCTTTCAATTAAATCTATTGTGTATTATTCCAAGTACATTATATATACTCACTTCTCAAGCTTACGCGCTCACTAGACATGAAATAAAACACTTTTAACGGATACTAGCGCGGTTTTATTGAAAGTACTTTGGTAATTAGTTGGTATTTGGTCTGATTTTTTATTTTCCGACGTTTCGGCACCTTTGCAGCTGCCGTGGTCACGGGGGACTGAAGCTACTTGTGAGCCTACCCTCAAGCGATGAATTTTTTAGAACGTTCAGAAATTAAAATTTATCAAATTTAATTAGTTTAATTTTGGTTTGGTTTTAATTTAATTTTATATGTTAAAAAGAGAGAATCTACTGAAACTACTACCATTTCAAAAAATTGGGAGGCCCCTCCAAGAAAGAAATGGCGAAAGAAAACTTGGAGAGGAAGGCCGACCTCCGTCTTTTATATTAATTAATTTATTTGCAAAAGGAACTAACCGTATCATTAGATCTTACAGTGTGTGTTTGGGGCTTTAGCTTGTGAATGATGGGGTCCCAAGCTGGTGGAATTTTCCAACCATCATCTCTATTGAAATTAGGATATTTATTTATTTCGATAGCCTCGCGGAGCATTCTAGGAATGAATCTACGTTCCCTAGCAAGGATTTGGGGTTTGTCAAATCTAATATAATGGTTGGGCCCCTCAAAGGCGTGTTCACTCACTGCAGACTTGTTATCGCGCCTATGTTTCATGTCAGCTACATGTTCTTTAACCCGGGTCCCTATGCTTCTCTTTGTTTGCCCGATGTAGGAGAGCCCACAGTCACAATCTAGTTTGTAGACGCCTGCGGCTTGAAGGGGGATATTACACTTGACAGGTCGTAAGAATTGGTTGATCTTCTTCGGCGGCTTGAAGTAAGTTTTGATTGACGCTCGCTTCAGAATGTTTCCAATCTTGTCAGTGACACCCTTCAAGTATGGTAGGATGGCAGGTTGACGCTCTACTGTGGCTGTTTTGGTGCGTTTTCTGTGACGAAGGCGTGGTACTTGCAACTTGTTGTTACGTAGTACTTGCTTGACGTGCTGAAGCTCAGCAGTCAGGTGTTGTTTGTCACAGATGCCGCGGGCTCTCTGAAACAAAGATTTCCCTACGGTAGCTAACTGTATAGGATGATGGTGAGAGTCACCATTAAGGTATCTGTCTGTATGGGTTGCTTTACGATACACTGTATGGCTCAAGGTTTGGTTCGGATTCCTGATAATGAGAATGTCTAGGAAAGCTAGTTTATTATCTGCCTCTAACTCCATAGTAAATTGTATGTTGGGGTTTATGGAGTTAAGATGGTTAAGAAATGCAGGGACACTGTCTCTAGGTAGTATTGTGAAAGTGTCATCTACGTACCGTTTGTAGAACCGGGGAGTCACTGGTGCTGTGGCTAGTGCTTTCTCCTCAAAATCCTCCATGAAAATGTCAGCAACAATGGGGGATACAGGAGAGCCCATTGCTACGCCATCCACTTGCACGTAGAACTCCTCGTTCCATAACAGATAGCCAGATGTTAGGCATAATTCTAGTAGTTCTGCATATTCAATTGGCATGTTATTATCAACTAGCTTTTTCCTGATGATATTAATGCAGTCCTGTACTGGTAAGCATGTGAATAAGGACTGAACATCAAAACTAACCATAGTTTCATCATCAGCGAGATGTAGATGTTGTATCTCACTGACAAAATGGTAGGAATCTTTTACAAAGGCTGATGTGTTACCTCTCAGTGGTGTGAGTGTTTTCGCTACGTGTTTAGCCAATTTGTAGGTTGGTGAGTCAATTTGGCTTACTATGGGGCGTAGCGGAGCGTTGTCTTTGTGTATTTTCGGTAACCCATACAGTTTTGGCGGTGTAGGGCAGGATGGAATAAGATAATCGACGTCAAGATCTAACTGTTCTGAATGTTCTTTGATGAGTTCTTTCGTTTTATTAAGGATCTTGGTGGTTTGATCACATTTGACATGTTTGTATGTTTTCTCATCGCTTAAAAGTTCTTGTATTTTTGTGTTATAATCCGACGTATCCATAACTACCGTTGCGTTACCTTTATCAGCTCGGAGGATAGTTAATTCTGGTCTAGTGCGTAGGTTTTTTAACGCGACGAGTTCATCATATGGAAGGTTATGCTTGGGCAGTTTACTACGTCGTAAAACAGATGAAATATCTTGACGTATAGCTTCACTGTCGTCTTTTTTGATTTGGTTTTTAACTAGACAATCCTCTACGTTGCAGATAATATCCTCATACGGTATTCTGCGAGGTGTTACCGCGAAATTCAGACCCTTATTTAATACTTTTAGAGTCGGTTCATCCAATATTTGTTTTGATAAATTGACAACTGCACGGGTTTGACATTGACGGGTGTCATCTCGTACTCTATGGTTTGTATCGTACGGAAATGCATGATGACGTTTGTGCAACTTCTCATATTTAGAAATTTGTCTATGCTTACATTCATTGTATACGGCTGTTTCGCGTTTATTAAGCACCAGAATGTAATGGTTAAAGTCCTCCGTGGCAAGTTGCATTTGTAAGTCATTGGACAAGCGATCTATTTGTTGATTTAATGCTACTAATTCGGAACGATGTTCGCGGATAAGACTCACAAGCAACTTTTTGCTTGCCTGTTGTAAGATCTTGGCGCTCCCTCGTATGTCATGTTTTGGAGAAATCCTGACACAGTGCGGGATGAGATCTTGATCACGACATCTCTTCAAGAAGTTTAATGATGTTATTCTTCTTGCGCGCTTCGTCATAAGATCTTCCAACCGACGGAATTTGTTTGCAACACCCAGTCCGTACTGGTTGACATACTCACTTCTCAAGCTTACGCGCTCACTAGACATGAAATAAAACACTTTTAACGGATACTAGCGCGGTTTTATTGAAAGTACTTTGGTAATTAGTTGGTATTTGGTCTGATTTTTTATTTTCCGACGTTTCGGCACCTTTGCAGCTGCCGTGGTCACGGGGGACTGAAATCGGGCAAACAAAGAGAAGCATAGGGACCCGGGTTAAAGAACATGTAGCTGACATGAAACATAGGCGCGATAACAAGTCTGCAGTGAGTGAACACGCCTTTGAGGGGCCCAACCATTATATTAGATTTGACAAACCCCAAATCCTTGCTAGGGAACGTAGATTCATTCCTAGAATGCTCCGCGAGGCTATCGAAATAAATAAATATCCTAATTTCAATAGAGATGATGGTTGGAAAATTCCACCAGCTTGGGACCCCATCATTCACAAGCTAAAGCCCCAAACACACACTGTAAGATCTAATGATACGGTTAGTTCCTTTTGCAAATAAATTAATTAATATAAAAGACGGAGGTCGGCCTTCCTCTCCAAGTTTTCTTTCGCCATTTCTTTCTTGGAGGGGCCTCCCAATTTTTTGAAATGGTAGTAGTTTCAGTAGATTCTCTCTTTTTAACATATAAAATTAAATTAAAACCAAACCAAAATTAAACTAATTAAATTTGATAAATTTTAATTTCTGAACGTTCTAAAAAATTCATCGCTTGAGGGTAGGCTCACAAGTAGCTTCAGTCCCCCGTGACCACGGCAGCTGCAAAGGTGCCGAAACGTCGGAAAATAAAAAATCAGACCAAATACCAACTAATTACCAAAGTACTTTCAATAAAACCGCGCTAGTATCCGTTAAAAGTGTTTTATTTTACATTATATATTTTTTCCATGATAGCTTCACGCGCGTAATCTTTCAATAATTTGAATTGAATATTGGGATTTGACCCGTCTTAGCGCCTTAAGGCACTTACACTGCAACATTTGTCTCTGTCTTTCTACATATTTTTTAAGTGGCGCTGCACAAATTTCTCATACAAAATTACTGTAACGAATTTTTATACGCGCGTTTTTTTCTCGATTGATATTTTAATATAAGCCCCTTCTCTGAATGTCTTGTTATTTAATAGTTTTGTAATAGTTATGTAAGTCCTCATTAGCCTGAAACACAGGTTTAAACCTAGTTCAGTCAGGCACATTTCATTCCATTTCCCCGAAGTACTCAAGATTAAGATTTTAGAACTAGTTTAAATATTGTGATGTACTAAGATTATTTTAATAAAGATTATTATTTTGTGTTATTCTATTGTGCCTAACGTTGGCTTCAAATTTTCATATTATTTTTTTCATAAATTTTCCTCGTGTTTTTTTTCTTGGTTGAACTTTGTCAAGTCCATCGCCATTCCAATCCGTCATACTGTCGGCGACACCGGCAGCATGAATGTTTAACATGACTTTGTCGACTTGGAGCAGGGTACGAAAAATGCCAAGAATATCGCCAATCTTTTATCTGGATGAGATAATTTCACTCTAGTTTATTATTTATCTGTAATATTTGGTGTTTTGAATTTGGGAAAATTTCGTGTTTCGAAAAACATTGTTTAAAAGCATTGTGATAGTGGCTACAGCGGGCTGATTACCTAATTAGAAACCACCAAGCGACCGGTCTCATGTGACAGATGAATGTGATACATTGCTTCTTCTTTTTGGGGTAAAAAAACATACCAAACATAAGTAGCAATGTATGTCAGATGAAACCGGTCGCTAAATAGTTTCTATTTAGATAATCAGCCTGCCGTTCTTTGCCTTTTCGAGTAACTATAAAAAACTTATTTGTAACATGCAGGGTAAAATGTCATAAAAAGTAATACCTACATGTCTGTCTGTCTGTTACCTTTTCCCGCCTGCCTAAACCATGATTTTTGGTATTTAAATTTCTTGAAAATGTATCACACTTTTTTTTAATTGGAGTTGGCGCGGCCAGAGAGCGTTGACATTATTTGTTAAATACACACATCTACTTTGTCTAGGGATACAGCCGATACAGGTGTTACACACCTAACTGATCTGACCAGCATTCTAAAAGATTAATGGACATGTTTAAAAAAATCGCGAAAATAGCTTGAAAATGTTTGGAAATCCTGAAACTGAGAACTCTGACCCATCAATCTTTTAGAATGCTGATCAGATCTGTTGGGTGTGTATAGCGATCTGAATCTACTCCATTCACTCCCTGGATGGTCATCATCAGATCACAGCACGGTCATCGCTGGCCGAAAACCAAGGCTTCAAAGTTACCTCGTTTGTATGAAAATAACACCTGTATCCCTAGACAAAGTGGATGTGTGTATTTTATTCTGTTGAGGTACTTTTTACCCGACTGCAAAGAAAGGGTTATGTGTTTCGCGCGTATCTTGTAAGTATGTTTGTATGTATGTATGTATATTTGTATGTAATATTCTTTATTACCTCATATCTTTCAAACGGCTGAACGGATTTCTATGATTAAGATATCGTTAGATTTGTCTTATCAGCCCAAGTGTTCTTAAGAAGGTGGCGTTATAAAAAAACCAACATGGCGGCTGTACGGTGCTATTATACGTAGTGAAAAAAATTTTTTTTTAGATTACTGCAATATGGGTGTCAAATACAAGTCGACTGAAAAGAGGCATGCATAAAGAAAGTGACATTATGAATGATTGAATTATATGCCTCCGACTGCATGTTATTATGACATTTAATATTTATTTAATCTTGTTTCCATCTTTTCAGTCGACTTGTCTTTTTATGCAGGCGGGTTTTTTATTTTTTTTTATTTTTTATGATAATATACTCCTGTGAAGGAAGACTACAGGTAGCTACTATTTGGAACTAAACCATCTGAGTACTTAAATGTGGTCCGTCCACAGAGGATCACACTAAAGGCCTGGGCACACCGGATGCGTAGACACGCGCGTAGTTACGCACGTAACCCCCTGATACACCGGGTTACGCATACGTCTACGCATACGCATACGCAACGCAGCCTGTCCCTTGCGTACCCAGCCGCTGCGGCAGCCATACTTTTTATGTTTGCAATTCTTGTGCACGATGTCTGACGATGATTGGATGGACGGATCAAGTAGTTCATCAGATGAAGAAGAAGCAATATTACTACTGTTGTGCCAGAATATTCCTCGGCATGCAAAAAAACAATGGGTTCATGCGTCACGCGCGTAGTGACGCGCAGGAAAGATACGTGCGTGTTCGTATTTGTTCGGTGTGACGTCCAATAGGGAATGCAATTGAGTACAACGTCATCAATGCGTTCCGCTCTGCGTAGGTACGCAGCCTGTTTGTCTCATAATCATCTCATATGAGAGCTGCAATGCGTAGGGTTACGCATCGGTCTACGTGCACGCGTACGTTACGCAAGCGGTGTGCCATGCCTCATAAAATTTCAGACATTACAACGTATTGGTGCGTCTACGTGCACGCTTACGCATCCGGTGTGTATCGCACTTAAAACTGATTGTAGTAGAGGTTTGGTAAAATAAATTTTTAAAAAAGAATTAATGCGAATTAAACTTTGTATGGGGACGGAACAAAGTCGACGTAGACGAGTTCGCGGGCAGCTGCTAGTGGTAAAATGAGTAAATATATCTCCCGTAGCTTCTATTGAAATAAAGTGTGGTTATGATAGTTATCAATAGTTGGCACCATTTCATGCCCATTGTGCGAGTGAGACAGAGATATCGTTTAACAAATGGCTGTCGAATGCAAGCGCTTTTCAAATAGTTTTTGTCCAACAAAGAGTCTGTATTCGACGAAGAATTTTGAATGGAATCTCTTTGCTTTTATGTTTGCCTGGTACTTTGAATATTTGGTTAGAAGCTTTTCTATCCTACTTTCTACTAAATAAATGTGAAAGTTTTTGGGTTTGGATGTTTGTTCCTCAATCGCACAAAAACGCTGAACAGATTTGGATGAAATTTGACACACAAATAGTTTAAAGCCTGGATAGGATACTTTTTCTCCCGGTCAAAAGTTCCCTAATGATTTTCGGAATGTTCACGCGGACGTTTTGAAAGATTCCGGACAGCATAATATATCTTCTGCTACGGACATTTTTTTCTATTTTATCTGTCATATGGTATCAAATTCAAAATTAATTCAGATAGACCTGTACCCTTAGCATGAACAGCTTTCGAAAAAAATAACGCGCGTAAAATCATTCGATAGTGCAATTTTGTATTGGAAATTTGTACAGCGCCATCTATCGCCGATAAGCGAAATGAAATTTTCCATAGAGAATTGTCTATCGAGTAATTTTACGCGCGTTATTTTTTTCGATAGCTGTTCGTGGGTACAGTTATTCCGCTCCACTTTTAAAAACCAGAAGCAAGTGCCTACCGTAGACTGTGAAAAAGTCACTTATATTTCAAATTCATTACAAAAAATATTATGAAATATTTCAGCATACCTAATCATTAACATAAAATTATTACATAACTCGATAGTCTATGGGAAATCTCATTTCGCTTTTCGGCGCTAGATGGCGCTGTACAAATTTGAAATAACACTTTTTAACCAGTACTAGTAAAACGTAGTGATTATTTCCTCTGTGGGTACTAGCGCGGTTTTATTAAAAGTACTTTGGTAATTAATTAGTTGGTATTTGGTTTGATTTTTTATTTTTCCGACGTTTTGGTACGTTTGCAGCTGCCGTGGTCACGGGGGACCGAAGCTGCTCGTGAGCTTAAAAGCCTAAGTGTTTCATTTCATGTCTACTAAGCGCGTAAGCTTATACAAACCCATACAAAACTCCATCAAACTTCTTTACACGCGTTTTTTTCTCGATAAATAATCTACTAACAGAATATTACTTAAATAGAAATAAATAAAATAAAATATGGTTTAAAATAATATATAATAATACAATAACATAAAATAATATATTGATTATACCTGGAACAACATAATGATGAATGTTAATTAAATATATATTATATCAAACTATCATACAATATCAAAATACTTTTTGCATGTGTTTTAAATACTGTCTAGGTACTTAAGGAAATTAATAGGGATGTTGACTAATGAATAAAATAACGAAATACTAATAAAAATCGTAAACATATTAAACTTTTAGAGTAGCTTGTATACCTCTTGGTTTTATATATTGCATAATATTTGTTTTATGACCCTTCAAAGTTGGGTGGACAAGTCCATTTAAAAAGTATAAAATTTATTAAAATAAATGATTTAGGCATTATTAATTTTATAAAGAGAAAAATACTTGATTCAGTAAGACATTTTTATTAGTGACAGAACGTCAAACATAACTTTGTTCTTCTTTATGAGCTATCGGTAGTTTAATAGAAACTCTTTTAACAAATGATACCTTTAATTAGTCCGTAAAATGTATAGCAAATTTGTCGAAGAAACCATTTTGATAAACACAATATTTAATATAGCTGCTGAACAAATTTCCTATGCGTTGCATACAAACTAGCACGGCGTGACGTCATAACGTGCAAGCCATTAGTATGGAGCGTTTTTGATCGAGTCCATTTGTGTGCATTTCACACTGTGATATCTCGGGCAGTTTTCATGCTAGCGAATTAATTCTTTTACCAATGTTTCTTTTTTTGAGAGGTAATTTATGTAACATAAAATAAAAAAAATAGTCAACATCCCTATTTTATAAGTAAGAGGCGATAGTTGCCTCTCATGTTTGCTGTGCCCTAGCAGGGCGTCACCTGTACATAGGTACCAATATTGTAACACCCATTCCAACTCGTGACTTGCAATAAATGAATATTGAATACGCGAAATCGAGCAGAAACCTCAGGAATTCATTAAACAACCAACTTAACCAAAGTTTAACTTGAAACTTGCGTTATTAAACGCGTTATTTACTAGTAAAACAACTTTATTTCAACGAATGTTACACGGGAGTGTAACAAGTAGGTACAGTACTTAACTTTAAACTTGAGAGTTTACGAAATATGCTATTGTATTTCCAAGTGCTCAACTTAGATCGTAAAACCGTAGTTAGCACTTAAAGTTGCGCCTTAAAATCTTTCGAGGATTTCAAGAGTTTTAAGAATTGCAGATTTGAAGTAAACAAAAGGTACCCACCTAGGTATTACATACATTCTGCGCCGTTGGAAAAATAATCATAGACGAAATTGTGAATAATTATCTCTTTAAAGTGCACTCCGAAGCTTTGTGGTACTTTTAATCGCTTAAACATAATATTTTCTAGTCTGTCGTTTAGGTTTAATGGAGTTTTTGTGCTAAAAGTGGCCACTTACTTTATAAATGTAAAAGTTTGTATGTTTGGATGTCTATTATTATTGTTTATTGTAGTCAAAAATTTCCTAGTGAATTTTTGTCTGGTTCATAATTATATAAACAAAAGTCGTGGGCAGCAACTAAATAAATAATAATAAGTACCATTAGGTCTAGGTAATCTAGGTATACAATGTGTTACAAAATAGCCCCTCATGCCGATAATGGTAGATAAGATAGGGATGGACCATCAAACTGTGACCCTACCATGAGTTGATGCAAACTGTTTACGTTACCGTAAACTATCGTTTTCTCTCTTTCACTCGCACTGACTGTGAGCAGTATATCCGATAGTTTACGGGAACGTAAACAGTTTGCATCAACTCATGGTACTGAACAACTTTTACTATGGGACCAACTATCAAATCACGAAAAAGAACCAGGGGTCGAATTATGACCTCTTATTTCCTGGCAGTTTTCTGACTGGCTATCAATCTATCTCTTTTATTTGCTATACAGCGAGAAAGAGATGTAACTATAGCAATTCAAAAACCTGGCAAGTTTTAAGAGGTTGTAATACCCCCCCAGTTGTTTCATACAAAAATTGTATCAAAAGTATAAAACAGCATATTTTTTTCGAGATTGGTCCCATAGTAAAATTTGATCGTTTTGATGGTCCCAATCTACCATATTAGGCATTAGGGGTTATTATGTAACAACACGTATAAGTAATGTGTAATTTTATTAATATTTTATTGTAATTTACTAACGATAGTTTATTAATGATAATTATAGTTACTAACACTAATATGGGCTCTGCCTGAAATAAAGAACTATAATAATAATAAGTCTTAAATGATATATTGGCGCCCTAGTAGCGGAAATGCGCATTAAATTACAAATCATAAGTAATAACTAGGATAGGATAGGACCAGGCTATCATAAGCTAGAAGGAGATTACTACAAACGCCTCTATTATCTTTCCCCTCATTATATCGTAGACTACCTGCGGCTATGACCCCCTGGTAGTGTGACGCTGCGGTACTGAGCCGCTAAGGTTGCGTGAGATGACCGTCTATTAAGCCTGCACAGTCACACATTGATGAGATGCAGCGATTTTAATTTGCAGGACAGTTTGAGAAGAATGCACAAATCACATTAATTTTGACGGTCGAACTTTTCGGAAGCAAGTTGTAAGAACTGAACCGAAACCACAGAATATTTATTTATTTAAACTTTATTGCATAAGAAAATACAATTGGCGGACTTAATGCCATAAGGCAATTCTCTAACAGTCGACCGGAAAGGGTATTAAGGAAAGAAATCGTGGCGGCAAAAAAATTGACAACTACTTAAGTTAAAAAATATATTAGTACCTACCAAAACTAAAAATTACACATATTTTGCGACGCTTTAAGCAATGCCATCAGAGAAGGCCATCGAGGCCTTCTCCGACTTAATCTTACATTTATTAATGTGTTATTAATGTTTAATAATTAAAAAATTACCTACTAGAGTACTTACTAACATAAAATTATAAGAATACGCTAACTCACACATCTTTTAACAACCCCAACATGTTCATTCGAAACCACAGACAATCAACAACTTCAAAACTGATGAAAAGAACCATTCAATATATCGACTTTTCGAGTATTATTTCTTTCTTTTTTGCAATAGAAAGAAATATAAGGATGCCAAAATGCTTTTGGTGCTATTCAAATGATATTATACTATCTATCTATCTACACTATAGTTTCAAAATAAGGCCCTACCTATCGTTTATACTTAGGGTTACCCGCTCCGCTCATGAGCGAGTTGCTTCCTTACGAGATTACCGCCTGGCGCCGACCTCTAATTAAAAAGAATAATTAATGGCGAAGGGAGCCAGAGTATATTTCAGCGTTTAAATAAATTATTCAATCCGACATTATAATTTGCGAAACATAGTTTGACGGACAGAATAGAAGAAAAATTGTTTAAAAAAAACAAAAAACCGACTTCAAAAAACCTACCTCTAAAAAGCAAGAAATAATATTCGTAATAATAAAAATATATATAATATATAGCTGGAGTACAAATTCCTTTTTTTATTCTAAAAGCCCCACCCGACTTCAATAGACGTATTTTTATTATTACGAATATTATTTCTTGCTTTTAAGAGGTAGGTTTTTTGAAGTCGGTTTTTTGTTTTTTTTAAACAATTTTTTATTTTTTTATTTTTAGTGTAGGTACCTTGTAGGTAAGGTATATTATATATGTAGAAAAATCAGCTCAGCCAAACGTAAGATAATCGCGGAGAATCATACTTAAATACGGGTCAAACTGAGAACCTCCTTTTTTAAGTCGGCTAATACTATTTTCGTGCTTTTTTTCCAAATTACTTGAAAAGTACTGAACCGATTTCCAAATTTCCAAAAATGGGACCAACTTGGGAGTGTACCTAATGTAATAACGTTTGAATCATTTCAATCGGTCCAGCCGTCCTTGAGTAATCGGTGGACATACACAAAATATATATATATATATATATATATATACAGACGAACATAGAACCTCCTCCTTTTTCGGAAGTCGGTTAAAAATAAGTATTAAATTAAATATTTTATTCAGTTAGAAAAATATATTAATTAGCAATGTATAATTCTCTCTTTAATTCACCAAACAAGCGACGGTTCACAAATTCCACAAGACGTCAACGTCAAAACAAATTAATTATTTACAAAGTAGCGCGTAACTCAACTTGTATTTATTTAATAAGGGCTTTTCAAAGTTAAAAAAATGGTAAATATTTACCTCACTAGATGGCGTTGATGGAAAGAAAAGTGGCAAAATTGGCTTTTAAAAATAGACGGCCTGTACCAAAGAAGCAAGTAAGAGAAACATTTTAGGGTTACATCTGCCTGCCTACCTGAGCTTAGTAAAAGAAATCATATTGACACATTACATTTTTGTCAACGCCATCTATCGAGCCTACAGCTTTTTGTCATTTTAAAAAAGCCCCCTTTACAAAAAGTTTCCGATGACCTGAGAACCACTTTCTTTTTTTGAAGTCGGTTAAAAACACAGGCACTGAAGATTTGTGTTTACCCTGTAACGCAGGGATGCTAGTACGAACAGCTATCGAAAAAATAACGCGCGTAAAAACATTCGATAGAGTAATATTGTATGGGAAATTTGTAGGTACAGC
Organism: Agriphila straminella; assembly: GCA_950108535.1. NCBI lineage: Eukaryota > Metazoa > Arthropoda > Insecta > Lepidoptera > Crambidae > Agriphila > Agriphila straminella. The sequence goes on along the minus strand of OX467327.1, from coordinate 11,169,255 downwards.
GCCATCTATCGCCGTAAAGTGGAATGAAATTTCCCATTGAGAATACTCTATCGAGTACTTTTAAAACGCGTTTTTTTCTCGATAGCTCATAACACCCTTAGCACGAACATCTATCGAGAAAAAAAACGCGCGTAAAATTACTTGATAGAGAATAATTATCCATGGATATTTTAATTTCGCTAATCGACGGTAGATGGCGTTGTACAAAATTGCACTATCGAATTATAATTTTACGCGCGTTTTTTTTTCGATAGCTGTTCGTGCCTGGAGGAATCCTTTCTTACTAATATTATAAAAGCGGAAGCCCGTTTGTTCGTTTGTTTGTTACGCCTTCACGTCGTAACTACTGAACCGATCAACATGAAATTTCGCATACACGTTCTCAGGGATACAGAGAAGGGTATAGGGTTCATCCCGAAAAAAGGACTGTTCCCGAGGGATGGCAAATAAAACGAACGAAGAAGTCGCGGGCGATCGCTAGTTAAAATTAATCACTCACCCATGGCAGAACGATCACTCGCTTCGCTGTCTGTCTCACTCACTCACTGCACTGTTATTGGTCCAAACTAACACTCACTAGTTCGCTTTTAGTTAATTTAAGCTGCAACTTTGTTAGTTGTGCAAGATTTCTATGATGCTGAAATGATAATTAACATACAAACTAAAAACTTTACTAAATAATTATTAAATATTTTATAAAGTCATTTGTTAATTTAAAAATAACAAAAGATACTTAAATGTACAGGAAAAGTTAAGTCTAGGTCTTAGTAAAGTCTGTTGTTAAAAAACCGGGTACTTATTTGAGAGGATTTTACTGGTAAGATTTTATGGGGTTTTCTATTTCCATTTCTATTTTCTATTAAAATAATGCGTTGACCTATTATTTTCAGTATTATTAATCAGATAGAAAAGAATAAACTTTTAATTTTCCATAAATGAAATGAAAAACAATAACTACAAAAATAAAAAAACAAATATACAGACGAACAGAGAACCTCCTCCATTTTTGGAAGTCGGTTAAAAATAGTATTGGCCTGAAAACCTGTGTCCCGTACCCAAAAGGTAAAAACGGGACCCTATTACTAAGACTCCACTGTCCGCGTCTGCCTGACTGTCTGTCTGTTTGTCTGTCTGTCTGTCACCGCAGGCTGTATCTCATGAAACGTGATAGCTAGACAGATGTATTTCTGTTGCCGCTATAACAAAAAACACTAAGTCAAAAATAAATATTTAAGTTGGGCTCCCAAACAAAGCCTATCAACAAAAAAAATACATTAGTTATACTATCGGTCAAGAGATGGCGCTGACCTAAAACGGCAATATTGTACATCGCAGAAAAATAAATTAGTTCAACTATCGGTTAAGAGATGGCGCTGACCCAAACTGCAATATTTCAACATCGCAGAAAATAAATTAGTTCAACTATCGGTTAAGAGATGGCGCTGACCCAAACTGCAATATTCTACATCGCAGAAAAAAATAATTAGTTCAACTATCGGCCAAGAGATGGCGCTGACCTACAAACTGCAATAATAATTATTATTATTATTCTACTCTGCAGTGTATTTATACTATGATGGTACCCTCGGTGCGCGAGTTCGACTCGCCCTTGTCCGGTTTTTTCATATTTGCAATAGTGCCAATAACTAACATACGCCTGTCCGGGCGTCCGACCTCGCGTCGCGGCCCGTGAGCCGTGACTGATGCTCGTCGATAGCTACACATCCGATTGGACGCGGTCCATTTGTGGCCCGATATTATTCACACATTCAGCCAAATGCATAAATAAATAAAATTATTGAAGAACGTCACCAACATCTGTATATCTACATGTAGCATCTTTATAAACTTGTGACATGCAATAATAAATGAAATGAAATGAAACATTGCCCTGATTTCAAAGTACCTACCTACTTGTGTTAGGGAAATCAGTGACAACGGTGGTGGTATTTTAGCACGAAACGAACATCTATCAAGAGAAAAAACGCGCATAAAACTACTCGATAGAAAATTTCATTTCGCTATTCGGCGCTAGATGGCGCTGTACAAATTTCTCATTCAAAATTACCCTATCGAATGTTTTTACGCGCGTATTTTTTTTGATAAGTGTTCGTGTGTTCGTGCTAAGGGTACAGGGGGGATATTACATACAATACAACCCCTTAAAACTTGCCAGGTCTATGAATATTGTAGTTTTTGGCGAATACAACTAAAGTAAGTACACATTTATAAGGCGAGTCCGTCGCGCCCTTGAATCAGAATCAGAATATTTATTGCATATCATGTGGTACATAAGGATCTTAAAATTATTTTGGTGCATACACATGAGCCCTGGAAGGACATAACAATATTGATAAGTAAGTACTTAAATTAAATTGAATTTAGACTTATAATTAGTAGATATCTTAAAAAACACCTAACAGATAAAAGAAACAAAAAACATAACATTAATAACATATTATATTAAAATTAATTGTCCGTTTTATTGAGACCCCCACCTTCTCTATGCATTTTACAAACAATATCTCAAGCTTCGATCAAATAATATGTCCAGTCAGATTCTCAAAAATGGCACCTCAAATAGTGTCCCACTTACAAACTGGGCGCTTATTTTGCACAAAGACTCACAAAGTAAGTGATAAAAGATGTATTTTTGTGCAAAATAAGCTTATTTTGTACAAAATAAGTGATATAAAATGTGAGTTTGTACGAAATAAGAGGTGATTATGTACAAAATAAGCGCCAAATTAGTAAGTGCGACGCTATTTGAGGTGCGATTTTGCGTACCTACTGTTTTAGTTCGTGAAGCGTTATCTAGAATATCCTTGATCGAAGATCTCAAGAGAAAGGAAAATAAAGTATTCTCTCTAGACGAAGATTTTGTCTCTCGCCATATTTCTATGAGTGTCACGTCTCCACCGGCTAGGGTTGCAAGATGTCAGGATTTGTGGTCCCTGTCAGGATCCGGCCGGACTTAGAAATGTCAGGATGTTTTGAATTATTCACATTATAACAAAACAAATCTTAGAAACTCGGCCGGTTGCAATAAACTTAAGAATCGCAACCACAATTCGACCAAATAAATCGGTGTCATCTTAGCTGTAAGTAGTAGTTGTTGTAGATTAGTCCATCAGCTATTTTGATGTCCCCACTGCTGGGGCACAGGCCTTCCTTATGGGTGGTAAGGAGGATGGGCCATAACCCACCACGCGGGCTCAATGCGGATTGGTGGGTGTTAACGACTGCAAATGCAGCCGGGACCAACGGCTTAACGTGCCTTCCGAAGCACGGAGGAGCTCGAGATAATAAATTTTTGATCACCCATCCCATGACCGACCCTTGCGAACGTTGCTTAACTTCCGCAATCGCTGGGCCAGGCGCTAAACCACTGCGCCACCGAGCTCATCTAGTGTGTGTTGTAGACTACTAACATAATAAGCAACAACATTGTTCTGCGACTTTTCTAAAAACAGACAAGAAAAATTTCACTTTTCGTACAAAACTAGATCAGTATATTATTTTGTATGGAAAGTCGATTATTTTTTTACTTTTTTCGAAAAAATCGTAGAACAAATGTTGTTGTTTATGATGTTAGTAATCTACTCCTGCGAGGTTGTTGGTGTTTTACAAATAACCCTGTATAAGCTATTTTACCGTTTGCAAAAGGTATTAGGTAGCTACCGTAGCTATTTAAAAATCTTTTGTGATTGAAAAAAACAGTCTACACTCATCTCATTAATGATTTTTCCGCGCAGTAAAATGAGATTCCAGTAGCACGAACAAAAAAAAATACGCGCGTAAAATCATTCGATAGTGCAATTTTGTATTGGAAATTTGTACAGCGCCATCTTCCGCCGAATAGCAAAATTAAAATTTCCATAGATAATTCTCTATCGAGTAATTTTACGCGCGTAATTTTTCTCGATAGCTGTGGGATCGCAAAAACTATTGTCTGTCTACTGACCACCAAACTTGATTATGTATAGATGGCACGAGATGATGAGAACTTTTTAGTAGAAATCAGGCTATTTGACAGGTTTTTATTGGCTCCGTGCACGCTTTTAGCGCCACCTAGCGTTCGCAACTTTGTTGGCTCTGACCTGACCGTTTTGACGTTTTGATATGAAATGGCGGCATTGTGACAAATGTCAAAAAAAACTATACATATTGTGCTATTAATGTTAATTTCAAAATTACTGTGATTTGGGTGGACAAAGTGTTGTGAAATCATTTTTGGTCATTCAAATTAAATATGGCAAGTAAAATCTATTCAAAAAGAGTGTTTTATCTGCGATCGATTATTATACCTTCGCACCCAGCGAATAGGTGAGTATACCATCTGGTAGCCCTACCACCGACCCTGGATAACTCAGAGTAATGACTGCGCCAGTTCTGAAGTGCTCTGTGTTCTGTAATATGAAACATGTCACTGGAGGTTGGTTTTACAACTACTGACACGTTGGGAAAATATGCACTACACGATTGTCATGTTATATTCTTGCATCATGTCGATTCTGTAACCAAACTCGCATCTCACTTCGAACCCCACTTCACTTCGTGGGAATTTTAAATCGTAAACGAGATAATGATAGGCTGTTTTTATATTTACAAAAGATTTTAGATAGCTAAGCTACACTGTAGCTACCTGTACCCTTAGCACGAACAGCTATCGAAAAAAATAACCCGCGTAAAATCATTCGATAATGCAATTAGTATCGAATATTAGTACAACGCCATCTACCGCCGAATAGCGAAATTAAAATTTCTATAGATAATTCTCTATCGAGTAATTTTACGCGCGTTTTTTTCTCGATAGCTGTTCGTGCTAAGGGTACTGAAACCTTTTGCAATCGGTAAAGTAGCTTATATTCAGCTAATTTCTAATAACAAATTCACGCGAAGTGTATATAGTAGCTGTATAGAGGTTCGAAGTGAGGGCGAGTTTGGTTACAGCATTGACAGGCTGCGCAGAAGCTTTGTCACCCGACTGCAAGAGGGTTATGTTTTTCTCGCGTATCTTGTATGTTTGTATGTAATATTCTTTATTACCTCATATTATTATCTTTCAAACGACTGAACGGATTTCTATGATTAAGATATCGTTAGATTTGTCTTGACAGCCCAAGTGTTCTTAAGAAGGTGGCGTTATAAAAAAAACAACATGGCGGCTTGTTATACGTAGTGGAAAAAATATTTTTTTAGAATACTGCAATATGGGTGTCAAATTAAAAGTTCGTGACCGTAATATATTTTTATAATAACTAAAAAGATATTAATAAAAAATAAATTAAAAAACCCGCCTGCATAAAAAGACAAGTCAACTGAAAAGATGGAAACAAGATTTAATTAAAAGAAACATAATAACATGCAGTCGAAGGCATATAATTCAAATCATTCATAATGTCACTTTCTTCAGCCTCCGACTGCATGTTATTATGTTGCCTTTAATATTTAAACTTGTTTCCATCTTTTCAGTTGACTTGTCTTTTTATGCAGGCGGGTTTTTTTTTATCTTTTCTATTTAGTGGCTCGTCATGTCATCACAGACCATTTTAACAAAATATCGTCATGCATTTATAGAACATTTGAATATTCATTTATTATTTTTGTAATAGTTACCTATTAATAATAATAAATGTTTTAAAAGAAGTTGTTTGACGAACGAACTGACTACTGACATGGTAAAATAATATACGCAACGAATAGATAATCTCCTCCTTTAACCTTTAAAGTCAATAAAGAACTCGCATAAAGGTACTCGCTAAAGTAATTTGCCCTTCTAAAATACACTTTAATTTTATAAACCAAAACCATAGACTTACCCCCGTATCTATAGACGACTTGGACTAAATTAACCACATAGACGAATAAGTAATGACCCTTTGTAATATTTTATCCACGTGCAATATGAAGTATAAATTAATTAAATATTAATCTTAAATACACCAAAACTGCAAAAAAAAACAGAATTTAAGATTAATTATATTATAAATTGCATATTGTGATGTGAATATAATATTAAAAGCATTTGAAAATTGCAAATTTTACTGAAGTCATTACTTACTCGACTATATAGATACTATTAGATACGAAGAAGTTATAAACTGACGCTAAAAGGCATCAGTTTTTCAAAAATTGTTGTCAATGACTTAATGACATAATGTTACGGACAGCTTCAATCAATACTGTCAATGATAACGAATTCGTTATTATCCAAACTGCAACAACTAAGCGATATCGCGCTTTAGAAGGTAACACCGCCATCTATTGGCAGTATAAAAAATAAAAAAATAAAAATAAAAAAATCATTTATTCAGTCTAGGCTGTTACAAGCACTTGTGAATGTCAAAGAAGCTACGCCATCGGTTCGCAAACCCTGAGCGGGAGACCTTGTAACGAGAAGAACCGGCAAGAAACTCGTCAAGGGCTGCTTTTTTCTCCCTGTATATTTCATACAGAGTCGTCAACATTGAAAAATGAGCTCCACATTTAAAGTGAGGTCATTTTCCATCACAATAATTAACAAAAGTTTGTACACAATGGGTAGGTAGGTTGAAATTAAATACCTACTACATATCGGATAGGTAATTGTGAGAGTAAATAACTTTCAACTAGTTGAGAAATCAGTAATCACTATGTCTGCTACTCGAAAGTGCACCTAAGTAGGCAAAATTTACCAAAAAATACTTGAGACAAGACATAAAAAATTACAATAAAAAACGCAATTCTTACAATTCAATATGCGTTAAGATAGGTACTCAGAAGCAGACCCATTCCCACTGGCAGCACCCGTTCACGAGCATGACGCGTGGACCAGCCATCGCTTCGCTCAACCATATTTGAGGGAACGTAACGACCCGCCCCACACGACACCACCGCAGAAATGATTAAAGAGAGCATGACATACTTAGGCTACCCATCCTAAGGCACTGAATTGAAAACTAATATCCAAAAGCTTTTCATAGGCCTTTACTTACAAAAACTACTGACTATAGAAAGCAAAATGATTGCAATAAAAAAAAAGAGAAATCAAAACAAGGTTTACTTGCCTATTAGTTTTATGTTTTGAGTAAGAAGTGCCATACATATTAATAACATCAAACAGAGAAAAATATATATATATATATATATAAATATACGACGCCCTTAGTACAAGCAGACAGAAGCAGACCCATTCCCACTGGCAGCACCCGTTCACGAGCATGACGCATGGACCAGCCATCGCTTCGCTCAACCATATTTGAGGGAACGTAACGACCCGCCCCACACGACACCACCGCAGAAATGTTTAAAGTGAGCATGACATACTAAAGCTACTCGCATTAAGGCGTCGTCGAGTCAAAAAGCTTACAATAAGTTTTAAGTAGGTAGGACAATTCCCTCAATTTTCACATAGAATAGAAAAATCTACGACCAGGCTGTTTTATCAGTGATGTGAACTAGAAGTAAGTGAATGAAAATGAAAAGTTTATATTATTATACGGCCGTTTTAATACCACCTCTAGGTACCTACCGATTATTAAAATATTATCCTACTGTACCCTTAGCACGAACAGCTATCGAGAAAAAAATTACTCGATAGAGAATTATCTATGGAAATTTTAATTTCGCTATTCAGTGGTAGATGGCGCAGTACAAATTTCCAATACAAAATTGCACTATCGAATGATTTTACGCGCGTTATTTTCGCGTCGTCTTATGACTAAAGAGAGTAACGTTCTAGTAGCCTTTCAACTGGAATTATCGCTTTCCAGTAGAAGCCCCCGCGCGCCCGCGCCGCCCGCTCACCCCCCGCGCGACACTTTCCTCGCATGCAAATCGACATTTTAGTAGCGTCTTTAGTAGAGTGCTTTAGTCAAATGACACTGTACGGGAAGCATGTAAACGCTCACTGGAATGGCACCAAAACTACTAAAGCTCTCGCATTCGAATCTACTCGCATGCTACTAAAGCACTCTACTAAAAATAATCTAATGTAAACCAGCCTAAAGAGACACAATGTCATTAAGGTTGTTTTCCTTAAGGCTCGGTTACGCGGAAACATATTTTGTGTCTGTCTTTTTCTTTATCAAGAGTATGGAAAATAACATCACTTCTGCACTTTTCGATGTTGTCGTTGTTTTATCATCGTTATCTTTATCACAATTATCTTTCTTGAATAAAAGTTATTGGAGCAACTTCACAGTACGTTAAAGTGTATTTTGATGTAGAATTCAATACGTTTCCGCTATTATTTACGTCAAAAATATGACCCGCGACAAGCGCTTTTGATGATATTCTTATTTTTTCTTACAAACATCTGTGAGTTTTATACGCAATTTAATACTTGTAGCAACTGGAGAATCTCTTTAGCTTGTCGTATTATGATTTTTAACTGACTTCCAAAAAAGGAGGAGGTTCTATGTTCGTCTGTATATTTGTTTTTTTTTGTGTATGTCCACCGATTACTCGAAGACGGCTGGACCGATTGAAATAATTAAACGTTATTACATTAGGTAAACTCCCTAGTTGGTCCCATTTTTTAAAATTTGGAAATCGGTTTAGTACTTTTCAAGTAATCTTGAAAAAAGCACGAAAATAGTATGATTTTGTGTAATTACCTCGATGATAAGGTCGTATTACTTCTTTGTTTATGAACTGAATAAAATAATTATTATTTTGTAGGAAGAGGGATATCTTAAGTGTAGGTTCTTTAACCGACTTAAAAAAGGAGGTTCTCAGTTTGACCCGTATTTAAGTATGTTTCTCCGCGCTTATCTTACGTTTGGCTGAGCCGATTTTTCTACATATTATAATATACCTCACCTACAAGTTTAAAAAAACCAAAAACCGACTTCAAAAAACCTACCTCTAAAAAGCAAGAAATAATATTCGTAATAATAAAAATACGTCTATTGAAGTCGGGTGGGGCTTTTAGAATAAAAAAAAGGAATCTGTTCTCCACCCGACTTCAATAGACGTTTTTTTATTATTACGAATATTATTTCTTGCTTTTTAGAGGTAGGTTTTTTGAAGTCGGTTTTTGGTTTTTTTTTTAATATTTTTTTATCATTACGAATATTATTTCTTTCTTTATAAAGGTAGGTTTTTTGAAGTCGGTTTTTGTTTTTTTTTAAACAATTTTTTATCATTACGAATATTATTTCTTTCTTTATAAAGGTAGGTTTTTTGAAGTCGGTTTTTTGTTTTTTTAAACAATTTTTTATCATTACGAATATTATTTCTTTCTTTATAAATGTAGGTTTTTTGAAGTCGGTTTTTGTGGCTATTACGTTTACGTTTTCTCTATTAAACTCGATATTTCTCTTAAAGAATATGGGCAGTTGTTGAGAGGAATTATACATGTAAGTTATATATTATGTACATATTTAACATTATAATACTTCAATATCACCTTTTGATAACCTCCAGCGGTTGACATTGTTGCACTCGCTATAGGGCAGCAGATGTTACAAACGATGTACTTTTTTTCTATTGGCTCAATAATTATTATAATATTATTGTGTTTTTAATGTCATAATATTATGAAAAAAAATTGCAAGTATGTCTGTTGCAATTACAACTAATATACTCATGATAACTATTAGTAAGTATTTAATGTGAACCGGAATGTGTGTGCTGTTATTGATGAAATAAACAGTTATCTATTTATCTATAGGTAACTAATAGTAACTATAATTGCTAATATGAGAATATTATGCTTTTACGCCACATTTATAATGCTAATCTAAATTCGGATTGATAATATTATGCGTTTAATGAAATTATGCTTTATTAATTTATGAGTTTTAAGGGGATTGTCAACCACGTGGTCTCCATACAAACGGCGATAACGTTTCCCACCCTCTAAACCTTAACCTACAGTAATTAATTTTTGGTATTTTTTTGAAATGCCTAAATACTAGGGCTGTACGTTTTGATTTTTTAAATATCTATAATAGATTTCGAAATATTTGCATTTTAGTGATTTCATACAAAATACAGAAGTGCCAATATTTTCAAATCTACAATGAATATTTAAAAATCAAAACGTACAGCCCTAGTTTTTAGGCATTTCAAAAACATACTGAAAATTCATTGCTGTAGGTTAAGGTTTAGAGGGTGGGAAACGTTATCGCCGTTTGTATGGAGACCACGTGGTTGACAATCCTCTTAACTACGGAGAACAAAAAAGTTATGCGTTTTTTAGGTAACGCATTTAAATAAATAACAACTATTAGACAACATAACTCTCTCTTCTCTGATTCCAAAGTACCTAGCTACTTAAAGCACGTGTCTGTCTGTCTGTCCGTCTGTATGTCACACAGACACTTTTTTTAACTATCAGGATTACACAGTTGAAACTTGGTAGGTATTCTGTAAACAGCTTCACAATTTTTACACAAAAATAAAAATAAAATGGGATTTTTTCTATTTTTTTTATTTTAAGTGTAGGTACCTTCTGTATTAGGTAGTGTAGGTACATATATTATTTAGGTAGAAAAATCGCCTCAGCCAAACGTGAGTTAATCGCGGAGAAACATACATACTCACTTGTCAAACTGAGATTTTTTATATATTATTTTATTTTATGTTTTCATTAAAAAGTAGATTAAGTAGTATAATAATGTTGTCTTCATGTGGTGCAGTTCACCTTTAAAATCTGTTACACTTAACAATAAATAAGTAGATGTTATTTTAAGTTAGTGTAAGTAATAGTGTAAACAAATGCTGATGTTCCTAATAAATAAACAAATAAACAAACTTCCTTTTTTTAAGTCGGTTAAAGAACTACACTCTTTTCCAACAAAAAAAATATTATCTTATTCAGTTCATGAACAAAGAAGTTATACGACTGATCATCGAGGTAGTTTACACAAAATCATACTATTTTCGTGCTTTTTAACCGACTTCATCAAAAGGAGGAGGTTCTCAATACGATTGTATGTTTTTTTTTGTTTTTTTTTATCATTGTTCGCGCGTATCTTCGACATTTATGAACCGATTTAGATGATTCTTTTTTTGTTCGATTGAGTTTTCTTGCGAGATGGTCCCATTTATTTTTTTTTCAAATCGGTTCAGTAGTTTACAAGTAATCCTGAAAATACTATGATATTAAATCAACTAACTTGACAATTTTGTTATTTATGAACCGAATTAAATATTTTTTTGTTGAGGAAGGGATACCTTTGTGTAGTCTTTTTAACCGACTTTAAAAAAGGAGGTATTCAGTTTGTATGCATGTATGTTTCTCCGCGATTATCTCACGTTTGGCTGAGCCGATTTTTCTACCTAAATAATATACCTACACTACCTAATACAGAAGGTACTTACACTAAAAATAAAAAAATTGTTTAAAAAACAAAAAAACCGACTTCAAAAAACCTGCCTCTAAAAAGCAAGAAATAATATACAAATCATTAGATACACATTATTATTGTTATAATAAAACACGTCAATTGAAGTCGGGTGGGGCTTTTAGAATAAAAAACCTGCCTCTAAAAAAAGCAAGAAATAATATACAAATCATTAGATACGCATTATCATTGTTATAATAAAACACGTCTATTTAAGTCGGGTGGGGCTGGAGTACATCTTCCTTTTTTTATTCTAGAAGCCCCACCCGACTTCAATTGACGTGTTTTATTATAACAATGATAATGCGTATCTAATGATTTGTATATTATTTCTTGCTTTTTTTAGAGGCAGGTTTTTTGAAGTCGGTTTTTTTGTTTTTTAAATAATTTTTTTATTTTTGGTGTATTAGGTAGTGTAGGTATATTATTTAGGTAGAAAAATCGGCTCAGCCAAACGTGAGATAATCGCGGAGAAACATACATACATACAAACTGAATACCTCCTTTTTTTGAAGTCGGTTAAAAAGACTACACAAAGGTATCTCTTCCCCAACAAAAAAATTATCTAATTCGGTTCATAAATAACAAAATTGTCAAGTTAGTTGATTTAATATCATGGTATTTTCAGGATTACTTGTAAACTACTAAACCGATTTGAAAAAAAAAATAAATGGGACCATCTCGCAAGAAAACTCAATCGAACAAAAAAAGAATTATCTAAATCGGTCCATAAATGTCGAAGATACGCGCGAACAACGATAAAAAAAAAACACAATCGAATTGAGAACCTCCTCCTTTTGATGAAGTCGGTTAAAAAAGGAAGATGTACTCCAGCCCCACCCGACTTTAACAGACGTGTTTTATTATAACAATGATAATGTGTATCTAATGATTTGTATATTATTTCTTGCTTTTTAGAGGCAGGTTTTTTGAAGTCGGTTTTTTTGTTTTTAAACAATTTTTTTATATTTTTAAGATTACTTGAAAAGTACTGAACCGATTTCCAAATTTTAAAAAATATGTCGACGTCTTTGAGTGATCGGTGGACATACACAAAAAAAATACAGCCGAACAGAGAACCTCCTCCTTTTTTGGAAGTCGGTAAAAAAATCAAATAAAATAAAAAAGCCTATTCTTCGTGAAAATTCGAAGCAAGCAAAGACGCATGCCACTACTTGTCATAAAAACTATACAAGTCAGATGCGATACAAACAACAAATATTGACACAACAATAAATAATGATGCAACCGAGACAGACTTAAGTTAATTTAACCAGGTGTTTTAATTGTCTTGTGGCTAATATAAAAAGGGTAGAGTGGAACTAGAAGGTAGAAGTGAACCAAGTTCTGATCCAAAGACAATCTAGACTTTATCAAGATGAAGTTGGTTTTTCTACTAGCCATGGTAAGATTTATTATTATTATTATTATACAAAGATAGACTGTATCTCTGCTTACTTAAAGTAACAAATGCTTAACTTATTGAATACGACTGAATTTGGTCTAAATTAAGACCAATACCTAATACTAGTGGCTCCGTGAGCTGTAGACTTATGTTGTCTCAAAACAAATATAAATAGGTACGCAGTCCTAGGCTGACAAGGTCATATCACAAAGTCACATCCTTATGATTTTCTTTCAAATATTGGCCAGAAATGTTTTGATTGATGAACGTGTGAGTTGCACTGTGGTTGCACCAAAACGCTGTCAAAGTTAAAGTTCTTCTTCTTATTTTTGTTATGGCAAAAAACTCCTCTTTAGGGAGTAATTTTTGCTAGTGTCAAGTGTTAAATTAAATGATAATGCTACCTATTTGTCACGTCAAACTTGTCAAAGGACATCATGATGGCTGGCAACCTCTTTTTTAGGGTTCCGTAGCCAAAATGGCAAAAAACGGAACCCTTATAGATTCTTCATGTCTGTCTGTCTGTCCGTCCGTATGTCACAGCCATTTTATTCCGAAAGTATTAGAATTACACAGTTGAAACTTAGTAGGTAGATGTATTCTGTTAACCGCTTAACGATTTTAACACAAAAATAAAAAAAAATAAAGATTAAGGGGGCACATGGAACTGAAACTTAAAAAAAAAATTCCTTCATACCAATACGTGCAGGATGTCAATAGATAGGTCTTTAAAAATAACACTAAGATTCCTTAAACAATTTTTTCTCAATGTCAACTGTTTGAAAGATAAACACTGCCAAAATGGTAAAATGCGTGTCCCCCCTCTAACTTTTGAAATAAGAGAGTGAAAAATCTAAAAAAATATATTCTATGGATCTTAATAAATCTTTCAACGAAAATTGGTTTGAGCGAGATATAGTAATTAGATTTGAGATATATAATATTTTCCAAAACTGCAAATATAACTTTGTCATTCATACCAACACTGTGAAAATTGTTTAAAAAACAAAAAACCGACTTCAAAAAACCTGCCTCTAAAAAAAGGAAGAAATAATTTACAAATCATTAGATACGCATTATCATTGTTATAATAAAACACGCCTATTAAAGTCGGGTGGGGCTTTTAGAATAAAAAAGGAAGATGTTCTCCAGGTTTTTTGAAGTCGGTTTTTTGTTTTTTAAACAATTTTTTTATTTTTAGTGTAAGTACCTTCTGCATTAGGTAGTGTAGGTATATTATTTAGGTAGAAAAATCGGCTCAGCTAAACGTGAGATAATCGCGGAGAAACATACATACATACAAACGGAAACTTACCTCCTTTTTTTGAAGTCGGTTAAAAAGACTACACAACGGTATCCCTTCCCCAACAAAAATAATCATCTAATTCGGTTCATAAATAACAAAGTTGTCAAGTTAGTTGATTTAATATCATAGTATTTTCAGGATTACTTGTAAACTACTGAACCGATTTGAAAAAAAATTAAATGGGACCATCTCGCAAGAAAACTCAATCGAACAAAAAAAAATTATAGAAATCGGTCCATAAATGTCGAAGATACGCGCGAACAACGATAAAAAAAAAATAAAAAAAAATAAAAAAAAAAAAAACATACAATCGAATTGAGAACCTCCTCCTTTTGATGAAGTCGGTTAAAAAACAAAGTTATTTTAACAGACGAAAAATTATAGTGGTATTAAATATAGTATGGCATATGGTAAATACGGAACCCTACGGCGCGTGGCCCTACACGCACTTGGCCGGTTTTTTTTTTGTCTCTTATTTGTGCCAAAAATAAGTAGGTAGCAAAATATATTTCATTAATCTGTCCAATGAAACCGACGGTGAAGTCAACGATACTTGCGCGGTAGGAGCCCGGTAGGAGCCCGGTAGGAGCCCGGTCTTGGGCCAAACTATCCTTACAAACAATTTTAAACGGCGGCGGCTGGTTAAACTAGCGCTCCGCCCGGCTTCATTCTAAATATTATAACTCTCTAGGTTTAGCTAATAGGTTTAATATCGCCTTACGCGTTCGGCGTTTCCTATTCGAGCTCATAAAGTTAGGAGTCACTTAAGTTTAAGTTGTTTAATTTTAGCATTCGCAATGCTATTTTTATGCTGGCTACATGCTATAAAATTGTTAACTGATTGGATTAACATTATGTAAAATAAGTGTCATTGTTTTACTATGTCATTCAATGTAACAAGTAGGTAACTCAGAAAAGAATCTATATGCGGCTAACTGCACAATTATTATTTTTTTCTCTCCTTTATAAGTTTTGTATTAATTATTGATTCTAAAGTGTCATTAGTGTAACTGCAGAGTACCATGTTAACATGGGAAAGCAAATTATCCATTGTATCACTTTTCATCTCATTAATTATCTTTGGGCTCGTAGACGCAATATTTGTAAACCGTTTTCACTAAGTACTAAAATGTAACTTGTGGTTAACTTTTATTGGCTTCATTAAAATGCAATAATATGTATGTAACTTACTTATATAAGTAATTTATTACCAATTTATGAGCTGTTGTTAACCTTAATAAATAAAAAAAAAGTGGAGTTAGGAATGGCCTAAGGTTAGTGCAAACAATTTTTTTGCTAGGAGTAGCCTAAGCACATTAGGCAAGAACTTAGGCGATTCTGAAGTTTAGTGCAAAAGTGTGGTAGGTATAATTTCGAAATGAATCAATAACGCAAAATTCATTTCTGGTATTCAAAAATGCAATTTATGAAGCAGTTTCCGAAAAAATACACACTACCCAAAAATGTTTTCTTACAAGTTAGAGCGAAATATGACCACCTGTTCCTCTTGCGTTCTAAGCTCAATTATTGGCTTCCCATTCGTCGGCGCAGGGACTTACATACTCTTCCGCTTCTTTGTTCCATCCTTGTCCATCCAACTTCTCCAGTCAATCTCAAAGAATGTGTCTGCTGTCGCTCCGCTTCCACACTGTCCTCACCGCGCTCTTCTTCTAATCTTACTATTGATATCCCACAGCATTCAACTGATATTCTCTCATATTCCTTCTCTGTGCATGCTGTACGGCTGTGAAATTCCCTCAATATAAAAGTATAATACAGTACATAGTATAAAAGCAACTATTGACTTGCACCAGTATTAGAAGTAGTAGGAAAACTTAAATCTTTAACCGTGAATATCTATTTTCTCCCAGGAAATCCATCCAGACAACCGCACACGCATTTCTAAAGAAAACCAAGTTTTAAGAAATGCTCAAGTTAAGTGTAGACAGTCTGATGTTGGACATAGTGTTATGTATAGAAATTTCAGTAGGGGGCCGCGTTGGTTACCAGGTACGGTAGTAAGAAGAGAAGGGATGGCAAGTTACGACATAGCCACAGAAGATGGCACCGTTGTGAATAGGCACATAGATCAGCTTATTAAGCAAAAACACCATGAAATAGAAACGGAGCAGGAAAGTCAGGAGAGAGAGGAGAGGTATGTAGGAGAAATGAGGGAAGTGTGCAGTGATGATAATTTGGAAGTAGATGGTTCGCATGATCAAGATATTATAGAGATACCTAGTGAGGAAAAATGGGCTGAGATGTTAGGAATACCGGTAGAACCAGAGCTGGTTCTCTGGCGGTAAAATTAGAAATAAATTGTATGTTCATGATAGTACTCCTTATACTAGGCTGGATTGTAATGTAATAGATTAGGTTATTCATTAATAAAAAAAGACGGTAATTAAGATGTAAGTCAAAATGAGTGTTCAATCAGTGTAGTCTAATTCATTGATATTCTGTTTATTTTGTTTAAGTTTAGTTTGTACATACTTGGGGGAAAGTATGTTATGTATTAGTTTATAGTAGATTATATATAATATTATCGTCATAATATTTATATCAATTTACATAAAACCTCAACTTATGTTACACCTAAACCTTCCTTAGCCGCTTTCACCTTCAACCTATGTTATATATGCCTTAATTTTAAGTGCTGTTCCATTGTTATTAACACGTTTTTATTAGGTTGCTTTCGGGTTTGTTTGTTTGTCCTCAAAGTTTGCGAACGATTTTATACTAGCTTCCCGATGAATAAAGGCTTTTAGAATAAAAAAAAAGAATTTGTACTCCAGCCCCACCCGACTTCAATAGACGTATTTTTATTATTACAAATATATTTTTTTCTTGCTTTTTAGAGGTAGGTTTTTGTTTTTTTTTAACAATTATTTATTTTTTTAATTTTTAGTGTAGGTTCCTTGAAGGTAAGGTATATAATATGTAGAAAAATCGGCTCAGCCAAACGTAAGATAATCGCGGAGAAACATACATACCGGTCAAACTGAGAACCTCCTTTATTAAGTCGGTTAAAGAACCTACACTTAAGATATCCCTCTTCTATATTCATAAATATTATCTTATTCAGTTCATAAACAAAGAAGTAATACGACCATTATCATCGAGGTAATTCACACAAAATCATACTATTTTCGTGCTTTTTTCAAGATTACTTGGAAAGTATTTAACCGATTTCCAAATTTTATTCAACGTTTGAATCATTTCAATCGGTCCAGCCGTCTTTGAGTAATCGGTGGACATACACAAAAAAAACAAATATTCAGACGAACAGAAAACCTTTTTTGGAAGTCGGTAAAAACGAAAAAAATTGTCCTTTCTTAAAAAACAGGTAGAGGACGGGCTTAAGAATCATTTTAGATGCAACAAAGTATCGTCTTTCAGTTGAATTATTTTGACAAATTAATATTATTTTTCAGTAAATAAAAAAAATTTTTTAGGTAAGCAAACATTTTAATACTGTTTGGTGATTCAGTTTTAGTGACACTTTTATTATTTTGAAACCCAATATAATTATTTGATGATTGATATAATTTCAAAGTAATTCTTAATTAATATTTAGCCAAGCGTTTTAATATTATTTGTTGATTCACTGTGACAGATTTACTATTTTAGGAACAAATATTATTTTTATTTATTTATTTATTTAGGTAACAAACAGTCATATACAATCATTCTTAAATTAACATTTATAAACAAATAGACCTTAAAGTACCATAACTTGATACAAACAATATATAATTGTGCAAGATTGTGTCAGATGCTATCATCTTTCACCAAGTACCTACCTTAACCTACCGATAAAGAAGAGATAATACAAAAATATAAAAAACTGAGACAATTTCATCTACGACTAAGTATTACAATCACATTATAACTATTTTCTATGTTTTACTTTACTTGAATAACAGTTCACCCACTTTTTTCTTAAACAAGTTTAACGAATTAGCAAAGATATCGACTCCATTCAACAGTTTGTTATAGAGATCGCAAGATCGTCTGAAAAAGGCATTTCTAGCATAATTAGTGTGACAAGAAGGTACATGAAAAGATTGTTTTGAACGTGAGGATATACGAGGTACTCTGAGTTTAACTTTTTGTAGTAGATCAGCTGAATCTATATGATTATTAATAATCTTATATAAAAATACACTATCCAGGTATTGACGTCTAGAGGCTAACGACTCTAGATTGTGTCTTTTAACACTTTCTTCGTAGTCACTAAAACGGAAACCAGTACGATAGTCGAGTGATTTTAAAAATTTCTTTTGTACTCGTTCTAATCTGTCTTTGTGAACTATGTACTGGGGACTCCATACTACACTTCCAAATTCCAAAACACTGCGGACGAATGCATTATATAGTATTATAAGAGTGCGACCCTTAGTAAAAGGTATTCCGAGACGGAGGATCATTCCCAGCTGCTTAAATGCTTTAGACACTATTTTGTCAACATGCTGATTAAAATTTAATAATTAGTAGTATTATTTATTAGGTCACTGAAAATGTATTTATTAGGTAATTCATAAAATCATTCCCTTTTAAAATTAGGTTTTCCATCCATTAGGTGTTGTGACCTTAGGCCATTAGGCTGTTACCCATTATCCTTTCTGTTTCTATGGAAAGTCTGTCTAATTATGACGTTATGTAAAACAAATCTCGAAAATATTTTTCAGAACAATGTATTCTGCTTACATTGTATGTGTTTCATTAAAATTGGTTCATTAATTTAGAAAAATAAACACTTGAATGTTTGTATGAAAGGCCGTTTTCTCTCGCTCTTAAAACAAATCAGTTTTTTCGTTGTTGTATTCAAATTGCATTTTTTTTTTCAGTTTTGCTGCTGCTGTTATTGCAATGCAGTACCATGCAGATCAAAAGATGACGGAGATGGGTCAATGCATAAAGGAGATAAAGGCGGAGGCGATGGCGGAGGCGGAGGCGGAGGCGGCGGCGACAATAATGGAGACGGAGGTGGAGGCGGAGGCGGAGGCGACAATAATGGAGACGGAGATGGAGGCGGAGGCGGAGGCGGAGGCGGAGGCGGAGGCGGAGGCGGAGGCGGAGGCGGAGGCGGAGGCGGAGGAAAACTCTGTGACAAATCAAAAAAAGACAAAGATTCCAAACACTTAAATTTTCTGTGTCCCATTATTAATATCGTTAAGATTGGAAATCAAAATAAAAAAAAAGACAAGAACAAAAGCCGCGGCTGTGGAGGCGGCGGCAGAGGCGGAGGCGGAGGCGGAGGCGGAGGCGAAGGCGACAATAATGGAGACGGAGGTGGAGGCGGAGGCGGAGGCGGAGGCGACAATAATGGAGACGGAGGTGGAGGCGGAGGAAAACTCTGTGACAAATCAAAAAAAGACAAAGATAATCCCCACAAACACTTAAATTTTCTGGGTCCCGTCGCAAGTCCCATTATTGATAACGCTAAGATTGGAAATCAAAATAAAAAAAAAGACAAGAACAAAAGCCGCGGTTGTGGAGGCGGCGGCGGAGGCGGAGGCGGAGGCGACAATAATGGAGACGGAGGTGGAGGCGGAGGCGGAGGCGACAATAATGGAGACGGAGGTGGAGGCGGAGGCGGAGGCGGAGGCGGAGGCGGAGGCGGAGGAAAACTCTGTGACAAATCAAAAAAAGACAAAGATAATCCCCACAAACACTTAAATTTTCTGGGTCCCGTCGCAAGTCCCATTATTGATAACGCTAAGATTGGAAATCAAAATAAAAAAAAAGACAAGAACAAAAGCCGCGGCTGTGGAGGCGGCGGCAGAGGCGGAGGCGGAGGCGGAGGCGGAGGCGGAGGCGAAGGCGACAATAATGGAGACGGAGGTGGAGGCGGAGGCGGAGACGGAGGTGGAGGCGGAGGCGGAGGCGGAGGAAAACTCTGTGACAAATCAAAAAAAGACAAAGATAATCCCCACAAACACTTAAATTTTCTGGGTCCCGTCGCAAGTCCCATTATTGATAACGCTAAGATTGGAAATCAAAATAAAAAAAAAGACAAGAACAAAAGCCGCGGCTGTGGAGGCGGCGGCAGAGGCGGAGGCGGAGGCGGAGGCGGAGGCGAAGGCGACAATAATGGAGACGGAGGTGGAGGCGGAGGCGGAGACGGAGGTGGAGGCGGAGGCGACAATAAGAAATGCGGAGGTGGAGGCGACCATAAAGGAGGCAATAATGGGGACGGAGGTGGAGGCGGAGGCGGAGGCGACAATAAGAAATGCGGAGGTGGAGGCGGAGGCCACAATAATGGAGACGGAGGTGGAGGCGGAGGCGGAGGCGGAGGCCACAACAATGGAGGCGGAGGCGGAGGCGGAGGCGGAGGCCACAATAATGGAGACGGAGGTGGAGGCGGAGGCGGAGGCGACAATAAGAAATGCGGAGGTGGAGGCGGAGGCCACAATAATGGAGACGGAGGTGGAGGCGGAGGCGGAGGCGGAGGCGGAGGCGGAGGCGGAGGCGGAGGCGGAGGCGGAGGTGGAGGCGGAGGCGGAGGCGACAATAAGAAATGCGGAGGTGGAGGCGGAGGCCACAATAATGGAGACGGAGGTGGAGGCGGAGGCGGAGGCGGAGGCGGAGGCGGAGGCGGAGGCGGAGGCGGAGGCGACAATAAGAAATGCGGAGGCGGAGGCCACAATAATGGAGACGGAGGTGGAGGCGGAGGCGGAGGCGACAATAAGAAATGCGGAGGTGGAGGCGACCATAAAGGAGGCGGAGGCCACAATAATGGAGACGGAGGTGGAGGAAAACTCTGTGACAAATCAAAAAAAGACAAAGATTCCAAACACTTAAATTTTCTGTGTCCCATTATTAATATCGTTAAGATTGGAAATCAAAATAAAAAAAAAGACAAGAACAAAAGCCGCGGCTGTGGAGGCGGCGGCAGAGGCGGAGGCGGAGGCGGAGGCGGAGGCGAAGGCGACAATAATGGAGACGGAGGTGGAGGCGGAGGCGGAGGCGGAGGCGACAATAATGGAGACGGAGGTGGAGGCGGAGGAAAACTCTGTGACAAATCAAAAAAAGACAAAGATAATCCCCACAAACACTTAAATTTTCTGGGTCCCGTCGCAAGTCCCATTATTGATAACGCTAAGATTGGAAATCAAAATAAAAAAAAAGACAAGAACAAAAGCCGCGGCTGTGGAGGCGGCGGCAGAGGCGGAGGCGGAGGCGGAGACGGAGGTGGAGGCGGAGGCGGAGGCGGAGGCGGAGGCGGAGACGGAGGTGGAGGCGGAGGCGACAATAAGAAATGCGGAGGTGGAGGCGACCATAAAGGAGGCAATAATGGGGACGGAGGTGGAGGCGGAGGCGGAGGCGACAATAAGAAATGCGGAGGTGGAGGCGGAGGCCACAATAATGGAGACGGAGGTGGAGGCGGAGGCGGAGGCGGAGGCCACAACAATGGAGGCGGAAGCGGAGGCGGAGGCGGAGGCCACAATAATGGAGACGGAGGTGGAGGCGGAGGCGACAATAAGAAATGCGGAGGTGGAGGCGGAGGCCACAATAATGGAGACGGAGGTGGAGGCGGAGGAAAACTCTGTGACAAATCAAAAAAAGACAAAGATAATCCCCACAAACACTTAAATTTTCTGGGTCCCGTCGCAAGTCCCATTATTGATAACGCTAAGATTGGAAATCAAAATAAAAAAAAAGACAAGAACAAAAGCCGCGGCTGTGGAGGCGGCGGCAGAGGCGGAGGCGGAGGCGGAGACGGAGGTGGAGGCGGAGGCGGAGGCGGAGGCGGAGACGGAGGTGGAGGCGGAGGCGACAATAAGAAATGCGGAGGTGGAGGCGACCATAAAGGAGGCAATAATGGGGACGGAGGTGGAGGCGGAGGCGGAGGCGACAATAAGAAATGCGGAGGTGGAGGCGGAGGCCACAATAATGGAGACGGAGGTGGAGGCGGAGGCGGAGGCGGAGGCCACAACAATGGAGGCGGAAGCGGAGGCGGAGGCGGAGGCCACAATAATGGAGACGGAGGCGGAGGCGGAGGCGACAATAAGAAATGCGGAGGTGGAGGCGGAGGCCACAATAATGGAGACGGAGGTGGAGGCGGAGGCGGAGGCGGAGGCCACAACAATGGAGACGGAGGCGGAGGCGGAGGCGGAGGCCACAATAATGGAGACGGAGGTGGAGGCGGAGGCGGAGGCGGAGGCGGAGGCGGAGGCGACAATAAGAAATGCGGAGGCGGAGGCCACAATAATGGAGACGGAGGTGGAGGCGGAGGCGGAGGCGGAGGCCACAACAATGGAGACGGAGGCGGAGGCGGAGGCGGAGGCCACAATAATGGAGACGGAGGTGGAGGCGGAGGCGGAGGCGGAGGCGGAGGCGACAATAAGAAATGCGGAGGCGGAGGCCACAATAATGGAGACGGAGGTGGAGGCGGAGGCGGAGGCGACAATAAGAAATGCGGAGGTGGAGGCGACCATAAAGGAGGCGGAGACGGAGGCGGAGGCGGAGGCGGAGGCGGAGGCCACAATAATGGAGACGGAGGTGGAGGCGACCATAAAGGAGGCGGAGACGGAGGCGGAGGCGGAGGCGGAGGCGGAGGCGGAGGCCACAATAATGGAGACGGAGGTGGAGGCGGAGGCGGAGGCGGAGGCGGAGGCGGAGGCGGAGGCGGAGGCCACAATAATGGAGACGGAGGTGGAGGCGGAGGCGGAGGCCACAATAATGGAGACGGAGGTGGAGGCGGAGGCGGAGGCGACAATAAGAAATGCGGAGGTGGAGGCGACCATAAAGGAGGCGGAGACGGAGGCGGAGGCGGAGGCGGAGGCGGAGGCGGAGGCCACAATAATGGAGACGGAGGTGGAGGCGGAGGCGGAGGCCACAATAATGGAGACGGAGGTGGAGGCGGAGGCGGAGGCGACAATAAGAAATGCGGAGATGGAGGCGGAGGCCACAATAATGGAGACGGAGGTGGAGGCGGAGGCGGAGGCGGAGGCCACAACAATGGAGACGGAGGCGGAGGCGGAGGCGGAGGCGGAGGCGACAATAATGGAGACGGAGGTGGAGGTGGAGGCGGAGGCGACAATAAGAAATGCGGAGGTGGAGGCGACTATAAAGGAGGCGGAGGCCACAATAATGGAGACGGAGGTGGAGGCGGAGGCGGAGGCGACAATAAGAAATGCGGAGGTGGAGGCGGAGGCCACAATAATGGAGACGGAGGTGGAGGCGGAGGCGGAGGCGGAGGCGGAGGCGGAGGCGGAGGCGGAGGCGGAGGCGGAGGCGACAATAAGAAATGCGGAGGTGGAGGCGACAATAATGGAGACGGAGGTGGAGGTGGAGGCGGAGGCGGAGGCGGAGGCCACAATAATGGAGACGGAGGTGGAGGCGGAGGCGGAGGCGACAATAAGAAATGCGGAGGCGGAGGCGGAGGCCACAATAATGGAGACGGAGGTGGAGGCGGAGGCGGAGGCGACAATAAGAAATGCGGAGGCGGAGGCGGAGGCCACAATAATGGAGACGGAGGTGGAGGCGGAGGCGGAGGCGACAATAAGAAATGCGGAGGTGGAGGCGACCATAAAGGAGGCGGAGACGGAGGCGGAGGCGGAGGCGGAGGCGGAGGCGGAGGCGGAGGCGACAATAATGGAGACGGAGGCGGCCATAATGGAGGCAGAGGCGACAGTAATGAGGGCGGAGATGACTATAATGGAAGCGGAGGCGACAATAATAAATGCGGAGGTGGAGGCGGAAGCGACAATAACGGAGGCGGAAACGGACTCGGATGCAAGCCGAAAGGCAAATGTTGCGGCAAAGTTAAAAAGCATCGAGATTCCATTCTTGGTCTCAAACTTAAACTTTTTTGACTTTGAAATGTTACTAGTATTTTATTACTTTCATCTTTATCTTCTGTGTTTAACTTTTAATTTAACATGTTTGCTCTTTGTATTGGTCAATAAAATGTCTTTCCGTTCTTTTTCACGTACAAATGAAATGGGTTACCTTTATCTGGCAGAAACTTTATGCTCCGAAATTTATTTGGCAGAACACCCTTATGTACCCTTTTTTACCGTTATGTGCCCTTATTATTAAGACCCTTATGTACCGCATTCTAGCAAATAAATTCTTGATTCTTGATTCTTGATTCTTTTTGATTCATACTTGGCAGAATCTTCTTTAAACGAATATTTTAAGGCATAAAAATTGTTTAATACAAATATTGTTTGGCAGAACGTTTACATGCCCGAATTTACAATGGCATACTATTCAGATGGCGGAATTTCATTTGGCATTAGTACGTCCTTATGCCAAATGAAATTCATTTTGCCAAAGGTTCCTGTATGGCGTGTCCACTATATATTTGAAGCTTAGGTAATTGATAACATAAGTTGATGTTGTAGGAGTGCAGCAGAGAAACCACGATCCACTGTTAAAGTTATATTGACGATAAATATGTAGACAAATAGTTAATTAAAGTGGCTGTACCTTTCTCTATAGTAGTTAGTTAAGCACTAAAACGAAATTATAATTAAATAATAAAGTAAACAATCCGCGCGGCTTCCAAATGTGGGCCGCAGCGTAAGCTAAAAAGAGGTAGGTTTAGTTATAAGCAGTGTAAGACTGTACATCTTGGCAACCCCAAAAGAAAAAACCGATCAAGAGCGAGTCAGACTCGCGCACCGAGGGTTTCCGTACCATCATAATAAATACACTGCAGAGCCTGCTGTAGAATAATAAAATTATTATTGCAGTATTAGGTCAGCACCATCTCTTGGCCGATAGTGGAACTATTTTTTTTTCTTAGTCCAGTGCCATCTCTTAACCGTGAATGGAACTAAATATTTTTTTCTTGGGTCAGGGCCATCTGTTGACTGGTAGGAGGAACGAATAAATTTTTTGTTTGTTTTTTGAATTTCTAATTTGTTATCAAAAAAAATAACTGTATTACCCGGCTAAATTGGGAATGCTATGTTACTCGCATAGAACTTGCAGTAAGGTACTAATTTAACTTTGTCGGGTTAATTCTATTACGAACTAGTGTTTTATATATTATTGCACGCGTTTGTTATAGCTCGGTTTATGGCCCTAAAAGCGATGTATTAGGGCTCACAAAATATAATATATCCTCATTCTAATAATATTTTTTTTGCAAAATATTTGTAATAGGTACACGTACAAATTATTACGAGCGGCAGCGCAGCGGCGCGGCGCGGAGCGTGCGTGAGCGCGGGCGGGATTACGTACGGCGCAGCCACGACTGGCGCATCTCTGGCGCATCTTTATCATCTACGAACAAAGATCGTAATTTATCTATAAATATAAAATTCAAAGTCCTGACTGACTGACTGACTGAGTGAGATATCAACGCACAGCTCAAACCGCTGGACCTAGAGACTTGAAATTTTGCGCATAGGTTCCTTATGAGGTCTAGGGGTGCACTAAGAAAGGATTTTTCAAAACTAACCCCCCAAAGGGGGTGAAACGGGGGTCCAAAGTTTGTATGAAAGTCCCTCAGTTTGAAGCTAGGATCTTCAAATTTTGTGTTTAGGCTGACCATTGAAAATTAAAAAAATACGTGTCTCAGCGTTTTTCAAAATTCTACCCCCGAAGGGTTCAAAAGGGGGATGAAGTTGTGTATTGAAGAAAATCCTTTATTTTCGAAGTAAAAATCGCTAAATTTATAATTTAGGCTTATGGATGGAAATCTAACGCAACGTATAATGTTATTGTTGGTATTTCAACCCCTATGGGAATAAAATGGGGGTGAAAAGGGGTAAAAAAAACAAAAAATTGATATGGATGTCGTTATTGGGGTTTTCTGGGATGACGATTGCAAAAATGACATTTATTTTGGAAGTCCAACACGGTGGACATGATTTGACCCCTAAAGGGGTGAAAATGACAGGGGTGAAACATGAGTGTACATAAAATGTAGTTGCCAGGGTTTATCGGTGTCCTTACATGTTTGGCCCTGTAGGGCATACAAAATTACAATGTCAATTAATTTAATTATTTCTTATGTCAACAAATAAAAAAATAGGTCTAAAAATAGGTATCCTTTTCCATAAAGTTCTTAACAGAACACAAAAATAAAAATAAAAAAAGTAATTTGTTCTACAAGTTGCAAGTTACAATTACTAGAGCACAGTGAGTGATTTAAAAGCACAAGATAAAAAAAAACTTGCTCTAATGTATCACCTCTGCTTGTACTTGTACCTATGTACTTGTCCCGACCGGGTGCTACAAATAATTGACATTCAACTATCAACAACTTCGGTACGTCTTTATTATTATACACCGCTCCGTTCAATATTAGCTACAAACAATGTCTACACCTGCGTCTTCATGTAATGCATGCGGAAAGATGATAAAAGGAAATAAGTACTTGGCGTGTGCTAAATGCAGCTGTGCTTATGACTTGCTATGCTTACAAATAGACTTAACTACACACAACAGCTACTCTGAGAGCCATAAAAAGAACTGGCTATGCCCAAGCTGCATGCGCTCTGTTCCAAAAGGTGATAATACAGACATGCCGGCCGCAAGCCCCGCGCGCCCTAATGTACCGTCGCCAAGTAATGTAAACACCAAAAGAGGCACTAATAACACCAACAAAAAGGAGCAAAATACACGGGTTGATAACGGAACACCATCTGAAATCATATCAGAAATTCGTCAACTGAAGCAGAAACTAGACGAAAGACTTACCGATATCAACTCGCTGAAACAGGACTTATCGGACATCAAAAAACAATTGTCTGCAGTGGCTACTCTGACTGAAAAACTGAACAACTATGAAAAAACTATAACCGAACAAACAAACGATATTTGTTTCTTGAAGGCAGCACTGAGTGCCTGTCAATCTGAGGCTAACAGACAGGAGCAGAACCACCTACGTAACGAACTAGAGATCGCTGGTTTGCCAGAGTTGGAAAATGAGAACCCTCATCACGTGGCAATGCTGACAGCCAAAAAGCTTGGTGTGAATTTGACGGATAATGACATCGATTTCGTTTACCGTGCAGGTCCCAAAAAACAGCAGATTAACAAAAATGACCATCCTCGGACCATAGTCTTCAGACTTACCAGACGCTCTAAACGCGATGAGATAGTGAAAGCAGAATCTCAGCAGCGAAAATCTAATAGATGGTCCAGTTACCAAACTATATGTCAACGAAAGACTGACAAAGGCAAATCGTTTGTTGTTTCGGGATACACGCAAACGCGCACAACACTATGGTTTTAATTTCTGTTGGATTAACAATGGCTATATTCATGTCCGGCAGTCTGAGAAAAAACCCGCAATGCAAATCAAAACGTATGAAGATCTGGAAAAAATGGTGGGACCTCTACAAACTAATGCTTCCCAAGCCAGTCAAGACAACTGACGACGACGGTTCCTTTCTCAAAATTTTGTCACAAAATAATGTTTTGCATTTATTTGCTTTTATTTATTTTAAATTTTATTTAACTTTTTGTGTAAATAATAATAACACACACACTAGACATACATCGACACAACAAACTTACTGCAATGGACACCTAACACTACACACAAACAATTACACTGCCATAAACAAAACTTTTTTGAACTTCTTCAAACTCAAACAGGTTCTACCCCGGGAAACAAAAACAAATAATACACAAGGAATAGCTGTCTTCATCTCCGTTCTCCAATCCTGGATATTTAAATTTCTGGGAATGCAGTTCTCAACTTTGTCAATTTTAACCTGTGTTAATGACTTATATACAATTAATATTATTCACTTGCTTATTAATATGACCTCTATAAATCTTGATACTGTTAAAGATATAGATAAATCGATCAACATAGATTGTCATGAGCACAGTACACTTGAGAACTGCAAATCATCGTTGACTGATAGAAACTACAGTTTTAAAGTGCTAACTTACAATATACGTAGCATTACCAAAAATATATATTCTCTGTTAGTTGCTTTGGAACGCCTGAAATTAGATATAGACATAATTGTCCTAACGGAATGCTGGCTTACACCGTCGACAGTAATTGCTCAAATACCAGGATACAATTTTTATCAAACAAAGAGAGTTAACAACAAAGCTGGTGGAGTGGTTGTTTATATCAAAGACTCCATCGATGTATCAGTGAGTGAGCCTTTTGTTTCGGATGCGGAATGCCTAAGAATTGATCTCCCAAACCATACCACTGTCTTTGGTATCTATCGGTCTCCATCTTTTATAGACACTAGCAATTTTATAAACAGTTTGGACGACACGTTACAAGCTGTGACGAACAGACCATATCTTGTGGTAGCAGAAGATATCAATATTAACATATTAGATGATACTAGCTCATGTGACTACTCTTGTGTAATGGCAGAACATGGCCTGTTGCCGGCTATCACTAAGCCAACTAGACTTGTAGCATGTCTGGATCATATTTACGTTCGAGCCAAGGGTGAGAAGGCTACAGGAGTAGTTGCAGATCTGTCTATTACTGACCACAGGGTAGCTATATTGAGTCTAGCTAGACAAACAGCTTATGGTAACCCAAATCGCCTCAAAACTATTGTGGATCACTCTGGTGTTGCCACAAAATTGAAAAACGCCAATCGGACCCCTGTCTATCGGGCAAATCATGTTGATGATGCTGTATTGGAGTTCGAGTCAATAATCTCAGCTGCCATCGAAGAGAATACCAAGACAGTTCGAATCAGTAGGAAAAGACTTATTCTTAAGCCATGGATAACACCGGGACTCATCAGATGTATGATACATAGGGACAATCTACATTTAGATGTCCGGAAGCACCCATCTGATCAAAATCGCATACTTGTTTATCATAGGTACAGAAATTTCTTGACAAATCTTCTTCACAAGTTAAAGAGCGAACACGAGACAGCTGAGTTGGAGAAAAACAAAAATGACCCAAAAAAGCTGTGGAAAACCATAAAAACAATCATTGAAAAACCAACTAATAACGAGCCCAACGCAGAACTTTTGAATATTAAAACAACAGCTACGGAATCTGTGCATGCATGCAATAAGCACTTTTCAAATATGGGTAAAAATCTGTCAGATAAACTATTAACAGCCCTTAACAAGACCGAGCAACACTTGGCCTCATGTTTCAAGCAAACAAATGCCAGTGTTAAAAGCTTTTTCCTACAACCAACAGACGAGAAAGAGGTTAGTAACTTTATCGCTCAGCTGCAAATAAATAGTGCCCCTGGACCTGATGGCATAAAACCAGCTTTGATTAAAGATGTAAAAACTGAAATAATTCCTCCACTTACTTATATCTTCAATCTTAGTATTTCGACAGGTTTATTTCCTTCTAGCTGGAAATTGGCAAATGTGACACCAATACACAAATCAGGGCCGAAATCGGATTTGTCAAACTACCGTCCTATTTCACTACTTCCTATTTTCTCCAAAATTTTGGAGAAAATTGTAAATATTCGTCTTATGAGTTATCTAGAAAAGTTTGAGCTTTTGTCAGCTAAACAGTTTGGCTTTCGACGGCAACGATCTACCGAAAACGCTGTTACGCTCCTCACCAAATTGGTGTCGGAATGCTTGGATCAGGGAGAATGTTGCGTGGGAGTTTTTCTGGATCTTGCCAAAGCTTTCGATACCGTTTCAGTGCCAATCCTACTTCAAAAACTTCAATTTTTTGGCGTCAGAGGGTTGGCACTGGAATGGTTTCAGAGTTATCTCACCGGCAGATCGCAAAAGGTCAAAGTGGGTGACATACGTAGCATTGAACAACCTATTACATTCGGTGTGCCGCAAGGGAGTGTACTGGGACCATCCCTGTTTATTATGTACATGAATGACATACATGCATGTAGTACCAACACATCAGAACTTATTTGCTACGCTGATGACACTGTGGCCCTATTTCGTGGAGGTACTTGGCAGCAGGCTATGCAAAAAACTGAAAATGGTATGATTGAGATAAAGAAGTGGTTGGACCTCAATCTCCTTACCCTGAACTTTGACAAAACGAAATATCTGTGCTTTCACAAAACCTGCGCCTCGCAACCGATGAATTTGACAGATTTAAAAATTCACGCTTGCAATGACATATCTTGTTGCAACTGCGTTTCAATAAGTCGCGCAGAATGTATTAAATATCTTGGCGTTGTAATTGATGAAAAGCTTTCATTCAAACAACAAGTCGACCTTCTATCTAAGAGACTGCGTAAACAAATCCACATCATGCGCCTACTTCGAAATTCAGCGGAGAAAGGTCTCTTGGTTTATATCTACTTCACGCTATGCCAGTCGATTCTAAGCTACTGCATTCCAGTGTGGGGAGGTGCATGCAAAACAACTATGATACGTCTGGAGCGAGCACAGCGATCAGTCATAAAGGTCATGCTTAAAAAACATCGACGGTACCCCACTACTGATCTATACCGGGAGGCTGCTGTATTGAATGTTCGACAAATATACATACTGAATGTTTTCACAATTGGACACCGTACCACGCTAAATTCCCCTGAATACCACAATTTGATTAAAAAACGTGTTTTCCAAATTCCTCTGACACAAGTCAAAACATCTTTTGCCAAAAATCACCTCAACTTTAAAATTCCTTTTCTTTATAATGTTGTGGCTCGCGCTTGTGACATTAAGTCATGTACCGTAGTCGTAGCCAAGGTAAAAGTATTAACATGGCTACAGAGTCTATCTTACGCAGAAACGGAAAGCTTACTGGAAATAACTCGATAATAAAAACACACTCGCACACACACACACACACAAACACACACACACACTACACATGCATCCAACTTCAGGTGTTATTATTACTCTCGTTAATAATTTACTAGTAGTTTATCATTTTTGCCACTATTATTACAACAATTTAGTTTCCTTCTTTATTCGCTCGCTATGACACTACTATGTAAACTAAATTTTTGTTAATAATCGTTTTATTGGCTTCCACGATACAGGCTTGTCCTAGTGTGGTAGCCGCTGCTAACTGTTTTAAGTGTGCGTTTTATGAATAAAGATTATTTCTATTATTTCTATTTCTATTTCTATGTATTAGGTACCTATGTATTAGGTACCTATGTATTAGGTTCCTATGTATTAGGTTCCTATGTATTAGGTACTGTAGCGTAATCGCCGCTACTAGACTAGTCGTCGTCTTGCGACACCAATAATTATCTTTCAATTAATATTTTACAGCTAAGATACTTGGTAGCGTTGTTCCTTTTTGTGTATTCTGACCTTAGATATGCGAAACCTCCGTGGCTGTGCGCTGGCAGCTTTTTATTTTATTTCGTATGCTGCGTCATTTTTGAATTTCAAACTAGGGTTTTCCTTTTTGCATTGTCAACGCCATATTTTTTGTGTTTGTCATGATTTGTGGTGTTGATTTGCGGCTTACTATTATAAGTTTATTATTTTTGCCTATGAGCGCGTGTTTACGAGGCGCCTGTGAGTTACAGCCGAAACCTAAAGGCCGCAATTTTATAAGCAATTTGTTTGAACGCCATGCTATCTGGGTAAGTTGGGAGAGCTTTCGATGCAAAGGGGTGGGTTTTAAATTTGCTTATTACTTTCGTGTGGATGAAGTTTTGATGAGGTGCGTTTGGTTTTAGCAAAACCGTACGGGCTACGGGCTATAAACGGACGTCCGCCGTTGGGCCCGCCGCCGCTAGCCAGCTCTCACGAGGTGCAAGCCTGGTCAAACTCGTGCGGATGGAAGCGGTCCCATTCAGCGTCAGCGGCATCGACTCCATGGAATAGGCTTGCTCGCCTCGCCCACTACACTGCGGTCGTGGTTCCGGTTGCAGTTCCCCTTTTTATGAAACCATTTTTATTTTAGTTCCATTTTTTATGTTTTGCCGGTTACTTATTTTGTGTTGTTCTATTAATTTTGATTTCACTGGTGAAAGTTTGGATCACCAGTGAATTCACTAAATTCTAAAGCCCCTCTGTCGGGTTCTCAGGTTTATTTGCATTTTTACAAACCGTCGGCTCTCATCCCAATTTCACCCATGCCCATCATCATCACCCGTCCACGCCGCAAGCTATAAATCTGCATAAATCCGCGGCAGCGGCCGGCGCAGCGCCAGAAACGACATTTTTGTACATTCGACTTTATTTTACATACTCTTTGCCTTTAACTAGATAAAGGCAAAAAATACTGAGCAGTTTCACAGACCTAACCACATCTCAAAAACTATGGGTTTCCTCGCCTCCCCCCTTGAGGGGGGGGGATCTACCCCTCCCCCCTCCCTCCCCCCCCTTCCCCTTCCCCCCTCCGAATGCGACCGATTACTAAAGAAACCCCGTGTTTTCAATTAATTAATTCTATTTTTCCCTTAAATTACCTTACAATCGTGATAAATACCGACGTTTGCGTTTCCATGCATTTTTGTGCATTTTAATTCGATTGCCTATTCAGAAAATTTCCTGCGTTTTTCATGCAATTGTTTTTTTTACTAAATAATGTTTTTCTACTAATTTCCACCAAATAAATTAATAGTGTAAAATGAAGTGAAGTTTTTTTTTGTTATTTTCACTACAGTACCTATGTATTAGGTACCTATGTATTCTGTGTCTCTACCAGCGAGAAAAGTGTTATAAGTAAGTATTTTCACGAGAACATTAATTAAACTTCCAAAACACTGTTTAAATGTGATGGATGCCGTCTCTATCAAACAATATTGTCAAAAAATTAAAAACCCGCCTGCATAAAAAGACAAGTCGACTGAAAAGATGGAAACAAGATTAAATAAATATTAAAGGCAACATGTCATAATAACATGCAGTCGAAGGCATGCATAAAGAAAGTGACATTATGAATGATTGAATTATATGCCTCCGACTGCATGTTATTATGACATGTTGCCTTTAATATTTATTTAATCTTGTTTCCATCTTTTCAGTCGACTTGTCTTTTTATGCAGGCGGGTTTTTAATTTTATTAATTAATTTTTTTATTTATCTCTTTTTAGTTGTTATATTTTACGGTCATGATATACCTTTTTGAAATCCTTATAATAAGCCCTTTAATTTGACACCCATATTGCAGTATTCTAAAAAAAAAATTTTTTTTTCACTACGTATAATAGCACCGTACAGCCGCCATGTTGTTTTTTTTATAACGGTACCTTCTTAAGAACACTTGGGCTGAAATGACAAATCTAACGATATCTTAATCATAGAAATCCGTTCAGCCGTTTGAAAGATATGAGGTAATAAAGAATATTACATACAAACATACATACTTACAAGATACGCGCGAAAAACAAAACCCGCAGTCGGGTAAAAAAAGTGACAACATCAGATTTAAAGTTAAACACTTGTTGAACAGTGTTTAACTAGTAGCTCCGTGAGCTGTAGACCTTGCGATAAAATAAAATAAAATGTCGCCATAAAGTTTTCAAAGGACACAGAAGGTACGTGAGTATTCGCAGCTAGATGGTGCTTCTAATTTTGATCATTTCAAAATGGATGAATATTTTTTTATAAATTTGGAAAAATTAGCTTAACTTAACAGTTATATTATGATTATCGAACCGACTCACACAATTTCACCAGAATCGGTTAAGAAATGCGACCTGTAGAGGAGAACAAACAGCCGGAAAGCTGGACTGAAATATGGTTTTTTACATAATATATCTCCGTCATTTTAATAAATTTCGAAAAACTGTCTCGACAAAAAAAAATCTATATACTTATCAAACCTGCTCACAAAATTTCACCGGGATCGGTAGAGAAATGCGACCTGTAGAGGACAACAGACAGCGCCGGAAATCCGGACTGGAATATGTTTTTTTTACATTATCTCCGCCATTTAAAAAAAAATTAGAAACTGGCTTGACAAAAAAAAACTATACAATTTTCAAATCTGCTTACAAATTTTCACGAGAATCAGTTAAGAAATGCGACCTGTAGAGGACATACAGCGCTGGAAAACCGGACTGAAATAGGTTTTTTAACATATTATCTCCGTTATTTTGAAAAAATTCAAAAAACTGGCTCGACAAAAAAATTCTATATAATTTTCGAACCTGCTCACAAAATTTCATGAGAACCGGTTGAGAAATGCCACCTGTAGGTGGGAACAGTACCCTTAGCACGAACAGCTATCGAGAAAAAAAACGTGCGTAAAATTACTCGATAGACCATTCTCTATGGAAAAATTCATTTCGCTTATCGGCGATAGATGGCGCTGTACAAATTTCCAATACAAAATGTATCTATCCATAGCCTTCTATAATTTACAAGCCATGAAGTGAGCAGAACGGCAACATTGCATGTGGTCAAGCACATAGATTAATAATATTCTTTTTATTATTGATTATTTCTTTTTCCTATATTATATGCGTTTAAACTAGGTGTAAATTGTGATGTAAGATGATTTCAATCAAGATTTCATATTTATTATTATTATTTATTTATTAGGACATGTGGTTTGAGTCGAATTGTTTGACCTTTTCGGGGATCCTTTAGTACGATGAGCATTTTGATCTAGGCCTCCTCTAGCAATGAATCTTACATCATTGGAAAGGTCTTTAATTTTGAAACATTTTATTGTATGACAGCAAACGTCAATTATTAGTACTTTGATAGTTAAATCGCTCTGAAATCAACCAAATTTTATAACATTAATGACCTAAAACTCAGAAAATACTAACTATTGATAAAAAGTATGTTTACAGCAAATATTTTTTATACGATAGACGATTCAAAAGTACTTAACAATTAAGTTTTGTAATGTAGTTTTTCTCTTGCCCTCTGTTCAAGAAGAGTAAGTAAATACAAATCATGCGGTACTTACCATAATGACATATTTAGGGAAAATAAAGAACACAACTACATGTAAGGTAAATACCAAAATACAGTTTTATTGAAACTTCCTTTTGATTCTATATAATAATAAATATCTTTGCAATCACTGACTGTTAACCGCTGAATTTTCACTGAGGTACACATATAAATAACACAATAAAAATATCGTCTGCTTCCCCAGTGGTTATATAAGAAAAGTGGTTAACTCTTAAAACTAACTCAAAGATAATGTGGGTAAGGAATGCCTGCCCTAAGGATATCAGGTAGAATAGTATCTTGTAAAAATCTAGCTCGAGACTTAACTAGAATGCCTAAATATTAGAGTCCGGAGACTATCTGTTGCCGAGGATTACTTGCCGCTTCGGTTAGTTTAAATGTTAGGTAGATTTTACAGTTAAATAGTACCTATTTGAACAGATTCGACGGCTGCTGATTATTGATTCCTAGGAGCCGTTAGCGAGTGACGAGTGTCAGGGTATAACTCGACTTCTTTCTCTCGACGTCTAGCCTTCAGACTACTTGGACGAACGGAGCAGTGGGCTGGGAACGTGGCCCCGTATAAGCTTCTTCACCTGTATTCGGGGAACAGTACTGTGGTTAACAACGGCGACCCAGATCAACCCATAGATTTTACTAATAGCTCATAATTTTAAAGAACATAATTATTACAAGAAAGCTAAATATTCCTGCTGTTTAAAGTGTTGGTTTTGACAATAAATATTATCCATGAAAGCATTTTCTGTTTAACGATTCTACCTGCAGCCAAAATTAGGTTTCACTTGACTAAAAAAAGAGATGAAAGGTCAAAATATTTTGGCTGATGGCCGAGTTAGATTAATAATTCTCTCAATTTGCAAGGATCTTTTACACTCTAAAAGATCTGAAATTGAGAGTAGTAATTAGACCAATTCCAGGCATTTAAAACTAGGTACCTAATAAGGAATAACAATAAAGTATAGATTGTCTCAGGTTACCTCCGGCTCCTTGTGAAACGATAAATATGGTTTTAAATCCACCAAATGGGTACAAGCACTCAGCAGCTTCTCTTAGTAGCGAAATAAGCCCAGAAATCCCTGTAAACAACGAATAGGTACCGTGATAAAACAATTTCCAAGATTCCAGTCAACGAAAATCTGTAGTAAAAAAAACCACAAACCTGGTCAAATTCGATGGTCTGAATAAATAGGCTCCAAAAGGCCGAATACTTTTAGCGTAATCAGACACTGGTCTGAATAAAATATATCAAAATGAAGTTATTTTCGAAGGAAGAATTAAATAGGTAATGTCTCAATCACACCAGCTGATATTTTAAAGTTCAACGACTCGACTTTCCTTCCGATGCATTCCAAGATTTCGGACACATTCCGGCGGGTCCAACGAGAGCTCAGCGATTGGTATGGCTTGACCGCCGACCGACAAGATCGCCGCCACTCAAACCCCGCTGCGCAGCCCGCAAGGAAGCGATGGACGTCAGCGAACACAACGGAACTACGGTCAAACAACTTCGCGGAACTAACCAACTTTTGAGGACTACAGAAAAGGATCTCAACATCAAGACTTGGACATCGGAAGTCATAACTGCACGCGCCCCGATCAGTGGGCGGCCTGGGGGAGTCGATTATATGGGAAATACGATTCTAATTCTTTTTTTTTTTTTTTTTTTTTTTTTAAAGTCGATGACGCGAAAATTTAAAATGAACTTTTTACGGAAATAAGGAAAAGGACATGAGGCTTACTGCCAAACAATAAAATTTTATCATTAATAGGAAAAAGTACCTTTATACTTTGAAAAACTACTCTTTCAAGGGAAATCAACTAAACTATCATTCATTTAGTTTAATACACCAAAAAAACAACGCTACAGTAGTCCCCCGGCACGCAAGAATTCACGTAGGGAATTCTCCGGACGCCCACGTCCAACCACACTGCTCCACCGCAAATAAACTATAACCCTACTTTGCAGAAAGCAATCCATCATCCGTCAATGTAAATGCCTGTCACATATGACAAATTATAAAATTGAAAGAACAAAACTTATAAGAACTACTCGACTGTTGTGTTCTACATAAACCAATACATAAAAAAAAACTAATATAAAATATTTTAATAATAATTGACCCTACTGTTTATCATACCTAAAACCAAATATAAAAAATTACATATTTAAGTGGAAAATGTATGTGCCCCTGTGAGCGGTGTTGGGTTTGCTCATTACTCCTCTACTACTTTTCCTACGGCTTCCCCCTCTAAATGATCAAACCTACCTGTCAGTCATTCATTTTGCATCGGCTTGTCAGTCCTATTTTTATCGTCCAGAATTGATGCTTGACGAGCACATGATTTCAGTGACTGGGTGTTGGACAAGCCCATGATCTAATATTGCGATGCTTGACACGCAATAACTGACAAGAACGCTCGACTCTCCTGAAACTACTTTAAAATGATTGAAAAAATTTAGATTGTCCATCTGTGGAATAGACGTTTTAATTTGTCTATGCCCACATTATAATTCCTGACGGTAGTAAAATTGCCAAAAAACATATCAAATACCGACGACAAAGCGTGTCGGCATGATACAGATTAAATGTGTTAACTTTCCTCTTTCCAAATTACCTCAGTCGTCTAATCCCTTCAAGCCCTCAAGCAAAACTGATGTAAAACGCAACAAACTAGACAAGCCCCAACACCAACACTCGGCTCACATACATAATATAACAACCAAATAGATACGCGTAGTACGTAGTAAGATAGTAGATGGCGCTAGTGCTGCCTTGTGGCCGTTTGTATCCGCGCCACAAGATAGACCGCACCGGAGTAGCACCGTACCTAAACCAGAACCTAATTATAAAAGAAAAGAAAAAAAAAAAATTGCAGCAGTATACTGCGTATAATAAGTATGTAAGTAAAATAGTAATTATTGGTGCTATAATATGCCCTATGATCGTTTAAATCCGCACCACAGAGTAGCACCGTAATGACAAGCAACCGAATTCTGCGTAGTACGTAGGTAATGTAGGTAGACCGCCCTTTGTGGTCGTTTGAAATCCGCACCACAGAGGTCGCCCCCCTGCTACGTAATACGCGGACGCGATGGTAGATGGCGCTTTGACTCCCGTAAGTCGGCTCTTACGACACGCAAAGAGTGGAGTACTGCGGTGTGAGTATTCTGCACCGCCCACACACAGTGTGCAAAGAAAGAAAAAAAAAAAAAAAAAAAAATAATAATAGGCACCATAATTTGACGCGCAGCGCTATATCATTAGTAGGTAAGGTAAATAGCAATATTTATCACTAAGAAAAACTAATCACTCCCCGCATCTATGGTTTTGAAGTCTTTCACATGCCATTTGCCTATCAATTTTCCCTTCTCGTCCTCCAGTTCATATACAAGTGGAGATAGTTTCCTAACTACACGGCAACGCTCGTATTTAGGTGCCAATTTGGCAGTGAAGTATTTATTCGCAGCGCTATGTTTATACGTCCTCTTCCAGACGTAGTCGCCAACGTCGAAAGACACGTCTCGACGTTTTCGATTATAATATTTAATGTTACGACTGTGAGCCTTAATAAGTGATTCTTGGACAGTTTTATATATGTCTTTGAGGTAACCTAATCTCGAGGCATAAGCATCCCTAGGCGCGCAGACTAACTCATTGACATCTTTAAAATCATTGTAAATGTTACCGTCGGCGATCGCCTCGCGGCCGTAAACTAGCATAAATGGCGTATATGATGTGGACTCGTTCACCGAGGTGTTCATTGCGAACTGTATTTTATGAATGTTAACGTCCCACGTCCTATGATCGTTATCTACAAATGATGACACCGCCGTAATCACGGTACGATTATAACGTTCGACTGTGTTAACCTGAGGACAGTATACCGGCCCCAGATGTACCTGTGGTATATTGTATTTTGCATAAAGCGCTTGCACCTCATGACTTACAAACTGCGAACCGTTATCTGAGATTACGGTTTGCGGAATGCCGTGAACTAAAAACACGTGGTCTTCGAGCCGCTGCGCAATAACTTTACCTGTCGCTCTTCGCAACGGAAACAACAAAACATATTTTGAAAAACAACAAACAACTACTAATAAATACGTGTTCTGCTGCCGCGAAGCGGGCAAAGGCCCAACCAAATCGACGCTCAGACACTGATAAGGGCGACCGCAAACCTTAGGTTCCCCCATAAAACCTGGTGTTGCTTGTGAGCTATGTTTATAAGCGTTACAAATAGAACACTTTTTTATGAATTCCGCGGTATCCTGGTACATACCCGGCCAAAAATACCTTAATTTCAAACGTTGATACGTCTTAGCGACGCCTAGATGCGCCGCGGTAGGTTTAGAATGATTTTCCTGTATAATAGACTCCCTAAGTTCTTTGGGCATTACCTCTTTCCATTGGAAATCTCCACTCAATTTGTTGTTGGACTTAGTAAAACGATAAAGCCTACCATCTACGAGCTGAAAATTAGGACACGCCCGCGGCTTTTCGGTACAACGTTTTATAATATTTAAATACCAGGGGTCATTTATTTGTGAAATATCTATAGACCCCACTGGCATAGATCGCGAGAGGGCGTCAGGTACAATATTTTGAGAACCACTGCGGTGTTCGATAGTAAAATTATATGGAGATAGCCTACAACCCCATCGCGCCAACCGACCGGCAGGACTTTTCAGATTTAAAAACCACTTCAAGCTTGCATGATCCGTTATTATGCGGAACGGCCTGTCACCTTCCAAATAGGGGCGGAAATGCTCAACAGTTAATACGACCGCCAATGCCTCGCGTTCTGTCGCGGAGTAATTACGTTCGGCGGGCGCAAGAGAACGGCTAAAATACGCGACCGGGTGTTCCTCGCCATCGATCAACTGCGTAAGTGAGCCCCCTATTCCGAAATTGGACGCGTCACAGTGAACGGTAAAGTCTTTCGTGAAATCTGGACATGTTAAGACTGGAGCATTAGTCAGTGCCCGCTTGAGGTCCGCGAATGCACGTTCAGCCTCCGGTGACCAGTTGAACGGAGGGGCCCCCTTACGTGTTGACGTCAGAGCGTTTAACGGCCCCGCCCGGTTACTGAAATTTTTAATAAACCGCCTGTAGTAGGATGCCGTACCTAAGAAGCGTTTAACGTCCTTTCTGCAAGTTGGGGTGGCAAAATCTACTATAGCCCTCACCTTATCAGGATCAGTGCGCAAACCATGTTCATCGACTACATGACCCAAATACTTTAACTGCTTCCTAAAAAATTGGCACTTTCCCAGATTAATGGTTAAGTTGGCCTCTTTTAACTTCTTATACACCTTTCGCAGTAACTCCAGATGTTCCGTCAAAGTTGAGCTAGTTAAAATAATGTCATCCAAATAACAGCTTACATTATTCGCGAATTCCGGCCCCAAAATCCGGTCCATCAGTCGCTGCTGAGTAGCCGGCGCTGATGTCAACCCAAAGCACATGACTTTAAAATGATATAGGCCGCGCGACGGAACCGTGAATGCGGTTTTTTCACGGCTCTCAGCGCCATCTAGCGGGATCTGCCAATAAGCCGATTTTAGGTCTATTGTCGATATGTATTTCGCGTTCTTTAGTTGATCTAGTATACTAGTCACGTAAGGTAGAGGATAAGCATCGTGTTTAGAAATGGCGTTGAGTTTCCGGCTATCTAGGCAAAAGCGAGACGTTCCGTCCGCCTTCCGCACTAAAGTGACGGGATTATTCCATGCACTGTTGCTGGGCTCCACGACGTCGTCCGCCAGCATTTGATCTAGATGCTTGTTCAGCTCGGCCAACCTATCCGGAGACATCGGGTAATAACGCTGTTTAATTGGCGGATGATCTCCGGTGTCGATTTTGTGCGTCACTAAATGAGTTCTACCGAGCCCTTTTTTCTCATCTGAAATACTTTCAAACTCGCTAATAACCTCTTCTGCCTGTTCACGCTCGACCTCCGTAAGTGATTCGAAATCGATTAAAAATTTATCCGTCGTAGTTATTGCACTAACATGCTGATTACACGGTAAGAACTCCCTATCTTTCAACAGTGACAGAACATCTGGCGCTATCTGAAATTCTTTCCAAAAATTTATGCCCAACAACAACTCAGTGGAGACCCCTGGAACTATATAAAATTTAATAATAGCGGTCCGCCCGTCTACTGTGACCGGTAAAAATACATAACCAGTTACAGGTGAAGCGGAACCGTTCGCGGTTTTAATTATATCTAAATCGGTAGACTTATGGATTGTGCCCATATCAGAAAAGTATTTAAAAGCGTTTCCGCCAATAATTGAAATTTCTGACCCCGAGTCCAATAAACCCCTAAATGTAATATCATATATGGCAATTTTTAAGTAGGGTCTGGTATCCCTATTTTGACATACGTGAGTCGGCGACGAGTGACATTGACGTTCGGAAATGACACCTGACATTGACATATTATTTTTCCTATTTTCATAATAGAAATTTTTCAGGAATTTCAGCCAATTTAACCACTCCTGCGCTGATGTCTTGGTCCACCGTCGTCGACTCACGCCTGCGAGTTTTTTGGCGCAGACACAAGCTTCGCTGTGGCATTTTCCCTGGTCTGCCGGCATTTGGGACATGTTCTTGAAGTCACCTCTCTTTCGCCGCATCTATAGCATACCACGCAGAAAGGAGCTTTGCAACTCTTCAGACTGTGTCCCTGAACCCTACAGCGCACGCAAAAGCCCTCATTTGTGGCTTGAACAGCTGCTACCTTCGGCGTGGGCCGGCAATACTTATAGCAGAGATCCGGAGCCAAAGAAGATGAACTCGATTTGGGGGGGTCAGCAAAATTATGAGTCCTATCTTTAGCCATCTCGATAAGCCTGCATTTGCGCTTAAGATCAACCCAAGAGTCCGCTGGATTTAGTGCCAATTGAGAAGTGTAACACGGCCTAATGTTATATAGAACAATATTTAATTTATCTTCCTCAGACAGTGGTTTTGATAAACGAATAAAATAATTTTGCATAATACTAAGGTAATTTACTATGCTTTCATCGGATCCTTGGGTGCGGGACCTTATTTCTTGCATTAATCTATGATCATAATCTGTAGGCAGATATTCTTCTAATAACAAATCTCTTAATTCTCCCCAATCATTCACCTCGGTATGATTGCCCCGGTACCAGCAAAGAG
Source organism: Agriphila straminella (assembly GCA_950108535.1). Lineage (NCBI taxonomy): Eukaryota > Metazoa > Arthropoda > Insecta > Lepidoptera > Crambidae > Agriphila > Agriphila straminella. The sequence goes on along the minus strand of OX467327.1, from coordinate 11,127,279 downwards.
CTTCATCAGTAAAGAGTTCAGCGGCAGAATTGAACAGTCTACTCTCTGAAATATGACGTGAGCGACACAACTCATCCAATCTTTGTAAGAAAGTTTTTACACAAGTAGTCCCATTAAAACTAATCCCAAGTTTATGTATAGCTGAAACGGACTCATTAACTTTTATCGCTTTAGTAGGGCTGCTAGGCTGAATGTCACTCCCTGCGCTGGCGGGCTCATCCACCACTGATGCTGTTTGTATAGAGGGTTGTCTCTGCGACAATCCACTCTTGAAGTTATACATGATATTATCAAGCTTATGTAAGATATGGTCTAAATTTTCACGCAAACTATTCAGTTGATCAAGTGTAACTGTCGAGTCAGCCGCAGGGTTCAACCGACCAAGCCTATGAAACAGGTGGTGAGCAACCGCCTCAACCCGGTTGAGTGATTTTAGTGAACATCCCGGCTTAGCAGCCCCCAATATCAAATTGTCTACGTAAGCTAATTTATCTTTAATCACAGCATATTCAGAAACAATATCAAGATCCACTTCAGCTATTTCATCTGATGGCAGCTCTCTGCTTAGCTTCCTTAATTGGGCCCGAAGATCTGTAACCTTACCCGCTGGCTCCGCACCCCGGATCCTAGCTTCATATTCTAATTCATCTTTATGTAATAAATGAAATTTTATAGGCCTCTCTTCTTCCATCTTGTAATGAGGAAGTAGAGAAGTAGGTAAATGTAGATAGATATTTATTTAAGAAATTGTTAAGTAAATAATGTAGTTTAAGCTTATGTAAGTACCTAACTATGCAAATTACCAATATACCAACCAAGTTTAAAACTGCTAATGGCAAACTAAGTTAGTTAAAAAAAAGTATGTATATTTAATTTTCAATGCCTAGCAAGTAATTTTAACTTGTCACTTTACTATAAATATATCTATTCTGTTAAGCAAGTAAATCAATAGTGTGTAAGATCAAGTAGGTACTAATAATTTATTCTCAATGTAACAAAAATGAACTAATAAAGACTTTTCTCTAACTCAAGATAGCAATTATTGTAACTTAGGCGATCCTCCTCAGACAACTATTAAAAAAAATTAAAGCCGCTGTAGTAAGTAGTTAAAAAAACAAGAGAAAATTTTATGTAAGTCTCTGTGATTCAGCTGATATCCCACAAGCTAACAAACACAATAGGTATGGCAATCCTTCCTTATTTTTATGTATGTGTACGGTCCTACGCCAATACAATGTATGAATATCAAAGTATTTTCAACCAATAAAAAAGATATGTAATAACATGCAACTATTCTAACTTTAAAACAACCTGTCTCTATCCTGATATCCCTGGGTTTCTGTTGAGCTTAATCAATTTCAGCTTACTTGACCAACAAGAAAAAACAGAAAAAAAAAAAAAAAAAACTGAAAATTTTTTCTTATCTCTTATTTCAGGCACTCCTTTTTCCTACAATGTTCGGGCGCCAAATGTAATGTAGTTTTTCTCTTGCCCTCTGTTCAAGAAGAGTAAGTAAATACAAATCATGCGGTACTTACCATAATGACATATTTAGGGAAAATAAAGAACACAACTACATGTAAGGTAAATACCAAAATACAGTTTTATTGAAACTTCCTTTTGATTCTATATAATAATAAATATCTTTGCAATCACTGACTGTTAACCGCTGAATTTTCACTGAGGTACACATATAAATAACACAATAAAAATATCGTCTGCTTCCCCAGTGGTTATATAAGAAAAGTGGTTAACTCTTAAAACTAACTCAAAGATAATGTGGGTAAGGAATGCCTGCCCTAAGGATATCAGGTAGAATAGTATCTTGTAAAAATCTAGCTCGAGACTTAACTAGAATGCCTAAATATTAGAGTCCGGAGACTATCTGTTGCCGAGGATTACTTGCCGCTTCGGTTAGTTTAAATGTTAGGTAGATTTTACAGTTAAATAGTACCTATTTGAACAGATTCGACGGCTGCTGATTATTGATTCCTAGGAGCCGTTAGCGAGTGACGAGTGTCAGGGTATAACTCGACTTCTTTCTCTCGACGTCTAGCCTTCAGACTACTTGGACGAACGGAGCAGTGGGCTGGGAACGTGGCCCCGTATAAGCTTCTTCACCTGTATTCGGGGAACAGTACTGTGGTTAACAACGGCGACCCAGATCAACCCATAGATTTTACTAATAGCTCATAATTTTAAAGAACATAATTATTACAAGAAAGCTAAATATTCCTGCTGTTTAAAGTGTTGGTTTTGACAATAAATATTATCCATGAAAGCATTTTCTGTTTAACGATTCTACCTGCAGCCAAAATTAGGTTTCACTTGACTAAAAAAAGAGATGAAAGGTCAAAATATTTTGGCTGATGGCCGAGTTAGATTAATAATTCTCTCAATTTGCAAGGATCTTTTACACTCTAAAAGATCTGAAATTGAGAGTAGTAATTAGACCAATTCCAGGCATTTAAAACTAGGTACCTAATAGGGAATAACAATAAAGTATAGATTGTCTCAGGTTACCTCCGGCTCCTTGTGAAACGATAAATATGGTTTTAAATCCACCAAATGGGTACAAGCACTCAGCAGCTTCTCTTAGTAGCGAAATAAGCCCAGAAATCCCTGTAAACAACGAATAGGTACCGTGATAAAACAATTTCCAAGATTCCAGTCAACGAAAATCTGTAGTAAAAAAAAACCACAAACCTGGTCAAATTCGATGGTCTGAATAAATAGGCTCCAAAAGGCCGAATACTTTTAGCGTAATCAGACACTGGTCTGAATAAAATATATCAAAATGAAGTTATTTTCGAAGGAAGAATTAAATAGGTAATGTCTCAATCACACCAGCTGATATTTTAAAGTTCAACGACTCGACTTTCCTTCCGATGCATTCCAAGATTTCGGACACATTCCGGCGGGTCCAACGAGAGCTCAGCGATTGGTATGGCTTGACCGCCGACCGACAAGATCGCCGCCACTCAAACCCCGCTGCGCAGCCCGCAAGGAAGCGATGGACGTCAGCGAACACAACGGAACTACGGTCAAACAACTTCGCGGAACTAACCAACTTTTGAGGACTACAGAAAAGGATCTCAACATCAAGACTTGGACATCGGAAGTCATAACTGCACGCGCCCCGATCAGTGGGCGGCCTGGGGGAGTCGATTATATGGGAAATACGATTCTAATTCTTTTTTTTTTTTTTTTTTTTTTTTTTAAAGTCGATGACGCGAAAATTTAAAATGAACTTTTTACGGAAATAAGGAAAAGGACATGAGGCTTACTGCCAAACAATAAAATTTTATCATTAATAGGAAAAAGTACCTTTATACTTTGAAAAACTACTCTTTCAAGGGAAATCAACTAAACTATCATTCATTTAGTTTAATACACCAAAAAAACAACGCTACAGTTTATTTGAATAAAGCTTATTTCACTTTCACTTTCATACAAAAACCTTTCTAATGATATATTATTCAATGCTAGAGGTGGGGTAGATCAACTCCCATAGACAATAAACCAGTTTTATACTTTAATAACCTTTAACTCCAAAAGTATTAACAATTGATATAAAGTATATTAACAGCAAATATTTGTCTTTAAAAGACCTTTCTAATGATATATCATTTATAGCTAGAAGGCGTGTTAATCAACGCCCTGCTGAAAAAAATCAACAAAAAAGATGACATCTTTGACAGCCATTTTTTCCTAGTTAAAATTGAATTGTTTCTTATTGTTCAATATATAAAGAACTTCAATAAAAGAACTACATTATTTTCATATTTTCAACCTCCTACAATAATTACGAAAAAAGTTATCGACCTTTTAAAATTGAAATATTCCCATACATTTAGTATGGAGACCGGCCGACGACATGACCACGAACTGACAGTAACAGACGTTGCCAAACCTAAGTTCATGGCTTGATACCAATAGAGAAGGCTATGATCTATCGAATGATTTTACGCGCGTTATTTTTTTCGACAGCTGTTCGTGCTAAGGGCACAGACAGCCGGATAACGTGGGGCGCATGTTAAAGACACTATGGATGATAAATTTTACAAAATGCGCCCCACGTTTTTAGGTTTAAAATTTCTGTAGGTAATAGGGTTATAAATATTTACAGAAGAATTTATTTTTTTACTTTTTAGTCTGTTTTTACTAGTCCCCTTTAATGTTTTAATGTTTAATGTTTTAGTCCGATTTTTTTTGTAATAATTTAGTCCGTTTTAAAAAAGTTTTTTTTTCAGTAAATTTTTGTAACAAGTTGTATCGGGCCCAGCTGGTGGCGTAACCATGGCAACTTAGTGATATATAGCCCTTGAACTCTTATTATCTCACCCGATATTTGCCACAGCTGTGTAAATACATGTATTTCGATAACGTCACTGAAATGCGCTGATATTTGTACAGTATGCGGGTTTTCATCGAATATTGAACGTACAATTCAGCCGCAGGCAGTGAACTGACCAATGTTCAACAATACTATACCAATTACCGGCTTCAAAAGGAGGGAGGTACTCAATTCGACCCTTTTTTTTGTTTTTTGTATATACACCGATTACTCGAAGACGGCTGAACCGATTGAAATGATTCAAACGTTATAACATCAGGGGTGGAATTGCGTAAGGTAATCGTATTCATTTGACAGTTCATATCATATTCCATCGGCTGCAATTTGTATGGGATGACATATATTATGATACAATATGAACTGTCAAATGAATACGATTGACTTTACGCAATCACCTAGCAGGTATGTTTTCAAGCTGGTCCCATTTTTTAAAATTTTGAAATTGGATGGTGGGATCCTAGAGAAAACAAGGGAACTCTTCAAATATTATAGGCTTTTAGAATAAAAAAAGAAGTTGAACTTCAGCCCCACCCGACTTCAATAGACGTGTTTTATTACATAATGATTATGCGTATCTAGTGATTTGAATATTATTTCTTGCTTTTTAAAGGTTTACTTTTGAAGCTGTTTTGTTTTCATTTTTAGGTTTTTTGAAGTCGGTTTTTTTAATATTACTAGTTGCTCTGTAGAGCTGTAGACCTCTCATTCTGTGATATTTTAAGGTGGAGGAAAAGATATATTTTTGATCATTTTTCGAAATTCAAACATCTATAGTAACTATAGAACCTGCTCACAAAATTTCACGAAAATCGGACTTGTATAGAGGAGAACAAACGGACAGCCGGACATATGGAAGCATTCTTGCCCAAGCTGAAACGGAGACGCTTCGCGCTCGGTCGGTCAATAAACGTGAATGTTTGTATTCACGCAATAACTACTCAACATAGTTTGTTACCTGCCTAAGGTTTTTATCCTGGTTTAAGGTTCCCTATTGTAGTTTATTTTAACGAATCAACAATAGGCATGACGAATATTTTTTTTATTTTATGTTACATAAATTACCTCTCAAAAAAAGAAACATTGGTAAAAGAATTAATTCGCTAGCATGAAAACTGCCCGAGATATCACAGTGTGAAATGCACACAAATGGACTCGATCAAAAACGCTCCATACTAATGGCTTCCTAGTTATGACGTCACGAATAAGTAGTTTGTATGCAACGCGTAGGAAATTTGTTTGGCAGCTATATTAAATATTGTGTTTATCAAAATAGTTTCTTAGACAAATTTGCTATACATTTTACGGACTAATTAAAGGTATCATTTATTTTAATAAATTTTATACTTTTTCAATGGACTTGTCCACCCAACTTTGAAGGGTCATAAAATAAATAATATGCAATATATAAAACCAAGAGGTATACAAGCTACTCTAAAAGTTTAATATGTTTACGATTTTTATTAGTATTTCGTTATTTTATTCATTAGTCATCATCCCTATTTTATTGTGATCTGGTAATAAAATTTACAGGTTTCCGCATTAATTTTGATATAATTATTACATTAGGAATAACAATTTTCGATATATTGAAATATAACGACTCTTACAATTTGTCCGGTGACTTAGGTAAACTATATTATAATATTCTTGCCAAATCACAGCCTTTCTAGAACTAAAGGGCCTCTGAGCTTAGCCGAGGACGGAAAGACGAACTGACGGACATGGCGGAACAATAAGGGTTCCTTATTGCCTTAACTAAGGAACCCTAAAAAGCTACAAACACCCAGATCCAATTAACGCCGCAAACGCAACAGAATAAAAAGTACCAGGCGATCATGAAATGATGGTAGTTAAAAAAGTTGGTTCATTTTGTTTCGAACTTTCCCCGCTCTGTCGCCTAATCCTAGGGACATACAATCAGCTTTTGTTACTTAACTTGAAAACTTATTTGTCGTTTTCATGGTCCCATAACTCAAATGAAAGAAAAGGATGACTGTCTCTTTCTGTTTTTCTATATACTTGTGTTTAAAGCCGCGATTACGTACGCCGATTTAGGACGGTTTTGACCAAGTGAGAATAACTGTTATTCTTAGATAAAATTACCAGTTATTCGAGAGTAAACCGAAATTATGTTTTACCACATACTATTCTCAGAGTATTTTGCCTATTCAGGAATAGTCACTATACCACCATTTCGCGGGGAATAATAGAGTTAATCCGCGAGTATTTTAATGGCATCCGCGTGCCATATTTCAGTGACATTTGTTTGACATCTGACTTTGACCGCTACAGATACGTACAAGGAGACAAAATAAAGTTGACTAGACTTTGCCTTTTAAATAGTTCGTTTAAAGAACAATGACAATTGGCCGGATAATACGTTCATTCACATATTCACTCACTAATGAAGGAATAAGAATCCCAAGAGTAACTTATCTTTGGATTGCATGGAAAAATGACCATTTCTTTACTCGAGAAAAAAATCGTGGAATAGATGTATTCTTGGTATAGTTATTCCCGTTTATATTGAAGTTTGGACGAATCCACCCTTAGCATACCAATTTCGGGTTGCCATGCCACTCGTACTTGACAATAAAATATTGTATAATAAGTTCGATTTTAAAAGTGAATTTACCCTATAACGGAAAGATAAACATTGTATAAGATTGGAGATGAGAATTGAAAATAAAAAAACATAAACAATGTTGACCTTTGCGTTATTTGTTTAAATTAATTGTTAAAATTTAACTTATTATACGGGTGGCAACTCTAAATTGGTATGCTAGATTGGAATATGTAATCGCGGCTTAACTGTCTGTTATGTTAAGACTGTTAAGACGTTCTTCTTGTCAGTTAGATAAGCCTGGAACGGGTGGTAGGAAAATATAGACGATTCAAAAGTACTTAATAATTAAGTATATTTGAATAAAGACACTTTGACTTTGACTAGAACGTTGATGGAAACTGTTTCTTCTTCTAGAGCCGCGCTCTTGTCTATAACTATTCACTGTCAATGCGAGTGAAAGAGAGAAAACGATAGTTTGGACATAGCCTTCTCAGAAGGCTATGTCCATCAGCCATTTTTGATGTCCCCACTGCTGGGGCACAGGCCTTCCTTATGGGTGGTAAGGAGGATGGGCCATAACCCACCACGCGAGCCCAATGCGGATTGGTGGCTGCTAACGACTGCAAATGCAGCCGGGACCAACGGCTTAACGTGCCTTCCGAAGCACGGAGGAGCTCGAGATAATACATTTTTGATTGATTTTGATTGCTTAACTTTCGCAATCGCTGGGCCAGGCGCTAAACCACTGCGCCACCGAGCTCTTCAAAAGGCCTCAAAAGGTTCCTCAGAAGGCTATGGTTTGCATCAACTCATGGTAGGACCACTGTTTTCTCATGGACGCATTTAAATATCAATTCTGAGATTCCCTTGGATTGGAAGAGAAGCCCAATCACATGATGAAAATTCGTGTTTTAAAATAGTTCAATATTTAGTAACATAATGCTTCCTAAATATAATGTATCGCCGCAAACAATGTAAGAACGTCTTACACCCTTTCCGAAATATCTTTTTCCTTATTCAAACGTGATTTTCAGGAACCTTTCAGTAAATTATTTGCAACACAAAAGCTCAAGGATCCCTATAGCATAACAACACACACAAATACAAAATACCTTTTTTCTGTGTAACCTTTGAAATAGGGACCTTTTGATTGGAATACAAGTTGGTTAGTAATCAATTTTTTTTGTTCTGATACGTGCGTATTATTGTAAAACAAAAGAAAATATTTTTTACAAATTATTGTTTTGTTTAACCCGCAACGCAAGAATGTTATCATCACATACCTACCTACATTGCTCCGATTTCAAAGCAGCTAAAGCACGCTCATGGCGGAGCTTGACAGACTTATCGGTAGGTACTCGAACGTTTGTTATGCAAAGCCAAGTTAGAGGCCTTACAGGCGGCTTGATAAACTCTAACACCAGAGGTGGCCACTAGTCCTCTCTCATACGATAAGAAAGGAAGACTTGATTAGGCGGGTCCCCACCAAGCGCGCTGCCTCGCTATTTTTAACCGACTTCAACAAAAGGAGGAGGTTCTCAATTCGATTGTATACTTTTTTTTATCGTTGTTCGCGCGTATCTTCGACATTTATGGACCGATTTTGATGATTCTTTTTTTGTTCAATTGAGTTTTCTTGCAAGATGGTCCCATTTAATTTTTTTTCAAATCGGTTCAGTAGTTTTCAGGTAATCCTGAAAATACTATGATTTTACATCAACTACCTTGACGACTTTGTTATATTTATGAACCGAATTAGATGATTTTTTTGTTGGGAAAGGGATATCTTTGTGTAGTCTTTTAACCGACTTCAAAAAAAGAGGTATTCAGTTTGTATATGAATGTATGTTTCTCCGCGATTATCTCACGTTTGGCTGAGCCGATTTTTCTACCTAACTACCTAATACAGAAGGTACTTATATACTAAAAATAAAAAAAAACAAAAATTGTTTAAAAAACAAAAAACCGACTTCAAAAAACCTGCTTGAAAACCTTGAAGTCGGTTTTTCGATCCATGTCTTTTGGCAGAAAATGTTTGGTTTCATTGGAACACTCCCCTGAAGCTAGGGTTTCCTAGGATGAAGGTGCCATCATATTACGGCCGTAATTAAGCGGTACGCCGCTATACGTTATACGTAACGTTGTATATGTAAACAATACGGCGCGGTTTATGACGTTACGGTGTCGCTGTATTGTTTACTTATACAACATTCTACGCCGCTATATTACGGCCGTAATATGACGGCACCGCTATCCTAGGAAACCCTAGCTTAAGGAGATTAAAACGACACCGTGTTTATTAAAACAAGCGGCCGCTCGCGACTTCGACTGAGTAGAAAGTTTTTTGCTATCCCTATAGGAACAATACTTTTTTTCGAGATAAAATGAACTCTTTATCCTTCTCTGTACCTCTGACAACGTGTATGTAAAATTTCATGATGATCGGCTTTGTAGTAATGACATGAAGTGGTAACAAACAAATAAACAAACGGACTTTCGCATATGAGTAAGAACAAGGATAATATTACTATAATTATTTAAATTAAGCTAATAAATGTTGCATTTTGTTTTATTCTAATTATTAAACTAACTAAACTACTACCTACAACTAATTAATTAAACTAATAGCAAAAAGAAATTACAACAACAAACCAATTGAACACGATTCAATCGGTTTTTGCTCACATCACTATCAAACCAATTGAACACGATTCAATCGGTTTTTGTTCACATCACTATCAAACCAATTGAACACGATTCAATCGGTTTTTGTTCACATCACTATCAAACCAATTGAACACGATTCAATCGGTTTTTGTTCACATCACTATCAAACCATTTGAACACGATTCAATCGGTTTTTGTTCACATCACTATCAAACCAATTGAACACGATTCAATCGGTTTTTGTTCACATCACTATCAAACCAATTGAACACGATTCAATCGGTTTTTGTTCACATCACTATCAAACCAATTGAACACGATTCAATCGGTTTTTGTTCACATCACTATCAAACCATTTGAACACGATTCAATCGGTTTTTGTTCACATCACTATCAAACCAATTGAACACGATTCAATCGGTTTTTGTTCACATCACTATCAAACCAATTGAACACGATTCAATCAGTTTTTGCTCGCATCACTATCAAACCAATTGAACACGATTCAATCGGTTTTTGTTCACATCACTATCAAACCAATTGAACACGATTCAATCGGTTTTTGTTCACATCACTATCAAACCAATTGAACACGATTCAATCGGTTTTTGCTCGCATCACTATCAAACCAATTGAACACGATTCAATCGGTTTTTGTTCACATCACTATCAAACCAATTGAACACGATTCAATCGGTTTTTGTTCACATCACTATCAAACCAATTGAACACGATTCAATCGGTTTTTGTTCACATCACTATCAAACCAATTGAACACGATTCAATCGGTTTTTGTTCACATCACTATCAAACCAATTGAACACGATTCAATCGGTTTTTGTTCACATCACTATCAAACCAATTGAACACGATTCAATCGGTTTTTGCTCACATCACTAGTAGACATGAGGTGGCAACATAATTTTACTAACCGACAGTTTGAGCTGTTAAATTACTGCACCGAATTACAAGTCGGAGTATAAGTATTATTTGTTTATTTTGATTAGGTAGGTACTGAAAAATTAAACCGCAAAGTTAGTTTCTATGGACTTAATTTAAAGTAAAAATTGACACAAACTTACCTTGTGAAGACATTCCAGTGGTTTGTACACACCCTAAAAACTGGGCTCAGTATATTTATAAACCAAAAAAATCCTTAGTTGTCAATGCGTGACTATTGAATTGCTTTTTTTGTCAAAATTCCAATACATCGAATAAACAAAAATTCTTAAATGTATTATATCAGTTTGGTTAATTTGAGTCATTAACTACAGTTGGTTATCAATAAAAAAACATATTTTATAGTCTTTTCAGGTAGATAGCCAAAAAATCGTCGAATATCTTAAGAATTATTTATGGGTTTTTATCATTTGTATCTTAATTATTCAAAATATAAATTAAATGTTTTTATATTTTAATGGGCTGTTTACATGGAGCGACTTGGCATGCGACTTTAGCCAATTAGCGCTTTAAAATCTAATTGCAAACCAAATTTCAATGAGGAGGATGAGGCTCCTTGTAAATACTCATCTCATCATTTAAATCGGTTAATAAACAAAGAAGTTATATAATTAAGTTTGAACATCTGTAAGCATTCATGTAAGGGTGACCCCAGACCTACCGGTTTCTTTTCTTTGCTTTGCTGTTCTACTTTGCTGTTTAGACCGCCGGCCAACCAGGGTCATTTCAATCTATCGCATATTGGGACCAGACCAAATTGACAAGATAGCCATTAGCTTGGTGTTATCAAATATCACCGTCTGGGTTGCGAATTAGGAAGCTTATGGGAGATATGCCACCCTGAACATGGTCTCCGATTGCTAAAAATAAATCGATCGCATATTTATATAAATAGGGATGTTGACTAATGAATAAAATAACGAAATACTAATAAAAATCGTAAACATATTAAACTTTTAGAGTAGCTTGTATACCTCTTGGTTTTATATATTGCATATTATTTGTTTTATGACCCTTCAAAGTTGAGTGGACAAGTCCATTTAAAAAGTATAAAATTTATTAAAATAAATAATACCTTTAATTAGTCCGTAAAATGTATAGCAAATTTGTCTAAGAAACTATTTTGATAAACACAATATTTAATATAGCTGCCGAACAAATTTCCTACGCGTTGCATACAAACTAGCACGGCGTGACGTCATAACGTGCAAGCCATTAGTATGGAGCGTTTTTGATCGAGTCCATTTGTGTGCATTTCACACTGTGATATCTCGGGCAGTTTTCATGCTAGCGAATTAATTCTTTTACCAATGTTTCTTTTTTTGAGAGGTAATTTATGTAACATAAAATAAAAAAAATAGTCAACATCCCTATTGTGGACAGGGTCGTGGGTGGCATCATTACCTACCTGGACTATTTTTTTGTGTTTTCATAACGATCGTTTAAGGAACAAAGCTCACAAGAACATACATATATGTATGTATGTATTAAAATAAAATCAAACTGAATTCAAAAATCGAAGAAGGCTATGAATTTGGTTGTATTGTAGTGTGTGTACTAACATGTACCTAAACACACACTCATCTCTCCTCGTATATAAGCCCTGTGCAGTACTATAATAAATCAGTATTTGATCGCAGTCAGACTTTCATTAAGCATCCCCGAACCGCCAACACTGCATGGCGACCCTGCCAGTGCCGTCTGCGTCGGCGGCGCTGTGCAGCTGGTTAGGTAGTCATAAAGTGCAAATAAATAAATAGAAAATGGACTAATATAATAAAATATAAAATGTGTGTGTGCTCGCTAATGATAAAAAGTGAGAACTTTATGACTTTTAATATATGATAAAATTAAATAATAACTCTATAAAAATAATGTTAGTGACTAAAACAAATTCTTCAAGTGTAAAAGAACTCAACAAAATTATAAACTTATTTATGAACAATCTATGAAAAAGTGTTCGTTGACGTGTTGCTGCTGTGATGTTACTGCTGCTGGAAAGATGATGAGGGTGAAAAGCAGGGTGCCGGGAGACGATGGAGTCGGAAGTGGACGCAGCCGGCAGATGATGGTGTCGCGAGGAATATTTACCAGCAGAAAATGAGGAAGAATTTACCAGCGAAAAGTGGCGACGATTTCGGAGACGACTCAAAGTTACTCCAAAGACATTTTTGTGGTTTGATTTTAATTTATCAACGTTTTGTCTTTATTTTTCCTTCACGAATCTCAAATAATTTACACAAATTTTGTTTTGAAAAAAAAAAAAAAAAAAAAAAATAAGTTAACGTTAAATAATGATTAAATTGAATGATTTTGCCCTGAACTTAAGTAAGCATCGTATACAATACTGTTTCGAATATAATATTGTCAGTGTTGAAAGAAAAATATTTAACGAAATAAGATGAAAATAAAAAAAGGTTTTGTAGAATTTGTTATAAAATTTATTTTGTACTTTTTATTATAAAACATGTCTTATCATTGTAGTTCCGTAAAAAAAAAAAAAAAGTTGTTAACGATAAGTTTCAAATTTAAATTAGCAGTAAGTAATTTGTTTCATTATAAATAGGAATTAATGGCGTTACTATTGAACTTATAAATGTTGAATTCCCTTTAATTTAGAAGCTTATTTTCTGATTTATACGATTGCACAGAAAAAAAATGAAATGTTGTTCGATAATTTTTTGTGGTGTTGGTATATGTATATTTTTTTTAATGTTTGTTTTATTTCACAGTTAATTTTTCCAAGAATCAGCGTGGTTGTAAAAGGTAACTCTAATTTTACACTTTTGAAGATTTGATTTCACGTGAAAAATAATTGTATTATAATTATGGTCTTTTTTTGGACTATTTTTTTTTCCTCGTAGTTTTAAAGGTAAGTAAAGTAAGTAGTAAACAAATTTTATAGTTATGGTATTTTACATTATTTTGTGGTTTTCATTACTTAAATTAATTTAAAGAATATTTTTCGATGTCAATTGTTTTTAAATTATCATTGCATCTATTGCATTTAAGTAAAAGTTTGGACTTTGTAATACGTTTTAAATAAGTGACCGACATGCAACATCGTAACTGCTGACATAGCAACACGTGTGATATTGTAAGTAGGAATATTTTTTTGTTGAACCAATGAATTCAAATTTTATTCGAGTTTATTTTTTTATCGTAAACAAAAGATTTTTTTATGAAGGTTTAAATAAAGATTTTCATTGAAATTACTTAAAAAGTCCTTTTCTTTCGCAGGACACTAATGTTGATAACAATTTTATTTAAGTAGGATTTATTATTATTTAATGTGAAAAAAAAAACCTTTTCTTATATTATCTACCTAATGTCAACCTATATATTGTGTATACCTACCTCTTATATCTACATTGATATTTAAATTATATGATATTTTATTAGGTACCTACTACTTCATTCATTCTTAACGTATGTATAGGTAATGCAACAATATTTCTCGTGGTAACGTAATATTTATTCTTATTAATTATTTTCAACGATTTATTCAATAGATATAAAAAAAAAACATCATTCAAAACGGTGTAGGTATATGTACTTATTAAAAAAAAAATTGTTTGAAAACAGATGTTTTGTGGGGTGTCAGTTTGATTTCTTCCTGGTCCGGTTTACTGGAAGAGAATAGGCCTTTAGGCTTTAAGTCCGCTATTTGTTCTGTTTGCAATAAAGTTTAAATAATAAGAGTATTTTTTATGAAAATCGTAAACTATATAATTAGGAAATTCGCGACCTTGTAAACTTATTATAATTATAATAGACTACCTATCTTCTGTCTTTAGATTTGTACATACATACAAAATTATTTTTCTTTGCTATATCACTTATTTATGTAGCTTACACAAGCAATTTATAAACATATTCTATCTTATACAATCACTAATTACCTATGTGGATAGGAAAGTTCCATTCATTTCAGTTTCGAAGTTTAACAAAATTTTGATTACAAGTTTGACTCCTTTGACATTAACAAAACAAAAAAAAATCATTTCTCCAGAGTACATTTCTACTCTAATTTTTACGAATAACATAAGTGTGAGTGCTGGGTGCAGTCACATTCGACTGTGAGTGGGAATGAGGTGGGATGAGAAGAGTAGGGACTTACTTGGTGATGGAACTTGAGCTGACAGCGTGACGAAGCCACGATACAGATCGTGGATTGGAGTTGAGCTGATGGTTCCCCTGGTTTCTTCTGACCAAGGTCTCATTAGGTTTGAGCCGACACACACTTTCACCCACTGAACGTAATGTCTGAGCTGAATACACTTAATAACTGTTTTATTACCGGCCGGTTAACTATCAAATGAGAAGATTCTAGCAGATTCGAGCGCGACGCATTTCAACTCGCTATTCCGACTTGTACTTTGCAAGTTCAATTCGCTACTCTGTTGTACCGCTACGTTGCAACTGCGCGCGGGCCGTTCGTTCGCGAGCCCGAGCGAGCGAATGAGTGAGTAAGAGACATCGTCGCGACGTTGGCGCGAACATCCTGGGGGGCCCGAGGTAGACCCTCTTCTTGAGCTGAATCTAACGGCAACCTGGCTATCTTGAGCACAGGTCTGCGCAGATGTCCATGGGCTGTGTCCAGATCCACAACTCGGATCATTCCATCCTTGCCAGGTATTGTGCGGGTAATTCGACCCAGTTTCCATTGAAGCGGTGGCAGGTCATCTTCTTTGATGAGTACGAGTTCGCCGACTTGAGGAGGTGAGGAGGGAGAGAGCCATTTGGAGCGGGTTTGAAGGGTATGGAGGTAGGACTTGGTCCACAGTGTCCAAAAGCGTTGAGAAAGAGCTTGTATGAGCTGAAAACGTTTATGAGCGGATAATGGCCTGTCATCAAAGGACGGCTCAGGCAGAGCAGTGAGCGGACGGCCAATAATAAAATGACCGGCAGTTAAGGGTTCAAAGTCCGAGGGGTCGGACGAAAGTGGGCAGAGGGGTCGAGAGTTGAGTACAGCTTCGATACGTGCCAAAAGTGTGCTGAATTCTTCAAAGGTGAAGTGTTGCTCACCAACTACGCGATATAGCAACTGTTTCGTAGATTTGACATTAATTTCATGTAAAGCACCGAACCAGGGCCCCTTGGGCGGGTTCAGCAACCAGGTTATGTGCTGATTGGCAAGTTTGTGTGTGATTGCATCATTATTCGCAGCGAGGAAGTTCTGAACTTCAATGAGATGATTTCTAGCGCCTACATAATTTGTGCCGCAATCTGATCTAATTAAAACCGGAGTACCGCGCCGCGAGATAAACCGTTGTAACGCCGCAAGAAAGGCTTCCGTTGTAAGAGCAGAAACGGCCTCCAAATGAACGGCCTTCGTTGAGAGACAAACAAATATACAAAAGTACGCCTTCAAAAGCTTAGCGTTCCGTAACGTGCTAGATTTTACGAGAAATGGGCCGGCAAAATCAGTCGTGACTTGGCTAAATATCGGTTGAGGGTTGACCCTGTCGGCTGGAAGGTCACCCATGTACGGGGCTGTAGGTTGAGCGCGGCATCGGAAACACCTAATACACTTAAACACACGGTGCCGGACCACACGGCGAGCGGATAGTATCCAGAATTGCTGGCGTAAAATAGCGTGTAAAGTGTCTGCGCCAGGATGGCAGTGTATTTTGTGATAGTGGTCAATGATAAGGTCTACGAGTGGGCTAGAGCTGGGCAGAATGAGTGGATGTTGAGCATCGTACCTAATTGACGCATGAGAGAGGCGACCACCGACTCTCAAGAGACCGTCTTTCAAGAATGGTGAGAGACGCTGGAGTCGGTTGGTACAAAGCTTATTAGTTCGAAGACGATTGAGGTCCTCTGAAAACTCGTTCTGCTGAACGGAGCGGACCCAAAATAACAGAGCGTCCCTACGCTCACTAGCTGTCAAGGGACCAGAGCGGCGTACGTCTGGAGTGTGTTGAGAATTAAATATAAAGCGCTTGATGCAAGCCGTCACTCCGACGAGCTTGTCAAGAGAGCTGAAGCGAGTAAGCAGTTCATGATCCAAATCAGGGACCGCTATATGAGCAGGCACCTTTTGTGGCTTGAGGCCTGGTAAAGCGTGATGACCTAAAGCGATTGGCATCTTGGGCCAGGTGTGAGGAGGCTCCTTGAGCCAGGTGGGAGACCACCAGAGGTCATGAGTCGAAAGAGCGTGGGCTGACATTCCCCTGCTTGCGCAGTCTGCAGGGTTGAGGTTCGTGGGAACATGTCTCCACGTGGAGCTGGTCGGACTGGATTTTATTTTAGCCACTCGATTGGCCTCGAATGTCTGGAGCCGATGAGGGGGCGTGTTGAGCCACGCTAAAACTATTGTGCTGTCTGACCAACAGGTATGTTGGTTTATAGTGATGTGAGCTGACAATTCAGCTGACACTCGAGTCATGAGCTGTGATAAAAGAGCTGCAGCTGATAGCTCCAGTTTTGGGATTGTGAGTTTATTTTTGATAGGAGCGACCTTTGACTTGGCAATGACCAGATGTACATTGACCTGTCCATCGGTATTGAGCTCATGAAGGTAAATGACAGCGCCAAAACCGGCTTCTGATGCGTCCGCGAACCCGTGAAACGAGTAAGTGGACGTGGATTTATATTTGCAAATGAGCCGAGGTAAGCGTAGACTTGAGAGTTGAGGAAGATCTTGTGAGATGTGATGCCACTCTGTTTGAACTTCATCAGGGGTAGGCTCGTCCCATCCCAGTTTCATAAGCCATAACTTCTGCAATAGAAGCTTTGCGCGGAAGATGACTGGGGTAACCCAGCCATTAGGGTCATAAAGCGATGCTACTGTGCTGAGAATGGAGCGCTTGGTAACTTGGGTGAGTGAGGGGAGAGAGATGCGATACGTGAACTCATCTGTTTGAGGAATCCATTGTATACCTAAAACTTTAATGGAATTCGATTCTGGGCTGAGGTCAAAGTCTTTAGGCATGTCGCATTGGTCATCTGGGAACCGTTCAAGGAGCTGGGGAGAGTTTGAGGTCCATTTACTGAGCTGAAAGCCACCTAGGGCCAGTAAGTTTATCAACTCGGTTTGGAGTGCCTGAGCAGACTCCACAGAGTCATCACCACAGAGTATATCATCGACGAAAATTGAACGTCGTATAATGTGAGCAGCTTGCGGGTAGCGATGACCTTCGTCATCAGCTAATTGCAGCAGAGTGCGAATGGCATGGTACGGGCTAGACCGTAAACCATACGTGACCGTATTTAGCGCATATGTGAGCAGGGGCTGGTCAGGTGACGACCGCCAGAGAATGAGTTGATACTGTCTTTGATCTGGGTGGACGAGTATGTTTCTGAACATCATCCTAATGTCAGTACTGAAGACTACGGGATGTGTCCTGAAAGACATGATAATGTCAACAATATCTTGTTGGAGAGCTGGACCTGTGTGAAGGCAATCATTTAGGCTGACGCCATTTGAGCTTTTACTACTACCATCAAATACAGTGCGTAGTTTATCTGATCCCGCTTTGAAAATGCCATGATGGGGAATATAGAAGTGGGGCTTATTCGCAAAGGTACTTGGGTGACATGGTGACATGTGTCCCATGTTCAAATAATCATTCATGAAGTCTACATATTTTGAGCGGAGGGGTGGATTTGCCTGAAGCTTCCTTTCAAGATTGAGGAACCTACGTAACGCAATAGCATGAGTGTTGCCTAATGACGGCGCATCCGGTAGAAAGGGCAAAGTTACCATATAACGACCTGATGGGTCGCGAGTGGTTGTGGTGCGGAAAATTTCCTCGCATTGCTCTTGTAATGGGCTGGTTTGTATATGAGGTTGGGGTTCTTCTGACTCCCAAAACCTCTCAAGGCTCCTGCAAATTTCATTTGCAGAAACGTCTGATTCTGGCTGTGAGCTGATAATGTGAGCTGAGTTAGACTGGTTCGCCGGTGTTGTACATAGGTCCTGAATGGGCCCTATCAATGTGAAGTCAAAAATCGTGCCGAAGGCTATGGGCTTCCCCCGGCCCAACGAGACCTTAGTCCCGTCCAAAACTTGGCCGAGAACGTCGCAACCTAACAAGAGGTCAATCGGAGCTGGTGTATCGTATTCCTTATCTGCTAAAGGAATCGGTGGTTGCCCTTTCACCCTTGCAATGTGTGGGACCTTTTGCAATGGTAAATAGCCGGTAACGCTTTCCAAAATATGCGCTGTAGCTGTAATCGTAGGTGTGTCATGGTGTATAGGACGACATACTATTGTGATTGATGCCTTTGATTCCTGTGTGTGGTGGTTGCCCACTCCTGCGATTTTTAGTGATGTTGAGTTGAGCGGTAAATTTAAAATCCGAGCCATGCGCTGAGTTATAAGCGTTAGCATGCTACCACAATCTAACAAGGCTCGCGCTGTATGAAACTGGCCATGCACGTCTGCTATTTTTAGCGAGACGGTAGGCAATAAAATGGGCTGATTAGTGACGTGCTCGTCACATTGAGCAGAATTACAGTAATTATGATTTGCTATTGGAGCTGATATCGCAGAGTGGGCTTGTGATGTCTGTGTATGGGCTGAGTGTGTATGTACTTTGTGTGAGCGTGAGTGTGTGAGCTGATTTTCGTCGTCCTCGTTGTGTTCGGCTATTGCCGATAGTCATTGTTGACCACCTACACGTGACCTACTGGGCGAGCGTGAGTGACTAGATGGGTTGTTAGGAGGTGGTGGTGCCACCTGTGAGGCGTGTGCCGATGAATGCTGGTACTCATGAGCTGGGCGCTGTCTGGGCTGATCTCTCAGATGTGGAGGTAGAAGATGCGCGGATGAATTGACTGGAGAAGGAGCACCGGGACGATGAAGGGATGTGTGGTGCCTATCGCTTCCACACTCTTTGCAAGCCCGCGTTGACCTGCATTCGTTCTCATAGTGGGGGCCTAGGCAGCGTCGGCAACGGTTGCGAGCTTCAATGAAGTCCCAACGGCCTTGGATTGGTTGGTCGTTGTACCGTGGGCAGGCGATGAGCTTGTGCCCTCTTTCTCCGCAGAATGGGCAGGGCATATTATTGGAGGCGGGTTGTGCTGAAGGCTGAGCTGAATAAACAGGCCTGGGATGAGCTGAGTAAACGGGCCTGGGCTGAGCTGGGGCTGGGCTGCGGTAAAATGGTTGACTATCAACCGGGCCGGGCCGGGCCGGGCCGGGGCGGCCCGGGCCGGGTCGGGCCGGGCCAACAGGCCGAAACTGTTGGTACATGGGCTGTCGAGGCGGCCCTCGTGGAAAAGCAACGGGAGACTGCCTGCGATATGGGCCAGGCTGTGGCGAGGGCTGATTAACTTGTGAGGGACCTGGGCTGGACCACTCGGTCTCAACACAACGCGCGTGTTCTTCTAAAAATGCGATTAAATTTTTGAGAGTGGGCAGAGTCTGGCGCGATCCGTATTTGCGCTCAAAAAGGGTTCGGAGCTCACCCTTAAGTTTTCGCACCACTATTGACACGAAAACATAATCGCAGTCTTTCATGGGCAGATCTAGGTTATTGAGCGCCGATTGAGCTGAAATGAGCGGAGTGAGAAATAACGTGCGGATATCTGAGCGGGCATGAATTTGTGGTAACCCCATAATGATGTCTACGAAGCGGTCGATGAGGACGCGGCGGTTCTCGTAGCGCCTGGTCAAGATCTCCATGGCTACGGCGAAGTTGTCACCAGTGAGCTGAAGGTGTGCGATCATACTGCGTGCCTCGCCTGATAGGCACGAGAGCAGGTAATGGAGCTTTACAGCATCCGAAATGTGAGTCATGTCATCTGTGAGGCTCCTGAAAATGGCGATAAATGACGGCCAGTCTTCAACCTTTGAGCTGAATTTGGGCAGCGCAATTTTGGGCAGAACGTTGGGAGTTGATGGCGTAGAACAAGCCTCTGAGGGAGCTGAGGTCACACTCACTTGTTTGAATGCGACGAGGATTTGGTCGTAGTCAATGAGCGCGTTTTCGTAATTTTTAGTGTACGTTGCCTCGGTTTCATCTGAGAGATCGTCATCGTCCAAGATCTCTAGGTAGATATTTTCGAGCTTGGACTTATGTTCTTCCAGCTTTGAGTAGCGAGCAGTGAAGTCTGTAAAAGTGTATTTCTTGGTATCCTTGGCGAGCACTGCCACGGCAATTTCCTTAAGCAAGGTAATTGCTTTAACTGCCTGACGGAAGATGGCAGCTTGGGATTTGGTAGGCATTGTTGTATTTTTTCTTAAAAAATAAAAATATATAAATATGTATATACTGAGCGGATGTAATTGAGCGGTCGGCAGCTTAGTGGCAGCAAACTTGCAACAAGTTGAAAGTGATGAGCAAAAAAAAAAAATTTTTTTTTTTTTAAAGAAAAAATATTTTTATGACACCCTGTATAATCTCTAATGTGCTGAAACTACTTTATAATTACTATGTGTGAGACACCAAAACGAAATTAAAAAAAAAATGAGAAAAAATATTTGCCACACTGTATATCAGTTATACGATTGCCACCCTGTATAAAAATTTGTTAAGTATGCTAATTAACACCAATAACGAACAATCGAGAGGAAATAAAAAAACAATAATAATGTGATCGAAATTACTAAAAAAAAAAATATTTGGTGAACCCTTTTTCACGGCACTAAGTATACTTTAATTACGCAACTACTAAGTAAGTACGCTAAGCCTTCGAAATCTAATAAATAAACTACAATAATAATGTATGTGTTTACGTTGAATAAAAAACTAATGAGCTGAAATAGCAAACAACGTTAGCCGATGAGCGGAATATATACTTATAGTTAGGAAGGCCGGGCCGGGGCGGGCCGTACCGAACGAGTCGCGCGACACGGGAAGGCACTTGACTACAATACAATTACAATACAATACAAGAAGTGAATACAATACAATGTTGCGGTTGAAAATAATGCAATCACCACGTCTTTGCTTTGGACGAAATGAAAAATAGCTTTGTAAACAATTCCACACACTTAAAGAACGTTCGCTTTGTTACATATATTCAAGTTATAATTTTAAAATTACGAGCTGATAAATAATTGGGAATAAAGGGTTTTTGTTTTGTTTACAAATGCAATGAGTGCAATGAATGAATGAGAATTAACTTTGTCGCTAGACGTGACCTTGTAGGTAGGTATGTACGTTGGGGAACGATCTGGAATGTTCGAGAATGGGCCGAGTAGGTAGGTACTATCTACCTGCTTTATTTTACAAACAAATCATGTGTGATGATATGATTTTAAATGAGTAATGAGCTGAGTTTGTACTTCAATTTAAGTACGAAATGGGCATATAATTTGATACGAGACGAGAAGATTTTTTTTTTTTTTTTGAAGTGGGTAGTTTTTTGGAAAAAACTGGGTGTGGTTTTGGGTTTTGGGCTAGCGGACTGTAATTAATGAGAAAGGACTGGTTCAATTGATCGAATGATCAATAATTTAACGGCTCGAAGGAACAGAAAGTCTTGTTTACCGGCTCGAAGGAACAGAAAATGTGAGTGCTGGGTGCAGTCACATTCGACTGTGAGTGGGAATGAGGTGGGATGAGAAGAGTAGGGACTTACTTGGTGATGGAACTTGAGCTGACAGCGTGACGAAGCCACGATACAGATCGTGGATTGGAGTTGAGCTGATGGTTCCCCTGGTTTCTTCTGACCAAGGTCTCATTAGGTTTGAGCCGACACACACTTTCACCCACTGAACGTAATGTCTGAGCTGAATACACTTAATAACTGTTTTATTACCGGCCGGTTAACTATCAAATGAGAAGATTCTAGCAGATTCGAGCGCGACGCATTTCAACTCGCTATTCCGACTTGTACTTTGCAAGTTCAATTCGCTACTCTGTTGTACCGCTACGTTGCAACTGCGCGCGGGCCGTTCGTTCGCGAGCCCGAGCGAGCGAATGAGTGAGTAAGAGACATCGTCGCGACGTTGGCGCGAACAATAAGTAATTTTATTTTATTTATGTATTGTATAATGCTGTTACGTAAAGTAAGTAAATAAACGCTAGATATATATTTAATCTTATTCGTTGTGGTAGTAAAATGATCTTCCTTTATCTTTTGGGAGAAAAAAAAATATATGATCGATTATGTAGCTATTTTACAACTATTGAAAAGACATTGGTTTCAATTAATAGTATTCTTATTCTTTTTTTTTATTAGTGTCCTAGCATTTTATTTTATCATACAAATGAGTTATAAAGTAAAAATACTTTTCATTTTGGCCTAAATTTGTAATTTTATGAACTTGTTCAAGTTTAAATTTTAATATCTACTCAATTCAATTTAATAAGTATCGGATAGTAAATTATCAGTGACAAATTTTCTAAGTAGAAGTGATGCAATCATATTGTTTTGATAAACTTAACGAATAAGGTGTTGGAATGTAAGTGTTGTATTTCGATATCGGTAGATTACAAAGAGGTAGCGCAGCTGCATTTATGCAAGTTGAAGCGGTAACATTAATCTTGTCACAAAATATCACACGAGTTTGCTGGTTAAGCTGTAATATAAAACATTGTTTTAATAGGAAAAAATAATGAATATTAATTTGGTGGGAAGAAAATTTTATGGAACTTACTTATTAATTTCGCATGTGAAAGTTTCTCTTGAGATAGTATGTTTGTGGAAATTATAGTTAGGATTAGAAGGAATAAAGTTAGAGGAGCAGTTTAAATGTTTGGTAAATGATTAGTATAAAGCAAAGTTAATAGGTAGAAGGAATATTGTAGGAAAGTTAAAGTAGCTGTATTAAAAATCTTTTTGTAGCTTTTTAGTTTGCAATTAGGTACAGTAAGGTCTAGGTATAGGTAATGTGATGTGTTTTTTTATGTAGAATTTGGAATGATGATAAGGATTTATTTATAGAAGTTAGGGAATATACGGTTTATAAGGTTTCACATGCGATTGGACTGATCACCCAAAAGCGATGAATCTCTTATTTACCTTATATTCAAATTTAGGATTGCCAGTTTATTTGATAGGTTTTGGAATGAAATGGTTAAGATAAAAGCTCGATTATACGGTACACATTAAAGGAGAGGTACTATAGGGTTCAGGTCCTTCAGTTGCATCAAGGTGTGAACGAGATTCCCCTTTGAATCCTGTTTGGAGACCAAATTAGTATGTGTCTTAATTCATGACCCTATTAATAATGGTACATACGTGGGGTGTCAGATCCTTCCATTCGATCATGGTGCGAACGAGATTTCCTCTGTGAGATAAGTTGGAGTCAAAGATACTTAAAACTGCCCCCATTAATGATTAGGCTTTGCGCAAAGCCCAAATGGCAGTTGTCCATTTTTATATAATGTGAAATGATAATGAAGTCGACTATAAATAAATATGATAAAGTATGTACCAAAAATGATGAGTTAAATAAAAATGAAAGTACGCCGGCGCCGGGCGAATTATGATAATTATATGAGTACCTAGTAGGTGATGTGAAATGTGTATAGTGTACCGATAGTGTTACTATGAATTATGGAGATATAACGAGCAAGAGTAGGATTTAAAGTGAAGTAAATACATGGCAATATTTGTTATTGACGCGAGATAATTAAGCTATGCATATTGTGAGATAGGAATATTACAAAACAATAAATGTTTGAGGATATTTATATTAGGAAAATGATGAATGATTACAATTTGATTAAAAAGTTTGAAGGAAAAAAATGTTGTTGTTTATTTGATTATAAAAAATATGAAAGATGTTTTTTTATAAAAGGGAAGAAATAAAGTGAAGAATGATTAGTGAATGTTAACGAAAAGTATTTAGAAATTAATGTTTTATTTGTGAAAAAAGAATAAGTACTAAAACAAAATAGAGTGTTTAACTGGATATTGAAGTAAAGTTTAATATTTTATTCATGTACCTTTTGCAACTGTTGAACTTGCTCTTTTAAAAAAAAAGATGATTTTTTCATGAAAATTGTCAAGTTTGTTTTATTATTATGGAATATAATATTAGTCTGTGTAATCTGCATCTGTATGAATCAGAAAAGATTAATGTAATGTAGTGGAGTATCTTTATAAACTTATTAACATTTTGTGGCAAAAATATGAATGTTGAAAAAGAAATGTAAGGTAGCATGTAAAGTTGTCACAAACAGTAGATACAATTTTTGAATTTAATTTTGGTCTGGAATGAAGAATTCTTTTAGTTTTTATTCATATTTTAAATTAAAATTCTATTAATATAATTATACGTTTATCTCTATTGTATAAGTAATTAGAAGAAATAAGATAGTTTTTTGTAATCAGAATAGCATAATATGTTTCATTAGTTTAGTAAATCATTAACTGATTTGAATAAGTAGTGGATTTGATCTTACACTACTTACCTACCTATGGGACGAGTTAGCGAATCAATATATTATTGTGATTTGTTTTTGTCATGCGTAGATTTTATTTTTCGAAAGTTTATAAATAAGTAAGTACTTAATTTTTATAGACTTGTTAAAAAAAAAAAAAAATTAATTAGCTAGAAGAAAAAGAAAGATATTGCCTGAATAATTTGAAGTAAAATTATAACGTCAGTAATAAGTATAACAGCTACATTTTATACTTGCTGTATAACGTAAGTTTTTTGTGTAAAAAAAAAATTACTTGCATGTATTTTTTTTTCTTTTAAGGGGGGAGGTGTAGTGTGTGTACTAACATGTACCTAAACACACACTCATCTCTCCTCGTATATAAGCCCTGTGCAGTACTATAATAAATCAGTATTTGATCGCAGTCAGACTTTCATTAAGCATCCCCGAACCGCCAACACTGCAGTATTTTTATGTTTGTCACCTTGGTACGTATGTACTAGTTTTATTAAATTCTCTCTGCCTCAGTACTTCATCATTTATAAACCGATATCGAAAATATTTTAAGTACTTACATATTTTATATTATTTTATTTTAATACTTTCAAGTTGGTTTATGGTTGGTAAATTTTGAAATCGGGTTAGTAGTTTTCAGGAAATCTTGAAATAACTTAAATTCTTTGTTTATGAACCGATTTAGATGATTTTACATCAAATACAATGTTGTCTTTGAGTTAAATATCATTTTGGTTGTAATTTTATCTCATAAAATATGAAGCGTATTTCAGCCAGCGCATCGGTAGCATCAAGATATGTATCGATTTGTGTAACAAGTTAGGCATTTATGTACTTTCTATAGCATAAATCACTATCACTATGTAAATGCCTTTTAACTCTCAAGTCAAGTCATGTCAAATGTCAAAAGAAAACAAAAAATCGTCGAAAAAAAGGAAACATCTGTAACACCAATTTAGAAAGTATTCGATTTGTATCAAACCTCCACCGAAAAAGTTAAATTTAAAAAACAAAATACAGCAAAACTTTTTTTTGAAAATGAAAGTGTTCGAATTTTAAACGCATCAAACAGGTGGTTGGTTTAACGCGGCGGCCAGCATGTTTTGGCGGCAAACGGTAATGTACTAGCTGTAGCTAAGCTATTCTAGTTTGGGACGAGGCTCAACAGGGAACGCGCGTGCGTACTGCCATTCCAAATTTCGAATGCGTTCCTTGCAACCTTCATTGGAATGAAACCTCTATGCTTAGTGTATAAGTTTGATTTTCCTATGATATTTAGTGATGGGAAATGTCTCTTTTAAAACAAAAACGTCGTATGCCAAAGCTCACGCATTTGAATTTAGATTTTATATTGTAGGGATTAAGAACGATAGTTCTTTGTATGTATTCAGGAAGAATAAGAAACAAAAATTATAAACAGCTTCATTTAGGGTGTTGCGTTCAAATAAATTGTAATAAACCTTATGTTAAGGTAGAATATGGTTGATTTTTGTATAGCAATATTGTTAAGTTACAAGATGTCACAGACTGTTTGGCGTCAAGCTTCGAAATGAAATATGGCGATTTGGATTTTCATGGCGAAGGATATTATTGAATTATATTAAGAGCTTAGTATGATTTGTTTTGGAGAACAGTTTTCGAACCAATTTTTTAACACTGGCTGAATAAAGTCTACTTGTAGTTATAATTGTAACTTATACATATTTTTGATGTCCCAACGGATGGGGCACAGGCCTTCCTTATGGGTGGTAAGGAGGATGGGCCATAACCCACCACGCGGGCCCAATGCGGATTGGTGGGTGTTAACGACTGCAAATGCAGCTAGGACCAACGGCTTAACGTGCCTTCCGAAGCACGGTGGAGCTCGAGATAATAAATTTTTGGCCACCCATCCCATGACCGACCCTTGCGAACGTTGCTTAACTTCCGCAATCGCTGGGCCAGGCGCGCGAAACAACGTATTGGTAACAAAATGAGTTCATACGATTTATTGTAACACACGAACATAAATATTGGTATAAATCGTAGAAATCCTATTATTCTAACGCAAATCCTTATTTATGGAATCCAAAGACAAGAAAATATGTCTCAATACAATAACAAAGGAATAGATAAATAAATAGGAGCTCGATGGGGCGTAGTAGTTGCGCGCCAGGCCCTGCGATTGCGGAGGTTAAGCAACTTTAGCAAAGGTCAGCCTTGGGATGGGTGACCAAAAAGGGAATGCCCATCGTAGTATGGGCTTTAGTATCGCTACAAATAATTTTGTACAATGATTTATACCATATTTTGTAGGTTCCTATGTGCAGATTCAATAATTTAAAAAAAAAACTCCAGATTGACGGGTAAAACGAGAATCGAAATAACAAAGGTCATTTACCTATATTAATATTTTGGATTGACTATTAGCGCCATATTATAAGAATCTACAATAAATTTAGTTCTGCCACCGATCACTAGATGGCGCTAATCTACCTTGACTCGCGGTAGCGTTTCGTTTTGTAGTTAGTATAAGAACTGAAGAGTATATTATAAATATACTGTGATATTCTGCGCCATCTGGTAATCGGTGGCAGAACTAAACTTATTGTGGATTCTGACTATGGTCAGATTGGTCAGTTACATTACTAATAGAGATGGGTCGTCGACGTTTTTATCGTCGACGAAACTAGACCGTTTAATTTCGTTAATCGACTAGTCGATCAACTAGTTAAAATCGTCGACTAGTTCACGTGTCAACCTAGGTTTTTTGCCGTTGTTTGCATAACTAGACTAGATGTTGGACGTTGGGTTGTAGATAGTTGAGTTGAGACGCGGTGCCTATACACCCTAGCATAGTAGAATCAAATAAGTAAGCCATCTTACTCATTATACGCACCCAACGCGGTTTGTATGTGAGCGCGCCCCTGTGTATGCGTCGTCGCACGCACACACTGACAACATTTATAGATGATAAAGATGCGTCAGTCGCGGCTGCGCCGCCGTACTTAATACCGCCCGTGCTCACGCACGCTCCGCCGCCGCGCCCTACATGTGCATACATACTTGTGGGCGAAACGGTAAAAGGTTGCTGATTTGACTACATCCGTCCGAGGCACAGCGCGTGTTTACCGCATCGACCGTAGTCGCTAGTGGCGCGGGCACGTGTTCACGGAACGTCAGAGTCGGCACACCGCCGGCGGCAGTCAGTTTTGATTTCGACTGGCGTTCGGTGCACACGCACAACTCCAGACGGATCGTTTGCCTCGCTAGTTTAATCAATTTTGCAATCGTTAATTAGTTTGGTTGTGTTACAAGTGATTTAGTGAAATTCAAATAAAACGTTGTATCATTTGACGACCCAATTCACTTAACGTACTAGGTTTCCGCCATGTCTGATTTGCAAGAGAACGCTCAAGAGGGTTCTTTTCCGACATCAGAAGTTGGGAAGCAATCCAAACGTCCCACGTGGTGATAAAAGTGAATCAAACGATACGAGGTGTGATAACGAGAAACGTGCAACGGAAAATCAATGTGATCGACGAAAAGTGGCGTCTATATACCAAATCGCAATTTTATGGCATTGTTACAATTACAAGCGATGCGTTTCGAGTGCCAATGTTTGTTCCTGACTTTGACCCCGAAAGAAAAGATGTTGACGTGCGTGCCTGGATCATAAATAACGGCGGACATGTGCGGGCCTCATCAGCAGCAAGGTGGATCACTGATTATTGCGCTAGCCGCGCAATCTAGGTAGAAGTTTCGTCTTGGCCGTCTTCTGTTTCCTTTCCTGTAATGAAGCTATGGTGATGGATGACATGGGGTGATTTCAAGCAGCTGTTCATGCAAAGGTGTAGCATGCCAGGACATCGCACAGTACCGACTGATTCCCAGGATAACAGGTCATGTAATCGTTCTACTTTTTCTAGTGCTTGTTCTCATGTCAAACAACAACCAAATGCGCCAATGATTATCTGCTTCAGGTGCTTCACAAGACAACAGTGGTGCAGCATTACAAGCCGAGAGCATCCTGTTACCTACTCGGTGCAGCCAGCATGGCGAATCTACAAGGTCACTTTATATAAAGGTCAGTCGTAACGATTTTATTTTTAAACGAAAAGTCACTAAGTATTTCTGTTGGTTGTGATTAAGATTAAGAAAACGGTACAGATTGAAGTCTCATTATGTTTAAAAATTATACAAGGGAGTGAATTTAACTAAAATTAAAAGGGCTCATTAATTTTTGTGATTTTTGTGTTTGATTTCATTCAACAGAGATAATAATTGTTGTTGTAATTTAGTGCAAAAATAGGGAAAATAGAATGAAATCTTTTAAGAAAGATTTCATTGTTAGTACTGTCATATTCTGTGGTAATGTAATGTTAGCACTGTTCTGTTGTAATGTAAACACTTTTCTGTTCGAATTCACTGCTAACAGTGTTAGTAGATGCTTCAATGTTTCTGAATATGTTTACTGTTAGTACACTGTTGGTACACTGTTGGTACACTGTTGGTACACTGTTGGTACACTGTTGGTACACTGTTGGTACACTGTTGGTACACTGTTGGTACACTGTTGGTACACTGTTGGTACACTGTTGGTACACTGTTGGTACACCGTTGGTACACTGTCAGTACACTTTTAGTCATAGTGTGGTGAATATGTGTAAGCAGCTGTTGCTATGTAGGAATATGAATTCAGTTTAGTCACTAGTGTTCATAATCGCGAAATTAATTAGTTCCTGTCCTGATTTAACAAAGTTTATGTTAGATTATCTGGAAAGTCATTGGATTTTCAAAAAATGTGAGTGAACAAGGTTTTGGAGCGCGTACTGTGTGTTTTCTTCTCCGTTTCAGCTGGTGTACCAGCGGCATAGAGTGCTGACAACGATGGTGGTATCAAAAGAAGTGACTTCGTCATCAAGCGGCGTGAAGCGGCACATCTTTGCGACTCGTGTCTTCGACGGCGTGCGAGACGAAAATGTGGGAGTAGACGACAATATCACTACGTCTCGAGGATCTCTGCTTCCATCAGGTGATCAGATGAAAGTTTTGTTTTTTTTTCTTTATTACCTACTGTAAAGTTATAATGCAGTCACGACTGAGTGGCAAGCATTTAGTCTGCACGTTCACTGGATATTGGTGATGATGATGATGATGAGAGTGGTGATGATGACGATAGTGAACGAAGGGCAGCTCATCGATGACGTTGCTATAACTTATAAGGTAAGGTCTAACATACTTCATCGTAAAGTCTAGAGGAATGGCCGAACGAGATGTTTGCCCATCGTCCCCCGTGCTATGCGATGGTCAGTCATAAATAATGTCCATGGATATCTTGTACACCTTGGATAGAAAAAAAACCTTAGAGAAGCTGTACAATCACTACGTTCGAGGGTTTGCGCCGGTATGTAAGAAAGTTCGTAGATAACTGCGTGACCTGTAAGATAGCCAAGTCTCATTTAGGTAAAGTACAGGCTGAGCTTTACCCTATCCCGAAGACTGCGGTTCCATGTCACACAGTGCACATTGATGCTACTGGTAAGCTCAGTGGGAAGAGCGATAACAAGGAATACGGTTTCATGATGATTAACGCATTCACTAAGTATGTTTTGCTCTTTCACACTACAAACATAGACTCTAGGAGCAGCATCAAGGCAGTAAAGACAGTGTGGCGTTGTTCGGTGCTCCAGCACGCATGATAGCCGAGCAAGGTCGCTGTTTCGCCAGCAAGGAGTTTCGTGATCTCTGTGTCAGTAAGAATATCCATCTTCATCTTATTGCTATAGGGTCATGCCGAGCGAACCGTCAGGTCGAGCGGATGATGAGCGTTCTTAAATCTATGCTATGCTAAGGCGCGTTTTGATAGTAATAAGGCAGACGTGAATAGATTTTCAATCGGTGAATTCGTTCTAATTGAAAATGAGGAAAGCAATCTAACGAAATTAGATGCTAAGTTTAGAGTTTCAGGCCGTTTCAGGTCATAGAGATTTTAGACCGATATGTTTTAAAATCCCTTGTAAACAAGCGTACCTACAAATACGCTTATGGTAGCTTGAGGAAGATGCCTGAGGGCCAGGTACCCATTGAGATTGTAGATGAAAGTAAGATAGATGACGAAGTTGCGTCTAGTTGATGTGCACAGGTTATCAATTCGTCAGGTCGGAGACTGAACCAGAATGCTGTAGCCGTAGCCTAATAGAAATCGGCGTCTACTTTGAGTAGTCCGTGGGTAGGCGTAGGGAGTAGTTCTGGGTGGTGCAGTCGGGTCTTGCCTAGTAGCAAAGATCATAGATTCATGGGTTGACTCGTACTTCTTGTGGGAAGAGTGTAATGGGAATATGTTTTCCAAAGCTATAGTGATAGCTGTAAGACTGCGAATGTGATACCTGGTGTTCTTTGATTGTTTATTTTTGTGATTGTGTGTAATCTTGAAATCGAAATAAGACTCAATGGTGCGTGGCCTCAGCTATCTTTGGTATTTTAAAATCAATTTGTTTGTTGAAGTCCCTAAGAGTATCTAAGTAGGTCCCTAGATTGTGAGTTGTGCTTGTTGTTCTCGAACAAAAGCTGTGCTGTTCTGTTTCCATTGCAGATTAACACACGAGGGCGTGCGTCACGCAGGACGGCCGTGTAGTAGCCGGTCATGAGTACGGACACTACACGAAACGCAGGCGTGCCGCTTGACAGCGCAGTTTTCGCGCCAATAACTGACAGTGACAGCGCCTCGACAGAGTCGTAACGTTATCGGCGGTGAGCCGGAACAAACTCACTTTTGCTCGGGCCGGTGTCGCGAGTGCGGGCCATAGTGTCGGTGCAAGCGAGGCTGCCACTTTGCTGCAATTGTTACGTGGGCTAGCGGATGGCGTGGCTGGCTGTTTTTCGGCGCCTGCTCCAGTGGTGCTTATCAAATTTGACCCTGATGATCCTGATGCTGACATCAATGGCTGGTGTAGTATAACCGAGATTATCATAAAACTAAAGGATATCAAAGGTACTGTGGTGTTAGTGGGTATAGGTAGCTCTGACATAGAGTACTACTGCGGGATGTAGAGTGGAGCGGTGGTCGTTGAACCAGCCGGCTCAATAAATGGTGGTGTAGGTACGTTGAGAAGCATCTCGCTGCTGGCCGCAAGCCGCTGGCCTGCCACTCGCTACATGCGTGTCGGTCCCCAGCGCGTGGCGCGGAGTTGCAGCGAGTGCTAGCTTGATACCAGTTTTGTCAAGTGGAGCGGTGGTTGTTGAACCAGCCGGCTCAGTGAATGGTAGTGTAGGTACGTTGAGTAGCACCTCGCTGCTGGCCGCAAGCCGCTGGCCTGCCACTCGCTACATGCGTGTCGGTCCCCAGCGCGTGGCGCGGAGTTGCAGCGAGTGCTAGCTTGATACCAGTTTTGTCTTCTTGAGAGTCATGATGAGATGACTGAGATGGGATAATGATGAGTGTTGTGACATCACCACAACACCAACGCGAGGGCGCTGGCAGCGGCGATCGCAACATTAGCGCCTCCTACAAGATGTTCATTGAACCTAATACATACCTACAAGGTTTTTGGATGGGCTCGCCATCTTTTTTGTATTGCTTTACATTTTAATTATTTGTGAGAGATCTGGGCTCAATAAACCAGTTAAAAGAAATACCGTTGAAATCATTTCGGATCCAGTCCTGCACACATAAACAGTGGTCCTTCGGCCTCTAAATAGGGGCCTGGAACTCTCACGCCACATGTGCACGTGGACTTTAGTACGCAATACGCGTTTGCTGCATCATAAGAAGGGTCCCCGAGCGTCCAGCGTCAGCAGGAATCGTCTTTCGGCCTTCAAATCCCTTTGGACGGTGTACATCCAGTGGAGCGTGTAAAGAAGACGTGACGTCGCATCGGTGGTTAACATCACGTGCTTGCCGCAATCCAGATAGAAACATCGGAACAACCAGATTCAAACAAGATTACAGTTTCGGGCTTCATATCCCTTCGGACGGCGAAGACAAACGTGGATGGCAATACCTACCTGTGGACGAGTGGTTGAAATTACCACGTAACGTAATACACGTGAGTCCGTTCCATATTCCTGCCTTGTCATAAAATTCCCATTGGAATCAAAATGGATTCTCAGAAAATCAGGTATAACCATATCTTTAGTCATTAGAGATCAGATCTTTTATCAGTGTGTGTGTCGCAAATTATAACCTCTCTTATACCTACAGTGTTTATAAATATTTATCACAATTTAATTTATTTTACGTAAAGAAACTACATAAGTTTATAATAAACATCATAATAAAAGCACTTGCTATCTTAAATTCAGTTAAAATACACTTAGGAATACATTTTTATAATCATACATTCCAATCAACAACATAGTGTTAAATTCATTTTATTTGTTTGTCATTCGAGCGGCCTGCCGCGCCCGCGCCGGCCGAATAACAAACTGGTTTTTTGCCAACGCATTCCATTCGTAATCTGCGTAAACATTACTGCAATCGTTCGATTTCGTTTACCGTGTGCATTTAATTTACAAAGTTAGTGATAAAATGGCGGAGGAAAAGGAGAAAAGTGATAAAATTATTCTTCCGAATCTGATTAAAAAAAGAAGCATAATGAAGGGAAAAGTGTCTAAATTTGGAAATTACCTAAAAAGTGTAAAATCATGTGAGTTAGGTCAAGTGCAAATAGCCGAGTTGGAGTGCCGTTTGAGTAAAATTGATTCTTTATATAGTGAATTTGATGCTTTGCAGACAGAAATTGAAATGTTGGACAAAGCGCCTGAACCCCAGTTCGAAGATAGGGAGCAATTTGAGACTCAGTACTTCGAGCTGGTGGCCCTGGCGCGTACATTGCTCAACTCCTCGAACAACCTGGTGCGGAGGGCATCCGTGGCTAGTCTCAGTGGTTCCGAAAGCGAAAAGGGCACTCAAGATTTTGTGAGGTTACCCAAAATTGACCTCCCTCATTTCAACGGCGATTACCAACATTGGCTGGAATTCAGAGATACGTATTTATCCCTTATACACAACAATTCTAATATCACTAACATTAACAAATTTCATTATTTACGTGCTGCATTAAAAGGCGGTGCTGCCTTAATTATTCAAAGTTTAGATTTTTGTTCTGATAATTACAGTATTGCATGGCAGTTATTATCTGATAGATATGACAATCAACGCATGCTTGTGAATAATCACATCCAAGCATTGTTTTTAATAGAACAAATTCAAAAAGAATCAGCACAATCATTACGCAATTTAATCGACGTAATGAGTAAAAACTTACGTTGTTTAGCTTCCCTTGGTCAACCAACTGACCATTGGGACACTCTAATCATTTTTATTATTTCAAGGAAATTAGATTTTTTTACGAGTCGCCAGTGGGAAGAATTCAAGAATTCTTTAGCAGGTTGTCCCACTTTGCAGCAATTTATAAAGTTTTTAAATAACAGAGCTGATTTGTTACAAACACTTAACCATAACAAACATACTTCAAACACACACAAAGACACACACAAACCTAAAACATTTACAGCTACAACAAATGACAGTTTAAAAACTATTGTTTGTCCTTTATGTAAACAAAACCACTTCTTATATGGTTGTCAGACATTCCGTGACCTTGATGTGGATTCTCGAATCAAAAAGGTCAGCAAATTTTCAGTATGCAAAAATTGTTTACGTCCAGGACATTCAGAGAATCGATGCAAACTTTCACATTGCAAATATTGTTCTCATAGACACAACACACTTTTACATAAAGAAACACATATTGAAATAGAAAATCCAGTCGCTTTGTCGACAGATATTACTCAGTCATCTAAAGGACCTCTTGTATTGCTATCCACAGCATTGGTGAAAGTGTCAGACAACCGTGGAGGACTTCACACTGCCCGCCTTCTTCTGGACAATGGAAGTACTTCACACTTCGTCACACTCGACCTCTGTGAGAAGCTGGGTCTGGTAAGGCGTAGAACGTGCTCCACTGTCAAAGGTATTAATAATCAACTTTCCTACAGTGCAGAGTCTTGCAACCTAACTATCGAGTCAAATGTTGGGGGTTATAAAGCAAATATAAATTGTTATGTCTTACCTGAGATTACAAAATCGTTACCTTCTTCATATATTGACATTAGAAACATACCTCTTCCACCAGGAATACAACTAGCAGACCCAACATTTAATAAACCTGCATCAATTGACTTATTGTTGGGTGCTGAGATATTTTGGGAAGTCTTAGGTACAAATTTTATTCATCTTGGGCAACAATTACCCAAGTTACACGAAAGCAAATTAGGGTGGCTTATTACGGGTTCGATTCCTAAATCAGCTACCTCGTCTAAAAATAAAAACGTTCCGACTTGTTGTTTTAGTCAAAACTTAGAGGATCAACTCACTCGGTTTTGGGAACTTGATTCGATATCACCCAAGCATTGTTTATCGACTGAAGAACGTGCATGTGAACAACATTTTTTACAAAATACGACTCGTAATGAGGACGGTCGATTTGTAGTATCCATACCGTTAAAAGAATCACCCAATACATTAGGCGAATCATACGCTCAAGCGAAATGCCGTCTTCTTTCGTTGGAGCGTAGGTTTAGTCGAGATGCAAACTTTAAGCAACAGTATTTAGAATTTATGCATGAATATATTTCACTCGGTCACATGACTAAAAATACAGATAAAGGCGGTAACCCTAGTTACTACATGCCTCATCATGGAGTGGTTAGTCAGTCAAGTACTACCACTAAAATGCGCGTAGTTTTTGACGCATCTGCAGTAACGACATCTGGAAAGTCCTTCAATGACATCCAGATGGTGGGACCAGTTGTTCAAAATGATTTACTTTCTATTTTAATACGATTCCGACAGCATCGTTATGTTGTTACAAGTGATGTCGAAAAGATGTATCGTGCAATCTTAATTCAACCAGAACAACGTTCATTACAACAAATTTTATTCCGTTTTGATTCAAAAGAACCTATTAGTGTGTATACATTAAATAGAGTGACATATGGAAATGCTTCGTCTCCATATCTTGCAACTAAATGCCTTACTTCGTTAGCCGATCAAAGCACAAAACCTGAAGTCAAAATTGCAATTGAAAATGATTTTTATGTCGACGATTACCTCGGTGGAGGGGATACAGTTGAATTCGTCATTGATCTTTGTAAAAATGTAAAAGAAATTTTAAAATCAGTACACTTTAATTTACGAAAATGGCAGTCAAATGAAAAAGAAATTTTAAAGTCAATCACAGAAGGCGAATCATTAGAAAATCATGAACTCAAACTAAATTTAAATGATACATCACCTTGTAAAACATTAGGTCTGTTGTGGAATTCTCATTCAGATCATTTGTTATTTTCAATTGATTTACAAATCACTTACAAAAAAATTACAAAACGAATAATTTTGTCATTAATTAGTCAAGTATTTGACCCCATGGGTCTTATTAGCCCATGCATATTAGAAGTCAAATTAATGATTCAAAAGCTTTGGATACAGAAATTATCATGGGATGATGAAGTTCCCTCTGATATAAAAAATGATTTTATTAACTTTTTAAAAGCATTACCGGCCCTTAATTCACTTCGCATTCCTCGATGGGTGTCTTCTCATTCAGATTCAATTTTAGAAATTCACACTTTCACTGACGCTTCAGAGCGTGCCTATGGGGCATGTGTATATATCAGAAGTATTACAAAAGAAGGAAAGGTAAGCGTTCATTTGTTGGTTTCTAAAACAAAAGTGGCTCCTGTAAAACCGACAACAATCCCACGTCTCGAACTCACTAGCGCGGTGGTGGGTGCAAGACTCTGCAATAAGGTACTTCAATCACTTAGGGTTGAGTTGACACGCTGCGTTTTTTGGACTGACTCAACAATCGTGTTGGGTTGGCTATCCACCGCAAATAATCAGTTAAGACACTTTGTACGAAACCGAGTCAATGGGATTCAGGATATTACTGCCGGTGGCAAGTGGAGTTACATACCAACCAAGGAGAACCCTGCGGACCTAGCTTCTCGGGGGGTCAGGGCTGATTGCATCAGCTCGTCCGCCCTATGGTGGTCAGGTCCTCAACTTTTACATGAAAAAGATTTAATTTTTCCAAAAATACCTAATTCCAAAACAGAATCTCTTCCAGAAACTTTATTGCATACAACCACACAGGACACTTATTTACAAAACAATAATACAAATAATAAAATCTTACAAATAATACATAATACATCAAATTTCACTAGATTAATCAGAAAAATTGCATTTTTAAAACGATTTATTTACAACTATTTACATCCAAATGCAAAAAATTATAATCATTTATCAACAAATGAGTTAAAAGATGCAAGAAATACAATCTTAAGATTATGTCAACAAGAAATGTTTCCTGATGAGTATCACACGTTGCTGTCAAAGGAAACTCTAAATAAGAAAAATAAATTGCTATCTTTGTCACCCTTTGTTGATAGTGATAATATCATACGTGTCGGAGGTCGTCTCGATCACTCATTTTATTCATATGACATAAAACACCCGATTATACTATGTAGTAAACATCATATCACAAAACTTATTTTTCACATGTATCACATTAACTTGTTACACGCTGGACCACAATTAATGTTAGCTAATTTAAGACATTGTTACTGGCCTATTGGCGGCACTAATTTGGCAAAATACACAGTTAAAAAATGTGTCAAATGTTCTAGGCATAAATCACAAACTACTCAGCCAACAATGGGTCAGCTTCCAGCACAGAGGGTTCACTTAGAGTTCCCATTTCAAAATTCTGGCCTCGACTACGGAGGACCAATAATGCTTGTTGATAGAAAGGGGAGAGGTGCTAAACTCATAAAATCTTATATTTGCGTGTTTGTGTGCTTTGCCGTGAAAGCTATTCATTTGGAACTAGTTACGGATCTCACCAAAGAGACATTTTTGGCTGCTCTTCAGCGTTTCATAGCGCGACGTGGCCTTCCGGAAACTATTCATGCTGATAACGGTACCACCTTTGTAGGTGCACATAACCAAATCGAACGAATGCTAAAAGCTTCTTCTCATGAAATTACACAAAAGGGTATAAATTTCAAGTTTATTCCTCCATATGCACCCCACTTCGGGGGCCTATGGGAATCTGCAGTAAAATCTGTTAAACATCTTTTGCGTCGCACTCTTTCCCTAACACATTTAACTTACGAAGAAATGTCAACATGCCTGATTCACATAGAGTCTATTTTGAATTCTCGCCCCCTCACCCCCTTATCCAGCGATCCTTGTGACCTTACGTGTCTTACTCCATCACACTTCCTCATCGGACGAACACCATCAACCATACCATGTCCACAGGTGACGGATGACAACATAAGCCGACTGCAGCGTTTTGACCGCATTCAAGCCCTGAAAGATCATTTTTGGCAGAGGTTCACTAACGAATACATATCTCGTCTCCAGCAGAAGGTGAAATGGCATTCGTCCAAGGGTGAAGAACTCAAGGTTGGATCATTAGTCCTGATCAAGGATAAAGCCGCACCCCCTCTTCTGTGGCTGATGGGTCGCATCACCAAGTTGCACAGCGGAATCGACTCGTCGACACGCGTGGCAGAGATCTTCACAAAGAAAGGCACCATACTTCGGGCTTACAACAATATATGCCCATTACCTGTTTATTGAACGTCTACGTTTCAACGTCCGGGAGTATGTTGTGACATCACCACAACACCAACGCGAGGGCGCTGGCAGCGGCGATCGCAACATTAGCGCCTCCTACAAGATGTTCATTGAACCTAATACATACCTACAAGGTTTTTGGATGGGCTCGCCATCTTTTTTGTATTGCTTTACATTTTAATTATTTGTGAGAGATCTGGGCTCAATAAACCAGTTAAAAGAAATACCGTTGAAATCATTTCGGATCCAGTCCTGCACACATAAACAGTTTTTATAATGAAGTCTTGTATGCAGTGTATTGGCTTGTTTAACCGCGACTGATTGTTAAATGAAAGTGATGATACCGCTTGGTTTTTCTGTTCACAGATGAGTAACGCACGAGGACGTGCGTGTGTCAGGAAGGCCGTGTGGGCGAAACGGTAAAAGGTTGCTGATTTGACTACATCCGTCCGAGGCACAGCACGTGTTTACCGCATCGACCGTAGTCGCTAGTGGCGCGGGCACGTGTTCACGGAACGTCAGAGTCGGCACACCGCCGGCGGCAGTCAGTTTTGATTTCGACTGGCGTTCGGTGCACACGCACAACTCCAGACGGATCGTTTGCCTCGCTAGTTTAATCAATTTTGCAATCGTTAATTAGTTTGGTTGTGTTACAAGTGATTTAGTGAAATTCAAATAAAACGTTGTATCATTTGACGACCCAATTCACTTAACGTACTAGGTTTCCGCCATGTCTGATTTGCAAGAGAACGCTCAAGAGGGTTCTTTTCCGACATACTAATACCTCCGTTAACCAAAGATTATATTAAAGATGGCTACAAATTCGAGTAGCTGTATGAGATATTGCAGTGTTTATGGATGTCTCAATAGCAGTTTGTCCAATCCAGAATTGTCTTTCTTCACATTACCTAGCGAACAAGAACGGTGAGTACCTACCTATCTAATCTACTACCTACTATATCATACATAGGTACCTACGTAAAGTATGTTATTCTTACTTGTCCTATTTAATAAACAGTTTTTGACAGTTGTCATACGTTTTTTAAACTTTATTACTGTTCAAAAATATGTTAGGTAACTAAAGTATCAATCAAATCAAATTGTCATTTGTATTCTGTGCGTGGGAAACCGTTTGTTTTATTTTATAAATGATTATTTCAATAAAGAGTTGGGTGAGGATTGTTTACCAAATACTTAGGACTAGGATTGTTTACCAAATACTTTTGTGTTAGATATTTACTTACCTACCTATCTGAAAATGTTTAGCAAATATATAGTATTCTTATGTAATCTGCTCCAGATTTCGTTGACCAGATACCAATTTGTGGTTTAATTTAATAGATCACTATTATGTATGCCCCACCAAGATATGAGGTAATAAAGAATATTACATAGAAACAACATACAAGATACGCGCGACATACATAACCCTTTCCTCGGGTAAAAAAGAACTTTTAATGCCTATTATTTGAGGTTAATGTAAAATTATTCAATTTTCGAATTTAAAGATTATAATTTAGGTAAATTAGGTAAATGAAAGAGTAAAAGATAGTTAATAGTGTAAAAAAATCAATTTCATAATAAATATTTTATTTTAATAAATACATGATTTAGTAAAACCACGGTTTAATAAATCCTCCAAATCCATCGTAATTTTTTAAATCACTAATCAGATAATATGACGTAGATAATGAAAACATTGTAGTCAGCTCCTGGTCTATGTACAAAAAATAATTAAAAACTTTGTGTTATAGATCCCTGATGCTTACCCTACAGAGGAAAATTGTTTTACATAGAGATCGACTAGCCATGCATTTTTGACGATTGAATAAACTATAAGTGACAGCCCTAACAGTCAGCCAGTGTTTAGGCTATTATCGCTCGCTCACGGCTCGAGTTGGCCTACTTATTTGATTCTACTATGACCCTAGCACGCACCTTCGTGACCCTATGGTCACGAAGGTGCGTGCTAGGGTCAACTTTTTTTAATTAATTATTTTTTTTTATTTCGAGAAGAATTGATTAAGCATAAAATATTAATTTCCAAAATTAATCAATTACCTACATAGAAAAATATAGTAGATGAAGAAAAAAAATGCATGGCTTGGTGTAAATTTTATTTGCTGCTCTGTTGCATTGTTGTTAAGTTGTTAAACCCTTTAAAAAAAAAGAAAAATATTATTATGCAAAAAAGGTTTCTTTAGTATCTCTCTATCACACTCGCGAAATTAACCTGTCAGCATCCTAATCTACATTTAATTCGGGCACAGAATACATTATAATAGACGCGGATATTATCATTCCTTAGCGTTCATTTTAGATTAACCGTCAAATACGAAGTTAAGTAATAAACTGTGTAAACGGCTACGTTCAACGTCGACGACGTCATTCACTTTGCGGACAGGACTACCTACTGTTTAGCCGAGAGGTCTACGAATTCGACTAGTTGATCAGAGAACGGTAAACCGTCTATCCGTTGAATGAACGTCGACGGTCGATTCAACTAGTCCGTCTATTCGACGCTCATCTCTAATTACTAATTATTATTCAACAGGGTTTTATGAAAATAAAAAACTTGATTTTTGATTTCTTATAAATTTGGTGGAGGCACAAGGTCGAACAAACACGATACCAAGAATCGAGCTGCCATGCTTCTGTACCCTTAGCACGAACAGCTATCGAAAAAAATAACTCGCGTAAAATCATTCGATAGATAAATTTTGTATTGGAAATTTGTACAACGCCATCTATCACTGATAAGCGAAATGAAATTTTCCATAGAGAATTGTCTATCGAGTAATTTTACGTGCGTTTTTTTTCTCAATAGCTGTTCGTGCTAAGGGTACTGAAGGCACGTTAAACCGTTTTGGTCCCGGCTGCATTACTTGCAGTCGTTAACACCCACCAATCCGCATTGGGCCCGCGTTACGGCCCATCCTCCTTATCCACCCATAAGGGAAGCCTATGCTCCCAACAATGGGGACATTAAAAATGGCTTATGTCGTGAGAAATAAACAAATACTATACTATTATTTTACTGCTTACTACGCTCGTAGCAACTACGCGCTACGAGTCTACGGCGTAGTCGTCCATACTACGAGTCATTTCTGTCATTATTTTATCGATGTAAATAATGGTGTCTTTTAATAGGTGTGTTTTCTGTAAAATTTCATACGTTAGAGAGCCTAGGTGTACACAGGTCAGAAACATATTTTTCTACCCCTCG
Organism: Agriphila straminella; assembly: GCA_950108535.1. Lineage (NCBI taxonomy): Eukaryota > Metazoa > Arthropoda > Insecta > Lepidoptera > Crambidae > Agriphila > Agriphila straminella. Next base: position 11,085,561 of record OX467327.1, on the reverse strand, counting down.
GGAAAAATATTAATGTTTTGTACCTTTGAAAGGTACCTTGTGTATTTTTTTGTACCTCTGAGAACGTACCTATCTGTAAATGATTGGTTGAGTGAGTAGTTAGGACGTATTATGTATTCTGTGGTGAAAGTAACAAACAAACGCAATCGCATTTCTCAATGGTCTCTCGTGTATTGTGAGCAGGTCCTATAATTATATAGATTTTTTTTGTCGATTCAGTTTTTCGAAATTTTTCAAAATGGCGGAGATAATGTCGCAATTCATATTTCATTCAGCCATTTCGAAAAATTACTTAATATAACTGAAAAAAATATTAGAAAAATATTAGTGCATTGGGCCGGAATCCTAAGGGTGCGGGTTCGAGTCCCGTCTGAGCTGCTACGGGTGAGTCGATTTTTTCTAATATTTTTCAGTTATATTAAGTAACTTAATATATATATAAAAATAGCATTGTGAATGCTAAAATCTAAAAATTCAATCATTTCCAAAAATGATCAAAAATGTCACAAACGTCTACAGCTCGCAGAGTTACTTGTAATATTAGTAAAGAAGTAAGCAAAATGGATGTAGAAACTTCAGATTCTTAGTTGATTTATTTTATTTAGAAAAAAAATAAAAAAACACCGAGTTTATGAAAAAACACAGTTTTTTTGTAATAACTTTATAAACTTTTCGTATACATAATTCTTAAGTTAAGTTTTTCGGTTCCGAGGAAGAGATTTATAGTACAAGTAATTTATTTGGCTTGATTTAGGCATTCTTCTTCAAAAGGCTCCCCCTATTTCATTATTTCATTATCATCTCACATATATCTTTTTACCCTTTATTCACCCCACGGTACCCAATCTCCGGAACGGTTGTCTGGGATAGATCGCTTTACCCGATAAGACATTGGCTAGATAAAGCTTTATTCGATTGATAACATACTGGTGGCTCTGTGAGCGTTTGTCACATATTTGAACATTTTACAAAATTGGTGAAATACTTAAGAGGATTGTCAACCACGTGGTCCCCATACAAACGGCGATAACGTTTCCCACCCTCTAAACCTTAACCTACCTACTAATAAATTATTGGTATTTTTTTGAAATGCCTAAATACTAGGGCTGTACGTTTTGATTTTTTAAATATCTATAATAGATTTCGAAATATTTGCATTTTAGTGATTTCATACAAATCACAGAAGTGCCAATATTTTCAAATCTACAATGAATATTTTAAAAATCAAAACTTACAGCCCTAGTATTTAGGCATTTCAAAAACATACCAAAAATTAATTGCTGTAGGTTAAGGTTTAGAGGGTGGGAAACGTTATCGCCGTTTGTATGGAGACCACGTGGTTGACAATCCCCTTAAGTTTTTTTAAAACGAAAAATTGTATCAACATAAAAATCATGAGAATCGGTTCAGAAATATGAATAGAGGAAGACAGACGGACAGAAAGAAAGAAAGAAAAAAGAAGAAAGAAGAAAGAAGAAAGAAGAAAGAAGAAAGAAGAAAGAAGAAAGAAGAAAGAAGAAAGAAGAAAGAAGAAAGAAGAAAGAAGAAAGAAGAAAGAAGAAAGAAGAAAGAAGAAAGAAGAAAGAAGAAAGAAGAAAGAAGAAAGAAGAAAGAAGAAAGAAGAATGAAGAAAGAAATAACATTTATTCGAGACACTTAAAATAAATACAAACAATAAAAACAAGCTTAGACATTGTCTCAAAACGGTCCCGACTCAGCATGATGCATGGTCTGCGATCAGCGCTGGTCTTCCGCCGGGACCGGTTTGTTGACGCTGTGATGATTACATTCAGAGCATTATCAGATTACACTACACTAAATAGACTTATAATAACTAACTAACACAAGAAAACCTCGTTCGTAATAATAAAAATACGTCGGGTGGGGCTGGCCGCTGGATTACAGATTCCTTTTTTTTATTCTAAATGCCTAACCCGACTTCAATAGACGTATTTTTATTATTACGAATATTATTTCTTGCTTTTTATAGGTAGGTTTTTTGAAGTCGGTCGTTGTTTTTTTTAAACTATTTTTTATTTTTTTATTTTTAGTGTAGGTACCTTGTAGGTAAGGTATATTATAATATGTAGAAAAATCGGCTCAGCCAAACGTAAGATAATCGCGGAGAAACATACATACGGGTCAAACTGAGAACCTTACTTTTTTAAGTCGGTTAAAGAACCTTCACTTAAGATATCCCTCTTCCTACAAAAAAAATATTATCTTATTCAGTTCATAAACAAAGAAGTAATACGACTAAATTATCATCGAGGTAAATCACACAAAATCATACTATTTTCGTGTTTCTTTTTTCAAGATTACTTGAAAAGTACTGAACCGATTTCCAAATTTTGAAAAATGGGACCAATTTCGGAGTTTACCTAATGTAATAACGTTTGAATCATTTCTCAAATCAAATTAATAATTACCATAAATTGTGTAACAACAGACTAAGAGACATAGACTTTCCAAGTGAATTTAGTCATTGTGCTAACTTTAAGTGTGTTACCTTGGGGCACAGATCAATATTAGATAATATGTATAATCATATTATACGCATTATGTCTGAATCTGCCATTTCTAGCTCTAAATGTACAAATATGAAACCCAAAAAACATGTGACGGGCTGGAACAAATATGTTAAAACGGCTCACGGGGAGGCTCGTCTTGCGTTTCAGATGTGGTTATTATATGGTAGGCCAATTTCTGGTCACTTCTATGATGACATGGTGAGACGCGAAAAAACTTTAAGAAAAAGTTAAAATGGTGTCAAAATAATGAAACTCAAATCAGTGTGCGAAGTAGTCCTAACAGCATCCTATGCATGATAGCCGATCGATGGGACGGACCAATGCTGATACACTGGGCAAGCTTGCACTGTAGTAAAGCAGTGACGGTGTATTAGCTTCGGCAAGTTTTGTTTTATTTTATGTTTTATTTTATTTTATTATTTTAATCTCAATTCATTTAATTTGTAATTTGTAATTTTTAATATGGGTTATTTGGCCTTGAAATAAACTTCATTATTATTATTATTTCAATCGGTCCAGCCGTCTTTGAGTAATCGCTGGACATACACAAAAAAAACAAATATACAGACGAAAAGAGAACCTCCTCCTTTTTTGGAAGTCGGTAAAAAATAAATGCTGCTAGAGCTCAAGTAAAGATTTGTAAGTTAATGGAGAAGATGCTTTGTCGAATACTCTGCAAAAAAACTCCCTCAGCAGCTTCAGGTCTGGTAATTTGGATGACATCGATGTTCCCTGTGGTATCTTTATTATTTTTAGTAGAAAAAGGCTGAGAACTTTTCCAATTACCTAATATAATTGGATGATTGTTGTTTCAACAACACAATCCCTAAACAACGCAACTGTCTTCCACACACACATCACTCACAAAACCTCGGGGCAAGTCCCCGCCATCCATCTCCGTCGGGACGCGTGCGTGCGGGCTTTTATGAAGTAAACTTATCGATGCAGATATAGGTAGGTTAGGTAGGTATAAAGATTGAAGAAAAATTTTTATATATTATAGGTCTCATTCAATTCGTTTGTTACTTTTGGACATGATTTAATTATTATTTTTTACACAATACTAAATAATATACTAGAAAAATACGACTCGCACCAGATCAATACTCAGACGGGAATCGAACCCGCGACCTTTGGATATCCGGTCCAATGCTCTGACCGCTGAGCTACCGAGTCACTATTATTAGATAGTCAAGACCAATCTCTAATTTGCATACCAATGTTATTTGGTTAAATGTGAGAAACGAAACCAATAAATGTTATAATCTTGTACTGACCACATTTACAGCAATAAAGAATTATTTCATTTCATTTCAGAAAAATACCGTCGACTTGATAACCTCCTCCTTTTTTTGAAGTCGGTTAAAAACGGGGCCCAATCGCACCTATTATGAACAATAAAACCAAAACTGTTACGTTGTCATTTAAACAAGACAGTTACTTAATATAATTGAAAAACACTAGAAAAAATCGACTCGCCCGTAGCAGCTCAGATGGGACTCGAACCCGCACCCTTAGGATTCCGGCCCAATGCACTAACCAATTATGCTACCGAGTCGCTAGTGGGACTGGCGAAATGTTCTAGTACTTTTTATGTTTTTCGCTGTAAGCCAGCGTTATTTCATCAGTTTCGGCTCAGCCAAACGTAAGATAATCGCGGAGAAACATACTTATATACGGGTCAAACTGAGAACCTCCTTTTTTAAGTCGGTTAAAAAACTACACTTAAGATATCCCTCTTCCAACAAAAAAAATAATTATCTTACTCAGTTCATAAACAAAGAAGTAATACGACCAATCATCGAGGTAATTCACACAAAATCATACTATTTTCGTGCTTTTTTCAAAATTACTTGAAAAGTACTGAACCGATTTCCAAATTTTAAAAAATGGGACCAACTTGGGAGTGTTCCTAATGTAATAACGTTTGAATCATTTCAATCGGTCCAGCCGTCTTCGAGTAATCGGTGGACATACACAAAAAAAACAAATATACAGACGAACAGAGAACCTCCTCCTTTTTTGGAAATTGGTTAAAAAGTAACTAGTGGCTCCGTGAGCTGTAGACCTCGTGATAAAATAAAATAAAATGTCGCCATGAAGTTTTCAAAGGACACAGAAGGTACGTGAGTATTCGCAGCTAGATGGTGCTTCTTATTTTGATCATTTTTCAAAATGGGTGAATATTTTTTTTTATAAATTTGGAAAAATTGGCTTGACTAAACAGTTATAAGTATAATTATGATTATCGAACCTACTCACAAAATTCGGTTGAGAAATGCGACCTGTAGAGGAGAACAAACAGCCGGAAAGCTGTACTGAAATATGGTTTTTTACTTTATCTCCGTCATTTATATCTCGTATTTCCCGTACATATAACAAGAGTTTCAAAGATATTGATATTTTCGCTTACTCTAAAAATACTTTTAAAAAACATATTATTAAAAAATTACAAACTGCACAATACATTCTATTTAAATAATTTATCGATAAGTGGCAGATAATGATTCACAATCTATTAATAGGGTACTAACTGAATTTGTGTGAAATTCCCCGTCAAGTATAAATATTAATCTGAACTTAATAGGATTTTGTGAAACAGGCCCTTACTATTGTTAATTTATAGATTGTCCATCAGCCATTTTTGATGTCCCCACTACTAGGGCACAGACCTTCCTTATGGGTGGTAAGGAGGATGGGCCATAACCCACCACGCGGGCCCAATGCGGATTGGTGGGTGTTAACGACTGCAAATGCAGCCGGGACCAACGGCTTAACGTGCCATCCGAAGCACGGAGGAGCTCGAGATAATACATTTGTAGTCACCCATCCCATGACCGACCCTTGCGAACGTTGCTTAACTTCCGCAATCGCTGGGCCAGGCGCTAAACCACTGCGCCACCGAGCTCCAGCTCTTATAGATTAAGTATATTTATAATATAATTTATTCTTACGTATGTATTAGTTCTATATATTTATTTAATTATTTTCATAAAAACAATATTATTTACTCTAACAAACACACACACAACACACGATAAGTAGCAAGTAGCAATTCATATTTTATATTCCAATTTAAAAAAAAAAATACATGTATCAATTGACTTCTGTTTCTTTTAAATTTTGCCTATGCTTATAATAATATAGGGAAACCTGTAATTGGCTATACATAAAGATAATACTTGATGTAATAACATATTGTAAATGCTGTTGGTTTTCTTAAGATCAAATAAATTAAAAAAAAAAAAAAAATTAAATTAAAATTAAAATTTTCGAAAAACTGTCTCGACAAAAAAATTCTATTAAGTGGCCATAATAGGAAAACATGGTTTGCGCGGGCCATATTTTTATATAGAAAACGTAGCCACAAAAAAAAACATACGACAAGCTAAAGATTATCTAGTACCTTATTGTTGTTGTATAGTAATTGCATATTTAAACCTCACAGATGATTGTAAAAAAAAACAGAATATCATCAAAAGCGCTTGTCGCGGGTCATATTTTTTGCGTAAATAAAAGCGGAAACGTATTGAATTCTACATAAAAATACACTTTAACGTACTGAGCAGTTGCTCCAATAACTTTTTTCAAGAAAGATAATTGTGCTAAAGATTATGGTGAAAAAACAGCGAAAAATATCGAAAAAGTGCAGAAGTGAGGTTATTTTCCATACTCTTCATACGTAAAGAAAAAGACAGAAATCAAAAAAAAATATCAAAAAATCATTTATTCAGTCTAGGCTGTTACAAGCACTTGTGAATGTCAAAGAAGCTACGCCATCGGTTCGCAAACCCTGAGCGGGAGACCTTGTAACGAGAAGAACCGGCAAGAAACTCGTCAAGGGCTGCTTTTTTCTCCCTGTATATTTCATACAGAGTCGTCAACATTTGAAAACGGAACTTCACATTTAAAGTGAGGTCATTTTCCATCACAATAATTAACAAAAGTTTGCACACAATGGGTAGGTAGGTTAAAATTAAATACCTACTACATATCGGATAGGTAATTGTGAGAGTAAATAACTTTCAACTAGTTGAGAAATCAGTAATCACTATGTCTGCTACTCGAAAGTGCACCTAAGTAGGCAAAATTTACCAAAAAACACTTGATACAAGACATAAAAAATAACAATAAAAAAAACGCAATTCTTACAATTCAATATGCGTTAAGATAGGTACTCAGAAGCAGACCCATTCCCACTGGCAGCACCCGTTCACGAGCATGACGCGTGGACCAGCCATCGCTTCGCTCAACCATATTTGAGGGAACGTAACGACCCGCCCCACACGACACCACCGCAGAAATGTTTAAAGTGAGCATGACATACTAAAGCTAAAGCTAGAGCTAATTTAAGCTAAAGCAGAGACAAGTGATTTCGCGTAACGGAGCCTTAATAGAAATGCCATCGGGAGACCTTGTAACGACAAGAACCGGCAAGAAACTCGACAAGTGCTGCTTTTTAGGGTTCCGTACCCAAAGGTTAAAAACGGGACTCTATTACTAAGACTCCACTGTCGATCTGTCTGTCTGTCACCAGGCTGTATCTCATGAACCGTGATAGCTAGACAGTTGAAATTTTCACAGATGATGTATTTCTGTTGTTGCTATAACAAAAAAATGCAAAAACAGAATAAAGTTAATATTTTAGTGGAAGTCCCATACAACAAACGTGATTTTTCTTGCCGTTTTTTGGTACGGAACCCTCCGTTCGCGAGTCCGACTCGCACTTGGCCGGTTTTTTCTCTCTGTTTTATTTCGCCAAATCAAAAAAAAATACTTCTAAAGCAAACAAAACAGCTAGTAAGATTTCTTCAGTGTTAGTTATGACAGGGTAATAGTGTCCCATGTAAAGCGATACAGGGTAAATGGGGTAAAACGAATATCGGCCTAATGGAGCCGGGTGATGGATGGGGGAGGGCGGGGCGAGAACGCAGCGTTTTAGATTTACGTCCAAAATCACTTTTTTTTGTCCTAATACCTAGTACAACCATTGGGTTAGTCAATAGCTGGGGCACAGGTCTTTAAGTAACTTCGTCTGTGGGTATTTGATTGAATCAGGCGTCACTTGGCGGAAGTCCCAAACCATTTTGAAAAAATAAATATATGTAGCTTACTTCCGCAAACAAAATATGCAAGATGCAGCACCGCCCGCCCGCCCGCAAAAATATGCACATGCACACCACAAAATATAAGTGCACAATACCTGCATTTAGCAAGACAGCAACACACCCTGCACTTACACCAATTAGGCTACTCTACACGTGTTTCGCCCCAACCCGGAGCATCCTCAGGAGTGAGATCGTGCGTAAACCAACACCGATTTGGTGTTATGCTTATACTTATATTTTGTGGTGTGCATGTGCATATTCTTGCGGGCGGGCGGGCGGTGCATCTTGCATATTTTGTTTGAGGAAGTAAGCTATTATATACTATATATTTATGATTCGTCTGTGGGGACAGTTATTTCTCTATGTCTCGGGAACAGTACCTTTTTCGGGATTAAGTACCCTATGTCCTTCTCTGTACCCCAGACAACGTGTATGCAAAATGGTTGAGTAGTTAGGACCTGAAGGCGTAACAAACAAACAAGCAAACTCAAACAAACGGACTTTCCCATTCATAATATTAGTAAAGATTTATTTTTATCGGGTTTATGACAAATTATCATTATGATCTCAAATTCTTACAAAATGATGAAGTCTGTGTACGGGCGTACGAAATACGAAGTCTGGAACCCGCTGTTTTTTATTCACAACGGGATAGTGCATGACCTTCACCTCGCCTGATGTCAAGTGACTTCTTCTTATCGAATGAGGATTAGTGGCCACCTCTGGTGTTAGAGTTTATCAAGCCGCCTGTAAGGCCTCTAACTTGGCTTAACGACTGTTATCAGATGACAACAACGGTTTAACGTGCCCTCCGAAGCACGGAAGCGCTCAGTTATAATGCCACTTAACGGTCACCCATCCGACACCTGGCCGTGACGATAAGGCACTACACCCAGAGTCCTCATCACTGAGGAACTGGCTATCTGACCTGTATGCTGTGTTCGTGACCACACCTCACCACAGTGTCCACAGCGTGTCATCTCACTGTGTGCCTGATGTGAGCTAACAAACCCGCCGACTTCATCATACTCTACGACCAGCCGCCACTATATACCTATATGTATACCCAATACATCTATGCATATATATAATAAAATTGTAAATTCTAACGGCCAGTATATTCCAAAATGTCTCTGTCTTTTTCTTTACGTGTGAAGAGTAATGAAAATAACCTCACTTTTTCATTTTTTCAATGCTTTTGTTGTTATTTTGAGCTTAAGACACTTTTGAAAAAAGTAACCGTTAAATATTCTTCTGTATGTCATTACCTATTTTTCTATATATTTTTCGTGAATAAGGAATTAATAAACTTTAAGTATTATCCAAAAAATATAAAATTAATTAAAATTTTCTTTGTCTTTGCATATTTTTTTAGTCGAGTGAAGCTACGAATATCGTATTTTTAACCGTAAAATAATCAAGATCGTTAATGAAACTTCAAAATATTTTTTTAACTGCTCAAAATAAAGAACATTTTTTGATTGTTTATCGTTGAATCAAACATAGGCCAAATTCGATAATATGGTATATACTGGCCTTAAGCACAGAATATATATACTCTAATCGCGACCTTAAGGCAAGGCGAACAAGCGTTCACCAAATCTACTCTTGCACTATGTCTTTGGAATATGGTTGCTTATTGCATAGCTTTAATTGTCGCTTCGCCAGATATTTGACAAAAAGTACCTACATTTTGATTTCTGGAATACTGGATCATTTATTAAAATCTACCCGGTTATTATTAAATCAATAAAAGCTATCCTTTTTGCATAAACAATAATTATCACTGTCGTTGAAAATTACCAAAATCTGACGATGGGAAGTTTATTTTCATAAGTTTTTTGGTTTTATTCAGGATTTTTTTACAGAGTTACCAAGTTAGGCGGTAAATGTTTGTGTGCGCATCACGCATAAACCACTGAACAGATTTTGATGGACTTTTCACAGTTTGGTAGCATGGGGTTCAACTTAAAATCTAAGCCCTGTTTCATCTAATTCGGGTGGGTAGATAGAACTAACAAAGGAAACAGCTTGAACTCTCCGTAGTACTAGCTATCATAGACTAAGGAGGTCATAATTTATTTTTATTTAATAATTTTTTTAAGCAAGAGACAGAGGGGTGCAAAAATACCTATGTCTCTAGAACAATTATTCTAATTCTAAGCCTATGTCACACAGGATGTGATTGGCTACATCGTCACATACATTTCTCCTAGAATGTCGTTCTTCTTTGGTTTTGTAAATCAAAACTTTTTTTTACAAACCATTATAGAAAAGTTTGGATTTTGTGTAAACATTTATTTTTATTTTCAACGTTTATCTTAAAATCTTTGTACCTACCTAGCTAACATGAGAAGGGGCCTGACAGATAGACAAATTGACAGGTTGACAGATAGAGAGACGAGCTTTGGATTTGGAGCCTATAAAACGTTTTTTTGTTGTTTCTTCTTCTTTGATCAAGATACACAAAACCTCAATGGTGACAACACTGACAACGCTTTCAATTACGAAGGTTTTCAATTTCAACCCTTGACCTTTAGCTACATATAGAAAAAGTTCATCATGGCGTGACCTTCAAGGATGACGCCTTCTATTTCAAATTGGCAAACTTTCATCACAGAGTAAATAGGCTGCAGTATTTTAACTCTCTCAGTGAAATTAAATACCTACGGCTGCTACCCGGCTGTTTGTCCACGGCCGCCGTCATCGACCCGTCACCGTCACGAATTTTATTTTATTACTAGCTCCTGCCCGCGACTTCGTCCGCGTAGATATTCGAGAAAATCCTTAGGGAACCTTTAACCAGAATAAATAGTATTATTCTATTTTATTTAATTTCAACAAAATCAGATAGACCATCAAGCGCGCTTGCCCCCCTTTTCCTTTCTCTCACTCTCACTCTCCCCCTCCCCCTTTCCTCTCCCTCACTCTCCATCCATCGGTTATCCTCTACAGGTTACATTTCTCAACCGATTCTCATGAAATGTGAGCAGGTTCGAAAGTACATAATTTTTTGTCAAATCAGTTTTTCGATATTTTACGAAAAAAACATTTCAGCCATTTCAAAGAATAATAAGAATAAGAAATATTTATTCTGCTAGTAACATGGTACACATACATAAAGATCTTAAAATAGGTAATATCCGCTACACGTTACACCAGTGTCAGGCAAGCAGAATTATATAGGGAGATATGAGGTCTCCTAAAAACTAAATTATCATTTAATCCATTTACATAATATATTAATCATTTCAAAGGACAGGTCTAATTCTGAAAAATTCGGTCAAAAATGTGACAGAGCCACTAGTTATATTATAATAAAGTAGTACTTCTTTATTCTGTATATACTGTGCTTTTACGCCTTATGGTCGACTCATGGCTGTCAAAAGATTGATGGTGTGCATGACTCGTCGCTTGGCACACGCCACCCCCTTTGTTCGCTGACGTTGATTCGAACGCAATACGGAATGGGGTATTGTTTAGCTCCTGTATGCTTATGCGCGCCTGGTACTTTGATGCTCAATATCTTTTATTATTGTCCTATTTTCGTTGTTTATGGGGTTTTGGATAGCATTTTTTTTCAAACAGAACAGAATTTCTATGATATTTCTTTACCTAGTAGGTATTTGTTAGGTTTTATGGTCTGTGCTATGCATAGATATAGTGTGCTATGAGATGATCTGTAAAATAAATCGTTTAGAAATTAACCGGCACCCATTGAAATAGACCCTAATAAAAACAATCCTTTTTTCAGAAAGTTAAATGTAAAAAGAATAAAATTATATGTAATTAACGATGCCTGTGAAGAATTTAATTGACCACATAACAGTTTTAGATAAGACATTAAAAAACAAAGATAATAATATAAAGTAATCATCGATGTATGTAGATATTTATTATACACAATGGATTTTTTAAAGTGAACAGTACTTATTGTCTAATTTTCAAAATCTATTGCAATCGTTTTCATTTGGCAGATGGATGTGACACATTCAATAAATACACACACATTCAACACACAATAAATTTTATTATTATTATTGCTACATTTCTTTGGTAAGTTTTTATTTTGCCAAAGAGAAGTATCAATGTATTACATCGATATCTGTCAATTTTTAACCGACTTCCAAAAAAGGAGGAGTGTCTATGTTCGTCTGTATATTTGATTTTTTTTTTGTATGTCCACCGATTACTTGAAGACGGCTGGACCGATTGATATGATTCAAACGTTATTACGTTAGGTAAACTCCTAAGATGGTTCCATTTTTTAAAATTTGGAAATCGGTTCAGTACTTTTCATGTAATCTTGAAAAAAGCACGAAAATAGTATGATTTTATGTGAATTACCTCGATGATAATGGTCGTATTACTTCTTTGTTTATGAACTGAATAAGATAGTTATTTTTTTTGTTGGAAGAGGGATATCTTAAGTGTAGTTCTTTAACCGACTTAAAAAAGGAGGTTCTCAGTTTGACCCGTATGTATGTTTCCCCGCGATTAACTCACGTTTGGCTAAGCCGATTTTTCTACCTAAACACTACCTAGTACAGAAGGTACCTACACTAAAAATTTAAAAAATAAAATTCGTAATAATAAAAACACGTCTATTGAAGTCGGGTGGGGCTTTAAGTTTAAAAAAAAATGGACTCCAGCCCCACCCGACTTCAATAGACGTGTTTTTATTATTACGAATAATATTTCTTGCTTTTTAGAGGTAGGTTTTTGAAGTCGGTTTTTTGTTTTTTTTAAACAATTTTTTAATGAGAGCGATTGCGATAGATTTTGAAATTAGACAATAATTACCCTGGATGGAAAGTACTATTTATAAACGAGATAGGAGATTTTGCTCAAAGGGGACATTCCTTTTTAGGGTTCCGTACCAAAATTGTAAAAAGGAACCCTTATGGTGTGACTCAGTCTGTCTGTCTGTCACAGCTGGATATCTCGAGAACTACTAATGGTATCAACTTGAAATTTTGAATAGTTAAAGATGACGTTTGTCCAACTATTTTGCAAATAAGAAAGAAATAAAAAAAAATATTTACAACAGGGACTGAAAAGGGGTCTTAAAAATTTTAAGTGGGGCGACTAGGGCACGTGGGGTATCATATGAAAGAGTGCTGTTTGCACATTTTAAAACATTTTTTCTTTTTTTTAGGCCGCATAGTTTTCGACTTATGATGAAAACTGTAAAAAAAATACCGTTCCCCCCCCCCCCCCTTATCTCCGAAGTTTGCAAAGAGAAAAATCTGAAATAATTGTATGTGATAGTAGTTTATGTAAAGATTACAGGAAAAATAAAACGATGTCTCAATATTTTTTAAAACGAGTGCCGGCGAAGTGCCAAAACCTCGTATATTTGACATCTGCCGTGATTTCGTGGTCGCCCAAGGGATTCCGCAAAATTCCTGGTATCTTCATATCCCTTCGACATATCTATAATTCACTCGTGTGCAGTCCTTTAAAATTCATTCCATGAGAGTGGTCACACATTGATTGCACAAATAAGCTATAAATATGTGCTCGCCCGCCGCCAGCAAATAAAATAGGAATTTACATACGAAATGAATTTGTAGCGAATGTAAATACGGAATGTACGGAATATTTAATTTGAATTTTCAAAATACATTTTTATTCAGTAATTTGTCTGTACTATTTTTCCTTGACGTTTTTTTCTGTATCACAAAATTGATTGAATTAATTAATGTTATTTTTCTTTATTGATTCATTAAGGACAAACAACAAGGCAAACGCTAAATACAGCTACATGATCAAAAATTCAGTTGCAACTCATTCTAAGACTATTCCTATTCCTAGGTGACACTATATGACACTAGGTGACACTATATATATGACATAAGGCTGGTGTACGCATTGACAAAAACCGCAGGGCATGTATGAAAAGATTGATGGATGTGAAAGAAGCGAAAGAAGTGTGCAAAGGATCGTAGCAGGTGGCGATCCATAGTCTCTGCCTACCCCCATGGGAAACAGGCGTGAGTGTATGTATGTATGTATGTAGGTGACACTATCTCCGATTGGCAAACAATACTAATATTACAAAATTAAATGAGATCTGTTCATCAACGACTCAACCGATCGTCATGAAATCAGGGGCACAGAAAAGAACATTAAGGTATTTTTCATCCAGAAAAAGTACTTACTGTTTCCAAGGTATAGTAATACAGGGTTACTTGTAAAGCACCAACCACTTCGCAGGAGCTGATTACTAACGTCATAAACTGTGACGTTTGTTCTGACTTTTTCAAAAACTGACAAAAAATGACTTTTTCAATACAGTTACTCGAAAATGTAAGTTTACGATGACAGTCGAGCGTGCGGTAAGTTGATTTTACCGCACGCCGTGCGTTTTTGTTTACGGATTAGTACAGCGTGTGTCAGAAATGGTCATAAACATGGAGAGAATTAAAACAAAATAAATCAATTTAAATAAAGTAATGTTTATTAAATTGAATCGTCCAATTTCTTTTATCCTACCACCTGTTCGGACGTCTTTTTTTAGCTGAGAGAAGAACAGGCGAAAGAAACTCGTCAGCTATTATCAAATCGGATATTTACAATTAAATCGTCACAAACAACAACAATATAAACTTAAAAGTTATCAGTTAATCTCTTTTATTCAACTATGGATACTAGTTACCAAGCAAATGCAAAATAAATGTACTTCACTTATTGTTACTACAAATAATCAGAATAATCATAAAATTGAGAATGAAAATTAACAGCGGATAGCCATTAAACAACAACTAAGTCACACACAAAACAATTAATTCAGATAACACAATAACAATGAAGAATTTACTTAACTTAAGTCCCGTGGTGCTCCAAACTTAAAAGTCCAACGTATGCTCAATTTTCCATTCCTTAAATACCCACTCAATTCAACACAGAAAGTTTACCCCTCTCACCACTTTTCAACCAATCATAATCGACTATACTATTTGTACAAAAAAAAGAATATCAGAGATAACATTTTATAAAGCAAATACGTTGTAATCTTTTTGAAACTAAATCCCAATGAATTACCATAATTGTTATATTAATTACTGTAGTCTTACTTGCTTAAATTCTTAAAAATACGTTCAGCCAATGATAGGAGTTACAACTAACTATCGTGAAATTGTTAAACATAATAAATGGTAAGTCTTTTAAAACTTGCTAAGATATTTATAAGATATTTACATTATTTTTATTAGAACTGAATCAAAATTTAATCTTAAACAATACATAATTTGATCACACTATTACCAAACATTAACATTCTGAAGTGTAAGGCAAAGGCAAATGTTCATACAGCCAAAAATACAATTAATTAGAGAATAACACCGAAAGCTCTTTATAAAATCCGTCACGTGCGGAAAGCCGTGCGTTTTTGTTTACGAACGTTTTTTTTATTTCTACTAGCTTCCGCCCGCGACTTCATCCGCGTGGACAGTAGAAAAATATAGCAACCAGTTTAAAATGACCTCTTGTATGAAAGCTAGTACTACGGAGAGTTCAAGCTGTTCCCCTGGTTGCACCCACCTGAATTTGATGAAACATAGCTTAGATTTTAAGTTGGACCTCAATTTACTAGATTTTGAAAAATCCATCAAGATTCGTTTAGCGGTTTTTGCGTAATTCACGCACAAATATTTTGAATTTACAGTTTTATTATATGTATACATTACAATTTCAGTAGTACCTATAATGTTTTCTCGCAAATGTATTGAAAAACGTAGTATGGCACACGGTTGTTAAGGTTTTTAAAACTCCTTACCAACCTTGTATCATAAACTACTATTCATACAATACTCGATCAGCTGTTCGGACCGTTTGTATGGAGAGTCGATTTTTTTAGTCTGTTTTCGGAAAACTCGTAGAACAAATGTTGTTTATGATGTTAATCTACTTCTGCGAGGTTGATGGTGTTTTACAAATAACCTTGTCCAGGCAGACGTAGTCGTCAGCTTAATACCCTAATAATAATTATATAACAAACCCAAAATAGAATTTTGTACAAGCGTATTTAATTAGCGTATGCTACAGTAAAATAATAATTTTAATATTACCTTTATACGCCTACCCATTAATATGATGAGAGTTCGAAATAATAGGATTGACTCCGCCTCGTCAGCGGAATTACAAAATATCGAATATCATTCATTATAGAGCTAACAACGCGTAGAGTCACAGGTTTTTTCCTTCTTTTTACAATTATACATGGTGTTTGGTAATCCTTACTTATAATTAATGTATTAATATATCATCATCATCATCATATCAGCCGCACGACACCCACTGCTGGGTATAGGCCTCCCCTAAGGATCTCCACGACGATCGGTCCTGCGCTGCCCGCATCCAGCGGCTTCCCGCGACCTTCACCCTCACGTCGGTCCACCTTGTCGGGGGCCTACCCACGGAGCGCCGTCCGGTGCGCGGTCGCCATTCCAGAACCTTTCCGCCCCAACGGCCATCGGTTCTTCTCGCTATGTGTCCCGCCCATTGCCACTTCAGCTGAGCAATCCTTCGAGCGATGTCGGTTACTTTAGTTCTCTTGCGGATCTCTTCGTTTCTGATTCGATCACGCAGGGAAACGCCGAGCATGGCTCTCTCCATTGCACGCTGGGTGATCTTGAGCCTCCTTATGAGACCCATAGTTAGCGACCACGTTTCACTGCCGTAAGTCATCACTGGCAACACACTCTGTTCATAGACTTTCGTCTTGAGACACTGAGGTAAGTCGGACGCGAAGATTTTTCGAAGCAAAAGAATTAATATATAATAATAGTATAAATGAGAAAGTCCGTTTATTTGTTTATTGTTTGTTACGCCTTCACGTCTTAACTTGAAAATGAAATTTTGCATACACGTTGTCAAGGCTACAGATAAGGACATTGGGTAACTTTTATCCCGAAAAAAAGCACTGTTCCCTAGGGTAAGAGATATTTCATGGAATATTTTTAATTACTAGAGACTAGACAGACGAAAAGATGAGCTAACATTTATATTTATTTTATTGCATACATGTAACACACAAGAGAAGACTTATAATAGCTATACATGCACCCGGCAAGGGTATGGCAATTTTAGTAAATTTTACAATTACAAACTCTTGTTAATACTTATGACTAGTAGGAACTACAAATTTTATTATAATTATTGTACTTAATGAATTTCTTAAATGTATTTTAACTTATCACTAAAAAATCTTCTATTGTATTAATAACATTTTTGTATTAATAATGACTTTAATTTGTTGGTAAATGATTTTAAATCTTAAGTTTATTAAATGTTTGGATAGATTTATAATAAGGGATGCTTTTAAATAATTCTATTTTTTTTATGCACTCACACTGATAGACGTAGTACTATCTATTATGTGCTAATAGGTAACATTATCGTACCAGGATGTTTAGATGTTTGTGTATTTAATTAACATCACGCAAAAACGGCAAAACGCATTTGGATAAAATTTAGCAAACAGATAGTTTATAGCCTGGATTAAAATATAGAATACTTATTATCCCAGTCAAAAGTTCCCTGTGGATTTTTTCCGAATATCTACGTGGACGAAGTCGTGGGCAGAAGCTAGTTTTCAATAAGTACAAATCATTTATGACGCTAGAATCCCATCTATTCGCTTCAATATTAAGCCTATGGTTTAAGAACGAAATGTCTCTCATTTTGTCTGGAGCGTATCGGGCTATTTGCTTGAAATGCGGTCAACGCACATAAGAGTACCTAGCTTTGGGATAAATCTCAAGATATGAGTATTCAATAATTGACAAATTCATTATTTTAGGCAAAGCATTCAGTACAAAAAAAAAGCTGATCAAGTGAGAATATTTTTAAGGTTCCTCAAAAGAAACTAGGAACCATTAAATATAATCGGGCGTTACCTTGCGGAAGGGAAGTCCATGATGTAGATTACATAGATTTGTTGCCTTTTTTGGCATCTGCTGTGTGGAAGTTTTTGTAAATATTTTTTTGTATCAATTAAAAAAGGAACCCTTAAAGGTCCCCTTTTCTTAATCGTGACCTAAGTACATATAAATAGGTAAGTGATGGCTCGCTTGCCTGTTCTGAAATTCGATTCTTGGTCAAGTAAATTCTTTTTTTATTGATGTTTAATTCATTAACGCCGGAGCGGTCGCTGGCGACCGAGACACAATAGATTTTCTATTGTGTCTCATTTTCCGGGCGTTGAAGAGTTAATAAACTGACTAGAGCATGCAATACCGTTATATCGTTACCGCAATTTCGCGAATTTCGCGCTGATTTTCAGTACCGCAAAAGCGAAATTAGAAATGCGAATTTTGCGGTATTAATATCGCGTTTTTGTTTCATTATCAGAAAAAATTGTCTCATCGTTTAGTGTCAGAATTAGGCAACGACGCACAAACCTGACAAGTGTCTTTATGTATCTTCAAAATCCCTCTAAAGTATCTATATGATTTGAAAGATACCAATGTAAATTGAATATTTTAATTACCAAACAAATATATGATTACAAAGGAAATGATAAACTTGTTAGAAAGGTTAGATAAATCTACTTCCACAACTGATGATGAGGTAGACGGTTGTCTCGAATCTGACCAGCAGTGCTTTAGAAATAGATGATGATATACCATTAGCGAACTTCATGTCACGAACCAGAGAAAATCAACTTGCAGTCTCGACATCATCTTTTCTGTCTCTGAAAGATGAACTTAATAATAAGCTGAAATCAGAATTTACTACTCCACACAGAATAGTGGAAATGCCACTTCTAGGTTAGATTTGATACTGAAAAAGGAGATGGCTTTATATGAAACTGAAGGAACAAGGGGTAAATATCTGGAGACTGTATATAACTATCTGCTAAGCATTCCACCAACTAGTGTAGAAGCTGAAAGAGCATTTTCCGCTGCAGGATACATTTGTAACAAAATTCGAGGTTCTTTAAATGATGATACAATTGATATTTTATGCTTTTTAAGTAAACATTTTCAAATAAAAAATAAAGATTAGCATTGTGTGTGATTAATTATAACTCATGGTAGTTTTATTTAAACCCCCATTAAAAGACTTTATAATTTCGCAATATCGCAAATTTTGCGGTATTATATGTCCGATACCGCAATATCGCGGTATACTACTGTATTGCATGCTCTAAAACTGACGTCGATTTTTCAAATCAAACGTTTTACACAACTTGGTTCGGTAGCGTAGCGTATCGCCTCCTAATGTATCTTCGCCACCGGCCACTGCCGCGGCACGCTCGCTTTGCTCGCTCGGCTCGTTCGTTATTGGTCGCAATGGAAACTACTTCCTCCTCGCTTGCTTCGCTCACTCGTTCATCGCAGCTAATGGTCTATTTAGCATTTTGTTATACCACTAAACATTTTAGCAAGAATACTTAATACTAAATAATGTACTAGAAAAAATACGACTCGCACCAGATCAATACTCAGACGGGAATCGAACCCGCGACCTTTGGATATCCGGTCCAATGCTCTGACCGCTGAGCTACCGAGTCACTACTTAAAAGACAATACTTTTAAGAATACTTAAAAAAAAATATGACATCTGCTGTAATTTCGTGGTATCCCTAGCGGTTTCGTAATATTCCTTGTATCCACATTTTCCTACGACATAATTATAATAACTGTAATAAATCCCGTCTGAGGTGCTACGGGTGAGTCGATTTTTTCTAATATATTAATTATCTTGACATATTATATCTTAAGATTTATCCCGGCACGTGTCCCTTGCACAGCCTCCATTAATATAATATTCATTGCGGTTCCGGCCGCGCACCATATTATTACAATATTACAATTGAATTCGACGGAATGAAAACAAATGCTGTAACTGATCGCATGTTATTTGTTTATTACGTAGCTGGATAATAATATAATAAGAAAAATAATGTCACACGTCTTACAATGATATTTTGAACTTTGTCTCGATTTTTAGGCGACACGGGGCGTAATGAAATGAAACATGCACGTTAAATGATAACAATTATTTTACTGTTTTAAATCTTCTTAAAAAAAGTTAATAATAAAATAACGTTATTTACTTATACGTTTTTTTTGTTACGTTATATTTTTTACGATGTTTATTTCGATTCCTGAATTTCATGTAAGTTTTTGAGAGAAGTGTACACCGGTTTTTATAATGTCACCCGGGTTCGATCCCGGCTATGTTAATTAAAGAAAACAAACTTTTCTGAGACAATAGTCTCGTCTGGGTGTTTGTGGTACCACCGTTGGCTCTGATTTTCGTAACACAATTGCTTTCTCTACTTGGACTGGCATCGGAACAAAGTTTGTAAAGTTTTCCAAAATTTACTTTATTTCCTAAAGCTGACCTTCACAGCTTCTTAACCTTTAAGTTTGCAAATCCATAAACATTGAGACCTTTTAGGAAAAACATCGTAAGTGTCAAAATTTGCAAAAAAGTGTTTTTTATAGTAACCGCCATATGAACTGATTTCACACCTTATATCACTGACTTAAGAGTTCAAAGTAGAATATAATTCAATTGTTGAAGTTTTAATCATAAACTACAACCCATTAGTTTTTTTTAATAACCTCCATCGACTGATCGATATAATAGTTATTGAGTATAAATAGCAAGCATCCTACTTGGCGCTTAAGATTACAAATCATGCAACCTGATATAAATACTTGTCGCTTATGATAATTTTCAAAAATAATTAAAAAATAACCTTATCCTGCAAAATATGCAAAATGGCGGTTACGATGTTCTTTCTGAAAAGGCTCAAAAATATTCAAATAATAAAACAGTGCTCGTAATATAAGTCAGAGCTCATTTACTAACCAAATCCCGACCTCGCTAAATTACCAAATATGGCAAATAATCCTATTTAAACACGGATTTATTTGCGAAACAGCACAGACGAGCGAGAACAAACGACAACTTAAAACCATTTGCTTGAAAATCTTTGAAAAACGTTTGTATGTTTGTGGCACAGACCATACAACAAGTACTGTTTGTATGTTTGTGCCACAGACCATACAACAAGTACTGTTTGTATGTTTGTGCCACAGGCCATACAACAAGTACTGTTTGTATGTTTGTGGCACAGACCATACAACAAGTACTGTTTGTATGTTTGTGCCACAGACCATACAACAAGTACTGTTTGTATGTTTGTGGCACAGACCATACAACAAGTACTGTTTGTATGTTTGTGCCACAGGCCATACAACAAGTACTGTTTGTATGTTTGTGCCACAGACCATACAACAAGTACTGTTTGTATGTTTGTGCCACAGACCATACAACAACTACTGTTTGTATGTTTGTGGCACAGACCATACAACAAGTACTGTTTGTATGTTTGTGGCACAGACCATACAACAAGTACTGTTTGTATGTTTGTGGCACAGACCATACAACAAGTACTGTTTGTATGTTTGTGGCACAGACCATACAACAAGTACTGTTTGTATGTTTGTGCCACAGGCCATACAACAAGTACTGTTTGTATGTTTGTGCCACAGACCATACAACAAGTACTGTTTGTATGTTTGTGCCACAGACCATACAACAAGTACTGTTTGTATGTTTGTGGCACAGACCATACAACAAGTACTGTTTGTATGTTTGTGGCACAGACCATACAACAAGTACTGTTTGTATGTTTGTGGCACAGACCATACAACAAGTACTGTTTGTATGTTTGTGCCACAGACCATACAACAAGTACTGTTTGTATGTTTGTGGCACAGACCATACAACAAGTACTGCTTGTATGTTTGTGGCACAGACCATACAACAAGTACTGTTTGTATGTTTGTGCCACAGACCATACAACAAGTACTGTTTGTATGTTTGTGGCACAGACCATACAACAAGTACTGTTTGTATGTTTGTGCCACAGACCATACAACAAGTACTGTTTGTATGTTTGTGGCACAGACCATACAACAAGTACTGTTTGTATGTTTGTGGCACAGACCATACAACAAGTACTGTTTGTATGTTTGTGCCACAGACCAAACAACAAGTACTGTTTGTATGTTTGTGGCACAGACCATACAACAAGTACTGTTTGTATGTTTGTGGCACAGACCATACAACAAGTACTGTTTGTATGTTTGTGCCACAGACCATACAACAAGTACTGTTTGTATGTTTGTGGCACAGACCATACAACAAGTACTGTTTGTATGTTTGTGCCACAGACCATACAACAAGTACTGTTTGTATGTTTGTGGCACAGACCATACAACAAGTACTGTTTGTATGTTTGTGGCACAGACCATACAACAAGTACTGTTTGTATGTTTGTGCCACAGACCATACAACAAGTACTGTTTGTATGTTTGTGCCACAGACCATACAACAAGTACTGTTTGTATGTTTGTGCCACAGACCATACAACAAGTACTGTTTGTATGTTTGTGCCACAGACCATACAACAAGTACTGTTTGTATGTTTGTGGCACAGACCATACAACAAGTACTGTTTGTATGTTTGTGGCACAGACCATACAACAAGTACTGTTTGTATGTTTGTGCCACAGACCATACAACAAGTACTGTTTGTATGTTTGTGCCACAGACCATACAACAAGTACTGTTTGTATGTTTGTGCCACAGACCAGACAACAAGTACTGTTTGTATGTTTGTGCCACAGACCATACAACAAGTACTGTTTGTATGTTTGTGGCACAGACCATACAACAAGTACTGTTTGTATGTTTGTGCCACAGACCATACAACAAGTACTGTTTGTATGTTTGTGGCACAGACCATACAACAAGTACTGTTTGTATGTTTGTGGCACAGACCATACAACAAGTACTGTTTGTATGTTTGTGCCACAGACCATACAACAAGTACTGTTTGTATGTTTGTGGCACAGACCATACAACAAGTACTGTTTGTATGTTTGTGCCACAGACCATACAACAAGTACTGTTTGTATGTTTGTGGCACAGACCATACAACAAGTACTGTTTGTATGTTTGTGCCACAGACCATACAACAAGTACTGTTTGTATGTTTGTGGCACAGACCATACAACAAGTACTGTTTGTATGTTTGTGGCACAGACCATACAACAAGTACTGTTTGTATGTTTGTGCCACAGACCATACAACAAGTACTGTTTGTATGTTTGTGCCACAGACCATACAACAAGTACTGTTTGTATGTTTGTGGCACAGACCAGACAACAAGTACTGTTTGTATGTTTGTGGCACAGACCATACAACAAGTACTGTTTGTATGTTTGTGCCACAGACCATACAACAAGTACTGTTTGTATGTTTGTGGCACAGACCATACAACAAGTACTGTTTGTATGTTTGTGGCACAGACCATACAACAAGTACTGTTTGTATGTTTGTGCCACAGACCATACAACAAGTACTGTTTGTATGTTTGTGCCACAGACCAGACAACAAGTACTGTTTGTATGTTTGTGGCACAGACCATACAACAAGTACTGTTTGTATGTTTGTGGCACAGACCATACAACAAGTACTGTTTGTATGTTTGTGGCACAGACCATACAACAAGTACTGTTTGTATGTTTGTGCCACAGACCATACAACAAGTACTGTTTGTATGTTTGTGGCACAGACCATACAACAAGTACTGTTTGTATGTTTGTGCCACAGACCATACAACAAGTACTGTTTGTATGTTTGTGGCACAGACCATACAACAAGTACTGTTTGTATGTTTGTGCCACAGACCATACAACAAGTACTGTTTGTATGTTTGTGCCACAGACCAGACAACAAGTACTGTTTGTATGTTTGTGCCACAGACCATACAACAAGTACTGTTTGTATGTTTGTGGCACAGACCATACAACAAGTACTGTTTGTATGTTTGTGGCACAGACCATACAACAAGTACTGTTTGTATGTTTGTGGCACAGACCATACAACAAGTACTGTTTGTATGTTTGTGGCACAGACCATACAACAAGTACTGTTTGTATGTTTGTGCCACAGACCATACAACAAGTACTGTTTGTATGTTTGTGCCACAGACCATACAACAAGTACTGTTTGTATGTTTGTGCCACAGACCATACAACAAGTACTGTTTGTATGTTTGTGCCACAGACCATACAACCAAGTACTGTTTGTATGTTTGTGCCACAGGCCATACAACAAGTACTGTTTGTATGTTTGTGGCACAGACCATACAACAAGTACTGTTTGTATGTTTGTGCCACAGACCATACAACAAGTACTGTTTGTATGTTTGTGGCACAGACCATACAACAAGTACTGTTTGTATGTTTGTGCCACAGGCCATACAACAAGTACTGTTTGTATGTTTGTGCCACAGACCATACAACAAGTACTGTTTGTATGTTTGTGCCACAGACCATACAACAAGTACTGTTTGTATGTTTGTGGCACAGACCATACAACAAGTACTGTTTGTATG
Organism: Agriphila straminella; assembly: GCA_950108535.1. Taxonomy (NCBI): domain Eukaryota; kingdom Metazoa; phylum Arthropoda; class Insecta; order Lepidoptera; family Crambidae; genus Agriphila; species Agriphila straminella. The sequence goes on along the minus strand of OX467327.1, from coordinate 11,061,490 downwards.
TTTGTGGCACAGACCATACAACAAGTACTGTTTGTATGTTTGTGGCACAGACCATACAACAAGTACTGTTTGTATGTTTGTGGCACAGACCATACAACAAGTACTGTTTGTATGTTTGTGCCACAGGCCCATACAACAAGTACTGTTTGTATGTTTGTGCACAGACCATACAACAAGTACTGTTTGTATGTTTGTGCCACAGACCATACAACAAGTACTGTTTGTATGTTTGTGGCACAGACCATACAACAAGTACTGTTTGTATGTTTGTGCCACAGACCATACAACAAGTACTGTTTGTATGTTTGTGGCACAGACCATACAACAAGTACTGTTTGTATGTTTGTGCCACAGACCATACAACAAGTACTGTTTGTATGTTTGTGGCACAGACCATACAACAAGTACTGTTTGTATGTTTGTGGCACAGACCATACAACAAGTACTGTTTGTATGTTTGTGCCACAGACCATACAACAAGTACTGTTTGTATGTTTGTGGCACAGACCATACAACAAGTACTGTTTGTATGTTTGTGGCCACAGACCATACAACAAGTACTGTTTGTATGTTTGTGGCACAGACCATACAACAAGTACTGTTTGTATGTTTGTGGCACAGACCATACAACAAGTACTGTTTGTATGTTTGTGCCACAGACCATACAACAAGTACTGTTTGTATGTTTGTGGCACAGACCATACAACAAGTACTGTTTGTATGTTTGTGGCACAGACCATACAACAAGTACTGTTTGTATGTTTGTGGCACAGACCATACAACAAGTACTGTTTGTATGTTTGTGCCACAGACCATACAACAAGTACTGTTTGTATGTTTGTGGCACAGACCATACAACAAGTACTGTTTGTATGTTTGTGGCCACAGACCATACAACAAGTACTGTTTGTATGTTTGTGGCACAGACCATACAACAAGTACTGTTTGTATGTTTGTGGCACAGACCATACAACAAGTACTGTTTGTATGTTTGTGCCACAGACCATACAACAAGTACTGTTTGTATGTTTGTGCCACAGACCATACAACAAGTACTGTTTGTATGTTTGTGCCACAGACCATACAACAAGTACTGTTTGTATGTTTGTGCCACAGACCATACAACAAGTACTGTTTGTATGTTTGTGGCACAGACCATACAACAAGTACTGTTTGTATGTTTGTGGCACAGACCATACAACAAGTTACTGTTTGTATGTTTGTGCCACAGACCATACAACAAGTACTGTTTGTATGTTTGTGCCACAGACCATACAACAAGTACTGTTTGTATGTTTGTGCCACAGACCAGACAACAAGTACTGTTTGTATGTTTGTGCCACAGACCATACAACAAGTACTGTTTGTATGTTTGTGGCACAGACCATACAACAAGTACTGTTTGTATGTTTGTGCCACAGACCATACAACAAGTACTGTTTGTATGTTTGTGGCACAGACCATACAACAAGTACTGTTTGTATGTTTGTGGCACAGACCATACAACAAGTACTGTTTGTATGTTTGTGCCACAGGACCATACAACAAGTACTGTTTGTATGTTTGTGGCACAGACCATACAACAAGTACTGTTTGTATGTTTGTGGCACAGACCATACAACAAGTACTGTTTGTATGTTTGTGCACAGACCATACAACAAGTACTGTTTGTATGTTTGTGGCACAGACCATACAACAAGTACTGTTTGTATGTTTGTGCACAGACCATACAACAAGTACTGTTTGTATGTTTGTGGCACAGACCATACAACAAGTACTGTTTGTATGTTTGTGGCACAGACCATACAACAAGTACTGTTTGTATGTTTGTGCCACAGACCATACAACAAGTACTGTTTGTATGTTTGTGCCACAGACCATACAACAAGTACTGTTTGTATGTTTGTGGCACAGACCAGACAACAAGTACTGTTTGTATGTTTGTGGCACAGACCATACAACAAGTACTGTTTGTATGTTTGTGCCACAGACCATACAACAAGTACTGTTTGTATGTTTGTGGCACAGACCATACAACAAGTACTGTTTGTATGTTTGTGCCACAGACCATACAACAAGTACTGTTTGTATGTTTGTGGCACAGACCATACAACAAGTACTGTTTGTATGTTTGTGGCACAGACCATACAACAAGTACTGTTTGTATGTTTGTGCCACAGACCATACAACAAGTACTGTTTGTATGTTTGTGGCACAGACCATACAACAAGTACTGTTTGTATGTTTGTGCCACAGACCATACAACAAGTACTGTTTGTATGTTTGTGGCACAGACCATACAACAAGTACTGTTTGTATGTTTGTGGCACAGACCATACAACAAGTACTGTTTGTATGTTTGTGCCACAGACCATACAACAAGTACTGTTTGTATGTTTGTGCCACAGACCATACAACAAGTACTGTTTGTATGTTTGTGGCACAGACCATACAACAAGTACTGTTTGTATGTTTGTGCCACAGACCATACAACAAGTACTGTTTGTATGTTTGTGCCACAGACCATACAACAAGTACTGTTTGTATGTTTGTGGCACAGACCATACAACAAGTACTGTTTGTATGTTTGTGCCACAGACCATACAACAAGTACTGTTTGTATGTTTGTGCCACAGACCAGACAACAAGTACTGTTTGTATGTTTGTGGCACAGACCATACAACAAGTACTGTTTGTATGTTTGTGCCACAGACCATACAACAAGTACTGTTTGTATGTTTGTGGCACAGACCATACAACAAGTACTGTTTGTATGTTTGTGGCACAGACCATACAACAAGTACTGTTTGTATGTTTGTGGCACAGACCATACAACAAGTACTGTTTGTATGTTTGTGGCACAGACCATACAACAAGTACTGTTTGTATGTTTGTGCCACAGACCATACAACAAGTACTGTTTGTATGTTTGTGCCACAGACCAGACAACAAGTACTGTTTGTATGTTTGTGGCACAGACCATACAACAAGTACTGTTTGTATGTTTGTGGCACAGACCATACAACAAGTACTGTTTGTATGTTTGTGGCACAGACCATACAACAAGTACTGTTTGTATGTTTGTGGCACAGACCATACAACAAGTACTGTTTGTATGTTTGTGCCACAGACCATACAACAAGTACTGTTTGTATGTTTGTGGCACAGACCATACAACAAGTACTGTTTGTATGTTTGTGCCACAGACCATACAACAAGTACTGTTTGTATGTTTGTGGCACAGACCATACAACAAGTACTGTTTGTATGTTTGTGCCACAGACCATACAACAAGTACTGTTTGTATGTTTGTGCCACAGACCAGACAACAAGTACTGTTTGTATGTTTGTGCCACAGACCATACAACAAGTACTGTTTGTATGTTTGTGGCACAGACCATACAACAAGTACTGTTTGTATGTTTGTGGCACAGACCATACAACAAGTACTGTTTGTATGTTTGTGCCACAGACCATACAACAAGTACTGTTTGTATGTTTGTGCCACAGACCATACAACAAGTACTGTTTGTATGTTTGTGCCACAGACCATACAACAAGTACTGTTTGTATGTTTGTGCCACAGACCATACAACAAGTACTGTTTGTATGTTTGTGCCACAGACCATACAACAAGTACTGTTTGTATGTTTGTGCCACAGACCATACAACAAGTACTGTTTGTATGTTTGTGGCACAGACCATACAACAAGTACTGTTTGTATGTTTGTGGCACAGACCATACAACAAGTACTGTTTGTATGTTTGTGGCACAGACCATACAACAAGTACTGTTTGTATGTTTGTGGCACAGACCATACAACAAGTACTGTTTGTATGTTTGTGCCACAGACCATACAACAAGTACTGTTTGTATGTTTGTGGCACAGACCATACAACAAGTACTGTTTGTATGTTTGTGCCACAGACCATACAACAAGTACTGTTTGTATGTTTGTGCCACAGACCATACAACAAGTACTGTTTGTATGTTTGTGCCACAGACCATACAACAAGTACTGTTTGTATGTTTGTGGCACAGACCATACAACAAGTACTGTTTGTATGTTTGTGCCACAGACCATACAACAAGTACTGTTTGTATGTTTGTGCCACAGACCATACAACAAGTACTGTTTGTATGTTTGTGCCACAGACCATACAACAAGTACTGTTTGTATGTTTGTGGCACAGACCAGACAACAAGTACTGTTTGTATGTTTGTGCCACAGACCATACAACAAGTACTGTTTGTATGTTTGTGGCACAGACCATACAACAAGTACTGTTTGTATGTTTGTGCCACAGACCAGACAACAAGTACTGTTTGTATGTTTGTGGCACAGACCATACAACAAGTACTGTTTGTATGTTTGTGGCACAGACCATACAACAAGTACTGTTTGTATGTTTGTGCCACAGACCAGACAACAAGTACTGTTTGTATGTTTGTGCCACAGACCATACAACAAGTACTGTTTGTATGTTTGTGCCACAGACCATACAACAAGTACTGTTTGTATGTTTGTGCCACAGACCATACAACAAGTACTGTTTGTATGTTTGTGCCACAGACCATACAACAAGTACTGTTTGTATGTTTGTGGCACAGACCATACAACAAGTACTGTTTGTATGTTTGTGCCACAGACCATACAACAAGTACTGTTTGTATGTTTGTGCCACAGACCATACAACAAGTACTGTTTGTATGTTTGTGCCACAGACCATACAACAAGTACTGTTTGTATGTTTGTGGCACAGGCCATACAACAAGTACTGTTTGTATGTTTGTGGCACAGACCATACAACAAGTACTGTTTGTATGTTTGTGCCACAGACCATACAACAAGTACTGTTTGTATGTTTGTGGCACAGACCATACAACAAGTACTGTTTGTATGTTTGTGCCACAGACCATACAACAAGTACTGTTTGTATGTTTGTGGCACAGACCATACAACAAGTACTGTTTGTATGTTTGTGGCACAGACCATACAACAAGTACTGTTTGTATGTTTGTGGCACAGACCATACAACAAGTACTGTTTGTATGTTTGTGGCACAGACCAGACAACAAGTACTGTTTGTATGTTTGTGCCACAGACCATACAACAAGTACTGTTTGTATGTTTGTGCCACAGACCAGACAACAAGTACTGTTTGTATGTTTGTGCCACAGACCATACAACAAGTACTGTTTGTATGTTTGTGCCACAGACCATACAACAAGTACTGTTTGTATGTTTGTGGCACAGACCATACAACAAGTACTGTTTGTATGTTTGTGGCACAGACCATACAACAAGTACTGTTTGTATGTTTGTGCCACAGACCATACAACAAGTACTGTTTGTATGTTTGTGGCACAGACCATACAACAAGTACTGTTTGTATGTTTGTGCCACAGACCATACAACAAGTACTGTTTGTATGTTTGTGCCACAGACCAGACAACAAGTACTGTTTGTATGTTTGTGCCACAGACCATACAACAAGTACTGTTTGTATGTTTGTGCCACAGACCAGACAACAAGTACTGTTTGTATGTTTGTGCCACAGACCATACAACAAGTACTGTTTGTATGTTTGTGCCACAGACCATACAACAAGTACTGTTTGTATGTTTGTGCCACAGACCATACAACAAGTACTGTTTGTATGTTTGTGCCACAGACCATACAACAAGTACTGTTTGTATGTTTGTGGCACAGACCATACAACAAGTACTGTTTGTATGTTTGTGCCACAGACCATACAACAAGTACTGTTTGTATGTTTGTGGCACAGACCATACAACAAGTACTGTTTGTATGTTTGTGCCACAGACCATACAACAAGTACTGTTTGTATGTTTGTGGCACAGACCATACAACAAGTACTGTTTATATGTTTGTGCCACAGACCAGACAACAAGTACTGTTTGTATGTTTGTGCCACAGACCGTGCAATAAGTACTGTTTGTATGTTTGTGCCACAGACCATACAACAAGTACTGTTTGTATGTTTGTGCCACAGACCATACAACAAGTACTGTTTGTATGTTTGTGGCACAGACCATACAACAAGTACTGTTTATATGTTTGTGCCACAGACCAGACAACAAGTACTGTTTGTATGTTTGTGCCACAGACCGTGCAATAAGTACTGTTTGTATGTTTGTGCCACAGACCATACAACAAGTACTGTTTGTATGTTTGTGCCACAGACCATACAACAAGTACTGTTTGTATGTTTGTGCCACAGACCATACAACAAGTACTGTTTGTATGTTTGTGGCACAGACCATACAACAAGTACTGTTTGTATGTTTGTGGCACAGACCATACAACAAGTACTGTTTGTATGTTTGTGCCACAGACCATACAACAAGTACTGTTTGTATGTTTGTGCCACAGACCATACAACAAGTACTGTTTGTATGTTTGTGCCACAGACCATACAACAAGTACTGTTTGTATGTTTGTGCCACAGACCAGACAACAAGTACTGTTTGTATGTTTGTGCCACAGACCAGACAACAAGTACTGTTTGTATGTTTGTGCCACAGACCATACAACAAGTACTGTTTGTATGTTTGTGCCACAGACCATACAACAAGTACTGTTTGTATGTTTGTGCCACAGACCATACAACAAGTACTGTTTGTATGTTTGTGCCACAGACCAGACAACAAGTACTGTTTGTATGTTTGTGCCACAGACCATACAACAAGTACTGTTTGTATGTTTGTGCCACAGACCAGACAACAAGTACTGTTTGTATGTTTGTGCCACAGACCAGACAACAAGTACTGTTTGTATGTTTGTGCCACAGACCAGACAACAAGTACTGTTTGTATGTTTGTGCCACAGACCATACAACAAGTACTGTTTGTATGTTTGTGCCACAGACCAGACAACAAGTACTGTTTGTATGTTTGTGCCACAGACCAGACAACAAGTACTGTTTGTATGTTTGTGCCACAGACCAGACAACAAGTACTGTTTGTATGTTTGTGCCACAGACCAGACAACAAGTACTGTTTGTATGTTTGTGCCACAGACCGTGCAATAAGTACTGTTTGTATGTATATTTTTTTTTATTTGAACTGCTTATTTAAAGCCAAAAGTACTTACCTGTAAGGCATAAAAAACAAATAAAGAATTATTGCAGACACATTATTTGCGACAAAGTCGCTCGTCTACCCCGCGTCTAATTATTAGCAATGTTTCGGAGCCCTCGTACTATTAATATCGACTATAAACTGCAGATTACTTGATTTGAATAACAAGTAAGTATTTGCTAATAATGAACCAAAGCTAAACTTTATAGTAATGGCTTAGAATAATAACATCTAGAAGCCGTGTCCTCGTATGCAAAGTGAGCCAACTAATACTAAGCCAGAATGGCTTAGTTTTCAGATTTTACGTTACCTAATCGTAACTAAAATCCAATAATATAGTAACTAATCTAATAAATGTAGGAAAATCGAAACTGTTTTGTACTTATTCGGTATGATTAGGTAATAATGGAGAGTAAAAATCTGAAAGCGGGGCCATTTTGGCTGTTTTAGTTGACTCACTTTTGACAGTGCGCTTTGTAGAGAACTATCGTTCTAGGTGTTATTGTTTTAAGAGTAATGGTAACTTTTAGTGACTTTAGAGCGGCAGTTTTTTTATCACATTTTTTATTAAACACGTCGATTTACATGCTTCCAGTACGAGGAAAGTGTCGCGCGGGGGGTGCTACTGGAAAGCGATGATTCCAGTTGAAAGGCTACTAGAACGTTACTCTCTTTAGTCATAAGACGACCGTTTACATGTTTCAACTAAAAAACTCTCCTAAAACACTCTACTAAAGACTAAGATAATGTAAACCAGTATTTATAGTGGATTGGATTGCAGTGTACCTACGCCTTTACTTCTAAAATAACCTTTTGAAAAGTTTGTATGAAGACAATAATATAAGGTACCTACGGTACGGTTTAACCAAACCAAGTACCCTGTGATTACGAAGGTTAAGCAACTTTCGCAAGAGTCGGTAATGGGATGGGTGACCAAAAATTTTTTATCTCGAGTTTTCGTGCTCCGAAAGGCACGTTAAGCCGTTCGTCCCGGCTGCATTTGCAGTCTTAAACACCCACCAATCCACATTGGGCCCGCGTGGTGGCTTATGGCCCATCCTCTTTATCCACCCACAGGGAAGACCTGTGCCTGTGCCCCAGCAGTGGGGACATTAAAAATGTCTGATGTCGAGATCAATAGAGAATAAGAGATGATATTAATAAATAATTTATTATAAATCGATTGAAAGGTACCCAATAGTACATTATAACCCGAAACAGGCAAAAACAAGTCAACTCTGTCCCTTCCAAGTAGTTTGGCAATAACTTGTTATATTTATACGGTTACAATCAGGGTTGCCAACCTACATATAAAATTGTAACACGCCGATGTCCGTACATTGAAGATATTTAAGAAAAACAAAAAGGGGCCTATTAAGAGTATAAGAAAGCCAAAACAATTATTTTTTGAATTTTTTGTCCGTCTGTTTGTCTGTTGGTTGTACGCGCATCAAGTAAAAACAGCTGCACTTAGTTAGATGCGGTGTTCACCGTTGTATTTTCTGTGAGTAACTTAAAAGCGACCCAACCTGGGCAAATGGCCTATTGTAATACTTAAATTGATATTCGTCTTCTCCACTAAAGATTACCTTCACACAAACCGCTTTTATAGCGTTCGATTGTATTAGAGATAATTTTAAGAAAACTACTGCTGTGTAAACTAGATAGGTACTTAGCTTCCTACCATAGTAACTTAAGAGAAGGTAATCCTTAGTAAAATTCCAAATTAAACAAAACAAGTTTTGAGACAATTCCTATCTTTCATTTCTGTCCCAGTATCAATTTAGTTATTTAGGCATAGCGTTCACTCGAACATTCATTTTGACCCTATATTCACAACTTTTATATTCACCACTAAAAACAACAGTTTTCAATCTAGAAAAAAATGCAAGTTTTCGATGGCGCCCAACGTGGGGCACGAACCCACGACCCTGAGATTAGACCCTAGTCTCATGCTCTACCGACTGAGCTAGCCGGGCTCATGCATGTTTCATCTTGATACGCCAACTAAAAGACTTCGTCGGCGCGGAGCGTTAGAGGACATTTACATGGGTCGATTTTCTGGTCGATTGAATCAACTAGCTTTTTATCGACAATCGCTAAAATCGAATCGCCACCTTTAAACAGGTTTTGCATGATGAGTAGATTAGTAAAAACGTGAAACCGTAATAAATAGACAAAAGATTTTTATTTTCTAACCGATAACCATTCGCATTTTTAACCGACATCCAAAAAAGGAGGAGGTTCTCTGTTCGTCTGTATATTTGTTTTTTTTGTGTATGTCCACCGATTACTCGAAGACGGCTGGACCGATTGAAATGATTCAAACATTAGGTAAACTCCCAAGTTCAAGTACTTTTCAAGTAATCTTGAAAAAAGCACGAAAATAGGTATTGTAAGGATTAGTATGATAGTTAGGATTTAAAAATACTTAAGTAGGTACCTATATAAGATTTTGTCTATTATTTTCACTTGAAGATTGAGATATTAGTATTTACTTCAAATCACTCAATGGTATAGGTGTATAATGTTATTAATTTAATTGTACTTTTTTGTAAATGGCAACCTTGATCACAGTGGCCACTGAATAGTTGTAACTACGGGCCCACCGCCGCGGGACAACTTGGGACTACTTACTACTTGTTGGGACATGTTCTAAGGTAACAGGCGGAGCGGGTTCATAAATGTTCGTTGAAGCAATTTTGTTTTGGAAATCAAATAGGCAAGTGCTCGCCAGCTATCAAGGTTGTAAACTTGTAAAAATTTTCATGTAAATTTTACTTGTAGCTTGTAAGTTTTGTTAAACAGGGCACAGGTCGCAAAATTGTCTCATAAACTAAGAGTTCATAGTTAAAAAGAAACAGCTTCATAAATCTCAATAAGTAAATATGGTGAGTTAAAAAAATTGACATAATGGGGATACAATTACAATATCTGGGCCAGGGCAGGGCATTAGTAAAGTTTGGGAATCGCTAGCTTTGGGAGTTTGCTTCCCTCAAGCTGACGACGTTTTTTTTTTTATTTAAATAAATTTTACATTTTTATCTTAGTCTAAATAGTGCAACAAAAACCAGAAAGGTTTATTCGTACACTACACATTCGTCACTGATATCCATGAATGTAGGTAGGTATACAGACACAGTTACAAGTTAGTTACAATTATTATTTTCCAAGCATCATCGAAACATAAAAGTATGCGACAAACAAGCTAGGCTGGCGCATGGTGTGCGGAAACAGGACAAAAATACACACACATGTGCAGTTCGACAAAAGATGGCAGTCGACAGAGCTATTGTATGATTGAAAGTACTTTGGTAATTAGTTGGTATTTATTTTGATTTTTTATTTTGGAAATTTGGATTTTTTTAATGTTATTATTTCTAATAAAACAAATTTGCAAATCATGCCTCTTGATTTCATTGGATATTAAGCGCACCGGTAACGATCAGTTGCGATTGTCAATCATTTGTTACGTCATTGACGCCCATTGATGCAAAAATTGATCGTTTACGCGTGCAATTGAAGCGATTGTCAATGAGGGGTTTTCAAATTGACATTTTAAAAAAAGAAAAGTAGCTATTTGCCTCACTAGATGGCGTTGATGGTAAGAGGTGAGTCAAAATTGGCTTTTAAAAATAAACGGCCTACCAAAGAGTACCAAAGAAGAAAGTAAGCATGTACTGCATTGACCTCTATTATACAAGGAGGTCAGTTACATCTACCTGAGTACTTTTCGAAGCGTAGTAAAAAATACTTTGAATCCCCTATTTTTTTCAACGCCATCTATCGAGCCTACAGATTTTTGTCATTTTGTAAAGCCCTCATTGCTCTCACAATGGCATTGACGAAAAAATTTATCGTTACCAGGGCGGACTTTATTCCAACCCCGCCGCCCTCCCATGGCTCGCGCCGCCCGCCCTCTCCCCCGGGCCGTGCGACCGATGTTTTTATCCGCCTCTGCGGCTGATAATAGGCTGACTGCCGATAATACGATACATACTGTATTATTACAGGCACGTTTTTCTGAAACTGAAAGAAAAGTATAGTGGAGATCAAATGCCTATCATTTCGGACTATTAGGAAAAATGCCCCCCCCATACTCAAATGGCCAACAGTCTATGCGTTTGAACGCTACGTTTACTATTAAAGCTTTAAAATAAATAGTAATAAGTAGTATATAGTATAGCTAATGTAGGTGTATTTATTTATTTATATATTGTAGGTCCTATATTTTAGACTTTAAATTGACAGTTTTTCTTATTTAATTTTTGCACTTTATGTCACCCGCTTAACATTGATATCTCGAACACGTTCTCAGGTTGGCTGGAAGAGATCTCTTTTAGAGATAAGTCCTCCATTGTGTACACATATCTCAATTTATTTTTGTGTAACTGTTTTTATGAGTGCAATAAAGAGAATAATAAACTATAAAAATCCTTCAATTCCATACAATACATAAAATTCTGTGATTTACATAAGTTTGCGACATGTCATTTAATCGTCTATTGCTCATATAGGTACAGGGTTATTTGTAAAACAGCAACAACCTCGCAGGAGTAGATTACTAACATCATAAACAACAACGTATGTTCTACGACTTTTGATGATTCGTTAGATTTTACTTTCATACAAAAAATATATATAAATTTTATTTACCGTTCGTATGTTCATAACTCGGTGCCTGGTGCGCGCGACCCGCCCGCCCCGCTCGCCCCGCTGCCATCCATAGACGTAAAAAGTGTAGAACAGTACAATAAAAACTTGAAAATTCATTTTTGGTGAATGTATTGAGTTATGATAAAAGTCGTAGAACAAATGTTGTTTACATGGGCGTAGCCACGGTGGGGCAGGGTGGGGCCCTTGCCCCACCCTGGCATTGACCCTTTTTCCTTAGAATCATAACAAAGCGCACTGTCAAAAGTGAGGCAATTAAACAGTCATAATGGTGCCGTTTATAGATTTTTATTGTCCATTATTATTATACATAATCATACCTAATAAGGTACATAACAGTTTTAATTTCCCTACCTTTAGGAGATTAGTTATTAGTTACTATATTATTGGATTTTAGTTACGATTAGGTAACGTATGAAAGATTTAAATCTGAAAACTAAGCCATTTTGGCTTAGTATTAGTTGCCTCACTTTGCATACGAGGACACGGCTTCTAAAGGAATTTTTCGAACTTCCAAATGTCCGAAAAGCTAATCGAGTTGTATACCTATGTCCATCAGCCATTTTTGATGTCCCCACTGCTGGGGCACAGGCCTTCCTTATGGGTGGTAAGGAGGATGAGCCATAACCCACCACGCGGGCCCAAAGCGGATGCACGACTGCAAATGCAGCCGGGACCAACGGCTTAACGTGCCTTCCGAAGCACGGAGGAGCTCGAGATAATAAAATTTTGGTCACCCATCCCATGAGCGACCCTTGCGAACGTTGCTTAACCTCCGTAATCGCTGGGCCAGGCGCTAAACCACTGCGCCACCGGGCTCCTTATATTATGAAAAGTTGTTTTTTTCTATTTTCGGAAAAGTCGTTGAACAAAATATGAGTGGTTGTTTATGATGTTGGTAATCTACACCTGCGAGGTTGTTAGTGTTTTACATATAACCCCTAAAACAGGGTTATTTGTTAAACACCAACACCAACACACTGGTAAGGGGGCAGGATATAAAAGTGCTTATAATTCAATGAATCAGTCAGAAAAAGAAATTGCCTTCAAGTATGATTTAGAAACGGGTGTAATCAGTGGAAGGGCCAAATTACCGGGACATTAGTGCATAGTGCACGTACATCCGGCGAGTGAAAATTGCTATGAGCACAGAAAATAATTATACCTACCTACTCTGAGAAAACATCACAGGTACCTACTGCAGTTGTAGTAGAAATAATAAAACCGTAAACAAAAACGCACGGCGTGCGATAAAATCAACTTTCCGCACGCTGCCGCTGTACCGTCATCTATGGCACACATTTTCGAAGTAACTGAAAATAGTACATTATGAGACAAGTTAGCTTAGGTTGCTCAGCAAGAGCTCACGAGTTTCATACGACGTTTTTCAACACATTTGCGAGGAAAAAACAATAGTAGATTGTTATACAAGACGCTAAAATGACCCATTGCATACGAGGTAGTTTTATTCCCGAGCTTTAGCGAGGGAATAAATAGAAACCGAGTTACAATGGGTTTTAGCGTCGTGTGTTACACTATACTTTTCACTACAATTGCGAGAAAATAAAATACAATATAAAATAGATTATACCTAAATATTTCCGTACACGAATCCACTCGTCTTTCTATCCTCCACTTCATAAACTTTTTGTACAGTATTTAAATAAATGATTTGTGCTTGACGGCAAAAGATTAAAATTATTTCTTTCCTATTACAGTCACACAATTCAATCAGTTTGTAATTATAGAAAAATTCTAAAGTTTTCGCGCCATGGTATCATTTTTTAAATTCTGCTGTAGCAGCTAAGCTTAGAGTAAGACGCGTTTCTGTAGCCGCGATGCTCGAAGCAGCTAAGCAACACAAATACGCATTCTACGATTCACTCTGTGCACAGAGTATAAAGAGATGCTTTTAGTTCCATTTTCAAAAATAAGAATGAGAAACAGTATCAAGTCGAGCGAGTATTTATTCGTGATTATGAATAAAGACTTTTTCGTTTCAGTAGGCTCATTGGTAATAGACAAACATTAAAAAAGAAAAAACTTTTTCCCCTAGGGGTTATTATGCTATTTTATCTCGGCTCTTGTACGTTACAATGACGGACTTTTTGAGCAAGAGGAGTGAAAAGTAATTTATCACACAGCAACAAATACGACAAAAACAAAATATGATAATTATGGGAAAAGGCGCGCATGTTTTTTTTTATTTTTTTCGAACGCCCAACGCAAGAATATTTTGCGAACAAAGGGGTGAGGAGCATACAGCCTACTACTAATACTTCAAAATTATAATTTTAAGTGACAAAATGCAAATATTTTAATATTTTATAACAAAATATTGTGAATTATGAATAATTTGATACTAATATATATTTGTTTTACTTAATTAAGGTCTTACACATTTATTTATTCCAAACATGTAGGTATATGAATTTTCAGCAGCATAAAACCTCTTTGTTGTCAAAAAAAACTTACTCGCATAGAACTTGCAGTTTTTTTTTATTTATTTAATAATAAACAATGATGCAGAACATAATTTCGACCGTACAGTGTTGCAAAAATCTGCATAGATTTTTCTGCACACTGCCATTCACCATCTATAACTAAACATTACAAAAACAATCATAATATGCAGTTATATTTTTTTTTGTAAGAATTTTATCAAACTGTAAATAATTTAGTCTATTGTTTTAATTTTAATTATAGTAATAGATTAAGGAAGTGCGTTTTTAATTTGTTTTTAATATTTAATATATTTAATTCTTGTTTTAGTTCTCGAGGTAAGCCATTTATTAATTTCGGTACCTGGTACTGTAGTAATTGTTTACCATACAAATTGTTATAAGAAGAGGTTTTTAATATTATTTGCGATGCGCTGCGAGTTCGCTTATCACGCTGCATAATTGTTTGTAATTCTTTGTTGAAGAAATGATTTACCAACAACAAGTATTTAACGTGATCGTATTATATCGGTATGATGGAACAAAAAAAACTATGGCGGAACTACCGCGGTTTCGCTGGTATTGTTTCGCGGCGGAGGTGTGATACAGGCGTGAAAATACTGACATTAATATCACAGAATAATTGTTGCTTACTTTGGATTAACAAACAACACTACTACTAAACAATAATACTTTTTTTCTGATATCTCCCTTTCAACTTTCATTTTATATACATACACTTTCTCTTCTCTTTATTTATATCTTTACTATTGTCCTTCTAGTATTTTTGCACCCAATCCCCTCTTTCCTCTTCCCCTTAATATTTTTCTACTCAAGGTTGCCTGGAAGAGACTGCTACGTAGCAGTAAGGCCGCCTTTTGTGTACTTGTCCATGTTTATTGTTTGCTCCTATGTAATGTCTTTGTCTAGTGTGCAATAAAGCGTTTTTATTGTTATTATTATTATTAACAAGCCGCCGCGCGCCGGCCGATTCTAAAATGCATCCTGTTCAAATATAACCTACTGTCGTCGTCCCACACCCGTTACATAAATCGCGCCGTATGCTCAGCGCAATTCTTTTCACTTTATATTACGCTAATCCGAAACGAACGGCACGCGGCGGCCATATTTTAAAGGTTATTTAAAAAAACCGGCCAAGTGCGTGTCGGGCCACGCGCCGTAGGGTTCCGTAGTTGCCTTATACAATACCATATTTAATACCACAATCATTTATCGTCTGTGGCAATAACTTTGTTTTTCACAGTGTTGGTATGAATGACAAAGTTATATTTGCGGTTTTAGAAAATATGACATATCTCGAAAACTAATTACTATATCTCGTTTAAACCAATTTTCGTTGAAAGTTTTTATTAAGATCTATAGCATATTTTTTTTTATTTATACTTACCTATTTCAAAAGTTAGAGGGGGGGGGGGACACACATTTTACCACTTTGACAGTGTTTATCTTTCAAACTGTTGACTTTGAGAAAAAAATGTCTTAGGAACCTCAATGTCATTTTTGAAGACCTATCTATAAACACCCCGCACGTATTGGTATGAAGTAAAAAAATTTTTTCAGTTTCAGTTCCATGTATGGGGAGCCCCCCTTAATCTTTATTTTATTTTATTTTTGTGTTAAAAACGTTAAGCGGTTAACAGAATACATCTACCTACTAAGTTTCAACTGTGTAATCCTAATACTTTCGGAATAAAATGGCTGTGACATACGGACGGACAGACAGACAGACAGACATGACGAATCTATAAGGGTTCCGTTTTTTGCCATTATGGCTACGGAACCCTAAAAACAGCCCTAATTACCCCTCGTGCGAAACCTGCAGATTTATGTACCCTTTTACTGAAAATAAACCAAGCAATTGTTTTATGGGGAGTATATATATTGGTTTTCATTTTAATAACGAAAAAAAATGTCGTTGCTTGCATATATATAATACAAAATTTATCTATCGAATGATTTTACGCGCGTTATAGAGGTATAAGGGTACAGAGCTTATCTTTAGCTCCTTTTATAAGCCATTCAAGTTTATGACATATCCATAAAACAGATAGAAGCGGACAGTAAAATACTACACGTAAAATAGAAATCACAATCCATATCGAACGAAAGAAGTCACAAAAACTTAATGATCTTATCAAAACTTTATAAACAAACAGTTTATCAAAACTGTTGATCAATTGGCAACAAATGCTAGATCGATTTATATCTTTTTCAACACACTTGCTCGTAAAGTGAGCCCTAATACATCGCTTTTAGGGCCATAAACCGAGCTATAACAAACGCGTGCAATAATATATAAAACACTAGTTCGTAATAGAAGTTTGAAAAATCTTAAAGCAAGTGATATCGGATTTACGGGATTTGATAACAGAATCTACGCAAACGACCACCTTTCGACCAAAAACAAAAACCTCCTTCAGCAGGCAAAAGCTAAATCGAAAGAAAAAAATTACGCATTTTGTTGGGTACGTAATTGTACAATTATGGTGCGGCGTAATGAAAAGTCCCCCGTGATACACATTACATCCGAAGATGCGTTAAACAAGATCACATGAGTGATATCCTAATCTATTGCTGTGATTACCATTTATGCATTTACTCATTAATAATAAGCTTTTTTGTGTCCCTACTTTTGTCTGTTGTATTGGAATATCAATGCGATTTTACTCGTTGTTTTAACGATAACATAATACGCGCTTCTTGTTTTTTTGCAAATTTTTTAACTCAATCAAAACATAATGCGACTGCATACTTGTTCTATCGCTACTTGCATAATCGATTGCACCTTATCTACTTGATGTTGAGAACAAACTTGTATTGCACCATTCAATGTATAGTGCACTACTCAGTTCATATCGCATTCCGGACTGGTTTAGCTTTTGGCTTTGAATCTATTTATAGTTACTTCGCGAAATACCTTCTGTTTTTAAATATAATTATTATCGATTTTATGCTACATTTATTTGAATATTTTGATGCATTTGTTATAGCTTCGTGCTGTGTTTGGTATTTAATTAAGTATATTGTACAGATGTTCATGGCTATCTCAAACCACACAATTACACGCATGTTATTTTTATGTAATTCAGTAATATTATTATGTAATATTTTTTCTACTATAGAACAATGTTATTAAACATATTTTATCAGAATGTGCGTGGTTTGAGAAGTAAAACAAACGTATTTTTGAAAAACCTACTTAACACTAATTTCGACATTGTCTGCCTCACAGAAACCTGGCTGTTGCCGGGTATTTTTGATGCGGAATTGTTCGATCCACGTTATGTAGTTTACCGAACAGATAGGAACTACGATAGTCATGGAACGACGAGGGGTGGAGGTACATTGATAGCAGTGCGTCGCGGCATTGCCGTGGACGTGCAGTCGTCATCGTCGGTACCTAATCTGTTGGATACTGAGATCACTCGCGTTAATATTACGATAGGCCAAACGCGAACGCATGAGTATAGTAAGTTATGCATCTTTTGTTGTTATTTCCTTCAAGGCGTGCACCAGGCTGCATCCCAGAACATGTTCTTTGAATTTATATCTAATTTGTCTATTGACGAACCAAATAATAAATATCTCATCGTCGGTGATTTTAATATTACTGATGCAGTTTGGGGCGTTGACCAAGGTTCCGATTTAATTTTATGTAACCCTTCATTTAATTTACTTACATCTCAATTAAACACATTCTTATGTTTTACAAACTGGTCTCAATTCAACAATGTTGTCAATGGAAATGGCCGTTGGCTCGATATAGTTTTATCTAATTTAAATTGTAAAGTGTCACGCACGAATCCATTATCACTTCCCGAGGACTCGCATCATCCTGCGTTAGCTATAGAGTGCATTACCGATGACGTCACGTGCCTTCGCGCACCGCCGCGTACTGTTCGTTTATTCTGTGCCGCGGATTATGAAGCGATTAATTGCGAGCTGGATAAGATTGACTGGTCTGAACATTTTAACGGGCGAAATATTGAATCTGCCGTTGATTGCTTTTATAAAATTTTAAACCATTTAATTGATAAATATGTTCCAACAAAACAAGTCTCGGAACACAGTTCTTTTCCTGTATGGTACACACGGTCTCTGATTAATTTATATCATAAAAAATGTAAAGCTCATATAAAGTGGAAAACTTACAATAGATTATGTGATTACAATAAATTTAGTGAACTTCGTAAGGAATTTAAGTTACTACAAGATTATAGTTATGATTCTTTTCAACTGAAGTCGGAGGCTAGTATTAAAAGGAATAGTAAGCATTTTTGGACATTCATAAAATCAAAGAAAAATGATAATTCTATCCCGGACACTATGTACCTGGATAATTCTTCTGGATCAAACGGCTCCTTAATTGCTAATCTTTTTAATACTTACTTTCAGTCGGTTTTCGAAAAGGAATCAGACCCTGTTCCCGATTGCAGGCCGGCTGGTGACTCAGATTCTTGCATAATGGGATCGGTGCACATTACACCTCAATTAGTGAAGAAATACCTTTCACGAATTGATACCAGCAAGGGGTCTGGGCCAGACGGCTGGCACCCTCTCTTGCTGAAAAGATGTTGCGGGCAGTTGGCCGAACCGCTGTCTTATTTGTTTCGGTTATCGCTATCAAGTGGAACTATGCCGACTGTCTGGAAACAGTCATTTGTAGTACCAATTTTTAAGGGTGGGGACAAGCATAATGTTCGTAATTATCGAGGTATTTCAAAACTTTCGGTTGTACCTAAACTATTTGAAAAGATAATATATGACGAGTTATACTTAGTGCTGAGACCGTTATTTATACCTCAACAACACGGTTTTATTGACAAACGGTCTACAGAGACTAATCTATGCGAATTTGTTGACCAGGTACTGGAGGGTATGGAAAAAGGTTTTCAGGTGGACGCCGTGTATACCGACTACTCGAAATGTTTTGATAAAATTTCACATGCAATATTGCTTAAAAAAATTGAGTATGTTGGTATACACGGCGACCTTCTGAGGTGGATAACATCGTACCTTCGTAATAGAACTCAGGCAGTTACAGTTAAAGGCTTTATTTCTAACTTTATACCGATACCTTCTGGTGTGCCCCAGGGCTCTCACCTCGGACCCCTACTTTTTAATATTTTTATTAATGACGTTGCACACTGTTTTAAAAATTCAAAGTTTCTTTTATTTGCTGACGATACAAAAGTATTTAAAGTTATAAGGAATATCGATGACTGTTTTAAGTTACAAGAGGATCTTGATAGACTTTGCAACTTTTGTGATGCTAACAGACTTTTCTTAAATGTCGATAAATGTTGTACTATAACTTATAGCCGGAAAAAGAAACCGTTGGAATTTGATTATCAGCTTCAAAACAAACAGGTCGTCAGGGTGTCCGAGGTTAGAGATCTGGGAGTAAAACTCGATTGTGAGCTATTGCTTTCTTTACATATAGATGATATAACAAGTAAAGCGTATAAAATGTTGGGCTTTATCTTCCGCCAAAGTGTTGATTTCAAGGATGCAAAAACTCTGATTCTGTTATACAATTGTTTTGTTAGATCTCACCTTGAATATGCTTCTACTGTGTGGAACTGTCAATACGAAGTGCATATTAATTCAATCCAAAGAATTCAAAACAAGTTTGTTAAGCGTCTAAAATATAAGTTTAAAAATTATAATACTGATGATACTTTTATTCCTTTAAGTCTAAGAAGAGAACACAGAGATATAACCTTACTGTACAAAATTTTAAATAATACTGTAGACTCACCTTACCTTTTAAGTAAAGTTTCATTTAAATGCTCAAGATCACTGCGTTCTTGTGATACGTTTTCTGTACCTTGGTGTCGTACAAAGTATGCAAAAAATCGATTTATTCCAAGAACTTTACGTATTTATAATAAGAAGTATAGTTGCATTGATATTTTCAATCTTAAATTCTCGAAATTGAAATCTGAACTCTTAAATATTGTGTAGTATAAGTATAACCTCTTAAATGTACTGATTAATTCTTGTACTCATTCGTTGTTCGTTGTTATTCAATAGTGCAAAAAACATCTTAACTCTTTAGTACGTACTTAGCGAATTCAATGTAAATTATTATAAGTGGAAACTTTTTTGGCAAATGAGTTAGTATATATTAAGTTATTGCTATGTAATGTATAAGGCTGTTTGTTTCCCAATAAAAGATAAATAAATAAATAAATAGAATTAACCCTACAAAGTTAAATTAGTACCTTACTGCAAGTTCTAGGCGAGTAAACGGCGAGTAAACAGAGCATTCCCAATTTAGCCGGGTAATACAGTTATTTTTTTTAGTAACAACAAAGAGGTTTTATGCTGTTGAAAATTCATATAGATTTTTGGAATAAATAAATGTGTAAGTCCTTAATTAAGTCAAACAATTGTTTATTATTATTAAATTATTCATAATTCACAATATTTAGTTCTAAAATATTAAAATATTTGCATTTTATCACTTAAAATTATAATTTTGAAGTAGGCTGTATGCTCCTCACCCCTTTGATCGAAATATATTCTTGCGTTGGGCGTGTGAAAAATACAAAAAAAAAACCTGCGCGCCTATTCCCATAATTGTCATATTTTGTTTTTGTCGTATTAATTATTGCTGTGTGGTAAATTACTTTGTTTTTTCCTCGCAAATGTGTTGAAAAACGTCGTATGAAACTCGTGAGCTCTTGCTTATTGCACACTCGGCTGAGTTACGCCCTCGCCTGCGGCTCGGGCTGCAACCCACAGCCTTGTGTGCAATGAGCAACCTAAGCTAACTTGTCTCATAATGTACTATTATACTACACCTGCTCGGAAAGTACCTTGATACTTTATCAAACGGTAGAAAGTACGTCATTGCATATCGAACAAATATGCGGGGAGAAAACGCATCTGAGCGGGAGAGAAAGGTGTATGAAAATCCATTTCTTACGTGGTTTTTCTTTTTTAATTTTGGGTAAGACTATGCGCCGGTAACCTAAATATCAAAAGGCAAAAAGTTATTACAGTGAGTTTTTATCTCCAAGTTCGCAAAATGACACTGGCCACTAGCTGTGTGTCGGATGGGGTCGGGCTGGCAGTGCGACCCTGCGGCGGCAGGATAAACAATTTGAAAAAAGAACATGTGAAAATTGCAGACGCCATACCATATTTTACCACTATCATTTTTCACACACATTTTACCATTTTGGCAGTGTATATCTTTCAAACGGTTGACTTTGAGAAGAAATTGTCTTACGAACCTCAATGTCATTTTTAAAGACCTATCTAAAGACACCTCGCACGTATTGGTATGAAGATTTTTTTTTCAATTTCAGTTCCATGTATAAGGAGCCCTCCCTTAATCTTATTTTTTTTTTATTTTAGTGTTAAAATCGTTAAGCGGTTAACAGAATACATCTACTTACTTAGTTTCAATGTGTAATCCTAATACTTTCGGAATAAAATGGCTGTGACACACGGTAGGGTTCCGTTTTTTGCCATTTTGGCTACGAGACCCTAAAAAAGGAAGTGTACTCCAGCAGCCCCACCCGAATTTAATAGACGTGTTTTATTATAACAATGATAATGCGTATCTAATGATTTGATTATTATTTCTTGCTTTTTAGAGGCAGGTTTTTTGAAGTCGGTTTTTTTGGTTTATAAACAATTTTTCAATGGTAAAAAGGAATGACCAAAATTTTGTGGCGTACTTCGACACAATTTTATTGTTTCTTGGAGAATTTTGTTCAGTTTAATAGACATCCTTAGGTTGATGACTAACAATAACCCTGTATACCTAAATGTTAGATAAAAAAAATACCATACAATACACTGCTCCGTTTGCAATGTAACTACAGCACGGTGACAACACAAAAAAAATCTTCTATACCTACTTATGTTTTTTTTCTTCTTCCAAACTAACCGGCCTGCCCTTCTAGCATCTGCATGACCAACTGAAACGTAATAAATCGGTAAATGTGATAATGGTTACCGATCACGTTCTGTCAAAAAACCATTTATTTTGGGTCCATTGTGTTTTTGACAGATGGGACCTCAGATGAACAACTTACAAGCTCTTTTTTTTTTTATCAAACCTCATTTAAATCCACCTTCCTATACACAGAAGTAACCGTTTTCTAATTGGAGTAGTCCCGGACGACAGCCGCGCCGCGATCAACATTCAAACATCTGACCTGACGCACTTGACCCGCGCCACAGAATATATACTGCCCGCGCTGAGCCAGTATAGTGTAGTGACTACTACGATAAAGTTTAAATAAATATTATTAGGTGTTAACTTTCACTGCTAGTGACGTCACACGGCAACCCCTATAAATACAGCTGCCATCGGAGCGTGCAGTCATTTGACGGTTGGCTGTCGTGCGTAGCGGTTGTCTGGTGATCGGCGCAATTTGCAGTAAGTCGTGACCTATTTTGGTTATTTGCTATTTTTGGTGAAGTGAAGTGTTTTATTTCGATTGTTTGCGGAATAAAGATTGATTTAAGTTGATGTCTGTGTTAAATTAAAAACTAATTAAACTACGTGTCGGTTTGTAAATTGTCTTTTTTTAATAATTTCGGCTTCTGATTCCTAAAAATATTTATTACCACGTGTTTATGAATAAATCCAACTCGGATGGGCAGCATTCGGGAAGCTTCGATATCTTCGTGTCCGATTTACCTCAGTGTCTCAAGACGAAAGTCTATGACCAGTGTGTGTTGCTAGTGATGAAACGTGGTCGCTAACTATGGGTCTCATAAAGAGACTCAAGGTCAACCAGCGCGCAATGGAGAGAGTCATGCTCGGCGTTTCCCTGCGTGATCGAATCAGAAATCAAACTGTCAACCTCAACTTTTAATGGTAATCATGGCGTAGTAGTGCTCTCAAAAAAGATACCTAGGTAAACACGGAAGATCAGCGTCGGAATGTCTGCGACACCCGACACATGCTGAGGAGGTTGCCTTTTTAGTGTCACATTCTGTAATTTAATTTAAGCATGTAATTTATTTTGTGCCGCTAAATAAATCAGTTTTCTATTCTATTCTATTCTAAATGAGGAGATCCGCAGGAGAACTAAAGTAACCGGCATCGCTCAAAGGATTGCTCAGCTGAAGTGGCAGTGGGCTGACACATAGCGAGAAGAACCGATGGCCGTTGAGACGGAAAGGTTCTGGAATGGCGACCGCGCACCGGACGGCGCTCCGTGGGTAGGCCCCCGACAAGGTGGACCGACGATCTAGTGAAGGTCGCGGGAAGCCGCTGGATGCGGGCAGCGCAGGGCCGAAGGTCGTGGAGATCGTTGGGGGAGGCCTATACCCGCAGTGGGTGTCGTGCAGCTGATATGATGATGATGATAACGTGTTTATTATTCTTTCTTTAAAAAAACATGTTTTAGGGTTCTCACTGTTAGCTAGAGGCCGGCAAGAGGCGGCTGCCAGGGGCGCAACTCCCAGGAGGGTACACTCGAGCATGCGGTAAGTTGATTTTACCGCACGCCGTGCGTTTTTGTTTACGGATTAGTACAACGTGCGGTAAGTTGATTTTACCGCACGCCGGCGCCTTGCGTTTTTGTTTACGAACGTTTTTTTTAATTTCTACTAGCTTCCGCCCGCGACTTCATCCGCGTGGACTGTAGAATAATATTGCAACCAGTTTAAAATGACCCCTTTAGTGTATGAAAACTAATACTACGGAGAGTTCAAGCTGTTTCCCTGGTTCCACCCACCTGAATTTGATGAAACATAGCTTAGATTTTAAGATGGACTTCAATCTACTAAATTGTGAAAAATCCATCAAAATTCGTTTAGCGGTTTTTGCGTAATTCGCGCACAAATATTTAGAATTTACTGTTTTATTATTATGTATAGAGATTACAATTTCAGCAGTACTATAGGTACTGCTGAAATTGTAATCTCTATGTTTTCTCGCAAATGTATTGAAAAACGTAGTATGGCATACGGTTGTTATAGTAGTTTATGATACAAGGTTGGTAAGGAGGTTTTTAAAACGAGTTGACGCTTTATAAGCCCGAGCCGCAGGCGAGAGTTTATAATCGTCGCGGGCAGAAGCTAGTAGAAATTACATAAAACGTTCGTAAACAAAAACGCACGGCGCTGGCGTGCGGTAAAATCAACTTTCCGCACGCTGTACTAATCCGTAAACAAAAACGCACGGCGTGCGGTAAAATCAACTTTCCGCACGCTCGACTGTCATCGTAAACTTACATTTTCGAGCAACTGTATTGAAAAGGTTTTTTAAAACCTCCTTACTAACCTTGTATCATAAACTACTATAAATCCACCGTACCTACACAATATCATATAAAAATATCGACTCATGTCCCCTCCCTACCGCGGTATTCCGCTTGGTTTGAAGTCAAACACTCGGTGAACGGAGGCAGTAATTAAAAACGTCGCGCTTTGGACCGCGGGCCTTGGACCACTTCGGGCCGAAAGAGGAACGGGGCCGGAAGTTGTAAGTATTGAAAGTCGAAGTTTTACTCTCTGAAACTGGCCAAAAGCACGGTGGATAAAACCATGTTGAATCAAAGTTAATAGAAATTAATTAAAAAAATCCATAAGTATCTAACCTATATTATCAATGTAAATGATTATATTGACTTACACTGAAATAAATATCCAAAACATCTTAAATCTCCATTTCGTTACGTACAGCAACACAAAGTGGAAATAGTACATTATGAGACAAGTTAGCTTATGTTGCTCATTGCACACAAGGCCGTGGGTTGCAGCCCGAGCCGCAGGCGTAACTCAGCCGAGTGTGCAATAAGCAAGAGCTCACGAGTTTCATACGACGTTTTTCAACACATTTGCGAGGAAAAAACAAAGTAATTTATCACACAGCAACAAATATGGCAAAAACAAAATATGATAATTATGGGAAAAGGCGCGCATGTTTTTTTTGGTTTTTTTTTCACACGCCCAACGCAAGAATATTTTGCGAACAAAGGGGTGAGGAGCATACAGCCTACTACTAATACTTCAAAATTATAATTTTAAGTGACAAAATGCAAATATTTTAATATTTTATAACAAAATATTATGAATTATGAATAATTTGATAATCATTATATATTTATTTAACTTAATTAAGGACTTACACATTTATTTATTCCAAAAATGTATATGAATTTTCAGCAGCATAAAACCTCTTTGTTATCAAAAAAAAATAACTGTATTACCCGGCTAAATTGGGAATGCTCTGTTTACTCGCATAGAACTTGCAGTAAGGTACTAATTTAACTTTGTCGGGTTAATTCTATTACGAACTAGTGTTTTATATATTATTGCACGCGTTTGTTATAGCTCGGTTTATGGCCCTAAAAGCGATGTATTAGGGCTCACTTTACGAGCAAGTGTGTTGAAATAGTACATTACAGCCGTGAACGGGAAGCTAGCGATTGCATTGTCGAAGCCCGAGCCGCAGGTGAGGGCTTTAATCATTCGAGGCAATGCAAGTAGCTTCCAGAACAAGGCTTGTATAGTGCTTTTCTCAAGAAATGCGAGGAAATAAAAAACTTTTCAATTGAAACTTAATTAAATTTAATTCCCGCCAGTTTTTTTTTTTGGGTGCATTCCAGCAGTTTAATCGCTCGAAGCGCCGAAAAGCAAAATGAGATTTATCATAGACAAATCCTCTGAGTAATCTTGAATTACGTGCAGCGCCATCTACCGCCGAGAAGCAAAAACCCATCTCATTTCGCTTCTCGGCGGTAGATGGCGTTGTACATAATTCAAGATTACTTAGAGGATTTGTCTCTGATAAATCTGGTACAATACAATGTAATATTTATTTATTCTTATAGTAATATACTCTGTGCGCACCATTTTTTTTATTGTATTGTTATTATAGTATACCTATTAAATAGTTTTACCTTTATAATATTAACTGTCTTGTCGTTGGCTTGCGTGCCAGAAAAAAGGAACTAAAGTTATGGCTGTATGGTGCAAATGTGCCTTTGCTTTTTTTCTTTTTGTGAACAGCTAAAACAAAAAAAAGAAGTTGCCGCAGACCACCCAGATCATCTTCGCACTGTACCTACTTCCCGCACTGGTGCTGGTGCGGGAAGTAAGTATTGAAATTCATTCCTGGCCTGAATTTTAAATTTAGAATGTGATGAACCAGACCCCCTCGGAAATGTGGAACGCCCCGCATTCCTTTTTCAAATGGAATGATAAGATTTCAGAGCATAAGTGAGAAAATATTATTTTATTACATTACGGTATTCTAGCTAATTGTCTAATTTCAAAATCTATCGCAATCGCTTTCGAGTGTAATACATCGATGCTTCTTTTTGGCACAAATTAAAACTTACTAAAGAAATGCAGCAATGTGTCACATCCATCTGTCAAATGAAAGCGATTGCGATAGATTTTTAAAATTAGACAAAAGGAGCCCGGTTTGACCCGAGATTTCCTATACGCAATGTTGTACATGGTGTGAGTGCAGTGCGTGCACGGAAAACGCGATTTGTCATGACTCTTCTGTATAACGGGTGTAACAAGACCTTCAACGAAGCTGAAGTCCACGTATTCCGCCCATCATCAGGATCATTTTTGTTCTCTAGACTATACCTGGGAAACCAATAGCTACAAAGTTATTGAAGGTCAAAGTTAAAAAAATATTTACAATTTTTTTAGGAAATCTTATTTTAATCGTTACTTCCAACTTTTTGTCCAAAGAAACATTATCAAAATTTTAAGTATTTCGTAACAAACAATGGCTTCAAAACTTCGTCACTCGATGTATCCACATAAACGCTGCCTTTCAACTCGGCCGCACGCAGCTGTGTAGCATACACTCTCAGCCTGCCTAGCATGACCGATTTATATCGCGTGATATAGCGTTTTATCACGTTTAACTGTCAAAAAGACAAAGGAGTTTGACAGTTGAGTGTCGATAAAATGCTATATCACGCGATATAAATCGGTCATGCTAGGCAGGCAGGCGCGGTCTGTTGTACGCGTTATATTGTGTGGTAATGTATGCAATGATTTTTTAAAACCAAAAATCAAAATCGTTTCCCAGCAATAATTTTGAACAGAAATGGTCCTGATGATGGGCAGAAAACGTAGACCTCGGCTTCGTTGAAGGTCTTGTTACACCCGGTATGTATACAGTCAGTAAATCAGAGCGAATTTAATTAACTTCCCTTCGTAACGTCTCCATTAAACGCCTGCTAATTGCGAACTAAAATTAATGTGTCGCGCGCGAGGCAGCCGGCGCCGACGAAATACAAAACAGGGTTTGAAAGGAGACCAAATAAAACAACATATGTCGATTTTTAACCGACTTATAGAAAAGGATGAGGTTCTCTGTTCGTCTGTATATTTGTTTTTTTTTGTGTATGTCCACCGATTACTCGAAGACGGCTGAACCGTTATTACATTAGGTAAACTTCCAGGTTGGTCCCATTTTTTAAAATTTGGAAATCGGTTCAGTACTTTTCAAGAAATCTTGAAAAAAGCACGAAAATAGTATGATTTTGTGTGAATTACCTCGATGATAATGGTCGTATCAAAAAAAATTACAACAGTAACATAAATCAAGATTTAAAAAACCACAGAAATCATGCAGTTTAGTTTTCTTTACACTATGGCAGTACCATCATGCAGTATAATGATTTTTTCCGTTTTTTGTGATTTTCCTATAAATTCTCAAAAAATAAAGCTTAGAATTTCAATGGTCTGATATTAGTATGTTTACACATAAAGGGCAGTCTATGGCTCATTGTGAGTTTGCCATTAATTACGCACAGACCGACACTCAGGCCGATTTCACACTGTAAGAAAAAATTGTTTAAAAAAACCTGAAAATAAAAACAACTTTAAAATTAAATACCTAAAAAAAGCAAGAAATAATATTCTATCCAATCATTAGTTACGCATATATCATTATAATGAAACACGTCTATTGAAGTCGGGTGGGGCTGGAGTACAACTTCCTTTTTTTCTAAAAGCCCCACCTGACTTTAATAGACGTTATTTTATTATTACAATGATAATGCGTATCTAGTGATTTGAATATTATTTCTTGCTTTTTAGAAGGTTTTTGAAGTCGGTTTTTTGTTTCTTTGTATAGGTAGGTACTTTCTGTATTAGGTAATGTAGGTATTTTATTTAGGTAGAAAAATCGGTTCAGCCAAACGTGAGATAATCGCGGAGAATCATACATACATACGGGTCAAACTGAGAACCTTTTTTTTTTGAAGTCGGTCAAAAATACTCTTCTATTTTCAAATCATTTAGTCAGTCTATGTTGTTTAATTTTGCGAACGTTTATCCCACCATTGACGAGGATTTAGGATTATTCTAGTATAGCTTACCTAACGTCACTTTTTCAGCAACAATAGTTATTTGTTATACAAGTGACCAAAATCAATTTGTGCTGCGAGTTCCGACTTTAAATAACGAACTAGCGAAGTAAGTCTAGAATTGAATCACGAGCGTAGCGAGTGATTTTAATATAGACTTCTGAGCACAGTGAGTGATTTAAAGGCACGAGGCAGAACAAAATTTTGGTCTCGTGTGAAAATACAACTTTTCACCTCTACCAGCGAGAAAATTTTCACGTGACTTTCTTAGTAAAAGCAAAAAAAGCTTAATTCAGCATTATATAAACATGTTCACTCAACTATTTTGGAGTTAGACAACTATCTTCATCGTTAGACGCTCTCATTTTTTGTAATTTATCACAAAAATAGTTTGTTTGATCAAACCTATGCTGAAATTTTTTATTCATAAAGTACCTACCTAGAATCTAGATTCCCGTCGTTTTGTTTTAAATTACTTTGTGTTTTTTTCTTATTCATTAATATCCTATCTTATTTATTTATTTATATTCATAAAACACTAATTTGATAATAAATTTCATAATTTTTTCTTATTTTATATTTATTTCATACATGCGACCTCATTTCGTCCATACTCTTTATTTCAAATTATCAACCTTCTTTTTTAACAATCCTTATTTAAAACTCCTTAGTATATCCGTGCATTTTATTTTTATACTTTTTAATCCATGTATGACACCATAAAGCACTCTATATATCCTTTTCTGACATATCAATTTTACTAAACTCATCCTTGTCACTTTATTTTTTTACCCGACTGCGGGTTATGTTTTTCGCGCGTATCTTGTAAGTATGTTTGTATGTATGTATGTATGTATGTTTGTATGTAATATTCTTTATTACCTCATATCTTTCAAACGGCTAAACGGATTTCTATGATTAGGATATCGTTAGATTTGTCTTTTCAGCCCAAGTGTTCTTAAGAAGGTGGCGTTATAAAAAAACCAACATGGCGGCTGTGCGGTGCTATTATACGTAGTGAAAAAAAAATTTTTTTTTTTAGAATACTGCAATATGGGTGTCAAATTAAAGGGCTTATTATAAGGATTTCAAAAAGGTATATCATGACCGTAAAATATAATAACTAAAAAGAGATAAATAAAAAAATAAATAAAAAAAATAAAAAACCCGCCTGCATAAAAAGACAAGTCGACTGAAAAGATGGAAACAAGATTAAATAAATATTAAAGGCAATATGTCATATTAACATGCAGTCGGAGGCATATAATTCAATCATTCATAATGTCACTTTCTTTATGCATGCCTCCGACTGCATGTTATTATGACATATTGCCTTTAATATTTATTTAATCTTGTTTCCATCTTTTTAGTCGACTTGTCTTTTTATGCAGGCAGGTTTTTTTCTTTATTATTTTAAAAGTTGGTGTTAGAAATTAAAAAAGCACTTTGCCTCACGCTCGCAGCAAAAATCGATTTTGCTGCGAGTTTTTACACGCCAAAAACGCCCTTTTCGTGCTGGAGTGGTGAAAACGGTATTTATTTACTGATGCCTGTCTGTCGATTTTCACTGATTTTTTTTTAAACACGGAGGCGCGCGCACACTACAGTTCGGTTTCAGACGGTTGTCAATGTCAATGTGACAGCCACATGACAGCAGACATTTAGGGTTCGGAAATAATAGTAGGAGGATGAGGATATTGATTCTACATGAGGATACATACACATACCCATGAGCACTCCATGAGGATATTGATTCTATAATAGGATATTAGGATATCGTTGCCAAATTGAAACTAGAAAATTAACTTCTCACAGACACCGCAATGTATGCTATTTACCGTAGTAAACTACAAATTGTAATGTTGATGAAATAGCCCACAGTGTGCACACCGCCTACAACCGAACCTTCATCAGTCTTGCCGCCCAAACAATATGGCCGCCGCGAACCAAGTCAGCTCCGAACTCATAATAATGTTACTGCTGTATGGGGATAATTACTCATTTATTTCATCATCATCTTAGGGTAGTATGTTTGTTGTAGTAGGTATTAGTTGTTTAAGGCCGCCCGGTAACGATCAATGAGGGCTTTTCACAATGACATAAAACTGTAGGCTCGATAGATGGCGTTGATAAAAATAGGTGACAATGTGATTTTTTTACTAAGCTTCGAAGAGTATCAACACCATCTAGCGAGGCAAACAGTTACTATTTTTATTTTTTAAATGTCACTTTGAAAACCCCTCATTGCGATTGTGAATTTTTTCGTCAATGCCATTGTTGGAGCAATAATGACAATCGCTTCAATTGCACGCGTAAGGCCGCGTTCAGAACGATAACGCACGACCCAACCTCAACCCGAACTCAACTCAAACTCAACTCAAACTCAACTCAAACTCAACTCAAACTCAACTCAAACTCAACTCAAACTCAACTCAAACTCAACTCAAACTCAACTCAAACTCAAACTCAACTCAAACTCAACTCAAACTCAACTCAAACTCAACTCAAACTCAACTCAAACTCAAACTCAACTCAAACTCAACTCAAACTCAACTCAAACTCAACTCAAACTCAACTCAAACTCAACTCAAACTCAACTCAAACTCAACTCAAACTCAACTCAAACTCAACTCAAACTCAACTCAAACTCAACTCAAACTCAACTCAAACTCAACTCAAACTCAACTCGAACTCAACTCAACCGGAGCCCACTCCTTGAAATACAGCGCTTACAATTTAACTCCTTGGTATATCCGTGCATTTTATTTTTTACTTTTTAATCCATGAATGACACCATAAAGCACTCTATCTATCCTTTTCTGACATATCAATTTTACAAGTCTCATCCTTGTCACTTAATTTTTTTCTTTATTATTTTAAAACTTGGTGTTAGAAATTAAAAAGAACTTTGCCTCACGCTCGCAGCAAAAATCGATTTTGCTGCGAGCGTGAGGCAAAGTTAAGAGATGGCGCTGCAATAATAATTTTATAATTCTACTCAGCACTGCAGTGTATTTATTATGATGGTACGGAAACCCTCGGTGCGCGAGTCCGACTCGCTCTTGACAGGTTTTTTTATTTATTAATATTACTCGCATCCTGAATCCCGTTACAAATATCTACAGTGCAATTTATCTCAATTCTGTATAAGAAGCCCGCGATCATCGAAGCATTAACTCAGTAATATGTAATAGCATTTACAAAGAAAATGGGGATATATTTCAGAACCAGGAAAAAGTGCCCTCTTGCGACAAATGTCGGCAATTAATTACGCACATGGCCACTACTACTGTTTGATTTATTATTAGTAGACGGTTTTAGCAAATATAAAACCTACTAGCTTTCTGCCCGCAGCTTCGCCCGCGTGGGCAGGTTAATGCTGGTGGGGGCCAGGAAGTGGGATAAAAGTAAGCCTATGCCCTTCCCCAAGGTTCCATCTATCTCCGTACCAAATTTCATTAGAATCGGTTCAGTAGTTTGGGCGTGAAAGCGTAACAGAGTTACTTTCGCATTTATAATAGGGATTTGTGTGTTGTAGCCAGCGAACTAAAATCTATGGAATAAGCATTCTGCTCAAAAAATGGCACCACACGAAAAGTACAACTAAGTGGATAGAGCTAAAAATGCTGGAATTTAATTATGCAGCACAAAGCGTCTGAATACTGGTTACTTATTAGCGACCATAATTTGTATACTCATAGATATTTTCTATACTTGTATTTATTATTATATATTTTTGTTTGTTTGTTGTAAAAAAATGTGGAACGCTTCACGATTTTGCTTGTCATCCTTGCGCAGGGGCCATGCTAATCTTCTCTGTATCGTTCCAATTTTAGTATAAAATATGTACTAAACGAAAACATAAGATACGTTTTTTCTGCATCTTTTTACTGCCTACTTTGCATATTTTACACCATTTGACTATAAAGGACGTCATTTCTAATAAACTCTCTATTTCTATCTTTTCTCTACAATACAAACTGCAATTTATTGAAAAGAACACTAACGTCAGTCACCGGCGGGTGCGTGGCTGGCCAGACTTAAGCTGAGCGGGTTGTACTTTTTCGGCCCCGTGCCATTTTTTAAGCAATATTTGTTTGCAATTACACTTGGAGCTCGGTGGCGCAGTGGTTTAGCGCCTGGCCCAGCGATTGCGGAAGTTAAGCAACGTTCGCAAGGGTCGGTCATGGGATGGGTGACCAAAAATTTATTATCTCGAGCTCCTCCGTGCTTCGGAAGGCACGTTAAGCCGTTGGTCCCGGCTGCATTTGCAGTCGTTAACACACACCAATCCGGATTGGGCCCGCGTGGTGGGTTATGGCCCATCCTCCTTACCACCCATAAGGAAGGCCTGTGCCCCAGCAGTGGGGACATCAAAAATGGCTGATGGACAACAACAACAATTACACTTCCATTGATTTTAGTTCGCTGGTTGTAGCAAGTTCTGCGCCGCACCGTATTTGCCAAAAAGGGATTTAGTACCTACCAGCCTGCCTAGCATGACCGATTTATATCGCGTGATATAGCATTTTATCGACACTCAACTGTCAAACTCCTTTGTCTTTTTGACAGTTAAACGTGATAAAACGCGATATAAATCGGTCATGCTAGGCAGGCTGCCTGCCTAGCATGACCGATTTATATCGCGTGATATAGCGTTTTATCACGTTTAACTGTCAAAAAGACAAAGGAGTTTGACAGTTGAGTGTCGATAAATGCTATATCACGCGATATAAATCGGTCATGCTAGGCAGGCTGGGCTGCAAATGCAATGTAATGACGTTGCAACAATGAACACTGAAGCGAAATGGAGAATAAAGATCAAAGTTTTTCTAAGTAACCGCCTCTGTGGTCCAGTGGTTTGCTCACCCGTGTAAGAACAGGAGTCCCGAGTTCGATTCCCAGGGGTGTACAATTTGTACTCGGTTTAGTTGGTGGTAGGGCTTATTTCAAGTCCAGCTGGCTAGCCACCACCATCTTATCTCTTCATAACAACAACTTAAATATTGTTGTGTTCCGGCAGTTAGAGGTAAGATAGCCAGTTCCTCAGTGGTGAGGATTCCGGGTGTAGTGCGCTTCCACCTTCGGCCTTATCGTCACTTAACATCACATGAGGTGAAGGCCAAGCACTATCCCGTTGTGCATAAAAAAGGATTTTGTTTCATTAATCAATCACACAATATTTAACAATTTCCTCAGTTATGTCAGTAACCCATAGAGCCAAGACAGGTGTACAAATTTTACAGCCTAGGCACTAATAAAAGGTACGCTAGAGCTGTTAGCTTACTTATCTATTACATAATCTTTTACTCAAACACATAGTATATTTTATATAAACACATATAAAAATAAAATAAATAGTCAATTAGTCATGTTTACAAATACACACACACACATACACACACACACACACATGCATACACACATACACAAATTATCTTACTGTTCCCTTTTTTAAAATGTTAATGTACAATATATTTGTATGTTCTTGAAATAACATAATATTTTCTAGATCATTTTTGTGGGGGGGAGGGTTGACTACCTGACTCACAGGACACGTCCTAGTTTGGGTGGCAGCCCGCCATAGTCATTTTTTCAATAGATTAAGATTAGATAAGTTTTTCATACTGTACAACAAACTCTTGCATTCCAAACTACATTATGTAACTGTTAAGATTATGGTGAGAAATAAAGTTATTATAATTATTATTTCCACTAAATTTATATTAATACAGATTTATCATAGGTACTTAATAATATCTTTTTTTTCAAGTATCCTCACTCTGTGGCCTGTGTCCATAACAGTAATCTTAATAAATCATACTGGACTACGTAAGACGAATGGCCACGTACAGTCGGCAGCACGTCAGACTATACATGTTGACCGTGAGACCGCCTTTATGCCGTACGTAATAAGAGCTGCTTTCGTAGTTCAACTGTTTAACCTAACGTGCTGCCGTGTGTACCTCGTGACCGCTGCGTGTGCTTGTTGCACACAGAAAGCGGGATTCGTCGTCAGCTATTTTTAACACGTTCAACGCCATTGTATCTCCGGGTGGCATATTCGTAAATACCCGACGCGTTATCCACCCGAAATTGCTTCGTAAATAGCAGTAGACGTGTCGGAGTAAATACCTGACGCGTTAGCCACCGGGAAATTGCTTCGTAAATAGCAGACGTGTCGGGATAATGCGTCTGCTATTTACAAGAGCC
Organism: Agriphila straminella; assembly: GCA_950108535.1. Taxonomy (NCBI): domain Eukaryota; kingdom Metazoa; phylum Arthropoda; class Insecta; order Lepidoptera; family Crambidae; genus Agriphila; species Agriphila straminella. Next base: position 11,026,718 of record OX467327.1, on the reverse strand, counting down.
AGAATTGCTTTGTAAACTGAAAACGTACCGCGTCAGTTATTATAATAAAAGAAAATATTTCTGTTGTCTGCTTCGATCAAGAGGTTTTCTTGATACGCGGGACCTACAGGAATAAAGCAGTTCGATTCGATCGATCGTCGACACGTCAGGTTAAATACAGGTTTTGGCAAATAAATAAAAACTTACCAAAGAAAAGAAGCAATGTATCATATCCATCTGTCAAATTGCAGTTAAAATTAACTTCATTATTTTTAGCCGGTAGACCCGCTGACCTACCCTTGCGAAAGTTACTTATTAAATGAGTTGATTTTCTTTTTTATTCATCTTTCATTTTCCAAGCTAGTTAGATAACCAAAATGTAATGAAACTACCTTTACTATGTCAGAATGATAAGATAATACTAATCGAAATCGACTGATACCACACTGTTATACAATTAAAACAATCCATTACACCAAGTGTTTTAGTTTTATTTCATTTTTGTCACTTTTTCGGAAACCACCCACAATTTTTCTGCCAATTCCTCATCTCGACCTAGTTTTGAAGCCGATTTCTCTCGACAATCAGCGAAATATCTCCCACTTAGATCCTCAACTTCTGGAGAAACCGCTACATAGATAGTAGTCTGAGCTCCTTCCCAAGGAGACTTACAAAAAGGTCTGACCATTGTCCAGACAAAAGGTGCCCACCAAAAATCTTTAATAATATCTGTATGAACACTACCAGGATGTAGACTATAGGCTTTAACACTTGTTCCTTTCAATCTCTTAGCCAATTCTAAAGTCATAAGCATGTTACAAAGTTTAGTATTACTATACGCTTGCGTTAAACTGTATTTCACTTTCTCCATATTCAAATCTTCAAAATCAATTTTGCCTGTGACGTGGGCTGCAGAAGACACATTCACAATACGACTCGGTGCACCCGATTTTAGCAGAGGAATCATAAGATTTGTCAGCAGGAAAGGTCCAAAATGGTTTGTTTGCATATCTACAAGTAAACCATCTTCTGTTGTTTTGCGTTTTGAACCAACAGTTCCAGCATTGTTTATAAGTATGTGCAGTTCTTTTTCATACTTAAGTACATCGTTAGCAAAATCTTCTATAGATTTAAAAGAAGCCAAGTCTAATTGTTTGAAATATACTTCTTTATTTCCAGTTGCAGATACAATTTTATCTCTAGCTTCCATACCTTTTTTTATACTTCTACATGCAAGGATAACTTTTGCTCCTCTTTCTGCCAAATCCTTTGCGGTTTCGAAACCGATGCCTGCGTTAGCTCCAGTAACTATGACCACTTTACCAACTAAATGTTGACTGCACTTATTGATACCACATGTTAGTTTGTTATACACAATGAGGGCACAATAAATGAATATGTTAGCACACACTAATGTTATTAGGAACATGTTTATCGCTTGAAGTTTAAGTGATATGTAGTTACTTATCAGTGAATTTGATAAGTATGATTCTGTTATGGCGTTAATGTTATCTCTGTCTGTCTGTACCTCGTCGGCGAGCTGATTATAATTAGAAAACACCTAGCGACCGGTCTCGTTTGACAGATGAATGTGATACATTGCTTCTTTTTGTTTTTGGGGTAAAAAAACATACCAAAGAAAAGTAGCAATGTAGGTATGTCAAATGAAACCGGTCGCTAAATAGTTTCTAATTAGATAATCAGCCTACGGAAAATACGAAATAGAAATTCAAAACTTAAAAACATCATACAGCTTAATGATTAAGATTCACATTTCGATACATTAAATCGCAAAACGTAACTCGACTTAGGAAACAAATTAAGATTTCCAAATTAAGGTATGTCCATCAGCCATTTTTGATGTCCCCACTGCTGGGGCACAGGCCTTCCTTATGGGTTGGTAAGGAGGATGGGCCATACCCACCACGCGGGCCCAATGCGGATTGGTGGGTGTTAACGACTGCAAATGCAGCCGGGACCAACGGCTTAACGTGCCTTCCGAAGCACGGAGGAGCTCGAGATAATAAAATTTTGGTCACCCATCCCATGACCGACCCTTGCGAACGTTGCTTAACTTCCGCAATCGCTGGGCCAGGCGCTAATCCACTGCGCCACCGAGCTCCACAATTAAGGTATAGATTTGTAAAATTGACAACAAAAACTTTCTAGATGTCACACATTTGAAGTTTTAATAAATATAAATAATTAAAATAAGTGCCATTTTAGAGCTTGTTAAGTGATGTCTGAAATGTATAAATATTTATACTAAACTGATTATATGTCAGAAAAACTTAATAGAAAGCCGAGTTGATTTCTTGCCTGAAGTCATAGTAAGTGAAGTTAATTATCTCTTTTTCACACTGACTATAGAGCCAGCAGGCAGCAGGCAGGCAGCAGGGCAAAAGACTGACAATAGTTATTTGTTATCCAAGTGACCAAAATCAATTTGTGCTGCGAGTTCCGACTTTAAATCACGAACTAGCGAAGTAGTCTAGAATTGAATCACGAGCGTAGCGAGTGATTCTAATATAGACTACTGAGCACAGTGAGTGATTTAAAGGCACGACGAGGCAGAACAAAATTTTGGTCACGTGTAAAACATACAACTTTTCACCTCTACCAGCGAGAAAATTTTCAAGTGACTTTCTTAGTAAAAAGCTAAAATCAGCATTAGAAACATGTTCACTCAACTATTTTGAAGTTAGACAACTATCTTCATCGTTGGACGCACTTATTTTTTGTAATTTATCACAAAAATAGTTCGATCAAACCTATGCTGAAAATTTTTATTCATAAAGTACCTAGATTCCCGTCGTTTTGTTTTAAATTACTATGTGTTTTTCTCTTATTTATTAATATCCTATCTTATTCATTTATTTATAATCATAAAACACTAATTTGTTAATAAATTTGATTAATTTTTCTTATTTTATATTTATTTCATACATGCGACCTCATTTCGTCCATACTCTTTATTTCGAATTATAAACCTTCTTTTTTAACAATCCTTATTTAAAACTCCTTGGTATATCCGTGCATTTTATTTTATTACTTTTTAATCCATGTATGACACCATAAAGCACTCTATCTATCCTTTTCTGACGTATCAATTTTACAAGTCTCATCCTTGTTACTTTATTTTTTTTTCTTTATTATTTTAAAAGTTGGTGTTAGAAATTAAAAAAGCACTTTGCCTCACGCTCGCAGCAAAAATCGATTTTGCTGCGAGTTTTTACACGCCAAAAGCGCCTATTTCGTGCTGGAGAGGTGAAATAGTTATTTGTTCAACAGTTGTGTGTGAACAAATTAAGTCATTTTTACTGCGAGTTCTCTTGTGTAACATACATATTTTCATATTTTCACCTCAACCAGCGTGCGAGAGAGCTCGCAGCAAAAAAGTACCTACTCTTTTTGCTGCGAGTGTGAGGAAAAGTTATTCAAACTCACGCTCGCAGTGAAAAGAGATTTTGCTGCGTGTTTTTGCAACGGAAGCGCGCCCTTTGCTGGAGGGATGAGTATATTATTATTTTCTTCAGCTTCTTTCAGTGTGCACCACCATAACTAGTTGACAGATATTTATGATCTGTCGGCGACATGTAGCCCGTAAAAAGGGCTATTACTTAGTTGTTAATATTTCGTTAATAGAAATATAACTTATTTTATTATTGCCTAGCTTCCGCCTGTGACTTCGCCCGTGTGAAATTACACAATAACTAGTTTAATTGAAAGTCCAACTCAAATACTAAATTGTATTTTGTTATGCGCGAATTCCTATTTTTGTGTAATTTTAAATTCTTTTTATAGAATGGTATTTGTTGAATAAACACTTTATATAGGTATGTACAGTAGACGGCACGCTGAGCTTCCACAACCTGTCAAATTTCTTCAATCATTTTTAAACTTTAACTCAAAAATTCATTGTAGATTTTTGACAGTTTTGTATAGCTTGATATGCTGCTCACTGTACCTATCACTTTTAATTTTATAATGATACATTTGTAATATATTTGATAACTTTATTGAAGATCTTATTTTGTAGTATTGTTCGGAAATTCTTTTTAAACTAGTGAATTAACGCCATCTAGCATCGAGAGGAGAAAACCTTAGTACTTTAAAGCAAGACGGTGATGCTTTTGTTGTGAAATACACAACCAACAGGTGGTGTTGTTTTGAACAAAATGGCAGACTGAAGACTGTTGTCGCATTGTTTTGATGAGTAAAACAGAGATGGCGCTGAAAACAAACATTCATATTTTTCAGAGAAACTTCCAACCATCCGATGACTGAACTCGATTTCAAAACTTTTTTTGGGTAATTATATAGGTATATACATAATTCACTGCCAACGATTATAGTCCGAGCCCGCGACAATATTGCCAACGTCAGATGACATAATTGCCAACGTCAAGATGAAGTGAAGGATTTTCTCGGCCAATTTTATTTGCGATAATCTTCTGTTCCTCGCTCTGCACAACATTTCTGACCGTGTGCCATGCATTTCATCGTGATGTCATATGACGTAGGCAATATTGTCGCGGGCTTACGGCCTATAATATGTATACAAGATAATACAGTATCGATTTATCATAACATTAGTAACACAAGTATCTACTTACCAACAGGAGGATCAAATCGTCTTTTCAAATACTCCACGAACTTCTCTCGGATGCCGCGTTTTTTTGAGTCTTCAGCATTCTGTAAATGAGAAACTTCAGTCAATCAATATATATATATATACATATTTAAAGTATGAACATTAACAGTTTGTTCTTTGTACTTCAGCAACTTGAAACTAAAATATAAATATGTTGAAATGTCCGTAATCTTATATTGCGAAAAGTGGCCGAGACACATTTTTCAATTACGCACTCAGCTTTAAGAAATCTTGAGAAAACATGAAATGTGCGAGCGAGAGAGCTGCAGCCAGCGGCGAAATCGCTATACCTACGGGTTCTTAATTTCTAGGAAAATTATGAACAACAAAATAATAAATAATAGGTACTTTATGTGTACCACCTTAGCCGTCATGTCACCAAACGTAGTCTCTCAACGCAACTGCATAATGCAACTGTGCAAAATTGTGCAAAAATGTGGGTAGGGCAGGAGCCCCGGTTGTGGCCACTACCCCGGTTTTGGCCACTTGCAACTTTAGCGGCCAATGAATAAGGCATAAAAAATGGACTTGCTTCATAGTATGTGGTAAAAAATCCTTTGTCTATGGTCCGTTCTGACAAGTTACAGTTGTGACGTCTTATGTTTCAAGACAATTTTTTGTGAGGTTGGTAAATTTAACGAAAATTTTCTGGTACTTTCTTAAGAAAAACCTTAAGAGACACTATGAAACTTATCAATAAATATCTCAGAAACCTTTTTACTTTTTGTTTTGGATTTGATTGAAGCCTACTAACAGAATGTCTAGCAACATGGTTTTGAGGTTATTTTGTTATTAGTTAAATTCTGTGTTGGAAAAAGGGGGTGGCCAAAACTAATACACTAATTTGTACTTTGCTTGGGCTGTGGCCATGCTAGTGGCCAGAGCTGACACCCATACAAAATCAGTGTTGGCCACTTTGTTTTTATTTTGTTTTTGTTGCTTGACAATATACTAACTGGTTTGGCATTACAAGTTTTTATTTTGTTTTGTACTTAGGTTGGGTAAAAAGGCTTCAAAAAATAATAAAAAAACAAAATTAATAATGACAAGAGGAAGCTTTTTCCTTATTTGCTTTTCAAAGTTGCGTTGGCCTTAAGAGCTATGCAAGGTGGTATGGAAGTAGCTACTGCTTGCCGAACCTTCCGAGTGCCGCGTACCACCATGCGGCACAACGTTTCAGGCTATGCGCCGAGTAGATAGTTTTTCTATGTGCCTGAAGTGGCAAAATATTGGGAATTTGTTAACTGTAAATTACCTACCTAACTAAATATTAACTTCTAAATATTAATTTGTTTTACTTTATTAAAAAAACTGGAAAATTCCCTAACTAATTTATTGGCCAAAACTGTGGCCCTACCATGAGTTGATGCAAACTGTTTACGTTACAGTGAACTATCGTTTTGTCTCTTTTACTCGCACTGACTGTGAGTAGTATATCCGATAGTTTACGGTAACGTAAACAGTTTGCATCAACTCATGGTAGTGCCACTGGTGCAATGGTATGGCCAAAACTGGGGGAAAAGTGGCCAGAACTGCTGAAATCATACCTCTTATATTTAAAACTATATAAAAAAATATAATTTGAATCAAACATCGCATAAAAACTTTAAAAAATAAATGTATGCCTTTAACTTTGGTCATTTCAAACCGTCTCATTACACTTTCTCGTAATAGTAGCAAATTTTTGAACATAGAAATTCTCTTAAAGTGGCCAAAACCGGGGCTCCTGCCCTACTTGTGGTCATAATAATAAAGTACTCATGCTTGTGGTACGTGTTGATGCTACCTACCATAAACATTTATAAATGCACTAATTATTCTACTCGCCGCTAGATGGCGGTGCTCAAATCTGTTCGTAAGATTGGCTTAAATATTAAAGGATCGTATAAGTTACGTCTCCCTCGACGCAGGCATGCGGATGCTTCAAGTGCGGTAGTGATGGGCTTGTTAATATGGTTGGGTGCATTAATATCAAAGTTACAATGTTTATCTACATTCATATTAGAGTTTTGAAACTTTTGAATATGAAATAGGCGAGCACTAGAAAGGGTTTTTGAAAACTGTTTCAATCAAACGTGTTTCGCTACAGTTCTGTACCCTTAGCAAGAACAGCTATCGAGAAAAAAACGCGCGTAAAATTACTCGATAGAGAATTATCTATGGATATTTTAATTTCTCTATTCGACGGTAGATGGCGTTGTACAAATTTCCAATACAAAACTGCACTTTCGAATGATTTTACGCTCGTTTTTTTTCTCGATAGCCGTTCGTGCTAAGGGTACTGTACCCTTAGCAACACCCTTAGAACATATATCGAGAAAAAAAACGCGCGTAAAATTAATGGAAAATTTCATTTCGCTGCTTGGCGGTAGATGGCGCTGTACAAATTTCCCATACAAAATTGCTCTATCGAATTGTTTTTACGCGCGTTATTTTTTTCGATAGCTGTTCGTGCTAAGGGTACCTACCTACTGATGTTGAAGAAGAATGAGAAAAACAATCCTTTTACTGAGCTTTTTTGCACAAAACTAAAATCTTTATCCATATTCAAATATTTTCAACAGCGTCGCATTGCAGTTAAATATTTTTTACAAATCGTACGTTATCCTGAACGCAGGGAGTATCGTGGACGCGTTTTGCATAAATTCGAATTACTGAGCCACAATATAGTTAGGTTGCTTTATCGTATACATTTTGTATTCACCATCTAAATTTTGAGGATGTGTTCAGTCCATGAAACTGAACAACTTTCTCTAAGGAACACATGGCCAAATATGTAAAATAAAAAAACGACTTTTCATACAAATCAAAGAGATCATGGTGATCAATTTAGTATGGGTGACCAAAATTATGGTAAAAAATGATTTATTTCTAATACAAGAATCCGTAAAAAATCCGTAAAAAATGATTTATTTCTAATACAAGAATCCGTAAAAAATCCGTAAAAATGATTTATTTCTAATACAAGAACCTTTTGTTTCCGTACTCCAAAGCTGCTACGACTGCTACGGATCCGTAGTCCGTAGCGTCCGTAGTGCTACGAGTCTACGAGTGTCTACGAGTTTCGCTTCAAATTAACAAAATAATTCCTAAAATTAAACATACCTCTACAAGAATCGATTAAAAAAAAATATATTAAATGTAGACTATTACAAGTTTTAGTATTATTAACCACGTTAAAAAAAACAATGGTCAACTGATAAATTATATGAGTACTAGAAGAAAAACTAGAAAATATCGACTCACCCGTAGCATCTCAGACGGGACTCGAATCCGCACTCTTGGGTTTCCGGCCCAATGCACTGTACCCTTAGCACGAACAGCTATCGAAAAAAAATAACGCGCATAAAATTACTCGATAGAGAATTATCTATGGAAATTTCAATTTCGCTATTCGGCGGTAGATGGCGCTGTACAAATTTTCAGTACAAAATTGCACTATCGAATGATTTTACGCGCGTTATTTTTTTCGATAGCTGTTCGTGCTAATGGTACTGACCAATTATGCTACCGAGTTCAGTGCATTTTGCCGGAAGCCCGGAATCCCAAGCGTGCGGGTTCGAGTCCCGTCTGAGGTGCTACGGGTGAGTCGATGCTTTGTAGTTTTTTAACCGACTTCAGCAAAAGGAGGAGGTTCTCAATTCGATTGTATGTTTTTTTTTATCGTTGTTCGCGCGTATCTTCGACATTTATGGACCGATTTAGATGATTCTTTTTTTGTTCGATTGAGTTTTCTTGCGAGATGATCCCATTTATTTATTTTTTAAATCGGTTCAGTAGTTTACAAGTAATCCTGAAAATACTATGATATTAAATCAACTAACTTAAAAATTATGTTATTTATGAACCGAATTAGATGTTTTTTTTGTTGGGGAAGGGATACCTTTGTGTAGTCTTTTTAACCGACTTCAAAAAAAGGAGGTATTCAGTTTGTATGTATGTATGTTGAAATAAAACACTTTTAACGGATACTAGCGCGGTTTTATTGAAAGTACTTTGGTAATTAGTTGGTATTTGGTTTGATTTTTGATTTTCCCGACGTTTCGGCACCTTTGCAGCTGCCGTGGTCACGGGGGACTGAAGCTACTTGTGAGCCTACCCTCAAGCGATGAATTTTTTAGAACGTTCAGAAATTAAAATTTATCAAATTTAATTAGTTTAATTTTGGTTTGGTTTTAATTTAATTTTATATGTTAAAAAGAGAGAATCTACTGAAACTACTACCATTTCAAAAAATTGGGAGGCCCCTCCAAGAAAGAAATGGCGAAAGAAAACTTGGAGAGGAAGGCCGACCTCCGTCTTTTATATAAATTAATTTATTTGCAAAAGGAACTAACCGTATCATTAGATCTTACAGTGTGTGTTTGGGGCTTTAGCTTGTGAATGATGGGGTCCCAAGCTGGTGGAATTTTCCAACCATCATCTCTATTGAAATTAGGATATTTATTTATTTCGATAGCCTCGCGGAGCATTCTAGGAATGAATCTACGTTCCCTAGCAAGGATTTGGGGTTTGTCAAATCTAATATAATGGTTGGGCCCCTCAAAGGCGTGTTCACTTACTGCAGACTTGTTATCGCGCCTATGTTTCATGTCAGCTACATGTTCTTTAACCCGGGTCCCTATGCTTCTCTTTGTTTGCCCGATGTAGGAGAGCCCACAGTCACAATCTAGTTTGTAGACGCCTGCGGCTTGAAGGGGGATATTACACTTGACAGGTCGTAAGAATTGGTTGATCTTCTTCGGCGGCTTGAAGTAAGTTTTGATTGACGCTCGCTTCAGAATGTTTCCAATCTTGTCAGTGACACCCTTCAAGTATGGTAGGATGGCAGGTTGACGCTCTACTGTGGCTGTTTTGGTGCGTTTTCTGTGACGAAGGCGTGGTACTTGCAACTTGTTGTTACGTAGTACTTGCTTGACGTGCTGAAGCTCAGCAGTCAGGTGTTGTTTGTCACAGCTGCAAAGGTGCCGAAACGTCGGGAAAATCAAAAATCAAACCAAATACCAACTAATTACCAAAGTACTTTCAATAAAACCGCGCTAGTATCCGTTAAAAGTGTTTTATTTCATGTCTAGTGAGCGCGTAAGCTTGAGAAGTGAAAATGTATGTATGTTTCTCCGCGATTATCTCACGTTTGGCTGAGCCGATTTTTCTACCTAAATAATATACCTACACTACCTAATACACAAGGTACTTACACTAAAAATAAAAAAATTGTTTAAAAAACAAAAATACCGACTTCAAAAAACCTGCCTTTTAAAAGCAAGAAATAATATAAGTACAAATCATTAGATACGCATTAACATTGTTGTAATAAAACACGTCAATTGAAGTCGGGTGGGGCTTTTAGAATAAAAAAAAAGGAAGATGTACTCCAGCCCCACCCGACTTTAATAGACGTGTTTTAATATAACAATGATAATGTGTATCTAATGATTTGTATATTATTTCTTGCTTTTTAGAGGCAGGTTTTTTGAAGTCGGTTACGTGGATAGTCAAGTCGAGGGTAAAATGGGTTTTATGTACGAGTTATACACTCTGCTTTTCACTTCGATTGTGAGGAAATTAAACAAAAAATTTAAAAAAATTGAAACTTTTTTTTATTTTAGTGACAAATTATATAATTTTGGAATGTACTCATCAAGGCCTTTCATTTGATACCCATATTCAAAAATATTTTTTTTTTTTTTTTAATTTTAGTGACAAATTATATAATTTTGGAATGTGCTCACCAAGGCCTTTCATTTGATACCCATATTCAAAAATTAAAAAAAAAAAAAATTTTTCTTAAATTTTAGTGCAAATTACATAATTTTGGAATGTGCTCATCAAAGCCTTTCACTTACCCATATTCAAAAAAGGTTTTTTTTATTAGGGCTTTTCAATTGATAGGTATAGGTACTCATTTTCAAAAAAAATTAAATAAAATGTAGGTATTAAAATATGGATTATGATTAAAAATTAGGAAAATAACAAGTTTATTTAACGAAGTTTAATTGCATGTGTGGCTGTTTACCTGACAACCTTTGTCTTAGAGCCGAACTTAGACGAAGATTTTACTTTATGCTCTAGAGCATGAAAAACGATTTTATGCAGCCTATACCCGACATAACGACGAACTTTACGAGCATGAGAAGTGAAATAGTAGATTGTACAACAAGTGCATAAAGCGCATCATTTTACCCGAGACGTTTATATATCCACCCGAGCCGCAGGCGAGGGTGGATAGTCAAGTCGAGGGTAAAATGGGTTTTATGTACGAGTTATACACTCTGCTTTTCACTTCGATTGTGAGGAAATGTTATTTATATCTACTATTTGCTTAGAAAATAATCTTTTAATTTATGTGTGGTCTATGTATGGCCTTAGGCCCTTTACTCATTTGTCTGATGATTACAGAGTGATTGATGATTACAGATTCTGTACCGCACCGAGCTGATATGTTTTTTATGCACTACGCGATAGTGTTGGCCTTCACCTGATGTTAAGTGACGATAAGGCCGAAGGTGGAAGCGCACTAAACCCGGAATCCTCATCAAAATCAAAATAAAAATCAAAATCAAAATCAAAAAAATATTTATTCAGTCTAGGCTGTTACAAGCACTTGTGAATGTCAAAGAAGCTACGCCATCGGTTCGCAAACCCTGAGCGGGAGACCTTGTAACGAGAAGAACCGGCAAGAAACTCGTCAAGGGCTGCTTTTTTCTCCCTGTATATTTCATACAGAGTCGTCAACATTGAAAAATGAGCTCCACATTTAAAGTGAGGTCATTTTCCATCACAATAATTAACAAAAGTTTGCACACAATGGGTAGGTAGGTTGAAATTAAATACCTACTACATATCGGATAGGTAATTGTGAGAGTAAATAACTTTCAACTAGTTGAGAAATCAGTAATCACATTGTCTGCTACTCGAAAGTGCACCTAAGTAGGCAAAATTTACCAAAAAACACTTGATACAAGACATAAAAAATAATAATAAAAAAAATCTTACAATTCAATATGCGTTAAGATAGGTACTCAGAAGCAGACCCATTCCCACTGGCAGCACCCGTTCACGAGCATGACGCGTGGACCAGCCATCGCTTCGCTCAACCATATTTGAGGGAACGTAACGACCCGCCCCACACGACACCACCGCAGAAATGATTAAAGAGAGCATGACATACTTAGGCTACCCATCCTAAGGCACTGACTTGAAAACTAGTATCCAAAAGCTTTTCATAGGCCTTTACTTACAAAAACTACTGACTATAGAAAGCAAAATGATTGCAATAAAAAAAGAGAAATCAAAACAAGGTTAACTTGCCTATTAGTTTTATGTTTTGAGTAAGAAGTGCCATACATATTGATATCATCAAACAGAAAAAATATATATATATATAAATATACGACGCCCTTAGTACAAGCAGACAGAAGCAGACCCATTCCCACTGGCAGCACCCGTTCACGAGCATGACGCATGGACCAGCCATCGCTTCGCTCAACCATATTTGAGGGAACGTAACGACCCGCCCCACACGACACCACCGCAGAAATGTTTAAAGTGAGCGCATGACATACTAAAGCATCACTGAGGAACTGGCTATCTTACCTCTAACTGGCGGAACACAAGAATGTTTAAATTGTTGTTACGGCGTCAGACTTAGGTAAGATGGTGGTAGCTAGCGAGGCGGACTTTAAATAAGTCCTGACCAACCAAACAGAGTACAAATTGTACCACTCCGGGAATAGAACCCGGGACCCCTGCGTCTTACATGGGTGGGCGAACCACTAGACCACAGAGGTGGTTAAAAATGTCGTACCGATGATGCGCCGACAAATGAGTAAAGGTTCTTAGGCAGCCATTACATGCTCATGCAAGCGTCATTCAATTCCATCAGTCATGAATTACGTTTGACAGATGGAAGAACAAATGAACTTCATGCAACCATCAGTCACTACATTACACGGTAGGTTAAGCGTCGGTCACAGCCGTGACTGTGGTTAAACTGACAGCAAAACCTACCGTTTAATGGCTGCCTTATGGTGCATGTACCGATGGCGTAGCTTAAATGACATTCACAAGTGCTTGTACCAGTTTGAATAAAATTATTTCAATTTGAATTGAATTTGGCATCCCTTCTCTTTGTCTATCATGTAACACTAAAAAGGCGGGTTCACTTGACTGCTAACGACAGCTGCATAATATGTTCACTTTATGTGGACAGGAGATGTGTCTGAGCGGCATATACGGATGAGATAGAAACCATGCAGGGTACCTACTTCAGACAAGCCCCTTACTCGAATGGCCAATATTCTATGCGTTCGAACGATACGCTTACTATTAAAACTTTAAAATTAGCAGCAGTACCCTAAGCTTGTAGATTCTATACAATACATCAAAGTCTGTGATTTATATAGGTTTGTGGTGCGATTGTCTAGTAACCGTAGCGTTCAAACGAATAGAATTGTTGGTCATTTGAGTAGGGGGGAAGGTTTATGGCGATTAGCTCCTCACAGTGGCGCCCTCACCTTAAATAAATTTATTGCTCGCTAAGTACATAATGTTTCGAAAATTCAAACGCTGAGATTGAACCTAAGGTGCTATAGATTATTTACAAACTATAACCTCTTAAATATAGTTTGCTGTAGTAGTAGAGTACTATTATATATTCTGTGGAATTGCTCTTTTGCCTACTACTAAGTAGGCAAAAGAGCAAAAAGTGGCCACTTTTGGCACTTTTGCCTACTACTACTACAACGAACTAAGGCTATTGTTTGTAAATAAACTATAGAACCATGACTTTAATCTAACGTTTGAATTTTTGATACATTATGTACTTTGCGAGCAATAAATTTAATTAAGATGAGGGCGCTACTTGAGGGTACTAATCACCTTTAGGCGAGGCCAGGTCACGAAATTTACTCTTTCACTATGTCTTTAGAATAAGGTTGAATATTGCATAACTTTAATTGACGCTTCGCCAGAAATTTGACGAATTTTAGTACATTTTTATTGATTTCTGAAATACTGGAATTTTTTTTTACATTTATTAAAAATGTACTCGGTTATTGTGTTAGATCGATAAAAAAGCTATCCTTTTTGCATAAAAAATCATATCACTGTCGTTGAAAATTACGAAATCTGACGTTTTGAAATTAATTTTTATAAGTTTTTATGGTGTTATTCAGGATTTTTTTACAGAGTTACCGTGCCATTTTTCAATATTCTGTTCAGTTACTTTGCTTCTTTGTTTCTTTTTCAGTCTACAGTAATTTTTGTGAAGTAAAACTTTACATCAGTTCTTCACATTGGAAGTTCAAAAATCAGACTTTTCATCAGATCGTGAACTGGCCTCGCCTTAAGTAAGTACGTACCTACTACATTCAAAATCAAAATCAAAAAATCATTTATTCAGTCTAGGCTGTTACAAGCACTTGTGAATGTCAAAGAAGCTACGCCATCGGTTCGCAAACCCTGAGCGGGAGACCTTGTAACGAGAAGAACCGGCAAGAACCGGCATTTCGAACAACGGTGGGTGAACCAGAGGGCCTAGCCAAAGTAACATTGGCAAATCTTCGTTATCGCTTCGCTTTCGGAACATGTATGGGATTAACATAAGGTTTCGTTATAAATTTTAAAACGTCAAATCCACATGTTTCGAAGCGAAGCGATAACGAAAGTTTGCAAATGTTACTTTGGCTAGGGGGGCTGGTTACTGCTTAAGGCGGTTGTATGACCGAAAGTGGCGCCCTCAGAGGTTTTTATTTAATAAGTTATTAATAGAAAAAGATTTTAATAATGTTTATCGTGAAGATTTTAGGGCCCATGGTCTAGTATTTTTAGAAGATAATATATCACTACATGCCCTCGTAGTCATTCGTAGAAGTAGATAGCAAATTGTGTCAAAAACGGCCACTTGTAGCAGTTTTGCTATCTACTTCTAGCAGTGACTACGAGGGAATGTAACGATACCGTCTAAAAATACTAGACTGTGGGCCCTAAAATCTCCACGATAAACATTTTTAAAATTGTGTATTAGAAATATAATATTAAATATAACTCACCGGGGCGCCACTTTCGCTCAGGGTACCACCTTGTGCACCGTTAAGCATTATACCTACTGTGATAATATTCCTGTTAAAAAGTGTAATCCAAATTTTTGTAAGCCTTTTTCCGAGGTGTAAAACCGTGCGCACATTTATCCCGAAAGTTGGGAATAAACAGCGATACGGCGTAAAAGTGCCGCTTATTGCAGCGCCGACGTCGCGTCGGTCCCGGGGGAGCACTCGCTTGCGTGCGGCCGCCGCCGGCCGGTACGCAGAGCAGGGACGTACAGTAGGCCAATACCACACCCCGGGCCAATGATATTAAATGTAAAGATAGGTTATGCGCCAACATCATTGCTATTTAAAACAGCGTAAAGTTACTATAGATACACACATAGGCCGCTGCATGCGCATTGGCTGCCAATTGACAGCGCGTCAGCTGTCTCCTTCACTCCCACACGCAAAGCAGACAGCTCGCTCTTTGTACAATATGGCCGAATAAAGTAATAGAAAATACATATTTTTATTAAATACAGTACTTACGTGTGAAATAAAGCATTTTTCCGATCTCTGACCGTTGCTGTAAAATTTGTACATCGTCTAAAGACGCAAGTAGACATTTTTTTATGGTATTTCACAATTTTAGTGCGTCTGATTGACGAGAGCCGCGTGTGTTACCGTGTCGCGAGACTGTGCCTGACTAATTGAAAGTCGGGCAATTACCTGACTTTCGTCTTGCCATTGTGAAGCGCGGGTAACCTATCTTTACATTTAATATCATTGCCCCGGGCACACCATACAAGCGCCGCGTTTCAACTACACAGACGCTACACAGTGACGTTTTTGCACACGCGCAACTGTGTGCGTGAAGTCTAGGGCTATTGAATGAGCACACGATCGGCACACGAACTCGCGCGGTGGGGTGAGGTAATTGATTGTGTGGCGGGGCGGAGAGTTTCCTTTCTGTACGGTAGTACCTAGTACTTATATCTATTCTGTGCCAATACAAAAAAAACAAAGTTTTCCTCACTACACTACATTTAAGATTAACTGCCGTAGGTACAGTGAACGGTCCACCGGGCTTCCACGACAGGGGAATGATATTCAATCAATTTTATACTTAAATTCAAAGCTATTGAGGTTCAAAATAAATAACTGATTTTCGACAGTTTTGTATAACATCATGTGCTGCTTACTGTACAAATAAACCACGAATAAGTTAACTAGTTTAACCAGAAATGTTGCTCAGCAATATTACTGATTACGTTTGACGGTAACTGAATGGGACATGAACTGCACAATGCGATATTGACAATAGTCAGTGGATCACTTGTGCTGCAACTTTACTAAAGAATGAATGGCAAAGAGAAAAAATTACAAATTGAAATAGGTAGGTTGAATATATCTACGTGTCTTTTTGTACCGCAAGCGCTCTGAAGTTAGTCACTTCAGGGGGTCAAGTCTGCTAATATTTTCGTCAAAATCATAATTCGATGGTATTTGAATGGTAATGCTTTTTGACACAGTTCTTGTTACTTAAACCCGAAATCAAGACACTAGGTTTCCGTTTTGGGTTTAATAATCAAGAACTGTCAAAAAGCATTACCATTCAAATACCATCGAACTACGATTTTGACGAAAGCATTAGCAGACTTGACCCCCAGTTGTTTAGAGTTAATTTAATCGTAATGTACTTATTTGCCTACCTTTTTTTTATTTTTTTTGTTTATTTAGAAACCAACAGCGTTTTTATAATATCTTATAACATGAATAGTTACATAACAGTAAGGCCAATGACAGATTTCTCTTAAATAACTAGGATACTAGGATAGAGTATAATTTCAGCGTATAACACACAGACTAATGCGAGTTATTTAAATATTTAATTTAAGTAGGTAACTTTACTTAATGAAGCTGTATTTATATTTCCTTGATTAATTTCACTGTATTTCAGCGGGTTCGGTTATTTTCCTGTTTAATTATTGCGAAAAAAAAAAAGTTACATGTTCAGTGCTTATTTATCCCGAAAGTTCGGTTTAATACAGAACTGTACTTATCGCGGCGGTTGTAGCGCGTCGGGAACTCCCGAGGGGACACTTGCTTGCGGATGGCGCATAGTAAAGGGATAGGCAGTATAGTATGTACAGTTCATGCTCATATTTATTAACCCATATCTCATTAGCTCATATTTATCATCTTGTCAGCTAAAAAAGTCTGGAACGATATAGACGATTCAAAAGTACTTAATAAAGTTTATTTGAATAATGCTTATTTGACTTTGACTTTGATTAAAGAAAACCATATTTGTTTTTTTGTGGTATGAGACTTTTTTCATGTCCACCTAGCCAGGTGGAGCTAGCTGCCTACCACCATTTTTCTCGCCATAACAACCATTTTAACATTGCTGCAGCCACAGACACCCGTTTAAAGCTTTGGAAGGTGAAATATCTCACAGATTCTACTGAGCTGGTGGAACAACTCACCCCTGGCCATGATCTACCTTGGGCAACTTGGAAATCCTTAATTAAATAGCTACGATCTCAAGTATACCTAGGCCGAAGCAGGGAGAACATGCACAGGTGGGCTACAGCTTGGAGAGCGTATATCTGTGTGGTATAATTTCCCCCAGACAATTGGCACATCTTTTGCCATGCCCTGCGTGTCCCAACACCTGCACGCGTGAGGATCTTTATAAGGCCACTGATAATGCTGTATCGGTGGCTGAGTTCTGCCTGCTTATTGTCTAATTTTAAAAATCTATCGCAATCGCTTACATTTGACAGATGGATGTGACACATTGCGGCATTTCATAAGTAAGTTTTTATTTGTGCCAAAAAGAAGCATCAATGTATCACATCCTGAAAACGATTGCGATAGATTTGAAATTAAACAATTAAACAGTTTGTCCACACAAATATGATACCGGATTCGGAGTATGCAAAGAAAAAGAAGAATATTGCTGTGTTCCGACAATAAGATATATAAGATGCTCAGTGGCCAATTATTCAGTGTTTAAAAATTTTGGGTATAGTGCGCTTCCATCTTTGGCCTTATCGTCACTAACACCAAGGTAAATCAAAAGCGAAGTAACTGTTAAGACTGGTTTACATTATCTTAGTCTTTAGTAGAGTGTTTTAGCAGAGTGCTTTAGTTGAAACATGTAAACGGTCGTCTTATGACTAAAGAGAGTAACGTTCTAGTAGCCTTTCAACTGGAATCATCGCTTTCCAGTAGAACCCCCCGCGCGACACTTTCCGTGCACTGGAAGCATGTAAATCGACATTTTAGTAGCGTATTTAGTAGAGTGCTTTAGTCAAATGACACTGTACTGGAAGCATGTAAACGCTCACTGGAAAGGCACCAAAACTACTAAAGCACTCGCATTCGAATCTACTCGCACGCTACTAAAGCACTCTACTAAAGATTAAGATAATGTAAACCAGTCTTTAGATGCTCAGTTTAAAGATTTTGGGTATAGTGCGTTTCCATCTTCGGCCTTATCGTCACTTAACACCAAGGTAAATGGAGGCCAAGTACCTGTTACGGATAGGAGGAGGATAGAGGATAGGATCTACCTGGAGTGCTTTAGTTTGGAACGAATTGGCGGTGTACCGAACCGAGCCACTCAGCCTGGAGGTCGTTGAAACTAATAGAAGTTGCCATACTGTCTCTCACTCTGTTGTGCCACGTGGCAGCTCGTGATCGTGACTGCGTAGTACTGCGTCACGGGACGGTTCGAGCCGCACTCCCGACGCGACGAGCGTACAGTCAGCAGCACATCAGACTATACATGTTGACCGTGAGACCGCCTTTATGCCGTACGTAATAAGAGCTGTTTTCGTAGTTCAACTGTTTAACCTGGCGTGCTGTCGTGCGTACGACGGAGGTTGCGATTGCGAAACGCATTTGAATTTGAATTTTGGTATAAAGCCACAGAATACATAATATGATAAAGCAGGGGTAGACAGCAAGAACGATGGGAGGATGACTTCAAAGCTGTAGCTGGTCCAGATATTCGCATTGTGAGGGATACACCTATGATATGAGAAACGTGAAAAACTTTAAGGGGAAATCTTTGTCGAAAAACAAGCTGTTGGAATAGTACATTATGAGACAAGTTAGCTTAGGTTGCTCATTGCACACAAGGCTGCGGGTTTTGCAGCCCGAGCCGCAGGCGAGGGCGTAACTCAGCCGAGTGTGCAATAAGCAAGAGCTCACGAGTTTTATACGACGTTTTTCAACACATTTGAGAGGAAAAAATAAAGTAATTTATCACACAGCAACAAATATGGCAAAAACAAAATATGATAATTATGGGAAAAGGCGCGCATGTTTTTTTTTGATTTTTTTTTCACACGCCCAACGCAAGAATATTTTGCGATCAAAG
The DNA here is from genome assembly GCA_950108535.1 of Agriphila straminella. NCBI lineage: Eukaryota > Metazoa > Arthropoda > Insecta > Lepidoptera > Crambidae > Agriphila > Agriphila straminella. The sequence continues at coordinate 11,007,664 of OX467327.1, read as the reverse complement.
GGGTGAGGCGCATACAGCCTATTACTAATACTTCAAAATTATAACTTTAAGTGACAAAATGCAAATATTTTAATATTTTATAACAAAATATTGTGAATTATGAATAATTTGATAATAATTATATATTTATTTGACTTAATTAAGGACTTACACATTTATTTATTCCAAAAATGTATATGAATTTTCAGCAGCATAAAACCTCTTTGTTGTCAAAAAAAAAGAACTGTATTACCCGGCTAAATTGGGAATGCTCTGTTTACTCGCATAGAACTTGCAGTAAGGTACTAATTTAACTTTGTAGGGTTAATTCTATTACGAACTAGTGTTTTATATATTATTGCACGCGTTTGTTATAGCTCGGTTTATGGGCCCTAAAAGCGATGTAATAATGCTCACTTTACGAGCAAGTGTGTTGAAAAGAGAATTATGTAGGTAGGTAGTTGCAAAGAGTATTTTATTTTAACTTTTTGTTACTTTTAGTAAAACAGCACTGCAATAAAAGCTTATTTTAATTCATTTATTATTTATTTTTTGCCGCTTCAGAACCATCGTCTGCTGAGCGAGAAAACCGCTTGCATTCTCTGTTATAGTCGAAACATTGGGTGTTGATACTTGGGAAATATTTTTACTGTACCTATATATTTGTTGTACCATGTCCAGTGTTTCAAAATTGTCTGCGTGTTATGCTGCCTGCCTAGCATGACCGATTTATATCACGTGATATAGCGTTTTATCACGTTTAACTGTCAAAAAGACAAAGGAGTTTGACAGTTGAGTGTCGATAAAATGCTATATCACGCGATATAAATCGGTCATGCTAGGCAGGCTGGTCATGCTAGGGGGGCAGGGCAAACCGGCTATGAAGGAAAATATGATTATTATGATAATAATGATGAAGAAATATACAGCAACTAGTACGAACATCTATCGAGAAAAAACGTGCATCATGTATTTGACAATAATTAAATAGTAAGTATAGGGATTCATTTAGCTTTTCGGCGATAGATGGCGCTGTACAAAATTTTATACAAAATTGCTCAATTGAATTTTTTACGCGTTTTTTTGTCGATCTATGTTCGTTCGTGCCACGGATACTTATACTGACTTGTTCTTTGTGTGTCCTGGACTTCCCTTGAGGCTGCTTGTGTGTAGCCACCACTCCGTACATCTTGTACACTGATATGTCCAACGATATGTCACGATCACAATACTTCTGTTCTAAGTCTTTTGTACCATTTAGTTAGTTCAAATCAAACACTTATGAACTAAACAAAACAATGCACAGAGAAATACTTAAAAAAAATAAAGTTATTTATCGCACTTAAAGTTTAATTTTAAATATTTTGTTATAAAGCTTATAAATAATCGAAAAACTTCTTAAAATACGTAAGCACTATTAATCGAAATAAATATTAAAAGAATACCTACTTAGGTATAAAATTAAGAAAAAAACATAATCAAATCTTTATTTTGATCAAGTATTTGTTGATCAATTAAGTAATAGTACATTATACTAAATAATATACTAGAAAAAATACGACTCGCACCAGATCAATACTCAGACGGGAATATTGATCTGGTGCGAGTCGTATTTTTTCTAGTATATTATTTAGTATTGTGAAAAAATAGCATTGTGAATGCAAAAATCTCAAATTTAAAAATAATAGTACATTATTATGAGACAAGTTAGCTTAGGTTGCTCATTGCACACAAGGCTGTGGGTTGCAGCCCGAGCCGCAGGCGAGGGCGTAACTCAGCCGAGTGTGCAATAAGCAAGAGCTCACGAGTTTCATACGACGTTTTTCAACACATTTGCGAGGAAAAAACAAAGTAATATATCACAAAGCAACAAATATGGCAAAAACAAAATATGATAATTGTGGGAAAAGGCGCGCATGTTTTTTTTTGTTTTTTTTTCACAGGCTAACGCAAGAATTTTTTGCGAACAAAGGGGTGAGGAGCATACAGCCTACTACTAATACTTCAAAATTATAATTTTAAGTGACAAAATGCAAATATTTTAATATTTTATAACAAAATATTGTGAATTATGAATAATTTGATAATAATTATATATTTATTTGACTTAATTAAGGACTTACACATTTATTTATTCCAAAAATGTATATGAATTTTAGGCAGCATAAAACCTCTTTGTTGTCAAAAAAAAATAACTGTATAACCCGGCTAAATTGGGAATGCTCTGTTTACTCGCATAGAACTTTGAGTAAGGTACTAATTTAACTTTGTAGGGTTAATTCTATTAGGAACTAGTGTTTTATATATTATTGCACGCGTTTGTTATAGCTCGGTTTATGGCCCTAAAAGCGGTGTATTAGGGCTCACTTTACGAGCAAGTGTGTTGAAAAGATAAAAAAGCTTTATTTATAAATGTGAAAGTTTGTGGGTTTGGATGTTTGTTCCTCAATCACGCAAAAATGGCTGAACAGATTTGGATGAAATTACACACACAGATAGTTTATAGTCTGGATTAAAACATGGAATATAATGGAACATGGAATATTATTTAAGTAATTTAATCATTAATGTACCTATTGTCCAATATTCAACACAATGTATATTGTATGGAATAAATGAATTCAATTCAATACTTTTTATCCCGGTCAAAGCATTATCCGAATGTACACGCGGACGCAGTTGCGGGCGGAAGCTAGTTTAAGATAAGTATGATTAGGTTACGTTCCACCCTGTAAAATAAGTGACATAGTTGTATATCTGCAACCGACTCGTGTAAATTACACCCTTGTCAAAGTTATCTGGTTAAATGAGCCCGGGGTCCATCCAAGAGAGAATAATGATTGACATAATTCAAACTCAACCAACGTTTAAAGCATTTTGACCAATTTTACGAAATTTTATTAGACAACAACGTAACGTAATAAGTGAGTGCGTACGACTTGTATAAAGGTATCAACCTGAAAAACTCTTTTTAATATCACATTTAATTCTTTTTACTCTGTTCCTATTGTCAAAAACAGAAAATTGCTATAAAATTAGGCTGAAAATTTCGATTCCCAAACAACTGAATGACATAAAGTAAAACTTCTTCGACCTATTGTCTAACTGTCTAACAATAATATTTAAATCGACTTATTTTAAATAAAAAAATAAAAAAATGTTTATTCACTTTCATGACACAATAACAAATAATTTTTGAAGCCCCCTTTTAAGCAAAAAAATGCCTGTGCCAAGGGACTCCGCTCTGTATTACTTATTTATCTATGACAGTCAATGAAATTTCCTTATCTAAATACTTAGTTATAAAACTTAGTTTCTATTAAAATATTTTCCTTATTAAGAAAAGATTTTTTATTTATTTTTTTATTTATGGCACTTTAGGTTTAGAATAGATTATAGCTAGGTAAGTACTTACTAATGTTAGTTATTGTATGTTTATGTATATTTCTATGTTAAATGCTTCTATGTAAATTACATTCTTTTTAACTGAAATAAAGCTATAACAATAATAATATAATGTATTTACTGTGTTTATTTTATATATTCCAATAGACTTTCAGTTTCGATGTAGGTTAATTTATGTATCCAATTTGTTAATACTGACTTACACTCATAAATAGGTTTATCATATATATGTATCTCTTTATTTATTTTATTATATAAAAATGCTGACCTTGCTTCGTATTGTGCTCTTGCGAACATTGTTTTATTATAAGGAAGTGGAACCACATTTTTCTTTCCCCTTCTACCCACATTAGTTGGACAGAAAGTTATGTTTTTATGTTTTTTTAGTATAGTGTGCACGATGTATAGTTTACGTATAGATAGTAAATTGGTTATTTGGTAAAGCTCCTGTGTTGAAAAAGTCCTATTCTTGAAATACATTAGTTTTAAAAGAGTACGCTGGGCTCGTTCGACCTCCAGGAAACGCGTTTTAAGTGCACCACCCCAAACCGGGATACAATAAATTATTATGGATTGAACTAGGGAGATATATATTTCGTTCAATAGATTTCTAGATATGCCAGCACCGGCTGATATGTTCTTTGGGACTATATGTCTCAGCAATTTTAAACCATAGCATAGTAGTGTGTGCATAGTTTTACGCCGTTTTACCTACGAATGTATTTTCTTCTATATTTAAATGTTGAAAATATTATGGAGGCAGATCATATCAATGAGGCCTTTTCAAAATATAGTGTCTATTTTCTTCACTAGATGGCGTTGATGGTCAAGTGAACTGTCAAAATTGGCCATGAAAAATAAACGGCCTGTGCTTAAAAAAAGTTTTCCTACGTTTTCTACAGTTGACACTTACCTTTTTATCAACGCCATCTATCGAGCCTACAGTTTTTTGTTATTTTGAAAATTCTACCGTTTTATTCTACCGTTCAACACTACAATCGGCCATTTTTCAAAAGTCGGCGAGCTGCAGCAGTTCTTTGTATTTCAAATGGTCGTTACATTATGTATGGAATGGAGTTAGCGGCTTGATGAAGTGTGAAACCGATACCTACTTGAGAATGGACTGGAAAATGGTTGGTTGTGGATATTTGAAAGATTTATTTAAGTTTAACTCACTCGAGAATTGTATTATTTTCAAAAGTAGTCCATACCCTTAGCACGAAAAGCTATTGAAATTAAAAATAACGTAATTTTGTATGGGAATTTTTTATAGCGCCATCTACCGCCGAAAAGCAAAACTAAATTGTCTATAGAATTTGCTCTATTGAGTCACGGAATAAATAATAGTACACAGTCAGCAACGAAAATTGCTTAACACTTTACTTTACTTTGTCATAGCAACTTTTTTGGCAGAATTTCTCACAGTTTTGAAGAGTTAGTCAAAAAAGTTACTATGCAAAAGTATTAAAGTGATACCTACCTAAGGGTACAGATTATAGCAACTTTTTTGACAGAATTTCTCACAGTTTTGAAGAGTTAGTCAAAAAAGTTACTATGGAAAAGTATTAAAGTGATACCTAAGGGTACAGATTTCGTGAAGTGGTGTAGGTAGTCTTGGACGGGAGAAGCACGTCTTGTTTGTGAGTTAATTAAGGAATGATTCTTGAGACAGGCTTGAATACTAATAAGTCAATAATCAGCAACCGTAGCACGAACATCAGCTATCGAGATAAAAACCGGCCAAGTGCGAGTCGGACTCGCGCAAGAAAGGTTCCGTACCATAAAACGGCAAAAAATCGCGTTTGTTTTATGGGAGCCTTACTTAAATATTTATTTTATTCTAGTTAGTATTTGTTGTTATAGCGACAACAGAAATTTATACCTGTATAGCTATCACGGTTCATGAGATACAGCCTAGTAACAGACAGACAGACAGACGAACATTGGAGTCTAAGCAGGGCTCTGTCACTCCGCGCGCGAGTCTGAACTGAACCGCTCGGCGTCCACTGAGAGGACAAACTTCATACATCAGAAAAGATAAGACCTACGCGATAGAAAGAGAGGCAACTACAAAGTGCATGTTTTGGAGCGAAGGGAGCGCTGTGCGACCTGAATTGCACTTTATTGTGTCGGAGCAAGAGTCGCAATTTATTTAAACGATTTTGCGGAGTGCAACTTCTGTACGCTAGTACTATTATCTATTCTGTGGTCTTAGTAATAAAAACCTACACCTACAAACTTATCTACAATTAAATAAGAGAATCACGGGACACGGATCACCTTCGCTTCGCTTCGGATTTTTTTTAAATTGTTTTGAATCTTTGCTTTACTTCCCTATTTATTTATAAAATACTTATATTTAAAAACATGGCTAAACTATAAGACGGTGGTACTTTTATCTATTCTATTCAGTATGCTATACATAAAAGTAACAATATTGACTACGAAAATGAGATTAATAATCAGCTAGAGAAAATGGCAAGTTGGTTAGAAAATAATAATTTAAATGTTAATGTTACGACAAAATATGTACAATTTAGTAATAAAAATTGTGTTCCCTTACCAATGTCCATCCACCATCGTGGTGTACCCATTATAGAAGCTACATCTGCTACATTTCTTGGCATTGTGATAGACGCAAAACTAACCTGGCAACTTCATGTTGATATGGTATGTCAGAAGATAAATAGATTTATTTACGCACTATATCGTCTTACTCAATTAGCTAATCGGAAGACAGCTTTGATGGCATATCACGCATATTATGTAAGTTCTATACTGAGGTATGGGATGGGCTGGTCTTGTGGGGAAATGCAACGAACACCAATCGTGCTTTCATATTACAAAAGAAATGTATTAGAAGTATTTGCGGAGTGGGACAGCTAGAATCATGTAGACCTCTTTTTAAAAAGCTAAATATACTTGCATTGCCTTCGCTATACATATTTGAGGTTTTGATATTTGTCAAAAAAATCTGCATCTTTTTACTAAGAAGCACGAAACGTGCAACTTTCGAACAAGATATCCCAACAGATTATGTATACTTCAGCGACAAACTGCTATAGTAGAAATAGTCACAGCATGTGTGTTAAATTATATAATTTACTACCAGATCATATTCAAAATCTTCCGATCGTACGTTTCAAGAGAATAATGTTTAGAGTTTTGGTTGATCATTGCTTTTATGACTTGAATGAATTCACAATTTTTTGCCGTAATGGGAACTTAAATAAAATTAAGTTTTAGCAAATTGGATATTGACATTGTTTTTTTTTTTGTATGATTTATGTGTATAGAATTGATTGACATTTTGAGCTGTTTATTAGATTATTGACTTACCTTACTCTGACATCTATATTGTTGACATTTTGATTTTGACATTATCGTGCAAGATTGGACATTTTGAATTGTAAACTTAATTTTATTGTTATTATTTTTTTCTCAATTACCTAGTTTAATTTGTATTATTTTTATAATTATTAATTTTTGATTATTTCTAATATTTTTGATTTATTTGATTTGTTTTATTTATTTGATTTTATTTTATTTCTTTTATTTGATTTTATTTTATTTTAATTTTTTGATTTGATTTTATTTAAATAGATGCATGACGACTAAATTATTTGCATATCGCCAGAGAGCGGTAAAACATGTATGAACTTTATATATTATAAGATCTGAAATGTACCATGTTTTCTGTGAATAAACAAATTCTATTCTAATTCTATCCTTAGCACGAACAGCTATCGAGAAAAAAAACGCACGTAAAATTACTCGATAGACAATTCTCTATGAAAAATTTCATTTCACTTATCGGCGATAGATGGCGTTGTACAAATTTCCAATACAAAATTTATCTATCGAATGATTTTACGCGAGTTATTTTTTTCGATAGCTGTTCGTGCTAAGGGTACTGTGCTAAGTATATAAGGTGTCCCTTGTTGACTTGACTACGGAACCCTAGGAAGGGAACCCTTTTTTATTTATTTTTTATTCTTAAGTATCTTTTATTCTCAAATACCACAAAGACTTTACACGCACTAAAACCCATTTTTAACACGTTTTTTCTAAGCAAGTTACTGCAATTTTATGCGGCGCGCTAAAGCAACGAAACTGCCGCAGAAATACGAATGAAATGTCGGCGACCACATAAAGGTCCCGTACCCGACCCCGTAGGCATAATCAAAATCTAACTCTCGAGTTTTGATGGTGATCTCTGATTGGTCAAGAAACTCAGTAGTTAGGTTTTGCGCGCAAACTCTAACCACAGAATATAATGTACTAACGTACTCTAACCACAGAATATATAATAGTACTAATCTAACTACTGAGTGCGCATCCACCAATGAGCGCACTTCATGCACACAGGCGTTTTCAGCCGGCGGATTTCCGCATTCGGTTTCCGCGTCGAGCCTAGCGCCATCTAGCGCACGCGTTTTATTTAGACCCAAATGCCTTACAAAATACACTGACTGTTCACACACAAATTCAAAATAAAGCGCGGAAAACGCCAGGCTCAATTCAATATAATAGTAAATGTACAGCGCCATCTACTATTGAATAGCGGAGTTAAATTCAGAATATAATAGTACTAACTTTTACGCGCGGTTTTTTTTTGATAGCTGCGAAATGCGTATCTAGTGATTTGAATATTATTTCATGCTTTTTAGAGGTAAGTTTTGAAGTCGGTTTTTTGTATTTTAAACTTTTTAAACTATCTATAATGTATTCAATACAACTTTTAAAGACAAGGACAGGTAAATAAATATTTCTTTCAAAGGGAAAAATTCAATACGTTTACAATGCTTTTTACTACAATATTTTCATACTTATTTCATCTGCGGAACTCTAAAACATCACTTTGATTCATGGACGGACCTAGAACAAAACGCTTGGATTTGTTCTTAGAACAACTAAAGACTTTAAGTCAGTAAAATCCTTAAAACTATTATACTGCTCCTTGGTGAGAAGCCAATTGGAGTATGCGAGCCAAGTGTGGAACCCGCAGTATAACGTTTACGTAGATAAGATCGAAAGAATCCAAAAAAAGTTTTTGAGAATTATTAATTATAAGTACAAAATTTACTACGACAAAAATCTTGCTTATGATGATATCTGCAGACGCCAGCATCTGCTCCCACTAGTGAAACGGAGAGAAGTCGCTGATCTTGCGTATTTTCATGACTTGGTACTCGGCAAGATGGACTGTAGTCATCTCCTGTCTAAGGTTAAATTACAGGTGCCATTTCGTACGGTTTCAAGGCGTAACTATCTGAAATTCCATACCGATTTTTGTTCAACTAATTATAGACATAATTCTTATTTCAATCGTGTAACTACTAGTTTTAACAGCAACTATTCTCGTGACAGTGACCTATTTACGGCGGGTAAAAGATACTTTGCGAAAGTGATGAATGAAAAATTTTTCAAACAATAATATTGTATCTTTTGTGGTTGATGTGGCTTTATTGATTTATATCTTATTTTCACTATTTGCTTATCATAACATTTTATATGTATTTGAGTACCGTTACAATACTACTGTTCGTTGATAGAAAGTATAAATGTGATTGTAATACAAATAATTTCTTCTAATTGTGAAAACTGTTTAAGGCTTTCTGTTTTTTAAGAAACACTGTACTAATGTTTAAGGTAAATAGCCGTTTGTTTTCCATGAAATATAAAATAAAATAAAATAAAAGAGCAATACCAACAATATAGTCTGTTGTTAAAAGGCAGTTGCTCGTTTGATGGGCAATTCTTCGGCGAGTGCCTTTTCATAATAAATGCATGCATTTTGTTGTTCAAAGAGGTTTTTAAACAAATACTTTTTAGGGTTCCGTTTGAAAAAACCCTAAGGCTGCGAACGCACCGACAGGTGCCTAGATATGGTTATGGTAGATGAGTCGCTAGGATATTCTTTGGTTGTAAGCCTCGCGCCTACGATAATTATATTTTTATCTATATAGTAGACCAAGCTCCCACTGCATGAAACCTTACCTCACAAGGTGGAACAGCAGACATGTGTTACAGCAATACTTAGATATTGAACACTGGATTTAAGTGGGTTGCCATCGAATATCCTGGAGGAACATATATTTTTTTCGTTTTCGTACCGCTATTTCTATATAGGTAGTCGCCTTGATGTAATGGAGCCCCTAGACGATCAAGCATTTCTTGTCAATCATTTACATTGCATTTACCATTTGGGGGCGTGGCCTACTTTTGATTGGCCACGGTAATCTATCTATTCTGTGGTGCTTGTCAAGCATCGCTCCTAGACGATCAAATTTGATTGACAAGCAATGCAATGTAAATGATTGACAAGCAATTTTGATCGTTTAGGGGGTCCATATTGACGCACCTAGCGGCCTAGCGGGCGGTTGCGAAGCAAACATAATACGTGAACGTTATTTTAGGCTCTCTCTCTAGGCACCTGTCGGTGCGTAGGCGGCCTAACAGACAGTGGGCAAAAGACTTGAGAACACAATACATGACAAACTTCTTATTCGTTTTAGCGGATAAATAAATAAACTACCCACAAAATTTCATGTCATATTATTATGTTTGTTTAAATGTACTCCTAAAAATCCTATTTAAATAAATAAAACACGTTTTAGGTGAGGTTTAGGCAAATAGCATTTTCTCGCATTACTTTCACAATAAAATTATGATTGTGAAAAATTGTGTGCAAAGCTTGATCTAAGTAGGTAGTCGCGGAGGGTGGTTTTATTTCATAAATGTTATATACCTAATTGTAAGTATAACCACAGATAATAATAATACTAAATACTCACTGTCTTATTCAGAGATGTTTCACAAAACTGGGGTGCAAGACTGTTCTAACAAAACATGGTTTAATGCTTGTCATGTTAACTTTGGCCCTAGTTTAAATGAACGCCCTCTGAATAATACAGTAGTTTTTATAGCAAAATACAAACCTAGATTAAATAGGAAGGTACCAACTGTGACAATATTGTATTAAAACAATAAGTATTAAGCAAAGGAATAAATTATTTATTTATTTATAAATTATGATTGAAGCTGTATATTTCGAATACTACATGCTAGCTTTTTATAAAAAAATTGTTTGATTTTATTACCTGACATACTAGCGTCATGTTTTTGAGAAGGTATTTAAATTGAAATAAGTTAATTACATGACACTAACAGAATATGGTTAAAAGTTTAGTAAAATGAAAATTTACTCAAAATGTTCAAGTTTCAAGGTTTTTTTAATTAACTACGATTTTTCAAAAACCTATAAAGATTGTTTTGCGAACCTTACGACCTATAAACTTTGTTTCGCCTAAAGAAAAAAAAAGAAAAAACTTTTCACTGCGTCGAACGAACTGTCATTTTTCCCGCGCTTTTGGCGGCTTACCGGCGAGAGCCCGCGTCGTAAACTGTCTGAAACGGATATAGGCATTGCAGCATCCTTCGAACAACCTTATCTTTACCGTTTTAGCAACCTTTATTCTGTAGGCAGTAAAGGCGAATTTCAACAATTTCAGTGTGAGGAAAAGCGCGTTGCATCCTTCCTAGTTTCAATTTGTTACAACATGAACCTTACTTACATGGTCTTAAGGTCTATTTCCGTCCGTTTCATTTAACAACATTCTTGCCGCTAACAAACAAGCCACTTTTAAATTGATACAATTTTGGGTAATATTTTACTTTTCAGAATGTGGCCTACAAAATTATTTGTTTTCCTACTAAATGTCCATCAGCCATTTTTGATGTCCCCACTGCGCTGGGGCACAGGCCTTCCTTATGGGTGGTAATGGTAAGGAGAACGGGCCATAACCCACCACGCGGGCCCAATGCGGATTGGTGGGTCTTAACGACTGCAAATGCAGCCGGGACCAACGGCTTAACGTGCCTTCCGAAGCACAGAGGAGTTCGAGATAATACATTTTGGTCACCCATCCCATGACCGACCCTTGCGAACGTTGCTTAACTTCCGCAATCGCTGGGCCAGGCGCTAAACCACTGCGCCACCAAGCTCCACCCCTACTGTAATAAAATCCTTTCAAATAAATTATAAAAGGGTAAATTTCCTTTTAAAATCTGAAGTAGCTCTACAATTCATACGGACATAATTAAGTATATATTCTGTGTTATAGTCAAATAAACCTATGTCCCAAAATTTTACTTACTGATTTCTAGATTTAGAGCTCATTCATAGAATTACACGAACCTAATCAAAAGAGACTAAGTATCTTGTTTAGGTACCTAACCTACGTAAATAATGAAAAGATGATGAAAAGAATGAATCTAAGCACGCGCTCTTGCTATTTCTGTGAGTTTTATTTTTTTCTAATATTTTCAAACTATTAATTTATAACTTTTAACTGCACGTTCATATTCAGAAGCCTGGTTTGATTACCCCGTTTCATTTTTAAATATAAATACTTAAAAAATAACGGTGTGATAGGTCGTGGGCAGTGGTGGCCCGGCCACGGTGGTGCCAAAAAAAGCTGCGGTTTACTATAGCGCCTGTACATAAACTCGTAAACGTAAAGTTACGTTTTTGCTCTCAATTTATTGCCAGGCGCTTAGTTGCCCATAGTGTTTTGTAACTAACTTTTCAACACACTTGCTCGTAAAGTGAGCCCTAATACATCGCTTTTAGGGCCATAAACCGAGCTATAACAAACTCGTGCAATAATATATAAAACACCAGTTCGTAATAGAATTAACCCTACAAAGTTAAATTAGTACCTTACTGCAAGTTCTATGCGAGTAAACAGAGCATTCCCAATTTAGCCGGGTAATACAGTTATTTTTTTTGACAACAAAGAGGTTTTATGCTGCTGAAAATTCATATACATTTTTGAAATAAATAAATGTGTAAGTCCTTAATGAAGTCAAATAAATATATAATTATTATCAAATTATTCATAATTCACAATATTTTGTTATAAAATATTAAAATATTTGCATTTTGTCACTTAAAATTATAATTTTGAAGTATTAGTAGATAGTAGGCTGTATGCTCCTCACCCCTTTGTTCGGAAAAAATTCTTGCGTTAGCCTGTGAAAAAAAAACATACGCGCCTTTTCCCATAATTATCATATTTTGTTTTTGCCATATTTGTTGCTTTGTGATATATTACTTTGTTTTTTCCTCGCAAATGTGTTGAAAAACGTCGTATGAAACTCGTGAGCTCTTGCTTATTGCACACTCGGCTGAGTTACGCCCTCGCCTGCGGCTCGGGCTGCAACCCACAGCCTTGTGTGCAATGAGCAACCTAAGCTAACTTGTCTCATAATGTACTATTTTTTAAAGAAATAATACGTTTTTTGTGGTACATTACATACGTGTGAAAAAAAGTTAACTTTAGACAAAAAAAAATAGTTTATTTGAGATTTTTGCATTCACAATGCTATTTTTATACAATACTAAATAATATACTAGAAAAAAATACGACTCGCACCAGATCAATACTCAGACGGGGGTTCGATTCCCATCTGAGTATTGATCTGGTGCGAGTCATATTTTTTCTAGTACCTATATTATTTAGTATTGTATAAAAAAAATAGCTAAATGTTTTAGTAAGTCTAACTACCTAATACAACAATTTACAAACAAAAACCGAACCGTTTTTGTACCGTAATACGTAATGTAATACGGCGAAATATACAATACGCCTGCGCCATTTATATGGCTTAGTATTCGTACTCATCATGATTTTTGTGATCTAAAAACTAATTATTTCAATAGAATTATTCTTATTTTATTTTTTTCGATAGTTGTTCGTGCTAAGGGTACTGTCGATGCAACATGCTGGTGCTGCGCGATTTTAGCTACTTTGAGCAATTTATTGTTCGAAAACATATAAGATTTATGTACTAATTTTTTTAATGTCCATTTATGTTCGAAAAAAACAAAAGAGTGTTTTCCGTTTTTTCACAATATTATTTTATAAACTTGAGATCTTAATCTTATCACATATACATAATTATTTGTTCCTGTAGTGCATGAGGTACCAAAAACGGTACAAAGTATTTTTGACAAAAAATATATACCTACATATTATAAGGATTTTTTTAATTATTTTTCCCTGTATATAGGGTTAAATTACTATCATATAATAATATATATTTTTGGGACAAAATAACGTTATAATGCATTTAAGGGTTAACTCAATAGGCACCATGTGCACGGATACCCATTGCCTCACTTTTTAAAAAGTAGTCTGTCACAACAATTGTTTGACATCACTGACGTAACTGACGTTGACGTTTTGCTTTTTGATATTGATAACAAAATAAGCGCTTTTCCTTGAATAAAAACTGTGAAAATTATCAAATGGCTGAGATTCTACTAAAATGGCTTTTCCGAAAATAGAGGGATATGTGGTTACTGAAAAACTTGGATCAGGAAGTTACTCCACGGTGTACAAAGCATACGCCAAGGTAAAGAAATATTCCAAACTTTGCTTTTACTTTGTAGTGTAACTACATGTTTTATCTGTTTATTTAATACTACTTATCTCGGCAGTTCTATGATCTAACAAGTACTTTCAAATGAATGAAAGATTAATATCAGGTAAATTAATATACCTGGGTAACCTAGGCTAGGTAGGTACCTACTTTACAAATACATTTTTAAAGTTCATCAAACTTAGGTTTTGCTTAGCAGGAAATAAAAAAAATATTACTCATTAATTATTTACAGTCAAAATGGTCAATGTATTACAGTAATATTGACTGGTAAATGCTAAATTATAATATCAGCTCGTTTTTCCACAATAATAAAGGTATGAAAAAAAAATTTAACAATTAAAAAAGATTTTAAATTGTACTGCACTGATGTGAGTAAAATTGACAAATTTTCAATTGTTAGTCAATAAATAGACATATTTGCATGAAGAGTACTATTACCAGGAGTGTAAAAATTATAATTTTATTGTATGGCAGTAAATATGTGAATAATAAGGGACAAAAGTTAATCATCCTTAACCCTTCAGCGCCATCCGCCATTTTGTTAAAAAACAAGAAAACCCTCCCCACCAACTGACAAGAAAGAAATAAAATGGCGTCTTACACAAAAAATCCGATAATTTCGTAATCAGGCTATAATTTATCATTTCGTAAAGATAGTTTTACTTATGAATACTTTTCTCATTTCTAGATACCAAAATCATAGTCATTTCTATAGAGAAAAAACCGATTACCGGTACCGGTCTCCGGCGACCGCTTGGGCTTTGACAGAACGGCAATATGGCTATTATGTCAGGTCGCCGGCGACCGCTCTGGCACTTAGAGGTTAAAGATAAAGAAACTCAATACATTATTTTTACTAGGAAATATTTTAAGCACACCATACATTAATTACGACCTAGAATTGCGCCATTCTACCTGTGGTCTTCACTAAATTCTTATCAATAACATCAATTTTTTTACACATGGGCCCATAGTGTTACACTGCTGGGGACGTGGTCCATACAATTTTTTTACATTGTTCATTCGTCTCATTGCCATACATTCTTAAATGAAGGTGCAGTCGATAACTGTCATTGTCTCATTGTAACTTGTCTATTTGGATTAAGATTTTGTTGACAATTATTAAATACTAACCTCTGACCGCAACTTCGCCTGTGTGGACAGTAGAAAAAAAAGGCGACCAGATTAAATGAACTCTTTAGTGTAGGAGACGCTTAAGCTGTTAGATGAAACTTGGCTTAGGTTTTGGAATTTACAGTTTTATTTCATGTTTTACTATTTTTATATGTGTATAAAAGCTGAAAATATTTATTGAAGTACTTAATTAGTTTAAATATTGCAGATAGGAAATTTTACTGAAAGAAGACTTCATTTTGATTTTTAAAATAATTGAAACTGCATTCAAAGATTTTCGAAAAATCGCATGCCTTAACCAGGAATCGAACCCACCAAATTAAAAAAAACAATCTTTTATTTTTACAATATCGATCGAAAGGGTTACTCATAAGGATTATTTTTTGTTAAGTAACACAGCATCTTAAACAAAAGGAAGACCATGAAATTTAACTTTTAAATTTTAATTATTATGTATTGTATCAATTTGTATAGGAATGAATGCGATATTTAAAAAAAAATATTAATGCAGTTTGCATTATTTTTTAATATTAAACTAAGGCTCGTATTATAGAATCAAACTCAAATTCAAATCTCTGCTTGAGTACAGTTAGAAAGGGATGGTGCTATTCATCGCATATAGCGCCATCCGCCCATCCCTTTCTATCTGTACTCAAGCAGAGATCTGAGTTTGAGTTTGATTCTATAATACGAGCCTTAATCTTTCAGTAATATTTCCTATCTTCAATATTAAAGTACTTTCTCAAAATCAAATTACTCAAAATCTATCGCAATCGCTTTCATTTGACAGATTGGATGTGACACATTGCTGCATTTCTTTGGTAAGTTTTTATTTTGCCAAAAAGAAGCATCAATGTGTTACATCTTGAAAGCGATTGCGATAGATTTTGAAATTAGACAATAGAAAGGCTGTATATGATCCAGGTAGGAGCCCGTTCAATAGTAGCGGTAAAATGCGTGGACAAGTCGCGGATCAAGAACTCCGGGTCTGCGGTGGACAACCTTATAACGGAGATACGGCTGCTGAAGACGTTGGAGCACCCCCATATCGTACATATGAAGCATTTCACGTGGGATGATAAGTATGGGGCTTAAAATGTTTCTTTATAATGCTACCCACTGATGAGATGCCCAAATGGATGTACGTCCATAGTCTTATGTACGATTCAAACAGACCGGCTCGCATCGGAGCATATTTTACTTCTGTCAGAGAAAGATAAAGCGTGTATACAGTAGTTAAATTTCATATTGCGGGCGGCGCCGACCGGCTGCCGGTTTCATGCAAATATGGAATTAACTACCTGTAGAGACACTTTATTTTCCTCTGACAAAGGTAAAATGCGTTCCGACGCGGGCCGGTCTGTTTACCCCTTTTTTGCCCCATACCCTAAATCTGGATGTACTTCCATTTGGATGTACTTCCCAGATTCACACAGTGACTAGCTCAAAGAAAAAAGTTAGATAATATTTTTTATTTACAAAACTCTTTACTTTTTTAACAAGTTGACAATCCATAATGGAAGTTAATAGAAACATGATGAACAAACTAATCCATCAATGCCCGGTTTCTGAGGTACTTATCGGTGGTTTATCAGAATTTTAACTATAACAATAAAATTAACTTTAAACCACATAATGGGAATCCCTCTGATAAAGTAGCTCAGAAACCAGGAGCAAATAATTCAGATATTAAAAAATATAAGTAAAAAAGAAATAGGAGGTAAGTATAGTATTTATTTCATTATTTTTAAGGAACATCTACATAATTATGGAATATTGCTGTGGCGGAGACCTGTCCAGATACATCCAGAGATATGGCAGAGTGCCCGAGAAGCAGGTAATTAAACAAGCTAATTTAGAACTCAGACCAAATAAAAAAGTAAAGACGAAGTCTTCCGACAAAGCGGTGAGGCATGTAAAACTACGCCTTGGCTGTGTATACACAGTTCACGCACACACATGTAACGAAACTACGCCTTGGCTTTCTATATCGAACCCTGCCGCCCGGCCCCCGCGCGCCTCCTAGTACGCACACATGTACCATCAAAAACCGGCCTCACTTCGTTGTTCGCTACCACTGCGCAACGCTCCATCTTCCTTTTTTGTTTGATCTGAGATTTAGAATAAGTACTTATAATCACAGAATAGTACTAATTGTATATAAGCCCATCCGCGCGAGGACAATCAAATAATAAGCTACTCTCGCTGCACGGCAATAAAGTACAATTTCAAATTGCACAGCGCTGCTTGCCTGATATTATAGCGCTTCCGAAGCAATTATCTTTCTATCGCTTAGCTCTGTCTCAACCAGGCATTGATAACGTTATTTTTAAATGTAACGTTATTTCTTACTTTTTTATATTAACGTTACTTTAGATAACGTTTCATTGAAATTAACGTAAGTTCAGTAAATAACGTTAATTTTAACGTTATCTCTTACTTTTTGTTACCGTTACTTTAAAATTAACGTTATTCCAATTAATAACGTTACTTTTTACCGATAATTTTACCGGTACTATTGTACCGGTAAAGTTTAACGCTATATTTAACGGTAATTTTACCGTTATTTTTACCAGTAAATTTACCGATAAAATGTTTTAACGGTATTTTTAACGTTATTTTTTGTATCGTAATTTTTTTAACGGTATTTCAATCCCTCGTGTCAACCGCCACACGCCACCCCTCGTGCGCTGGCTCGACTGAGTGAGCCGCGAGCAGTAGGCTACGCTATAAGTGGGACTCCCTTGAAATAATGTTATTTTATTTTAGCGAAATATTTCACCAGGGGATTTGCAATTATATCGCAACTAGCGTCCGCCCGCGACTTCATTTGCGTGGACATTTATTTTCTATCCCTCGGGAACAGTACTTTTTATCTGGATGAAAGATATATTTTTTAGGGTTCCGTAGCCAAAATGGCAAAAAACGGAACCCTTATAGATTCGTCATGTCTGTCTGTCTGTCCGTCCGTATGTCACAGCCATTTTACTCCGAAAGTATTAGGATTACAGAGTTGTAACTTAGTAGGAAGATAGATGTATTCTGTTAACCGCTTAAGGCGGTTGTATGACCGAAAGTGGCGCCCTCAGATGTTTTTATTTAATAAGTTATTAATAGAAAAAGATTTTAATAATGTTTATCGTGGAGATTTTAGGGCCCACGGTCTAGTATTTTTAGAAGGTGACTTAAGATATTTGTGAAGCTCGGTGGCCCAGCGATTGCGGAAGTTAAGCAACGTTCGCGAGGGTCGGTCTTGGTATGGGTGACCAAAAATGTATTATCTCGAGCTCCTCCGTGCTTCGGAAGGCACGTTAAGCCGTTGGTCCCGGCTGCATTTGCAGTCGTTACACCCACCAATCCGGATTGGGCCCGCGTGGTGGGTTATGGCCCATCCTCCTTCACAGGCACAGGCCTTCCATAAGGAAAGCCTGTGCCCCAGCAGTGGGGACATCAAAAATGGCTGATGGTCACGAATACAACCCCGGAAAATCTTGAAAACCGCCATATAAAAAAAAAAATTTCATGATATAAACGGCATAGTGGCAACCCCTAGAAACCTAAATTGTGTTTTGCTTTTTCCCTTTTTTTACCCGACTACGGCAAAGCCAAAACGGAGGGTATATGATTTTGACCTGTATGTCTTTGATTATCGAAAACAATATGCTATTTACTTCTAGGATTGTCACTTTGCAGTTAGTTTTCCATACAAATAAAAGACAAAACTTTACGGGTTATAATGAAACACCCTGTATATCTTTCCAGGTACTATATTTCCTTCAACAGCTTGCATCCGCTCTGAAGTTTCTTAGAGAAAAAGGTATGAAGTTTTATATAAGCTAGCTGATGACGACGACTAATCCATTTGGCAGACGTCCAAATGGATGTACGTCCAAATTTTAAGCTATTTAAGTATAGTCACAGAATACATAATAGTATAAGAACAGAAGGGACACTCCGCAAGATCCTTTAAATAAATAGCTACTCTTGCGCCCATACAATAAAGCGCAATTCGGGTCGCACAGCGCTCCCTTCCCCACATATTGATTATTACCTAGAAGTTGCCTCTCTTTCTATCGCGTACTCTTATCTCTTCTGACGACGTTAGGGTAGCATATTATAAAAGGTAAGGGATTGTACGTATAGATACCGGCACGGCACATAACTTGGCAAGACAAAGATGAGACAAAAGATGCGCCCAGTTTAGTGCTTGTAGCTGCTGCGCATCTTTTGTCTCATTTTTGTCTTGCCAAGTTAAGTATGAGCCGGTAGACAAATCATAATTCATTTATTTGCTAAATATGGTACATACAAGTTGTTATAATAATTTTTCCGGTATATTCTGTCGAATTTTTCGACGTGCAAATACTTAAATTTAAATAGGTACATAATACAATTGTATTACATGATATCATCAAATATAAAAAACAAAACTAAATCAGTAAATTAAGAATGAGATTAAATTATTGAAATGTCAGCAATAGAAAATGCCAAAAGTTATAAATAGTGTGCAATGTCAATAATTTTATCGTTTAGGAAGTCATTAATACACAAAAATACTTATTGGAACGTTTTTGTCAAATGTATAGTCAACGATGTTCATAGCTTAAATCTGAAGGTGACCAAATGGAATAGGTACTTCCATTTGGAAGTATTCCATTTGGGCGTCTGCCAAATGGATGTTTTGTCGGTGTCTAGCTTTACACACAGACAGATTAACTATCTTATAACATAATACTATCTTTAGGTACTAACATTATTTTTGTAAGTTTGTTAAAATATTTTTTTCCAGATGTAGTCCATATGGACTTAAAGCCACACAATTTGTTACTGCACAAGGGATCAGACGGGAAGTACATACTCAAGGTAGCTGATTTTGGGTAAGTGGATGATTAACCATTAAACTTATTTATAAACCTTTCAAAACATTTTTTTCTTCCAACTATGCTTTAATTTCATCACAATCACACTAAAACACTCAGTACAAAACGAGTCTTTAATGTTCTGGAGTCTAGAGCAATAAAAATGTATGAAATTTCATTATTGCACAGTTTTTTTTTAACCGCACCAAAGGGTGTCAATCTCAATGGATTAGCTCTATTCAGCCAGCCGATATCAATACATTTTTTTTACGTAAGTATTATTCGTTTTTATCCCATTTGTTCCAAATTTAAAAAATGATTGCTGCTAACTCTGATTTAAAAATGAAAGAAATTTTAAAAAGTGATTTGGCGGGAAATTTGTTAATTTTGCTTGTTTTTTTTATTATTAAACTTTTATTTTTTCGCTTTAAGTAGTTTAAGTTACTTTGTGCTCGATGCTATAATCTACTATTAATAACATAATTTTATTTTGCATAGAGGTACAAAAGTAGTCACAAATGACAAATAAAATGGCTTCCCCATTATTTTCTAGACATTTTTATATGTAGGTATGAATGTTTTAGATATATTAAGTACCTAATAAAGTGGTAACATTCGTTCAATAATTTCTTTTCCATCATTTTCTTAATTTCTTCGCCAGATTATCTATGGGGTGATTTTGTTTAAATTTTACGATTTACGATTTTTACTAGTTTCATATCAAACTGTATATTTTTTTGTGTGTTTACTTTAAAAGGTGGGATAGGGTCTTTGTTTAAAACAGAAAAAGGGACAACATCAACTTTTTGCGAAAGAAAAACAGAGACATACCTAGGTACTTATTTTTTAGTTAATGTGTCATATATTTTGGTGTGTGTAATAAGGGCTTTTCAAAGTGACATTTAAAAAATAAAAATAGTTTCTATTTGCTTCACTAGATGGCGTGATGGAGAGAGAAGTATCAAAATTGGCTTTTAAAAATAAACGGCCTGTACCAAAGAGGCAAGTAAGCGCTCGCTGGCTGACATCTGCCCAAAGAAAAACGTTTTAGGGTTACATCTGCCTGTCTACCTGAGTAGAGTACTCTTCGAAGCTTAGTAAAAAAAATCCCATTGACACACACATTTTAATAAACGCCATCTACCGAGCCTACAGTTTCTTGTCATTTTTAAAAGCCCTCATTACTTAAGTATTAACTTTTATTCCATTAAGTATTTATTCGGTATAGTTTCGCGCAGTACCTATGCTCGTCGTCCCCCCGCGGCGTGCGCGGCTCGCCCCTGTACATGGCGCCGGAGATGTTGCTCGGGACGTACGATGCTCGAGTGGACCTGTGGAGCGTGGGTGAGTGTGGACAGGGCTGAAGGGCTGCCACTCAATAGGGACAGGGTTGTCACTCAATAGGGTCAGGGTTGTCACTCAATAGGGACAGGGTTGTCACTCTATAGGGACCGGGTTGTCACTCTATAGGGACCGGGTTGTCACTCAATAGGGACAGGGTTGTCACTAATACATAAATTGTGTAGGGACAGGGAGGGCATTAAATAGGGACGGGGTTGTCACTAATACATATTTTGTATAGTTATAGGGACAGGGTTGCCACTAATACATAGATTGTATAGGGACAGAGTTGTCACTAATAAATATATTTTATAGGAAGGGAGGGCGGAAATCTATCATCTTTTGACAGTTAAACATGATATATCATGTTTCGGTGGTTTGCAGGTGTGCTATGATAATGTTAGAGTGCCTGTTCGAACGTGGGGTTGTCTGTCATTAATATTATAATATATTTTGGAGGCAGGAAATCTATTGTCTTTTGACAGTTAATGTGATATATCGCTATATATCATATAACATTTCAGTGGTCATGTTAGGGGCAGGTGTTGAAATACACGATCATTTGCAGGTGTTAAAATATAGGATCATTTGCAGGTGTTAAAATATAGGATCATTATGCAGGTGTTAAAATACATGATAATTTGCAGGTGTTAAAATATAGGATCATTTGCAGGTATTAAAATATAGGATCATTATGCAGGTGTTAAAATACATGTAATTTGCAGGTGTTAAAATATAGGATCATAATATGCAGGTGTTAAAACACAGGATCATTTGCAGGTGTTAAAATACATGATAATTTGCAGGTGTTAAAATATAGGATCATTTGCAGGTATTAAAATATAGGATCATTATGCAGGTGTTAAAATACATGATAATTTGCAGGTGTTAAAATATAGGATCATAATATGCAGGTGTTAAAACACAGGATCATTTGCAGGTGTTAAAATACATGATAATTTGCAGGCGTGATAATGTACGAGTGCCTGTTCGGGCGCGCGCCCTACGCCTCCAACACCTTCAAGGAGCTCGTCGATAAGATCGAGCGACACGCTAAAATACAGGTCAGTAGGAATAGTTGTATGGAAGGATGGATGGGATGGAGGTAAAGTGGAGGAAGGTAGGTAGCCACTTGTAGGCAGGTCAAAGGGAGATCGTAGACAAGATAGAGAGACACGCTAAAATACAGGTGAATATTATCATCAACACTTCTATTATCAAACGGTTTTTTAACGTTAACTTTATTTATAAAACTAGCGACCCGCCCTCGCTTCGCTTTGGTTCCATTCTTTTCGCTCGAATAGTCTGTACCCGTCCCGTTAGAGTCCCGTCATCATCGGTATGAGAAACGCGTTTGAATTTATTTTCGCGCGCGTAAACTTTTAGCGATAACTCCTAAGATATTTATTTAAACTAAATAGTGTAAAAGGCTAAAATTATGTGCATGAAACGCTTATGGTAACAAAAGCAATTTATTTGATAACAATACCACAATATTTGTGACCATTTTAAAAAAAAGTTAAAAGCGTTTTCAATGCAAGCTCCCAGACGGCTTAATTTTTGCCGACTTTAATAATTATCGTCATATTTCTATCAATTTATCAATTACACTAGTTTGGTGAAAACCGCATGAAAATCCGTTCAGTAGTTTCGGAGTTTATCGCGAACAGACAGACAGACAGAGGCGGCGAGGGACTTTGTTTTATAATAATATATATGTAGTGATGGTTATTGTCCAAACATCGAATTCATCAGTTTTGTTGAGTTTAGTTGTAAAATCAATAGAGGCTTCTTGCCGTGTAATTTCAACCTCTTTTTTCGTGGTCTTATCTATATTTCCGTTAAGTTGTCCATATTTCCGTGAAGTTGTCCATATTTTCATAAAGTCGTTAATATTTCCAGTAAAACGACGCCATGATTGCGCCCTATTTCTTCACTAACGTTCGCCCGCGACTTGGTCCGCGTGCAATAATTCATAATTAGTGCTTCTATTCTAGATTCCCCCGAACTCGTCGATATCCTCCGGTTGTCGGGACCTGCTGACTCGTCTCCTGAAGCACAACCCTGACGAGAGGATCAGCTATGAGGAGTTCTTCAGCCACGAGTACTTGGACCTGGAGCATATGCCCAGCAAAGAGAACTATGAGAAGGTAAGGGGTTTCATTTAATTGAAGGTAAACTGAGGCTTACTTTGGCAGTAGATCCATTATGGATTACAAGTTGACACCTTTAGTACCTAGTTCTCGAGATATCCAAATGTGACAGACTGAGTCACACCATAAGGGTTCCTTTTCACCATTTTGGTAAGGAACCCTAAAAACCTGTTTTGTCAACTGACAGCCAGTTGACATACTCTTAGAATAAGCTTTATACTTAGTTGAATGTTTGAGTAATTATCATGTATATGTGAGAGAAAAAATAAAGATTTATTTATTATTATTATTATTATACTCAGGGCAAAAGGCAGCGGCAGGTAACAATTTTACAGGGATTGAAATTAAAATACCGTTAAAAAACTAACGATACAAAAAAAAAATTATCGGTAAATTTACCGGTAAAAATAACGTTAAAATTATTGTACCGGTAAAATTACCGTTAAATATAGCGTGAAACTTTATCGGTAAAAAAGTTACGTTATTAATTGGAATAACGTTAATTTCAAAGTAACGGTAACGAAAAGTAAGAGATAACGTTACATTAAGAAATAACGTTATCAATCCCTGTAAATTTGTATCTGGTCCTTTCTTACCCGACTGCGGGTTATGTATTTCGCGCGTATCTTGTAAGTATGTTTGTATGTATGTTTGTATGTAATATTCTTTATTACCTCATATCCCTCAAACGGCTGAACGGATTTCTATGATTAAGATATCGTTAGATTGGTCTTTTCAGCCCAAGTGTTCTTAAGAAGGTAGCGTTATAAAAAAACCAACATGGCGGCTGTACGGTGCTATTATACGTAGTGAAAAAAAAATTTTTTTTTTAGAATACTGCAATATGGGTGTCAAATTAAAGGGCTTATTATAAGGATTTCAAAAAGGTATATCATGACCGTAAAATATAATAACTAAAAAGAGATAAATAAAAAAATAAATTAAAAAAATTAAAAAACCCGCCTGCATAAATAGACAAGTCGACTGAAAAGATGGAAACAAGATTAAATAAATATTAAAGGCAACATGTCATAATAACATGCAGTCGGAGGCATATAATTCAATCATTCATAATGTCACTTTCTTTATGCATGCCTCCGACTGTTTCCATCTTTTCAGTCGACTTGTCTTTTTATGCAGGCGGGTTTTTTAATTTATTTTTTTTACTCATGTGACAAAATAACCCCTAACGCCAAATATAACCAATAATGGTAGAAACCAGAATTGCAAAAAATTGTGTTTTTTTTTTTTTGTTTTAATCAAAAAAGTCTGTTTTTTTTTCAAAATCGTTTTGCGATCATTACCCTAGTTTTACTTGTGGGCAACATTTTTATTTTACAAATACAAATATCTTTATTTGCTTTAAATAGGGTACAAATGGAGATCTTAAAAGTAGTTGTATCAGAAGCTTAAAAACCTATTTAGCCAACTTAAGTAGCATGCAAACATAAACGGAAAATATTAATGTTATTAAGGATTAAATTGAATAATAAATTAAATAAAAAAAAATTAAAAAAACATAACTGTGATGTGCGAGTCGTATTTTTCCTAATACATAATTATTTATTATTGTATAAAAATAGCATTGTTAATGCAAAAATCTCAAATTTAAAAATAAATGTGATTAGATGACCTCCGTGGTCGAGTGGTTTGCACGCCGGTTTTCAAGGTGTCGCCATCTCTGAGGTCCCGGATTCGATCCCCGGCTGGGTCAATGTAGAAAATGAACTTTTCTATATTGCCTCAGGTCTGGGTGTTTGTGATACCACCGTTGTCTTTGATTTCCATAACACAAGTGCTTTAGCTACTTACTTTGGAATCGGAGCAATGTATGTGATGTTGTCAAATATATATTTATTTATTTATTTTCATTAATTGCGTGCATTGCATGTAATGAATGAAAGTAATCAATTCATTATTATATTTTTACTGACACAAAAAAAATATCTTTTGATTGTTAATTTTTATTGTGATAAATAACTTGGCTTGCACCTCATACTTTGTATTAAAATTGTTTTCGAACATAATAGTTGATGCATATGCACTCCCAGCGTTTAATTAATTCCTTTTCTGGATTTTGATTTAAATCAGTGATTTTTTTAAAAAAAATCATGCAATAAAAATCGTGATTTGATTTAAATCAACTTGATTTAATTCATGCAACCCTGGTAGAAACTGAACAACTTTTACTATTGGACCAATTCTGAAATCGCAAAAAACATAGTGATGGGACTCGAATCCACAATTGATTCGAATGACCTCGATCTAACCTCGCGCTCATGGCGGAACTTGACAGACTGATGGATGGGTGACCGTTAAGTGGCATTACAACTGAGCGCTCCCGTGCTTCGGAGGGCACGTTAGCCGTCGGTCCCGGCTGTTGTCATCTGATAACAGTCGTTAAGCCAAGTTAGAGGCTTTACAGGCGGCTTGATTAACTCTAACACTTGAGGGTGCCACTCATCCCTCATTCGATAAGAAGAAGAATCTAAACTCGATTCGAATAAGTATTTATGCTGATTCGATGCATGCCAAGCACTATCCTGTTGTGCATTAAAAAATAACACAAGTGCTTAAGCTAATTTGTTTTTTAGCTTTTAGGAATTTGCATATTGAGTGATATTTTTATTATTCACATAATTAATTTGATCTATTGACATGTCCATCAGCCATTTTTGATGTCCCCACTGCTGGGGCACAGGCCTTCCTTATGGGTGGTAAGGAGGATGGGCCATAACCCACCACGCGGGCCCAATGCGGATTGCTGGGTGTTAACGACTGCAAATGCAGCCGGGACCAACGGCTTAACGTGCCTTCCGAAGCACGGAGGAGCTGAGATAATACATTTTTAGTCACTCATCCCATGACCGACCCATGCGAACTTTGCTTAACTTCAGTAATCGCTGGGTCAGGCGCTAAACCACTGCGCCACCGAGCTCCTCATTATCTATTGACATAATTTGACCCAATTTTCGTTTTATTTCGTTTTTATTTTATTTTTTAAGTGCTATTATTGTACTCTGACATTGATTTTATTACAATGACCTTTTATTGTGTATTTTGACATTTTATAATTGTAAAGATTTTAAATATTAGACATTTTAGCATGTTGTCGCACTTTATAATCTAATCGCTTTGGATGGTCACGTCTGTTAGCTTTTAAGACATGTTTGAATATATAAATATATCGGGTGTAACAAGACCTTCAACGAAGCTGAAGTCCACGTATTCTGCCCATCATCAGAATCATTTTTGTCTTTTAGACTATACCTGGGAAACCAATAGTTACGAAGTTATTGAAGGTCAAAGTCAATTTTTTTTTTCAAAATTTTTATGAAATCTTTTTTTATTCGTTATTTCCTACTTTTTAACTAAAGAAACATTATCAAAATTTTAAGTAGGTATTTCGTAACAAACAATGGCTTCAAAACGTCGTCACTCGATGTATCTCATGAGCACGCACATAAACGCTGCCTTTCAACTCGGCCGCACGCAGCTGTGTAGCATACACTCGCAGGCGCGGCCTGTTGTACGCGTCACATTGCGTGGTAATGCATGCAATGCTTTTTTAACACCAAAATCAAAATGGTTTCCCAGTAATAATTTTGAACAGAAATGGTCCTGATGATGGGCAGAATACGTAGACCTCGGCTTCGTTGAAGGTCTTGTTACACTCGGTATAATATACAGGGTGTTTTTGTAACCACTCTCCAAATTTTAAGGATGTGTTCAGTCCATGAAACTGAACAATTTTAGTCAAATATGTAAAAAAAAAAGTACTTTTCATACAAATCAAAGAGATCACGTGATCAGTTTAGTATGGGATGACCAAAATTTTTTGGCGTATTTCGACACATGTTTCATGGAGAAAGTTGTTCAGTTCCATGGACTGAACACATCCTTAAAATTTGGAGAGTGGTTACAAATACACCCTGTACGTTGGAATCAGAGCAATGTCTGTGATATTGTCTAATATTTATATTCATCTCTTCGCTAGGCGGTATCGCTAATAAAGCTCGCGATAGAATGCGATGCCGGCGGCAGATCGCGCGATGCGTTCCATCTATATAGAGACGCGCTGAGGTACTTGGTGCCGACCGTTACTGCGGAAACTGACAGCGTTCGACGTGGGGCATTGGCTGCCAAACTAAACAGGTAAATATACATACATACATACACACAAACATAGAATAGAATGATTTATTAGCATCACAACCACAACACACATGTGCATAGACAAAAAATTAAAAATAAAATAAAAAGATAATTTCAACAATTAAAACTGCATATTGGTAACTAAATAAAACCGCTTAAATTGTGTGTCACAGCGATGCAATTAGGTTAAAGCTCAGCGTAAGTATATATTTGCCCCGATGATGAGGCAAAACACTGGTTTTCAGCTGTCACCTGTATAGTCGCAAGGACGCATTGACAAAATCGGCCGTGCCGTGATAAAAAGAAAGTATTAAAAACGAAAAACAATATTTTTACAAAAAATAAAAATAAAAAAAACAAAAACGTGGAAATCGATGTCTTATCGTATTATAAAATATAAAAGAATAAAATTAATTGCATTGAAATTTATTAAAATAATAATAATATAATTAACAACATACATATTCGATAATTCTAAAGCACAACTTCTCTAAAAAAAGACTCGATTTAAATTAAATTAAATTATTATTTATTTCGAAAAGTGTAGTAGGTATACATTAGGATGTTACATACTCGGTATACTCTGCCCTCAAATATTATAAGTCAGTATTATGTTTTTATATACCTTACCAAACCATAGACTCATTATTATTTATTGTCATTACTTAGTAGTGGAAACTGTTTAGGCTAATGTAAATTGATGTATGTTGTAACTACATGTAAAAATTTATGCTGTATGTTTCCCAAGAAATAAAAATAAAATAAAATATTATATTATTATATGATGGTGAATAAGCAGTTAAATAAACAATGAAAAAATTAATACAAAATGTCTAGATCTTACAAATCATACAATCTTTATCTCGTCAATTAACAATGTCAAACATAATGAGAAAATTAACACTACAAATTAACCTACACAATTAGGTCCTGTAAACCCAATTGCTTTTTTTTATATAAATACTTACTATATGCAGGTCAGTAAGTATTTATATAAAAAAGCAATTTAAATGTGATGCTCTCTCTATGTCAAAAAAGTGACAGCATCACATTTAAACACGTGTTTAATTGAACAGTGCTTAAAAATGCTTTTGTAATAACACGGAGAGAGTCTAGGCTTAGTCTATGGTTATACAGATATGTTAAAACTTTTTTTATTTCATTTACAAATAAGTAAAGTCAGTCTTAACATAAAGTCTCTATTTAATTCAATACAGATACATGGAGCGCGCAGAAGAACTGAAACAATACCTAAAGTGCGGCGAACAGTCGGTCCCTACGTACCGCAACGCCGGTGCCGCCGTACTCACACCGCCCAGTGCGGTAACTTGCTGCGGGAACTGCGGCACCACCAGCACTAGCAGCTATGAGTATGGTGAGTGAGTGTAACAGTCGATTGTAGTGTAGTACACTTCATCATTATAATGATCTATTATAGTACACTTCTTCATCGTAATATCCGATTATAGTACACTTCATCGTCATAATATCCCTCTATAGCACACTTCATCGTCAAATAATAGTACACTTCATCACAATAGCAGCCCTTTTATAGTACACAGAGTACACTTCATCATCAAATAGCCCATTACAGTACACTTCTTCATCATTGCCTACGGCACCCGCCAGTGCGGTAACTTGCTTCGGGAACTGCGGCACTACTAGCACTAGCAGCTATGAATATGTTGAGAATTAGTTTGGACTCGAATAAAAAAAATGTATTCGAATCGATTCGAATCACCCAGTGGTTCGAATAGTCGATTCGAATTTGACGATGACTCGAATCAATATGATGATTCGAATCACTGTGATGAATCGACTAAACAATTCGAATCAGGTGACGATTCGAATCAATGTGATGATGCGAATCTATTGAAACAAAAATAAATTATTTTTAAATTTGAGATTTTTGCATTCACAATGCTATTTTTATACAATACTAAATAATATACTAGAAAAATACGACTCGCACCAGATCAATACTCAGACGGGAATCCAGTGACTCGGTAGCTCAGCGGTCAGAGCATTGGACCGGATATCCAAAGGTCACGGGTTTGATTCCCGTCTGAGTATTGATCTGGTGCGAGTCGTATTTTTTCTAGTATATTATTTAGTATTGAAACAAAAATAAAATAGGGTCGTGGAACCAATAGCAGAGCAGTCACCTAAAGCTGACCAAAACGGGGTTTTATTGCAATATTAAAAAAGCAAAGCATGCAAAGTTGGTAGTTTTTGGTTTTCCAATAGTGGCAACACTATATCTGTCAATCATCATATAAACTTGCTTCCCATTGGTGGAAAAATGTGACGTTTTCTTGCTGCAATGATGGCGCCGCGTGAGTAGTCAAGATTTTTACTAAGACATAAAATTTCGTATTACTTTGGAAATCGTGATCCATCTTGAATTGTGTTTATGTTTATGGATTCATTAAGCATCAAAGTTAATGAGGGGCTATGTTTTAAGTAATTTTTAACAATATTTGTGCTGTTCACTAAATAATGTGATTTTTAGAGCCCTGGTTATGTTTAGGGGCACCAAAATTACAATTTTCCTTAAGCTGACCAGACTGGTCAAGTAATGGGAAAACATGTTTTTTATAAAATTTCACTTTCTCATTTGATTTTTATTAATATTGTTAAAGTTAATTAAGTTTTTTCTAATAATAAGAAACCTTACCAATCTAATCTAAGCTCCATAGTATTCAATGAATAAGATTTTAAGTTGATATCTACTACTGCTTTGCTTATGATACAGTCTGTTGATTTATTTGATTTTTATTGATATTGTTAAAGTTAAATATATATTTTTTCTAATAATTAATGTAAGTTCCATAGTGTTCAATAAATAAGATCTCAAGTAGATATATACTACTGCTCTGCCTAAGATACAGTTGATTTACCTATTTGATTTTTATCAAAATTATTAAAGTTAATTAAATTTTCATGCTGATAATGACAAAGTGTTTCATTAAACATCCTATTATATGAAGCTATCTTGAACTATATAGGGTAATTTTGCAAATTAATTGACTATTTGAGGTGGTCAGGTATTGGATAAAGTAGTGGTCATCTATTGGTGAATGGTGGTCAGGTAATGGAGACTTTTGAATTTTTGCCTTTGGACCGGCCTTACACAAAATCTATTGTAATATCTAAATAAATTTTTGCCCCATTTGTATAAGTATGTATCTAAGAATCATGGTGCCAAAGGCAGCATCGCTCAAATGAAAACTGCGCACACAGTGACCGCAGGAAAGTCAAAATCCGCTTAAGTGGTCCACTATTGGTTCCATGACCCTATCTTAGATTTTTATTGGTAGGTAGAGGTACCTAGGTAAATAATATAACTTATAAAGACATACAAGCAATGTACCTACTCGATAATGGTATATGAAACAAAAACAACTCAATGTTAATAACAATTATTACGTCATCAAAGATTCGAATAAAAAAACTGATTCGTAATAAATCGTCAGATTGGAAATTTATTTTTATAAGTTTTTTATGGTGTTATTCAGGATTTTTTTACAGAGTTACCAAGCTATTATTCAATATTCTGTTCGATTATTGTGTTTCTATGTTTCTTTTTCAGTCTACAGTATTTTTTGTGAAGTTATATAAATAATATAAATATATAAATGCTTGGATAATTTCACACAGCGCCATCTAGCCCCAAACTAGGCAAAGCTTGTAATATGTGTGCTAGACAACTGATACACTACTTATATACTTTTTAAATATATACTTATTATACATAGTAACACCCAGACCCGTCACAGAAATTAAAATTCATCATTTCAATTTCTGCCCGGCCGGGAATCGAACCCTGGACCTCTTGCGTGGTAGGCGGCATGTTGACCACTGCACCATTCAGGTCGTCAAGTTACATCAGTTCTTCACATTGGAAGTTCCAAAATCTTTTCATCAGATCGTGAACTGGCCTTAAGAATGACTAGTTTGCATTGCACTCCTCATTTACTCAATTTCTTAGCAAGTTACATGAGAAACCGACAACAGTACGTAGAATACGCTGGTTGTCGGTCTCACACATATTCTGTGAATTCATAACTGTGAGTAAGTCAAGGAAGTAATTTGGGACCTCTCCAATTCATCATCATGATAAATGACTTGCCGAAGGTTGTTAGGTCTTCAAGCTGTCTATTGTTTGCAGACGATCTAAAACTGTTTCGGAGTATTGGAAAAATGGACGATTGTGATCAATTGCAAAGCGACATAAACGAAGCAGTGGCGTGGGGTAAAGACAACAAGCTTGAATTTAACGTATCTAAGTGTGTTACAATTTCTTTCTCGAGAGTTCAAGACCCCATAAAATACGATTATAGTGTAGACGAGGTACCCATGAAAAGAGTCACGGAGGTAAAAGACCTAGGGGTTTGGTTCACTAATAATTTAAGTTTTCGGGATCACATCGTTAGTAGCTGTAAAAAGGCCTATAGGAACTTGGGACTTGTACTTCGCAGGGTTCATGGTTTTACCAACGTCAAAGCTATAGTCACTTTATATAATGCTCTTGTAAGAAGCCATCTTGAATGTAAGGCTCCATACCAAACACAATATAGTCTCATGTTGGAGCGAATTCAAAATAAATTTATAAGGTACTTGTATTACAGACTATATGGGGTGTACCCCTTCTATCCATTAATGTACCCTAATTTATTTATATTAGGTATGGTGGGATATAATGAATTGCGAGTGCGTAGGAGTCTAGCGTTGGCGTTATATTTGTTGCAAGTCATCAGAGGAAGGGTATCCAATGCAACAATATTAGGACAGGTAGGGCTCTGCGTTCCCAACAAGTACGTGGAGCGTCGCCGCAGGCCAAATTTGTTGGCGGTTCCGCGCGGGCGGACACACCTGCAGAAGAAGTCTCCGTTGACGCTCACACTGCATACACTCAATAAAATTGCCGGTGGAACTGATCTTTTTCATTGTTCTCTGAGTGAATTTACAA
Organism: Agriphila straminella; assembly: GCA_950108535.1. NCBI lineage: Eukaryota > Metazoa > Arthropoda > Insecta > Lepidoptera > Crambidae > Agriphila > Agriphila straminella. The sequence continues at coordinate 10,975,214 of OX467327.1, read as the reverse complement.
GAATGGCTCTGTATGTTTTATGTTATTGTGTTTAGGTTATAGGTGTGTGTGCCGTTGTCATGTATTAATGTATTATTGTGTATGTTTGTATTCGCTTAATCTATTGCATTGGGCTAAGCCTGTAATAATAGATATAAGCTTGGAATGAATAAATAATAAATAATAATAATAATAGTTTTCCTGCTCCCCAGGTCATATCCAAGCCCCTATATGTGCGACTTGCGCCTGTATCCCCACCGCAGGCAGCAACAGTTCCAGGGAACAGTGCAGTTGTACTGAAAGTACGAAACGGGCCAATACTGTGGACGAAGTGAGGACGGTCGAGGTGAGAACACTACTTGCTATATTCATTTATTTAAGTATTACTTGTCCATCAGCCATTTTTAATGTCCCCACTGCTGGGGCACAGGCCTTCCTTATGGGTGGTAAGGAGGACGGGCCATAACCCACCACGCGGGCCCAATGCGGATTGGTGGGTGTTAACGACTGCAAATGCAGCCGGGACCAACGGCTTAACGTGCCTTCCGAAGCACGGAGGAGCTCGAGATAATAAATTTTTGGTCACCCATCCCATGACCGACCCTTGCGAACGTTGCTTAACTTCCGTAACCGCTGGGCCAGGCGCTAAACCATTGCGCCACCGAGCTCCAAGTATTACTTAAGGAAACATTAATCATGAAAAAAAATCAGCTATTTAACTAAAACGGCCTTACCACAAAACACTGTTTAACACGTGTTTAACTAAAACACCGTTTGAATGTGATGCTGTCACTTTTTTGACAATATTGTTTGACAGAGACATCACATTTAAACAGGTGTTTAGTTAAACAGTGTTTAAAAACTAACACGGTTAGATTTTAGGCATTCACAATACTATTTTAATATTAAGATCATTAATATAACTCTCTTTTCTAACGTTGATCTTTTATTTAGTAGGTTCAATCCCAAATGTATGAGTGTAGATAAAGTAGTGTATGAAACTGCACATAACTAGGTATTATTTATTTCTTTATTTATACATTTGCACTACACACACAATAATATTAAAACACTCGTTATGCGTCAGTTTCATAAACTACTATTATTAGTTTTTTAATTTGAGATATTTGCATTCACAATGCTATTTTTATACAATACTAAATAATATACAAGAAAATTTATATTTGGTAAAAAAAATATATAATTGTATAGCTATTTCATTTTAATCGATTGCCAAATATCTGGAAAGATATTTCAATTGAATGTCGAGGTAATAGGGATGTTGACTATTTTTTTTATTTTATGTTACATAAATTACCTCTCAAAAAAAGAAACATTGGTAAAAGAATTAATTCGCTAGCATGAAAACTGCCCGAGATATCACAGTGTGAAATGCACACAAATGGACTCGATCAAAAACGCTCCATACTAATGGCTTGCACGTTATGACGTCACGCCGTGCTAGTTTGTATGCAACGCGTAGGAAATTTGTTCAGCAGCTATATTAAATATTGTGTTTATCAAAATGGTTTCTTCGACAAATTTGCTATACATTTTACGGACTAATTAAAGGTATCATTTATTTTAATAAATTGTATACTTTTTAAATGGACTTGTCCACCCAACTTCGAAGGGTCATAAAATAAATAATATGCAATATATAAAACCAAGAGGTATACAAGCTACTCTAAAAGTTTAATATATTTACGATTTTTATTAGTATTTCGTTATTTTATTCATTAGTCAACATCCCTATTCCTCACATTGGTGAAATAACGCTGGCTTGCAGCGTAAGACTAGGATATACTAGAAGAAATTCGACGATGTCACTAGTGACTCGGTAGCTCAGCGGTCAGAGCATTGGACCGGATATCCAAGGTCGCGGGTTCGATTCCCGTCTGAGTATTGATCTGGTGCGAGTCGTATTTTTTCTAGTATATTATTTAGTATTGTGTATGAGTGTAGATAAAGTAGTATATGAAACTGCACATAACTAGGTATTAAAACAGTCATTATGCATCAGTTTCATAAACTATCATTATTAGCTTTATTTTTAAGACCAAATTCAATCGTATAGAAATTTAGCATTTTGTGTATGGCGAGTTCCGCAGTTCCGTTTCTCCTTTTTAAGATTTTTTTATAAGTAACTAGCTTCCGCCCGCGACTTCGTCCGCGTGGACCTTGGATAAAATCCTCATGTTTTAATTTTTACTTTGAAAATAAAGGATTTTCTTCAAATCCCCCAAGGGGGTGAGTTTTGAAAAATCCTTTCTTAGTGCACCCCTGGCCCTCATAAGAAACCTATGTGCAAAATTTCAAGTCTCTAGGTTCAGCGGTTTGGGCTGTGCGTTGATATCTCACTCAGTCAGTCAGTCAGGACTTTGAATTTTATATATATAGATAAATATTTTTATCACATTTTTATATTTAAATATATGATTTTTCTATATTCCTAGCCTATTGAAGAGAAAGGTGTGACGATTGAACCCCCTCCGGCCGAAGCGAACGCGGCGAGCGCGAACACGAACGCGAACGTTCGCTCGCGAACGCCCACACGGTTCGGGCTCAAGCGGCTGTTCGGCAAACAGAACTCTGTGCCTTATTTAACCAACAACGATTCTAGTATTGTAAGTATTTAACATAAACACTTGATCGAATTAAGAGGGTTTCAAAAAAAAAATCCAAAAAATCAAAATATCTTTATTAATTACTACAAGTAATATTTAACAATGTGTGGGACTCTTCTTTTAAGTTTGAAAAAACCTCTCTTTAGTTTACAATAATTTATTTGTAGTACATAACTAGGAGCTTATATTAGTACTTACATAATTTTAAATATAATTTCTTTACTTAGTATGCAAATTTAATTTAATAGTGCAAAGTGAAAATATATATATTTTTTTCCCATGCTATCCCTAAATATTATTATTAGGTTTATGCGCTACTAGCGCCGCCAGTGAATAAAAAACATTGTGCTTAAATAAAGACGAAATTGTTAATAGGCTAGTTGACCAAATTTCAATAACTGCTTAATATTTTAGCTTATTAGGCATTTTATCGAAAAAAAAGTTTATTTATTTTTAATCGAAAGTTTACATTATAAATTTCGCGTTTTAAAAAACCAATTTTAATTTGGTTCCAAAACGCACAAGACTGTCATGGCGTCTTGAATGACGTCACGCCGTGCGAAACAAACTAAAGAGCGATCGTGTCTTCGTACGTTATAGCTAGTTTTTATCGTTTAAAAATGAATTTCTCATATTATAAGTACTGTATAGTGCCCCAGTGTGATAGCACGACTATAAAAACGCCAAACCAGTTATTTATATATGTTCCAAACAATGGAGAAATACGGAAAAAGTGGCTAAAACTTGCGTTCGGTTGTGGTTAGGTTGCACTCGGAGTGTAGGTTTGGAACGCGCCTCCGGTAGTGATACTCGAAACGTCAAAGACAAGATTGGAGTTTCGCACGGCGTGACGTCACGCTTTCTGATTGGTGTTCACTGTCACGTGACTAAAGGTTTCATTTTACGATTTTTTTTTTTTAAATATTATTAATCTTTAACGCTTTTAATAATTAAAATTGTTTGTTATTTTCTCCATAATATAATTAATCATTATAAACCCCTATCCATTATATTTATTCTTAATGGAAACAAGCCTATTGTTAATTGTGTTCTTCTTTGACGACCTCCGTGGTCGAGTGGGTTGCACGCCGGTTTTCAAGGTGTCGCCATCTCTGAGGTCCCGGGTTCGATCCCCGGCTGGGTCAATGTAGAAAATGAACTTTTCTATATTTCCTCAGGTCTGGGTGTTTGTGATACCACCGTTGTCTTTGATTTCCATAGCACAAGTGCTTTAGCTACTTACTTTGGAATCGGAGCAATGTATGTGATGTTGTCAAATATTTATTTATTTATTCTAGTGTACCCCGGATAAGATTTGTAGTATTTTTTATTACTTAAACTTCTATCGTTTGGTTTAATGGAGTTTTACCACCACCTTTAGCAATAAACTAAACGACAGAAGATTTTTTTTATTACTTTTTAGGATCTGTTTTTACTAGTCTGTTTTAATTTAATGGTTTTAGTCCGATTTTTATAATTTTTAGTGCGTTTTAAAAATGTGTTTTTAAAAAAGTTTTTTTTAGTAATTTTTTATTTTAGTCAGCAATTTATGAATAACAATAAAAATGTAATTTTATGAGCTATATTTCTTCTCAATACACGATAATTAATAAAATCAACCTTTTGACAGGTCAGGAAGGTCCGTTTTATCCTGGTCGACGACGACCTCCGTGGTCGAGTGGTTTGCACGCCGGTTTTCAAGGTGTCGCCATCTCTGAGGTCCCGGGTTCGATCCCCGGCTGGGTCAATGTAGAAAATGAACTTTTCTATATTGACTCAGGTCTGGGTGTTTGTGATACCACCGTTGTCTCTGATTTCCATAACACAAGTGCTTTAGCTACTTACTTTGGAATCGGAGCAATGTATGTGATGTTGTCAAATATTTATTTATTATTTATTTATTTTATTTATTTATCCTACGACATCATAAATGCAAAAATACAATATATTGTGTTATTTCAGACAGGTAGTCCTTCGGAGAAACACAAAGTGCCTGCGGACGACTCCACCAGCGACGGCTGCAGGATCACATGAGCATTCCAATGGCACAGTTTCTATTCGTTCGAACGACAACGCTAACTAAAGCCCAAGTCTAAATATCTTCATCCATCAGCCATTTTTGATGTCCCCACTGCTGGGGCACAGGCCTTCCTTATGGGTAAGGAGGACGGGCCATAACCCACCACGCGGGCCCAATGCGGATTGCTGGGTGTTAACGACTGCAAAAGCAGCCGGGACTAACGGCTTAACGTGCCTTCCGAAGCACGGAGGAGCTCGAGATAATACATTTTTGGTCACCCATCCCATGACCGACCCATGCGAACGTTGCTTAGCTTCCGCAATCGCTGGGCCAGGCGCTACACCACTGCTCCACCGAGCTCCTCACTGCTAGGGCACAGGCCTTCATTATGGGTTGGTAAGGAGGACGGGCCATAACCCACCACGCGGGCCCAATGCGGATTGCTGGGTGCTAACGACTGCAAAAGCAGCCGGGACCAACGGCTTAACGTGCCTTCCGAAGCACGGAGGAGCTCGAGATAATAAATTTTTGGTCACCCATCCCATGACCGACCCATGCGAACGTTGCTTAACCACTGCGCCACCGAGCTCCGCAAAATCTTAATTCAAATAAACTTAAAAGTCAAGCACTTTTGAATACTAAGGATAACCTTTACCATATTTATGTGATCCTGGTACTTTAAAATGTATCCAATGAGTTATTGCCGTCTTTTCTAAGCTAAGAATGTACATTTTGGAAAAGATAAAAGTTGTATTTTGGGCAGGGATTAGAATACCGTTAAAAAAAATAACGTTAAAAATACCGCTTTTAAAAAAAATAACGTTAAAAATACCGTTATTAAACTTTTTATCGGTAAATTTACCGGTAAAAATAACGTTAAAACTATTGTACCGGTAAAATTACCGTTAAATATAGCGTTAAGAGCGTGAGGAGCTCGGTGGCGCAGTGGTGTAGCGCCTGGCCCAGCGATTGCGGAGGTTAAGCAACGTTCGCAAGGGTCGGTCATGGGATGGGTGACCAAAAATTTATTATCTCGAGCTCCTCCGTGCTTCGGAAGGCACGTTAAGCCGTTGGTCCCGGCTGCATTTGCAGTCGTTAACAACCACCAATCCGCATTGGGCCCGCGTGGTGGGTTATGGCCCGTCCTCCTTACCACCCATAAGGAAGGTCTGTGCCCCAGTAGTGGGGACATCAAAAATGGCTGATGGACATAGCGTTAAACTTAAAAATATATCCATAACCGTAAGGCCCTCCGCTGCGTTAAGCGGAATCCGCCAGGGGCTTTTCACTTAGTACATGACTCACTACAAGGGAGCGCGGCCTAAGATTTTAGTTGCGGATTGATTTGATAGATGGCGCTCATTTTTCGTTTGTGAAACAGTCGAGAGATGTCGCTATCTCGTGCTGAATCGCGGTATCGTGTGTCTTTCACAGTTTTATATAGTCAAAGCTGATTAGCTATAAAGTAAATTATTTTAAATATATTTCATGACATAGCGGTTACCTCCCAAAAAAATTACAAGTCAAGATTTATAGAAACCTACTAGTACCTATATTATAATATCGTACACTTTTTGTCACATTTCGTTAGATGGCGTTGATCATTAGGTCTGACTGATAACTCTATCTCTAGTATAATAATGTACTCTATGCCCGCCGCGGAGTCAGCGGCAAAATCGCTATAAGCTTAAGTCAGCGTTAGCGTTCGAAGGAATAGAAAGTAGGGTATTTAAATAGTTGTGAAACTGTTTGCCTTCATATAAAGACTACTGATGTATATTTTTATATTTATTGGACAGAGAGAATGTTTGTAAATGTTTTTTATGTTTTGTTGATTTTTTTATTAAATGGAATTGTTTGAAGCCTAGTCAAGTCAGAGCATAATAAAACAGTGTTGTAATAAGTATGTATGTACACGAAGGATGTTAAGGAGCTCAATAACCGGAAACTTTTGGATATCCGAAACAAAAATTTATCCGTAACCGTAACTGAATTCGATATATTAAGTTACATTAAAAATCGATATTTTCGAATAATTTCGCATATGAGATACGTTATTTAACAGGTTTTTTTGCTGGACCGAGCCGACACACTAGTTTTACTTTTATAATTTCTTAAAAAATATATCCGTAACCGCAACCATCCGAAACTTACGGATAATCCGAAATTTCATATCTGTAACAGGTATAATATTAGGTAGGTGAGTATTTCTATATCCGTAATTTCCCTTTCATGTCCATAACATCTTGTATGTACACAAAGCATCAGGCGGAGTTAAACCTGTGAAAGTATTTGTTATATCCTCAATTTGTATGAGTACAGTCGGCAGCACGTCTGTTTATAAGATACTAAAACACAACCTTAATATTTTCTAATTTAAGTTTAAAATTGATTGAAACTGATTACTTTGTGTTGTGATAGACCAGCGTGCTGTTGACTGTACATTTTCTTGTCAAAGTATCTCAGTCAATAGCTTAATATTATTGCAGATTTTAGTAATTTTATATTTTTTAAGCAAATATAGTTTGTTAATATTTTTAAAACTGTTTTATTTTTTTCCATTACCTACTTATAGGTACTACAGGGTATTTGGTAATTTTAGCCTTATAAAGCCGAATATGGTAGATAGGGACCATCAAACTGAACATAGAGCATCGGGCCCTTTTGACATAAGTACCTACCTGACCGCCATTTTGAAAAAATGAAAATTGAGATTTCAAAGTTGGTCCCATAGTAAAAGTTGTTCAGTTTGATGGTCCCTATCTACTATATTCGGCTTTATAAGGCTATTACCAATCACCCTGTATACATACCGCCGGGAAAAAAAGACGGTACTTAGTTGGAGGGAAAGTACGCACGACAGCACGTTAGGTTAAACAGTTGAACTACGAAAACAGCTCTTATTACGTACGACATAAAGGCGGTCTCACGGTCAACATGTATTGTATAGTCTGACGTGCTGCCGACTGTACAGTCAGCAAAGTTATGACCATATCAGTTTGAAAATAAATCGCTTGAAAGGATGTCACTAAAAGTTCGTCTTTACCTGCCTCCATTGTTTTTATACAAAAGATGCTTTTGTGATTTTTGGGTAAATGCAAGACAATACAGACTACTCAATCTAGAAATGAACCTTAAGGTGTTCAGCTCATAGCTTTGCTGACTGTACCATAAATATTGATGATGGCTTTTACTGAAAGGAAACTAAAGCGAAGTTAATAAATAGCCACGTAGAAAATCGATTCAAATAACATTAAGCGTTCGTTCGCACGAACGCTTTTTCGACGCTTCGAATAGACAATAAAGAGACGTTCCACGGTAAAAGGCACCTTTTCCCTTGGAACGGGATAAAAAATATCGCGAGGTAAAAAAAATCGCTCGTGCAAGCAAACACAGTAGAGAAGTCATATGTTCTATTCAGAAGCGTTGGAAAAATCGCGCGATTAAACGTGCGATAAAACGTCGAAAAAGCGCTCGTTATTGGTGTAGAATTATGTTTTGAAATATAAATTCTACCCCAATAAACTACTACCTACGGTAAAATACTGTACTTTTTCATTCTTTTATGAAATAGACCCGGATCACAGTATTTACCATACACACATTTTTTACAAATTTGCACATCTGACAAAAGCAGGGTAAATGCTTGCGTGCGTTTAGTTTTATCTAATGATTAATTTTAATCTGTCTTTGTAAATTGTCTTTGGAATCAAACAAAATTACCTAATCTGTGATAAATAAAATAAAAAAAAACAAATGTCAATTGTTCGAGCATCGATGTGTTTGTATTTTTCTGCTGATTATCTACGTTTTTCATAGAATTTAAATAGGTACTGAAAGCTTTTCGTTTGAAACTGTTTAGTGTTTACGATCTTCTTCTCAACTCAATTACTATACGGTGAAGAGACAACAATGGCAGCAGAAGAGATCACAAAGATACTAAAAGAAGTGTTGGATAATAATTTGAATTTCTGTGCTATTTGCTTAAGAAATGATAATCAGAGGGATCTTGTGCATTCAGACTCATTTTTTATGATCGTGAAGAGGCTGAGACTCCGGCCGCCCGTTGTAAGTACACAATTTTATCAAACATACAAACCTAAAGTATTCACTGTCTCTCCTTGGTGCTGCTAGACTGCCAGCATAAGGTTTTGTCTTGTGATTAGCAGAAAAACTTTAAGGTCCCTACTGTACGGATTAGAAACCACAAACTCTTATTACAAATACTATGCGAGCCAAATAAGAATAGTACAGTCAAACGGCAATTTTGATCTTTGTTCCTTTTCTTGCACATCCTACACCCTGAAGTGGAAGTGATACGCAAACAAATATGTCTGTTTTGACAGTACTATTCTTATTTGGCTCGCGTAGTAGTAATCAACATTAGTATGATTGCGTTGTCGCTAAACAACTGTATATATATATGTATTTCTATTTATATTTTTGAAAAATTAAAAAGCTAAAAGAAATCTTCGAGGTACGAAATCAAAATAATTCCTCGTAAGTTATGTTGCCCTGGTACTTTTGAATGAATATAACATTTCGCATGCCCCCCTACATTTTAGTGGTGGATCGAAGTGGAATAAAAAATATTTGATTATATTTGAATCCACTTTTTCCCTAAAACGGTGGATCAAAGTAGAATAAGAAATGTAATTTAAATCCACTTTTTGTCGTAAACTGGTGGTGGATCTAAGAGGAATGAGGGCTCCAGTCATCTTATTGTAAACAAAACTGCACATTTTTCGTAATTATTCCACAAAAACGTTATGTTTCAATGAATTAACACCTTAATAATAAAATAGTTATTCATTTAATCAGTTTCTCTATACTTCAGACTCCAGCTAACTTATGGAAAGAAAAACAAACCACCCATACTTAACCTCAAAAGTACTTTTTATTGCATGTTTTTTATATAAAATATTTGTTGATAGCTTACCTATGTTGTCCAAGTTGTATTTAATAACTAGCTTAATAATTTGCTGGAATATTGTTTAGGAGACTTACCACATGCCTAAAAATAGTAACATTATGATCTAGCATTCTTATTGTTCGACCCTTGCAAGCTTTCAACAGAAATGAACAGAATTGTCAAAAGTAGTGGCTAGTGGTCGCGATTAGTGGCTGCGACTAGTTGCCCAACGTGCGCTTACAGTCTTACACATAGTGGCCGCTGGGAAGAAGCTTGCTACGGTGGCCTAGTGTGCGCGCGATCAGGCATTTATAAGGGGGGACCCCAGCTAAGCCGGACGGGTGATCAGTCACATTGGTTTGAATCATTTCACCCATTTCCCCAAATCACCTGAAAGAGCAGGGGGAGGCGGGTTATCATTTACCCCACCGGCGTCGGACCCTCGAACTTACCTGTGCACTTACAGTACCTGCTGAGTTGACTTATCGTTAACTGCTTTAGATCCTCTTCCTTAAGCTTGTCCACTCCAAAGAGCTCCCAGCGCAGTGGTGCGTACATCGGGCATTCTGCCATGCCATCGGGTAGCTTGTTTTTTCTCGTTCTTTGCATTGCGGAGATTCCTCTGTCTGTTTGATCTCGCGTTTAGTGGCCGTGACTAGGTGGCTCAATGTGCGGCAGCTCTGAGTGCGGAGTGAGACCCCTGGTTACTCTTCCAGAACAAGCAACTATGCTACCTATGCGAGGCGCAGATGACGCGCGCGTGGCGAGCGCTGCAGGCGGTGTCCTTCGCCGCCACCATCAACACCTGGTACCAGGGCTCCGTCAACCGGATGAAGAAAGGAGTCAACGTGAAAGATGATCTGCACCGGACTACTATGGTATGATCATATTTATCTAGCTTTACAGGTCACCTAGCCGACAACTATTCATCATGAATGCGACAGACAGTCTCCTATGTAGAGGATGCCTGGACGCAGAGGAAACAGCCGCCCACGTGATCCTGGAGTGCGTGGGTTTGGCCGCACAACGGGCAGAAATCCTCATAGAGGTGAGGTCGCTCCTAGGAGCCTGTGAACGCCCCAGGAGGCTTCTGCGCTTCTGGAAGGAGCTGGGATGGCTTGACTAGCCATACCAATGCTATGTTCACGCATAACGGACCAAATGGGAGTCTAAATGCGGAGAAAAGAGCCCATCACCAATACCAATGTCCTTATTTGAAACTCGTGCTACTTGTGCGAGGCGCAGACGAGGCGCGCGTGGCGAGCGCTGCAGGCGGTGACCTTCGCCGCCACCATCAACACCAGATTTCAAGGCTTCACTAACATGATGAAAAAGGGATTTAACGTGAAGGATGACCTTCACCGGACTACTATGGTAAGATCAATCTATCTATTCCAGCCCTTGTAGAGTCCATCTTCGGTCTCTGCCTCTCCACTCTGGATGGTCTGCTGCCACGCGCATCCAGTTGATGCCAGCCTGCTGCTGGATGTCATCCGTCCATCTCTTGGGCGGTCGTCTTCGACCGCGAGTGTTAGCGGGTCGCCATTTGAGCAGTCTTCTCGCCTAAAGGTATGATCAATATCCAGCCTCATTTCAAGCGCGTGCTATTTAAACTTAGATGACCTGCATCGGACTACTATTGGTATGATCATATTATTTATCCAACCTTAAGCCTCGGTCCCACGTATTGATTTATGGCTGCTATTTTTCACCGTAGCCGCTCCGTGGGTAGGCCCCGACAAGGTGGACCGACGATCTGGTGCTTATCGCGGTGAGCCGCTGGATGCGGGCAGCGCAGGACCGAGCCAAGTTGAGATCCTTGGGGGAGGCCTATACCCAGCAGTGGGTGTCGTGCGGCTGATATGATGATGATGATTGTGTTGTAACAGGTTTACGTGTGTTTGTTCGCAGCTCCTCACATTCGACGACAAGTCCCTGGACGAGTATTGGTATGAGATGCGCGCGCGCACGCAGCTCGCGCGCACCGAGGCGCTCGTCGTCAGCTCCAATACCGCGGCTGTAGTGGTGAGTGACACACACATAAGCACAAACAGACAAACACACACAAGTGAAAAGAGACAAACAAAATGTTACACATTCCTACAGCTCTTATTAAGGCGGTACCCTGAGCGAAAGTGGCGCCGCGGTGAATTATATTTAATATAATAATTCTAATACACAATTTTAAAAATGTTTATCGAGGAGATTTTAGGGCCCACAGTCTAGTATTTTTAGACGGTATCGTTACATTCCCTCGTAGTCACTGCTAGAAGTAGATAGCAAAACTGCTAAAAGTGGCCGTTTTTGACACATTTGCTATCTACTTCTACGAATGACTACGAGGGCATGTAGTGATACCTTCTAAAATTACTAGACCATGGGCCCTAAAATCTCCACGATAAACATTTTTAAAATCTTTTTCTATTAATAACTTATTAAATAAATACCTTTGAGGGCGCCACTTTCGGTCATACAACCGCCTTAAGGTTCCGTTCCAACATGGTAAAATACAAACTTTATGGTGCGTGCGATTCAGTCAGTCGGTCTGTCTGTCTGTCACAGCTAGATATCTCAAGATCTATTAATGCTATCAACTTGCCAAGTACTTATATAAGGTGCCTTGTAATTAGTGTCAAATATTTTTAGGGCTGAACATATAAGTCATAAGGATCACATATAAAAAATATTTCGAAATTCTACACGCTAGTTTAGAATTTAATTTTTCAAACAAAAAAATAATACCCTTATTTTATAAAATAAGCCCATCCTGTACATGTACACTCACACTATCTAAGACTACGCACGCATAGCATTCATACGCAACACACAACTATCGTGGTGTGCGTGAATGAACTTAAAGACACTCACCCACAGACAGGCTCGTTTTTATAGGCCGATGCGATAATATCGGATGGGTAATTGCGTCCTGCCTGACTCCTGCTGGCCCCTGCACTGCACATCCTGCACGACCACCGCGATACGATATGATGACACTGAACTGACACTGAATGACACTGAACTTTCAAAATACCATTGTATCTGACAGTTATTGCACAATCTGTCAGTCAATGCACACAATAAAACTCACTTGGATTCCATGAACCTCAGTCTCACGAAACAGCCTACGGCTTCTGGTAGGCTGTAGTTGGCGTCATGATTATTATTTAGATAGCCAATTTTATCGCGCCAGCGAAGCCGGACGGGTGATCAGTCACATGTCAGTCACCTTGATCGGAACCATTTCACCCATTTCCCCAAATCCTCTGAAAGCTGAGAGCAGGGGTGGCATCATGATAGCACAGCACAACACCATGTTTAAATAATCCGCGTTATTATAGCGATAGTTCGGCCTTTTGTGGCTTACAGCCTTACGCACGCACGCACGACAATGCACCCGAACGAAAGAATTTCCGCAACTGACGGACAAGCAGCGCGCGGCGCGCGCGTGTGCGCTGGGTTGCGTTCCGAACCTACGCTCCGAGTGCAACCGAACGCTCTAACGGCGTTCCAAACATTAGAGCGTGACGTTCGGTTCACACAACCTTCCCGTTCCAAACGTCAGAGCGTTGCAACTTTTTAACCATCAAAATGGATGGTTGTAAAACGCTCTTACGTTTGTCTATAGAAAAATGACAATGTCATGATGTTTTTGTGTCTAATTTTTAAAATGATAATGGTAGATCCTCAAAAGACGGATTTAGAATAAAGGAAAGTTTAAATTATTCGTATTCCAACTAGAAAACGAAGACTTTGTAATATTAATGACATTTAAAGTTCTTGGTCGTTCCGGACCTTAGAGTGAGTTAAAAAACAACCAAACAACCGCACTCTGAGTCACTGAACGCAACCCTGCACACAGTGCACGCTACTACTTGTAGTTATTCTGTGCTACTACGACATACTAGAGATGTGACATGATATGACGTACACAATTGATTAATTGATTCAACGACGATTACATTAAGTAATTTATTTTATTTTTATCTTAAAGGGAGACAAACTAATAACCATTAGCTAATCTTTCAGATTATAAAAACTATTGTACAAAAACAAAATTCTGTAATGTGATAGTTTTCCCTGTAAATGCCCGATAGTTTTAAGTTTATTCGTACATTGAAACTAGTAAATCAATTGAGAGAATTGGAATAAAGAAGCGATTGTTGTGTTTCCATGACTCAGAAGGTACACGCTTGGCAGTCCCAGCTGTTGTTGATTGATGCATGAAAACAATTTTGATGGATTTTTGGAAACGTTTGGCGTTGTCGAAACATCGCTACGATCGCAATTAGTAGTAGGATCGAAGATCAACACCGCCCGCAGTTTACTTTTGAATATTTTATTGCGTTATGCCTAAAAATGTGCAAGTTTCCCATGAACTCAGAAAAAATTATAGTAGGTAATATTTTTTTATCTGTTGCATATTACTAAGAGGCAATTTAATCAATCCTATACTGTACATCAAGTAGGTGTTGCCTTTGCAACCAATCCTAAGCTGCTAACCTTAAAAATATACGCTTGATGTGCACTTGATTTTATTCATATTAATCAATCAAGAATCTTTATAGGTATCAATAATTACAGCACTATCGGTCGGCTTTTCATTGAGTCAGTGCGGCCGGCCGGCGGGCGGCGCGCGAAGCGCTGATTGACCGCGGCATCTTTCGGCGGCAATCGGCGAATTTGAAGGGTTATTCCCTATTAACACTTTTGTTTCGATAAACGAAGTATGCACTAAATGATGTCATAATTATGATCATGATGTTGTTCAGGTCAGCTCATGTTTTACATAAAAGTACACTCATTAAATCCATAGCTGGGCATAGGCTTAAATTTAATAAGTCTAGACCTAGTTATTTAACTTCCTTTTTGTTTAAGTTGTTAAAAGATGATTGAGTTAGACATTTATTAAAAAGTTAGTCCACTGCTGATCATGAGGTCAAGTATTGAGTAGGTAGGTACCTATGATTTTTAATATCTGATTTATGATACTCAATTACGGAAGCGCTTTTCGTATCCACTGTCGGGCAAAGTCTAAATTTATTAAGTCCACTGTTGATCTTAAGCCCACTAAGCCATGTTGTAAAAAGCTAGTTTTATTCTAAACAAAGGCGCTTTTTCTCATATTAAGTCCATAGCTAGACATAGGCTTAGTTTTAGATTGGCATAGTTTTTGATATCCAAAATCCAAGGTAAACTCAAAATTTATTGATACCAATTTAATACTTTTTAACATACCTACGACATAAAATTTTTGTGAGTTAGGAATAACCCGCGCTTCGACGTTTGTGTGTGTGGGGTGGTGTGTAGACAACAGGCGCGTGGCGCTGGCGCATGGCGGTGTCTTTGAAAGCGCCGCGCGCGTCCGCGGTCGATGGCCCGGCGCATGTGTGCAGTAGGCTAGTGTGTGTAAATCGTTGAATGTAGTTGTTGCTCAGCTGTAAAGGGGTGATGTTTTTTGGGGTTAGATGACCAAGTTGTCTACCTTAATATCTCGCAAACTAACCTGCAAATAGAACCCCATTTTTTGCTGACCTATGTATTATGACTTGCATGTTCAGCCCTGAAAATATTTGACACTAATTACATCGCACCTTATATATCTATTATGTGCTAATATTAAAAGCATTCTACCAATCAAGCTTTAGGAGAAACGATATTCATCGACATGTTATGGCCAATAATAGTTTCAGATGATGTTGGACTATTTTGCAAATAAGAAAGAAATAATTTCCTGCCCATATCCGAAGTTTGCATGGACAAAATTCTGAACCTCACACCAGTCTATTTCCATACAAACGAGGTAACTTTGAAGCCTTGGTTCTCCGCCAGGGATTGACCTAGCTGTGATCTGATGATGGCCATCCAGAGACTTAATGGAGGAGATTCAGATCGCTATACACACCCAACTGATTTGATCAGCATTCTAAGAGGTAATAAGGATATGTTTATAAAAACCACGAAATTAGCATGAAAATGTATGGAAATCTTGAAATTAAAAATTCTGATTCTTAAGTATATCTCTTAGAATACTAATCAGATCAGTTGGGTGTGTAAAGCGATCTGAATCTCCTCCATTCAGTCCCTGGATGACCATCATCAGATCACATCTAGGTTAATCCTTGGCGGAGAATCAAGGCTTATCGTTTGTATGAAAATCGACTGGTGTCTTTAATTATGTGACCGCCGCTGTATGACGTTACGGAACCCTCGGTGCGCGAGTCCGACTCGCTCTTGACAGGTTTTTAATTCAATCTACGATTATCGGCTGAATACTCAAAGGCTTCTTTACTAAAATCTTAAGTTAAGGGGCCATAATAGGAAAACATGGTTTGCGCAGGCCATATTTTTATATAGAAAACGTAAAGTTGTAGCCACAAAAAAAACGTACGACAAGCTAAAGATATTATCTAGTAGCTACAAGTATTAAATTGCGTATAAACCTCACAGATGATTGTAAAAAAAATCAGAATATCATCAAAAGCGCTTGTCGCGGGCCATATTTTTGGCGTAAATAATAGCGGAAACGTATTGAATTCTACATCAAAATACACTTTAACGTACTGAGCAGTTGCTCCAATAACTTTTTTTAAGAAAGATAATTGTGCTAAAGCTTATGATGAAAAAAAACGAAAAACATCGAAAAAGTGCAGAAGTGAGGTTATTTTCCATACTCTTTACACATAAAGAAAAAGACAGAGACAAGTGATTTCGCGTAACGGAGCCTTAAGGACTCATTAACTTTATGGAAGCTGTCAGTTTCATAGAATTTCTGTCAAATCTAACAACTTTTTTGAATTTAAGGTGGCCTCAACTTTAAGATTCGTTTAAGTTTTTGGCCCTTAAAATCCTGACTCAAAATATCGCATTCGCAACTAAACACGGTGTCCACGCTCCACAGGACAGCGAGGGACAGCTCTGCGAGTTGCCCGCCAAAGAAGTGCCCGCGCCCACTCTCATACCACTGCTGGGCTCTCTGCAGGAGTAAGTTATCGCATAGTTTAATAAACAAAGTAACTTCCTAACCATCTTATTGACGCATTGACGCTTTTGAGATGTGGTGCTGGAGGAGGATGTTACATACAAATACTGTGGACTGCATTCCGAACAAACAAGTCTATCCTTCGAGAGCTCAACATTAAAACCAGGCTATCCACTTCCTGTCTCCAAAAGATTCTGGAATTCTTCGGTCACATCGCCCGAAAAGATGGACACAGCCTCGAACAACTGATGGTCACTGGCAAGGTCGATGGTAAACGGCCGAGAGGTCGAAGCCGAACTAGGTGGTCTGACCAAATCCGCTCAACGCTGAACACCAAGCTACACGATGCACTCCATGTCGCTAAGGACAGACAGCGATGGAGAGGCATCGTCAAAGAAAAATTAACTTCCCATCGGGGGAATCACGACCCTCAGTAATGAGGAACACGACGCGAGGAGGAGGTCCATCTTACCGAGATCTCTATCTCTTCGTCTTATTTCATAGTTATGTTTTTTTTTGGGGTAGTATTTAAGTGGGTAACAATAAATTCCCATTATGGGTATTAAAAAAGACTGAATATAGCGTTCTGAAATACTAAGTGGGCGACGGACTGAGGGCGACTACAATTATCGAAAATGGGCGACTTTAAAATACAAATTGAGTAACTAAGTTATTTAGGCCGAGCGACCAAATTACTATTTGGGCGACAACCTTAGGGCTCACAAAACATTTAAAATTTGCCATAATTTTATTTAAAAAAGGTGACTATTATCCTAATCGACCAAGGAATATTTGGAGAAAAAAAAATGACATCTCTACTTAATCTGACTTATTAATGATAATTTTGCATAATTGACATTTAATTTTGAATGTGAGATTTCTGTTGACAATTTTGTAATTTATTGACGTCTTAAAAAACTAATAGGTACTTAGTAGTAATAATATTTACTATAGATAGCTGACACTTATTAACATTTGCATGCCTACAGACTCAAGGCAGAATATTGTTGAAACTTTATTAAAAACATTGTCACCAATCTCAATGTAATGTACACAATATTGTGCAAATAAATATTTTGATTTCTGATCGAGATAACAAAAATCCATGTTGGTCAGCTTAAATGTATTTTTTGTAATCCACAGATTGTCGCCCGTTTAGTTATTTTGTCACCTAATAAAAAGTAAACCGCTACCACGTTAAGTAATTAAGTATCTCATTAACAGTCGCTTTTTATTTTTCCAGTCACCCAATTAATAATAATTAATTAATAATTAATATTTTTTTATTTGACTTATTAAGTTAAATAATTTAATAGTTGAAGCATATTTATGTCGATGTACATGACTGTTTGTTGTCATTAAATAAATGAAGAAAAAAAAATCTTTAGTACAAAATTAATTAATTAATTCCCTTTTTTCACAGGAAACCGGAAATAAACAACGTAGTGATCATAGACGACGAGGACCCCCCACCCCTGCCCCCCAAGTTAGTCCCCATAGAGGAACTCATGGATGGACCCATAACCAACCACTTATCGATGACCTCTGACCAAAAACATGTTATGGCTAGAGATATTGACGACCCTAGTATATTCGTTTTATATCCAATCGTTAGAGGAATCGATATGAATTTGTACATCCCTACTTTAAATGCCAAAATTGCTGACAACACTTTTGAGTTTATTCAAGAAAATGAAATTACGAAAAATACATACCATAGTGTTGATTTGAAACATAGTGTGAAAGATAATTTTATGCAAGTTAATGGTAATACGGTGAGGGTTAAAGTTGTTGAGCAGATTTCGAAGGAGCTGAGGATGGGGGAGGAGGGGGAGGGGGGGAGTGGTGGGGAGGTGAAGCAGGCCATTATGAAGGATAAGGTGGACTGGGAGGACAAGATACCGATGGATGTGATATCTTTTGTGGTGAGTTGAGTTTTTTTCGTTTTTTAGGGTTCCGTACCAAAATGGTAAAAAGGAACTCTTATGGTGTGACTAAGTCTGTCTGTCTGTCACAGCTGGATATCTCGAGAACTACTAATGGTATCAACTTGAAATTTGGAATAGTTTAAGATGACGTTTTCCCAACTATTTTGCAAATAAGAAAGAAATAAAAAAATATTTTTTTTTTACAACAGGGACTGAAAAGGAGTCTTAAAAATTTTAAGTGGGGCGACTAGGGCATGTGGGGTATCATATGAAAGAGCGCTGTTTGCACATTTTAAATTTTTCCACTTATAAAACGATGTCTCAATATAACACACTTTTTTAGAAATTCAAAAAACAAACAAAAAATTAAAAACTGAACCCGGTCGCTGAATAGTTTCTATTTAGATAATCAGCCTGCCGAGCGAGCGGCTGGTCGCGCCCGCGCCATAATAATCATAAGATCATCCAAACGAGTGTTTTAATTTTTATATTCGAAATTTTTGCATATACTTACTAAATAATACATTAGATAAAATGTGATCTAGTCTAAAAAAATCAGCTATATCATACAAAAAAATTAATAATGGAAATATCCAAAATGTACGATCCTGATATTCTTTCGCGATTAAAGAGTAGGTCCCATAGTAAAAGTTGTTCAGTTTGATGGTCCCTGTCTACCATATTCTATGTAGATGAATAAAAGAGCAAAGGTTGTCTGTTCCATAAAAATAAAACAAAACCAACAGAACTATCAAAAAAAAACCGGTCAAGAGCGAGTCGGACTCGCGCACCGAGGGTTTCCGTACCATAACAGACCATACAACAAGTACTGTGCATCATAATAAGTACACTGCAGAGCTGTAGAATAATAAAATTATTATTGCAGTATGAGGTCAGCACCATCTCTTGACCGATAGTAGAACTAAATAAATTTTTCTTAGGCCATCTGTTGACTGGTAGAGAAACTAAATAATTTTTTGTTTGTTTTTGAATTTCTAAAAAAGTGTGTTATATTGAGACATCGTTTTATAAGTCGAAAACTATGAAGCCTAAAAAAAGAAAAAAAAATTTAAAATGTGCAAACAGCGCTCTTTCATACAGCCTACTTCAAAATTATAAATGCAAATATTTTAATATTTTATAACAAAATATTGTGAATTATGAATAATTTGATGATAATATATATTCATTTGACTTAATTAAGGACTTACACATTTATTTATTCCAAAAATCCAAAAACCTCTTTGTTGTCAAAAAAAATACTGTATTACCCGGCTAAATTGGTAATGCTCTGTTTACTCGCATAGAACTTGCAGTAAGGTACTAATTTAACTTTGTAGGGTTAATTCTATAACGAACTAGTGTTTTATATATTATTGCACGCGTTTGTTATAGCTCGGTTTATGGCCCTAAAAGCGATGTATTAGGGCTCACTTTACGAGCAAGTGTGTTGAAAACGCTATTATCACACTCGGCGAAATACCCTTCATTATACTACAGTTGCATAAATAACTAATTATTGATTCTCAGGACGCAACAGACCCCAACGCAGAACAATACGTTTTACCGGACCCTCTGTCCGAACCCGACGCCTCCGATCCGTTGAACACAACCTCGCACCGGACAATATCCACGTCACCGTACCAATCGGACTCGGACGACGAGAACCAAACGAGTCCGAACCGATCCCAGACAGAAACGGCCAATTTCCGGACAAAAAAGAACAATACCCGGAAAACATCGTCCGGTTTCCGGATAGATACGGCCAATATCCGGGGGACGCCGGCCATCCGGATAGAATCGGACAATATCCGGTCACAACAGGACAGTTTCCGGAAAATAAGTGACCCTCAGTCATTGCTGCAACATCGGTCGTCCAAACCGCGTAAAAGATATAAAAAAATGAATTTTCTCGATGACGAAGTGGTTATAGACTTGTGCTAAAAGTGACTAAGTGTAAATAAACCAAATAGGTATTTAAGGTTTGAAAGTACTGAGTCATGTATCTTTATAATAAGTGTAGGGTTACCATTAAGTCCTGACAAAAAGGCGGACATTACAATAAACCACACATATTTTTTTCAAAAATATCTGTCTGAAATATGCTATGCTGTATTTTTATTCCGCCATAATGTATTTTTGTTGTGTGCTTACATTTTGAAGCACAAGATAAAATGTTCCTTTCCAAAAACAAAGTGGTTTTGAAGAAATTGGATGATTATAAAACTATTTATTGTAGCTTTACCTTTTTTTTGGTATACTGCTCTCTTTTGAACAATATATGTTTTGTAACTAGTATTACACCGCCCAATTTAAATAGCCGGACAAAGTCCGGACATGTCCTGACAAATCCGTAAAGATGGTAACCCTAAATAAGTGTCTATTCACAAGTGCCAGCCAAGAATACCATGATACCACATCTCAATGACATTTAAACGATGTTAGCCCGCAATGGGGAATGTCTGAAAAAATCAAATTGGCTAAATATTTTTATAGGTAAGTAGGAGTAAGCTCTTTTAGCAATATTTTATTTTTATTTTTTTTATTTTATTTATTAGGAAACTCAACAGCTTCTTTGCTACAATCATGCTTAAAATATAAACTTATAAATTACACTTAGCCAATGACAGAGTTTCACCGCATGTTATAATACTACAGGCAAACTGAGTAAAAAATATATAAAAAAGTAGACTAAAATACAAACTTAATTAAGGCAAGAGGTATGGTTGGCAGAATTAATGCATTTTATATTTAAGTTCGAGATATATATAATAATTATAAATATAAACAGAGACAAAACAAAAACAAATAAAAAAACATGAAACAGTATTAAACATATATCATGCTAAAATAATAATTATAATTAATTAAATAAATAAATAAATAAAAAAAGTTTTAGAATTTTCGGTTGCGTAAAAAAAATGTTGTAACTTCGCTTCGTCTCCACAAATGTACGGGCGTAACAGTAGCCCAGTAAACGAAAGGATATACTCGTAGAAGGAAATGATTGGAACACAATTTTTGACTTTGTAACTTTGTTTGGACCAGTTAGGAGCTGATGAACATACCAAAAGTCCCCGCCCGTAGCCCCTATGGGGTTTCAAGGTCCCATTTTTCGGTTTTTCACATATATCTCAGAAACTATGCGTCCTTTTAACAAAATGAAAGCTGATTAATATTCAATATTCATTTATTGCAAGTCACGAGTTGGAATGGGTGTTACAATATCGGTATGTACAGGTGACGCCCTGCTAGGGCACAGCAAACATGAGGGGCAACTATCGCCTCTTACTTATATTAATTTCCTTAAGTACCTAAACAGTATTCAAATCAACACATGCATATAAATTAACAGTGACAAAGTTAAATATGCTACAAGTTTTATTTTCCTTAAGTACCTAAACAGTATTCAAATCAACACATGCATATAAACTAACAGTGACAAAGTTAAATATGCTACAAGTTTTATTTTCCTTAAGTACCTAAACAGTATTCAAATCAACACATGCATATAAACTAACAGTGACAAAGTTAAATATGCTACAAGTTTTATTTTGACAAATTTTTCGATATCATGTATAGTTTTCGAGATATCCGCTCCTGAATGTCTGTTAACATGTTTAAGGTGAAGCTTGAGGACAATAGGATCAGGATTCAGGACCCTTCAAGCTGAAAGTGATGCGGACATTCTGATTGTGGATACGGTTGTGGAAATATCGGAAACAACAGCTGTCGGCACCGTGGGTGAAGATGTCGACCTCATAGTCCTTTTGATGACTGATGCGCATAAGGAAAGGACATTATTTTCATCAAGCCTGGACGTGGGAAGACAAGGGATTCCTTATTCTCATCATGCAGAGCGTGCAGAAATTAAAAAACCCGCCTGCATAAAAAGACACGTCGACTGAAAAGATGGAAACAAGATTAAATAAATTTTAAAGGCAACATGTCATAATAACATGCAGTCGGAGGCATGCATAAAGAAAGTGACATTTTGAATGATTGAATTATATGCCTCCGACTGCATGTTAAAACATGTTGCCTTTAATATTTATTTAATCTTGTTTCCATCAGAAAAGATGGAAACAAGATTAAATAAATATTAAAGGCAACAATTTTTTTTATACTACGTATAATAGCACCGTACAGCCGTTATGTTGGTTTTTTTATAACGCCACCTTCTTAAGAACACTTGGGCTGACAAGACAAATCTAACGATATCTTAATCATAGAAATCCGTTCAGCCGTTTGAAAGATATGAGGTAATAAAGAATATTACATACAAACATACATACAAACATACTTACAAGATACGCGCGAAAAACATAACCCGCAGTCGGGTAAAAACAGTACGTCCTTGAAACCTTATGCGCATCATCTTTAGCCATCTAGAGGACTATGAGGTCGACATCTTCACCCACGGTGCCGACAGCTGTTGTTTCCGACATTTCCACAGCCGCATCCACAATCAGAATGTCGTCAGCATCACTTTCTGGGTGATCTGGGTCCAGTACCCTTAGCACGATGCTATCGTGAAAAAAAACGCGCGTAAATTTACTCGATAGTCAATTCTCTATGGAAAATTTAATTTCGCTTATCGGCGATAGATGGCGCTGTACAAATTTCCAATACAAAACTTATCTATCGAATGATTTTACGCGCGTTATTTTTTTCGACAGCTGTTCGTGCTAAGGGTCCAGAGGGCCTAGCCAAAGTTTCATTGGCAAATCTTCGTTATCGCTTCGCTTCGACACATGTATGGGATTGACATAAGGTTTCGTTAACAATCGAATTTTAAAACGTCAAATCCATACATGTTTCTAAGCGAAGCAATAACGAAAATTTGCAAATGTTACTTTGGCTAGGGGGGCAGATCCCATTGTCCTTGCTTCACCTTAAGCATTTTGACAGGCATTCAGGGGCAGATATCTCGAAAACTATACAAGATATCGACTTTTGATATATTCACCTCCTAACTGGTCCAAACAAAGTTACGAAGTCAAAAATTGTGTTCCAAGCATTTCCCTCTGCATATTTTTTTGAGCTTTCTTTGCCTGAACTACAGCAGAATGGAGATAATACCGAACATTTTGAAACTTTTTCTTTTACTAAGGCAGCCCATGGTGTCCTACATCTTGGCATGGACCACTTTGAAAACCGCAATTCTGACTACATGGAAAATTTCTCCCCAATTAGTCCCAACTAGTCCTTTTTACCCGACTGCGGGTTATGTTTTTCGCGCGTATCTTGTAAGTATGTTTGTATGTATGTAATATTCTTTATTACCTCATATCTTTCAAACGGCTGAACGGATTTCTATGATTAAGATATCGTTAGATTGGTCTTTTCAGCCCAAGTGTTCTTAAGAAGGTGGCGTTATAAAAAAACCAACATGGCGGCTGTACG
This sequence comes from Agriphila straminella, assembly GCA_950108535.1. NCBI lineage: Eukaryota > Metazoa > Arthropoda > Insecta > Lepidoptera > Crambidae > Agriphila > Agriphila straminella. The sequence goes on along the minus strand of OX467327.1, from coordinate 10,951,363 downwards.
GTGCTATTATACGTAGTGAAAAAAAAAATTTTTTTTTAGAATACTGCAATTTGGGTGTCAAATTAAAGGGCTTTTTATAAGGATTTCAAAAAGGTATATCATGACCGTAAAATATAATAACTAAAAAGAGATAAATTAAAAAATAAATTAAAAAAATTAAAAAACCCGCCTGCATAAAAAGACAAGTCGACTGAAAAGATGGAAACAAGTTTAAATAAATATTAAAGGCAACATGTCATAATAACATGCAGTCGGAGGCATATAATTCAATCATTCATAATGTCACTTTCTTTATGCATGCCTCCGACTGCATGTTATTATGACATGTTGCCTTTAATATTTATTTAAACTTGTTTCCATCTTTTCAGTCGACTTGTCTTTTTATGCAGGCGGGTTTTATAATTTTTTTAATTTATTTTTTATTCTAGGCATTGCGGGATCCATAAAAAGGGAGTTTTTTTTTTGAATAATCAGATCCTGGCTAGGTGTTTAGGTTCACTAGATATAGCCTGTCCCTGCCAAAATGAAGGTTTGCTTTGGCATGGACCATTTAAATCGCTTATATCTTTCAGTCCTTTTTGGGACTAATTTCGAAAAAGTAGGACTAGTTGGGACTAATTGGGGAGCAATTTTCCATGAAGTCAGAATTGCGGTTTTCAAAGTGGTCCATGCCAAGATGTAGGACACCAGCCTACGAAATATACTTATTCAGCCAATTTGATTTTTTTTCATACATTCCTCATTACACTTGTATGTTTGTTCACGTATACGTAAGTAACTTAATACAGAGGCGCGTTCCAAACTACGCTCTGAGTGCAACCTAACCACAACCGAACGCTCTAACGGCGTTCCAAACATTAGAGCGTGACGTTCGGTTGACACAACCGTCCCGTTCCAAACGTCAGAGCGTTGCAACTTTTTAACCATCAAAATCGGTGGTTGGAAAACGCTCTGACGTTTGTCCATAGAAAAAATGTCAAATGACATTATTTTGTATTTTGATGTTTTTGAGTCTAATTCTTAAAATAATCATGGTAGATCCTCAAAAAACGGATTTTATTTGATTTAGAATAAAGAAGTTTAAATTATTCGTATTCCAAATGGAAAATGAAGACCTCCACGACATTGACATTTAAAGTTCATGGTCGTTCCGAACCTTAGAGTGAGATAAAAAAACAACCAAACAACCGCGCTCTAAGGCTCTGAACGCAACCCAGTGGTGAGAGGATAATTAGAAACACCAGTCGATTTCCATACAAACGAGGCAACTTTGAAGCCTTGGATCTCCGCCAGAGTTGACCTAGTTGTGATCTGATGATGGCCATCCAGGGAGTGAATGGAGGAGATTTAGATCCGGATCGGTATGACCCAACAGAGATAAGCATTCTGACATGTTTTGATGATTAAAAAAACGGCAAAAATAGCATTAAAATGTATGGAAATCTTGAAACAGAACTCTTCCTTACAGCTCTTAGAATGCTGATCAGATCAGTTGGGTGTGTACAGCGATCTGGATTCTCTCCATTCACTCCCTGGATGGCCATCATCAGATCACAGCTAGGTCAATTCCTGGCGGAGAACCAAGGCTTCAAAGTTGCCTCGTTTGTATGGAAATCGAAAGGTTTCTAATTAAGTGGCCACCACTTTAAATTAATATTTTGCAAATTTAAGGCGAGGCCAGTTCACGATCTGATGAAAAGTCTGATTTTTGAACATCCAATGTGAAGAACTGATGTAAAATTCTACTTCACAAAAATTACTGTAGACTGAAAAAGAAACAAAGAAGCAAATTAACCGAACAGAATATTGAAAAATGTCATGGTAACTCTGTAAAAAAATCCTGAATAACACCATAAAAACTTATAAAAATAAATTTCAAATCGTCAGATTTCGTAATTTTCAACGACAGTGATATGATTTTTTATGCAAAAAGGATAGCTTTTTTATCGATCTAACACAATAACCGAGTACATTTTTAATAAATGATACTAAAATTCGTCAAATTTCTGGCGATGCGTCAATTAAAGTTATGCAATATTCAACCTTATTCTAAAGACATAGTTAAAGAGTAAATTTCGTGAACTGGCCTCGCCTTAATGCAATTATCAATACGTTTTGTATATTATCTTTTCCTTACTACTAGCGTACACAGGTGTAAGTTACATCAGTTTTACATAAGCAACTGAAGTCGGCCTTAAAATGTTCATATTTTGTAAATATTAGTGACTATGAAGTTGTTTACTTTGCTTTTGCTTTAGCAACGTTATCCGTATAAGTTTGCGTGATTAAGTAACAAACTTTCAAAGGACCCCGAACTTATAGTTAGAAAAAATGTGGTTTCAGTTAAATGTCCTGGGATTTTGATATGTTAGATTTCGGTGCCCTGAGTTAAAGTCTCTATGGGTGCTACCACAGCCGAGTCCCTTACAGAGTTTCTTCTGATTTTGTACCATATAACAATTGAAACCACATAAGGTCAGGGTCCTTTATAATATTAGTTGCAAGTGCATTTATCATGGGTGGTGATGGCGGTCTTAAAGTAGTGTAAACATAATAGTCCAGAAATACGGAATAAAACTGGACTCTTGCTCCAAAAAAGGATTCCTTTTCACGAGTGAATTAGGCATACCTCAATGTTTTTCTCTTCTGTCTAAATGTAAAGTCCTGACCATTAAAAAGATGAAAAAGTCCGGATAAATCCGAACTTATGGTAACCCTATTTTAGGGTGAGTATAAACTAGAGCATTAGAGATTTTTTTATTTATCCACAACGGGATAGTGTTTGGCCTTCACCTCACCAGCCTGCCTAGCATGACCGATTTATATCGCGTGATATAGCATTTTATCGACACTCAACTGTCAAATTCTTTTGTCTTTTTGACAGTTGAACGTGATAAAACGCTATATCACGCGATATAAATCGGTCATGCTAGGCAGGCAGGTGGTCAAGTCTGCTAATGTTAACGTCAAAATCGGGGTTCAATGGTGTTTGAATGATAATGCTTTTTAACACAGTTCTTGTTTCTGAAAACCCAATACGAAAACACATTGTGTCTCGATTTTGGGTTTAAGAAACAAGAACTGTGTCAAAAAGCATTACCATTCAAACACCATTGAACCACGATTTTGACAATAACATTAGCAGACTTGACCCCCTGATGTTAAGTGACGATAAGGCCGAAGGTGGAAGCGCACTACACCCGGAATCCTCACCACTGAAGAGCTACTTAGCTAACTTACCTCTAACTGCCGGAACACAACAATTTTTAAATTGTTGTTATGGCGTCACTTAGGTAAGATGGTGGTAGCTAGCCAGGCGGACTTGAAATAAGCCCTACCACCAACCAAACCGATCACAAACCCCCTCCTGGGAATCGAACCCGGGACCCCTTCTTGCACATGTGTGCTAACCACTAGACCACAAAGGCGGTTAAAATTCTTAGTTTATACTCGTCTTTATATAGGTAAGTAGGTAACTAGTATTCTTATTTTGTATGAATTATATATAACTTACTCTTATTTACCAATATGGTTTTTAAAAGCAAAGCTAAATTGTTATTACATTAATACAAAGTAATAAACAATTAATTTACCCACTTGTTATTTTTATTCAGTACCTACCAAAAGTGGCCACTTTGAGCTAAAATGGATTTTAAAACTTACAGAAAGAATGAAAACTGTTGAAGAGTTCTTCAAAAACTATTAGAGACAATTTAAGGGGGCATGAAGCTTTTTTTAGTGGGTTAAAGAGGTAGGAACTTCGATGGACTGACTACGCAGAGCTACAATAAGATTGTAGAAAAAAAACAAAATATACCGGAAAAAAAGTGTTTCTTCATTACTATTAATTTAGCTGACCTTTGATCATTTTTTCTTACCAAAATGATTAACAAAATATGTGTGTTACAATTTTGTGGATTTCAAAAAACTCTGACCCGACTAGTTTTTCCCTGTTCTCCTGACATGTCAGGAAAATTCCTGTCATCTGGTAACCCTACCCCTAAGAGAGACACGGCCCCAAAGGGGTTAACGCAGGTGGAGCCCAAGCATAATAAAAAACACTAAATAATTTCATATTATTTATTGAGTCATCATACTTATCCTATTTCACAACGACCGCAGGTTACTTAGATCCAAGACATTTCATTACCACCTACTCGTTCACTTAGGGGCCATTTATAAATTACGTCACACGTTAAGGGGAGGAGGGGGAGGGGGTCGACGATGTAACCGTCAAGGGTTTTGACGCAGATCGTCACCGTCACAAAACGTCACTTTCGAAGAATAATAATAATAAATGCTTGGACAATTTCACACAGCGCCATCTAGCCCCAAACTAAGCAAAGCTTGTAATATGGGTGCTAGACAACTGATATACTACTTATATAACTTTTTAATAAATAAGTACTTATTATACATAGTAACACCCAGACCCGTCACAGAAATTAAAATGAACCCATAAATGAAGACATTTTTTTTATTATTAATTTATTCGCGACAACAAACAATTGACCAATTTATGTTACTTAAATAAACTAAGAACAATAAAAAATACTAATAGGACAATCAACACCGTTATCCACAACTTAAATAAGAGAGTAGGCATAGACATAAAAATTGAACCCGGGCCCTCTTGCGTGGTAGGCGGCATGTTGACCACTGCACCACTCAGGTCGTCAAATGTTATTCAATTATTTTCTTTTTTGTCAAAATTGTGAATGACATCTGCGAAAGTGACCAAATTTTTGGCGATGACCATTTGCGAATGTGACGATCTGCGTCAAACCCGTGTCAAGGTGTGACGAGGGAGTGGGGGGGGGTCCTCAATTTCGTCGTCACATTAAAAAATCATTTAAACTGAATTAAAACAAATTTCGGAACTGTTCTTTTAATTCAATAATTATTTCTAGAGTAAAACTGTAACGTCACATAGAGGGGGGGGGAGGTCTCACAAATGTGACAAGGACGGGGGGGGGGGTGTTTTATGGATGGCCCCTTATCAGTCTGTGATTATATGTGTTTACTCAAGCACATACAGACAGACGCACCTGGGAGGTGATCCTTGGCCGCGTGACATATTGTCAAATTTGAGATATCTCGAAAGTCAAGAAATAGTAAAGATTGCAGACTTCCGACTTGTCGAAAATCGATGAGAATAAGTTTTGTGGCTGCAATAGAGATTTTAGCAGGGATTGAAAACGTTATTTCTAAATGTAACGTTATTTCTTACCTTTTTTACCGTTACTTTTATCATTAACGTTATGTCAATAAATAACGTTACATTGAAGTTAACGTTATTTCAGTAAATAACGTTAATTTTAACGTTATTTCTTACTTTTTGTTACCGTTACTTTAAAATTAACGTTATTCCAATTAATTAATAACGTTACTATTTTACCGATAATTTTACCGGTACTATTGTACCGGTAAAGTTTAACGCTATATTAAGCGGTAATTATACCAGCATAATAAATTTTAACGTTATTTTTACCGGTAAATTTACCGATAAAATGTTTTAACGGTATTTTTAACGTTATTTTTTTGTATCGTTATTTTTTTTAACGGTATTTTCAATCCCTGGATTTAATTAAGTGTCATTTTTAACAGAGATTTGTAATTAGAGATAATCTCGAATTCGAGAAATGTCGCCGAGCGCGAGAATCGGCCCCCGAGTTATTTCATCACATAATAGTTTATTAAATTGTGCAGTCAATTGCCTTTGTTTTGTATCCAATATTTATATTCATAATTTAGAGTGAATAATGGGCGAGATTCAGAGACAAAAAAAAAGAAATTAGTACAAATAATCACGATAGATGTCGTTTTATGAAAGTCGAGCCGTCATAAAGTTGCTTAAGGCAAAATGTGTACGGGCTCTTAACTCCCCCGCCTCATTTATCACTCTCCAAGGCGGATACCTAAAGCATTTATTTTTTCCAAATTTCAATAAATTGCATGCGTGTTTAACTTTACAGCTCGGCTTTCATAAAACGCCATCTACCGGTTTTTTTACCAATTTATTTTTCTTTAATTTGAGCTATGTTAGAAAATCGCCCATTATGAAGAAGTCATTCTGAAATTCATTGTCAGACATATAACCTAGACCAATACAAAGTAATACACCATTAATTTTTAAATATATCTAAAAAAAAGTTATGAGGTTACTTACAAACATTAAAAAAAAACAGACAAACTGAGAACCTCCTCCTTTTTTGAAGTCGGTTAAAAAGGAGATTTCAGACCACGTGAATGAACAACTTTTACTATGGGGCCAACCACGGAATCTCGAAAAAAATCAGCTGTTCCATAGAAAAGTACAACATCGGCTCGACTATAATGTATGGAACACTGATTTTTTTTTCGCGATTCCGTGGTTGGCCCCATAGTAAAAGTTGTTCATTCACGTGGTCTGAAATCCTATTTTCATTTTTAGATATACTTAAAAATTTATGGTGTATTTGTAAAAATTTGTAAATTGTGTATTTATGTATGGGAATTAATGTATGGGATTGACACTTCGATCAAGAATACCCTACATGTCCGGTCAAAGTCTCAAAAATGGCACCTCAAATAGCGTCCCACTTACAAACTGGGCGCTTATTTTGCACAAAGTAAGCGATAAAAGATGTGTTTTTGTATAAAATAAGCTTATTATGTACAAAATAAGTGATTTTAAATGTGAGCTTGTACAAAATAAGAGGTGATTATGTACAACAAACGGCAAGTTTGTAAGTGGGACGCTATTTGAGGTGCCATTTTTGCGTACTGTTATAGTTCGTGAAGCGTTATCTAGGATATCCTTGATCGAAGGATTGACATAAGGTTTCGTATCGAATAGCTATCGAAAAGCGATAACGAAAACTTTTAAACGTGACATTGGCTCCATATAGTCAGGTTAGCGAAAACTAATGCCAAATCTATCTTTCGACGGCGAACTTCGTGATCGCTTCTGCACGGGATTTTAGCATTTTAGAATGCAATTTTTGTTAGTTTATATTAAATTTCTTATTTTTTTATGATTTGATTAATCTTGATACAAGTTCATAAAGTTTCTCTGAAATGTCTAACCAATCTCGCTAAGTGACAACTTTATCACTTCAAAAATACTTAAAAATAACACAATTATTTTAAGGCATCCTTCTAAATTAAAAAAAAAAACTAGATACTAATATCTACTGAGGCAAATTATGTTATTGCTGTCTCATTATATTCCACGACCACTAAGACGATGGAAAAACATGCAATTTAAGCAAGATCTTTTAGTTTAAGTCACTGTAACACCAAAAGCCTTAAATATTAGTCTTTTACAACTTTAAAATATTATCTGGTAATATACAAAATAACTAATAATGCCGAATATGGTAGATAGGGACCATCAAACTGAACAACTTTTACTATGGGACCAACTATGAAATCGCGAAAAAAAATCTGTTATAATGAAAACAGCAAAATGTATGAAACAGCTGATTTTTTCTCGCGATTTCAGAGTAGGTCCCATAGTAAAAGTTGTTCAGTTTGATGGTCCCTATCTACCATATTCAGCAATAGGGTTTTTTAACGTTGTTATACAGGGTTATTAGTAAATACCAACAACCTCGCAGGAGTGGATTACTAACATCATAAACAACAACGGGTAAAGGTTATTATAAAGTTGACGATTATCTTAAAGATCAAAATGTGTGGAAATGATGTAACACATAACTTGCTAATATAAGTACTTTGTTGAAGTAATATAATAAGTCTATGTTGTTGCCAATAATCCTGTCACCCTGTTGTAATTATCTGGTAACGATATATTCAAGTTTGTAAATATCGTTACTTATGGCTGTTACAGCTGATAAGTTTCTTGCGCCCGTTCTTCTTGTCAGCTTAAAAAGTCTGGAACGGGTGGTAGGGAAATATAGACGATTCAAAAGTACTTAATAATTAAGTTTATTTGAATTAAGCTTATTTCACTTTGACTTTTGACTTTTTCTACGTGTTTTCCGAAAAAAGCTAAAAAAAGATATCCATACAAATGTACGAACAGCTGATCGAGTTTTGTATGAAAAGTAGTTTTTTTTTCTCATTTCTGAAATTCGTAGTAAACGTTGTTTATGATGTTAGAAATCTACTCCAGCGAGGTTGTTGGTGTACAAATAATCCTATATAATACGAAGTATTTTATGAAACTTGAATTTTTACAATTCCAATAAATTAATATTTAAAAAAATTGAATCCTTAATTTCAAATAAAATTTTAAAATTGTTTTTGATTCCAGTGACACAAGTTCATAAAACAAATTGATGGTATTTTGCATGGTTTTAATGTAAACACTAAACTTATGCGCATTATACGATGCTTGATTACCAAGCGTTCTTCTTATATGTTTCTTGAAGTACTTATTTTGTAATCTGTTGAACAAAAATATTCAATTAATATCTTCTTTTATTAATAACTAGCTTCCGCCCGCGACTTCGTCCGCGTGGACATTCGATAAAATGTGCCCCTTTTTTACCCCATTTCATCCCCATAGGGGTTGAAATACTAACAATAATAATATACGTTGCGTTAGATTTCCATCCATAAGCCTAAATTATAAATTTAGCGATTTTTACTTCGAAAATAAAGGATTTTCTTCAATACACAACTTCTTCCCCCTTTTGACCCCTTCGGGGGTAGAATTTTAAAAAACGCTGAGACCCGTATTTATTAATTTTCAATGGTCAGCCTAAACACAAAATTTGAAGATCCTAGCTTCAAAACTGAGAACTGACTTTCATACAAACTTTGGAGCCCCGTTTCACCCCCTTGGGGGGCGAGTTTTGAAAAATCCTTTCTTAGTGCACCCCTAGACCTCATAAGGAACCTATGTGCAAAATTTCAAGTCTCTAGGTTCAGCGGTTTGGGCTGTGCGTTGATATCTCACTCAGTCAGTCAGTCAGGACTTTGAATTTTTTTATATATATAGATAGATAATAACGGCAGATTTTTTAATCCTCAGACACTAACAGTTTGATTTAATAAAATAAGTTATTCATAAACGTGTCAGACAGATGTACGCCATATTTGGCGGTACAATACGTTATCAAACGAACAATAGGCTAATCAAATTAGATAAAAAAAAATGCGTTTTAGGGAATTAATTCCCAGTAAGTTGGAAATAGTTTAATTAGCTTCAGTTGGTTATCCTAAATACGTGTAATCCGAGTTTGCACCGTTCCGGAGGTGTGCATAACTTTTGGGAGCCAAAAAAATTATTCAAACTCGGATTACACATATTTAGGACCAACTGAAGCTAATAAAAGTATTTCCAGACTGGGAATTAATTCCTCGAAAAGTTCTAATTTATTGGCTTATAAGGCTTTATCTAGGCATTGGAAAATCAGTCCTAAAGGCTTTGTAATGCTTTTGTGTTGTCTATTTATTATTTGCTAATTTAAAAAACTATTATTCTCTCTCTCATTTACTCTCTCTCTCTTTCATCTCTTTTTACGCTCTCTTTTATTTCGCTCTCCTTTTACCCTCTCCTTTTGTCTCTCTCTCTCTTATTTACCTGTCAACAATTATAGTCCCCGTTGGCGTCCTCGGGGTTAAATCTTTGATCGTCGTCGCGCGGCTCCTGCTTGATCTGTGTGTATGTATGTATGTGTATATCTTTATGTTGTTGATTAAAAACTATTTTCTCTCTCTTTTCTATCTTTCTCTATCTCTTATTCATCTCTCTCTTTTAATTAGCTTTTTTTACTCTTTCCCTCTTTGTCTCTTTTTTCTCTCCCTCTCTTATTTACCTGTCAATAATTATAGTCCCCGTTGGCGTCCTCGGGGTTGTACTTGTGGTCGTCGTCGCGCGGCTCCTGCTTGATCTGCACGTCCAGCGACGGCAGGCTGAACTCTGGGTAATCTGTACGTATGTTAAAATAAATAATTAAAGGGGCGAGAGGATAAATGTGTTATCTGATAAAAAACTGAAAAAAATCGTATTTTTTGCATACACCTAGGTTTTATTTAACTCATCGACCGATGAGCTCAAAAAGCCTAACTTGCAAAATGTCTACAGTGCTTTGCTTAATGACTAAAATGCCTAACTTGCAAAAGCAATAAGTCTATAATGCTTAGTGACTAAAATGCAGACTGTCGGGCTTGATCTTGGGCTTCTTCCTCTCCTTGTCTCTCCTGGCTTTCTCTCCTGGGGGACTCCTTATTAACTACCTACAAACACTATATTTATTTACCGTCCATAGGATCGTTCTTGATCTTGACCTCCTCGGGCTCGATCTTGGGCTCCTTCCTCTCCTTGTCTCTCCTGGCCCTCTCTCTCTGGCCTGGGGGACTCCTTATAAACACTATATTTACCGTCCATAGGCTCGTCCTTGATTTGGACCACCTCTCCTTGTCTCTCTTCTCTCTTTCTCTCCTGGGGGACTCCTTATAAACTACCTACCTACAAACACAATATTTACCGTCCATAGGCTCGTTCTTGATCTTGACTACCTCTCCTTGTCTCTCCTCTCTCTTTCTCTCCTAGGGGACGCCTATCTACAAACACAATATTTACCGTCCATAGGCTCGTTCTTGAACTTGACCTCCTCGGGCTCGATCTTGGGCTCCTTCCTCTCCTTGTCTCTCCTGGCCCTCTCCCTCTGGCCTGGGGGACTCCTTATAAACACTATATTTACCGTCCATAGGCTCGTCCTTGATTTGGACCACCTCTCCTTGTCTCTCTTCTCTCTTTCTCTCCTGGGGGACTCCTTATAAACTACCTACCTACAAACACAATATTTACCGTCCATAGGCTCGTTCTTGATCTTGACTACCTCTCCTTGTCTCTCCTCTCTCTTTCTCTCCTAGGGGACTCCTATCTACAAACACAATATTTACCGTCCATAGGCTCGTTCTTGATCTTGACCTCCTCGGGCTTGATCTTGGGCTCCTTCCTCTCCTTGTCTCTCCTGGCCCTCTTCCTCTCTCTCCTGGGGGAGTCCCTCCCGGGGCTGCGCGGGCGGCGGCGGCGCTCCGAGCGGGAGCGAGAGCGGCGACGGCGTCTAAACGAACAAATGAGTATAAAAAATAGTATAGTCAGTTGAGAAATTGGAGTGTCAACCAACCACTGATGGTAGGATTTGGTGGTCAGATGGTCTGGAGGGAACCAGTGCTGGATTCACCCTTAAACCAATTAAGCAATTGCTTAGGGAATCACGTCTGAGGGGCACCATAATCAAACCAAACTTATTACTATACTTATTGTAAGATTAATGGACGAAACTGACAAAAAATTTTTTTTCAATTTTTTTGCAATTTTTTTTTACAATAAAGAGTAAGTGGGTCAATCAACTTTTAATTGTCCTATGAGTTTTCCTGTCTACAAACATAAAAGTATATAATTCCTTGAAAATAAATATCAACTAACTTAAAAGTTATGGTTCGGGTTAAATGTAATACTTTAATTATCATTTTGGTAATAGAAATAAATATATTGTTTACATATTTATTCGTATTTTAACGGTAAGTAAGGGGACATCGACGTCTCTCGTCTAGAGAGTTATTTGTATGTGATGAAATGTCCACTGGACAACCTATATAATACGAACAAATATGTAAACAATATATTTATTTCTGTTACCAAAATGATACTTTAAATCTTAAGTTTAAACTATTTTCTTTATTTTTTATTTCAAGATAACACACTTTTATGTTATAGGTTGTCCAGTGGACATATCATCAATTTCATACAAATAAAGGGGACATCGACATCTCTCTCGACAACCGTTAAAATACAAACAAATATGTAAACAACATATTTATTTCTATTACCAAAATGATAATTAAAGTATTACATTTAACCCAAACCATATTTTTTAAGTTAGTTGATATTTATTTTTAAGGAATTATATACTTTTATGATTGTGGACAGGAAAACTCATAGGACAATTAAAAGTTGATTGACCCAAGTACAATAATATTAAATGAATCTGACAAAAAATGGCGCTGCGCCGCGGTTTTTTTTTAACAATCAGGAACGGTAAGCGGTTCCGGTCCTTGGTATTGTGTGTGTCTGTGTGTGTATGTGTTGTCTCTCACCTCTCCTCCTTATCCTTATCCTTGTCCTTGTCCTCCTCCTTGTCCTTGCCGCGGCGCTCGTCGCGCCGGCGCGCGCGCGAGCCCGACCGCCGCCGCGACCGCGACCGCGTGCGGCGGCGACCTACAACATAAATACACGTTATAACTACAGATGCTTAAAACAAAACCTTATCGATCATGATGAAGAGTACTATAACGACCTGTTACGACGATGAATGTACTGTAACAAGCTGTGATTATGATGAAGTGTACTGTAACGAGCTTTGATTATGATGAAGTGTACAGTAACGAGCTGTGATTATGACCTAGTGTACTATAACGACCTGTTACAACGATTATTATCACAAATTATTGTAGCACAACATTCTAACAAATAAATGATTTGTATTTGTATTTGATAAAGTGTACTATAACGAGATTATTGTGATGATGATGTGTACTATAACGAGCTGTGATGATGATGAAGTGTACTGTAACGACCTGTGATTATGATGAAGTGTACTATAACGTGTTGTGATGATTAAGTGTACTAATAACGCGCTGTTATGATGCAATATTATACTCACGCTCCCCCCTATCCCTGTCCCTGTCGCGGTGCTGCTCGAGCCTGTACCTCTCCCTCTCTCGCTCGTTGTCCTCTCTGCCCGAGTGCTTGATGTTGACGTCGGCGCCGCCGCGACGAGTGCCCCCGAGACCGCCGCCTTTACAAACGAATAAATTTTAACATAATGCTTAACCCTTCAGTGCCATCCGCCATTTTGTTAAAAAACAAAAAAACCCTCCCCACCAACTGGCAAGAAAGAAATAAAATGGCGTCTTTCACAAAAAATTCGATAATTTCGTAATCAGGCTATAATTTATCATTCTGTAAAGACAGTTTTATTTATGAATACTTTTCTCATTTCTAGATACCAAAATCATAGTCATTTACATAGAGAAAAAACCGATTACCGGTACCGGTCTCCGGCGACCGCTTGGGCTTTGACAGAACGGCAATATAGCGATTATGTCAGGTCGCCGGCGACAGTACTGGCACTTAGAGGTTAAAGGTACATTGTACAAAATGAACTTCATTTGAAACATGGAGAAATATTCTAGTTGTGGTTTTATTAAAAATAAAAACAAAACTACCCTGCCGAAAACAAACTGACAGTTGAATAACAAGTGTCATTCAGTCGTGGCACGTGGGACGGTTTTGTGGAATATTTTTTCTTCCACACTTTAGTAACAAATTGTATTGTAATTATTGAAGATATATTTTTTTTGCATTTGAAAGTGGCGTCGTAAAGTCGCTATAGTGTTTCAAAAAAATATAGCCAGTGTCACTCGGAATGATGTACCCCATACATACAAATCCGTTAAGGCATTTAGTAAAGAAACTCACATACAAACATACATAAACCCTAAACACATTATACTCTGTTTTTTCGGCCGTTTGTGTTTTTTTACCCTGCCGTAGCACAGTATTATACTAATACGGAGGGTAGGTACATGAATCAACTCAGTGGTTCAGTTCATAGACAAATTTAAAAAAAAAAAAAAAAAAATATGGTGCAATAAAGAAACTCACATACAAACATACATAAACCCTAAACACATTATACTCTGTTTTTTCGGGCAGTCGTGTAAAAATCCATTGGTAGCAGGTATCCACGTTGCCACGGGAATATTAACCTAATTGCTACAGTCATCCGACCATCCCAGCTCTCTTGACGATCTTCTTGTCAACCATATTGCTTAAAGAAGTCACGCAAATATCAACCCCATTGCTATAATTATAACCACTAAACATACCAAATCTTGTCGGCAGCCAACCCTTTACAGTTATATCTCTCCACGTCAACCAACACGCTTTTCCCGTCGATCTTACCGTCAACCATATTGCCTAAATAAGTCATGGGAATATCAACCATATTGCTATAATTATAACCCCTAAACTTACCCAGTCTCCTCGGCAGCCAACCCTTCACAGTCCTAGCCCTTTCGACGTCAACCAACACGCGTTTCCCGTCGATCTTCTTGTCAATCATATTGCCTAAGATGTCACACGAATATCAACCTCATTGCTATAATTATAACCCCTAAACTTACCCAGTCCCCTCGGCAGCCAACCCTTCACAGTTCTAGCTCTTTCGACGTCAACCAACACGCGTTTCCCGTCGATCTTCTTGTCAATCATATTGCCTAAGATGTCACACGAATATCAACCTCATTGCTATAATTATAACCCCTAAACTTACCCAGTCCCCTCGGCAGCCAACCCTTCACAGTTCTAGCCCTTTCGACGTCAACCAACACGCGTTTCCCGTCGATCTTCTTGTCAATCATATTGCCTAAGATGTCACACGAATATCAACCTCATTGCTATAATTATAACCCCTAAACTTACCCAGTCTCCTCGGCAGCCAACCCTTCACAGTTCTAGCTCTTTCGACGTCAACCAACACGCGTTTCCCGTCGATCTTCTTACCGTCCGCGTGTTTGTACGCCGCTGTGGACGTGCACGTGATTAGTATGCGCTAGTGGGGGGTTAATGCGTGTCTGTTTGAGAGTAGGTATAAAATGTTCAGTGTATAAGGTCGAAAATTGCTTGAAAAGTTAATTTTTTCTTTATTAGTTGGAACATAAGGTCGATTTCACTTTTTTGAAAAAAGAAATATATGTAGCTTACTTCCGCAAACAAAATATGCAAGATGCACCGCCCGCCCGCCCGCAAAAATATGCAGCACACCACAAAATATAAGTGCACAATACCTGCATTTAGCAAGACAGCAACACACCTTGCACCTTCACCAATTAGGCTACTCTACACGTGTTTCGCCCCAACCCGGAGCATCCTCAGGAGTTAGATCGTGCGTAAACCAACACCGACGACAACCAACATCGGTGTTGGTTTACGCACGATCTAACTCCTGAGGATGCTCCGGGTTGGGGCGAAACACGTGTAGAGTAGCCTAATTGGTGAAGGTGCAAGGTGTGTTGCTGTCTTGCTAAATGCAGGTATTGTGCACTTATATTTTGTGGTGTGCTGCCTATTTTTGCGGGCGGGCGGGCGGTGCATCTTGCATATTTTGTTTGCGGAAGTAAGCTACATATATTTCTTTTTTCAAAATGGTTTGGGACTTCCGCCAAGTGACGCCTGATTCAATCAAATACGATTTCACTTTAACAAGATAAACATTATATAGCAGTAAACATTTTTATACCGCGACGCTACTTTAAATAACCGTCTCGCAAATCATGTACAGGGTGGTTTTAGAGTTACGTGACAAAATGTGTGCACAGTGTGCAGTCCATGAAACTGGAAAAAAAGCAGTTGATGGTTGACTTTTTTATATTTGGCTTTTTCCTAGCTTTAAAAAGTAATTTAGCCCATTTGATTTTTTTTTTCAGACATTCCCCATTTTGGGCCATCCATCCTGTACTAAACCGATTACAATATTACTATGATTTGTATGAACAGCCTGAAAATATTTTTCGCATTTCAACCTTTGTTTTTAAAGAAATTTGTTCAGTTTCATTCATGCACTGAACACATTTTGAATGTTTGTCACGTGACTTTGAATCACCCTGTATTAATATTTAATTGATCAATTTAATTTAAGATATTTATATTATTTTGATTTGTTCTCAAACAGACACACATGAGAATGCCAAATAATAAAATAGCCCGTATGGATTTTTTTCACAATTACAAAATCCATACAAACTTAAATTTCAATAAAAAGATTGACCGTCTCAAACCTGCTTCAAAAAGTTTTTTTTGTTGAAACATTTTCCTTTTTTTTGTACAAAAAAAACCTGAAAAAGGACACATAGATACCTACTTCATACCTACCGACCAAGCCAGACTCCAGAGTATTTTGAATAATAATTAAATTATTAATATGCGAGGCGTTGCAAAAGTTGTGTAAAATATTTTTAATTTTATTCTTTTGAGTAAAAAATAAATATTTCCTTGTAATGAATATTGAGCCTTTTAAATACATTTTTTAACTCTTCAGTAGAAAGAGAGTACTTTTACAAATACAAACATTATATAAAAAATGAGTTAATATTGTCATAAATTGTTAAAGGGGAATATATAAATGCACTTTAAAAATAATGTAACACACTTTAAAATGTTTAGCTTCAAAATTTATTGAATGAACTATAAAAATAATGGTTGCCACTATAAATATGCTAAGCTTTAAAATTAATACTTTGCACTATACAATTTAACCCTTCAGCGCCATCCGCCATTTTGTTAAAAAACAAAAAACCCTCCCCACCAACTGACAAGAAAGAAATAAAATAGCGTCTTTCACAAAAAACCCGATAATTTCGTAATCAGGCTATAATTTATCATTCTGTAAAGATAGTTTTATTTATGAATACTTTTCTCATTTCTAGATACCAAAATCATAGTCATTTACATAGAGAAAAAACCGATTACCGGCACCGGTCTCCGGCGACCGCTTGGGCTTTGACAGAACGGCAATATAGCGATTATTAGCGGTCGCCGGCGACCGTTCTGGCACTTAGAGGTTAATTGCTTAGCTTTAAATCTAATACTTTGCACCATTCAAATTAATTTTATAACTTTAGTGCTGGTAAACAGACGACTAGGTGCGACGACGAGCGGGCGCAGCGAGAGAGGCGCCGAGGAAGAGGTTAGGTTCCTCCATTGTGACCAACAACGCCAGACAGAACCTACCTGCTGGCGTGTATGCATTATGCCACAAGTTTTTATCATCTTGCCATCTCATTTTAACTGTGGTCAGTCTGACATGGTTGGACAGAAACTAAATGGTTTCGGAGTTGGGACACAGTTATAGTGCACACCATTATTTTTGTAGTGATAATATTAAATTATAGATCTATCATTATTTTAAAGTGATTATATACAATTTTATGGCTGGTTTCATCAAATTTAAAGTGCTTAAATGCATCGCATTGTTAAATAAGGAAAATATTCAGAACTTGAGGTTAATATTACGTAAAAATAAGAAGTAGTCAGTTAAGTTTTAAAACATAAGTAATAGAGAAAGTATCATGTAAGTAAATTAAATTACTTTTAAAGAAAATGCATAGATTTTTTTAAAAGTATCCCTTTATTTTTTGCTAGTGTACTTTTGGTAATTTTTAAAGATATTTTAAAAATACTCTACACAACCAAACAAACTCCATCGCATATATAAAAAAATATATACCCACCGTTATATACCTACCGTCAAAACTTACATTATTACAATTCCATCCGGCATTACTTACTTTTTTTTCATTTTTTTTTTTACCGAATCCATGTTGAGAAAACTTTACCTGGTGCGCTTTACTTACTTTGCGCTAAATCTAAGACACTGATAACGAGACTACATTTTTTTTTTATTTTTTTTTACCCATTTTTTTTTTAAATAAAATAGTTGTATGTTGGTCTCTTACCACCACATACAAACCTAATAACTTGGCCGGTTTACTGAAGTGAAGTCATACGGCTGGGGTTCTGGTCGGGATAAAAAACTCTTATTAATCATACATTTACGATGCTTAACTGAAGTTTTTCATATAATTCTCATTCAAAGAGGTTGCATCCTCATGGCCAACCTTTTTGGAGTGTTGCCATTATAAATTATGTTACCCAAATTTGGTAAAAATGTTTAGTATATACAGGACGGTAAAAATTATAAATTGTTAGATAAATAAGTAAAAAAATATCTTTGCTTACAAATAACAATATTTTTGAGTCTCCGAAATCAAATCAAAAATGTTGACAAAGCATTTTTGAAAGAAATGTTAGCTTTTTTTTTTCAAAATGCTTGCAGACATTTTTTTATAAATGTTATCAAAATAGCTTCTCCAAAAAGGTTAAGCTATTTTCATTGTCAAGAATTTTTATAATTACAAAAAACAATGCTAAAAGCACTACATACATTATGGAAAATTCCTGACAGTGATTTATAAATGTAAATAATGGTAAAAGAGGGGAGAAACGGACAGATTTGTTGTGAGTTAATGTATGTATGGAAATGTTTATTTTTCTGTCACTATTAGAGATGCCTCTGAGAACAACCTTATAAGGTTTCGTGGTATTTTACTCCACTTTTTTGCTAATTGATGTTAAGAAATGCATAATTTAAATCAAAATTGTTTGTGTATTGTCAACGACACCACTGGGGTATCGTTTGCAATATTTCTTTGGTATCCACCGTAGTGAAGATCTAATTAAACTTGTATTTATAGTACGGTAGCCCGTGGTACATTTAAATCACGAAAAATGTTACCGTTTGCCTTTATCTGGTCTTAAATCTGTGTATGGCCACTTTCCGTAGTCTTATTATTATCAGTGGCAATCAAACAAAGCTGTAGAACACGACAATAGCTAAACCATGTGGTAACCTCGAAAAATTAAAATAAAAACACTTTTGGAGATCATATAAAATAGGTTTCGGCGGGTTGCGATATGGATAACTTGGGTTTTAGTATCTAAAATGGCGTAATAAATAACTATATCACAAAGGCAAACGGCAACTTTTTTCGTGATTTAAATGAGTACCACGGGCTACTGTACTATTTATCGATATCAATAATTTAATAAAATAAAAAAATAAAAAAAAAAAAAAAAATAAAAATCACGCCATCGTAAGTTCACGACATGACATGTCAGACATCACTTAGTGGTGTGGTTATAGCAAAAAATCGTAAAGACATAGTGGTGTCGCCCAGATGTGACACGTTCCACGGGAAAAGGTAACTTATGGCCTGACCATACCATACCATTTCCCGTGGAACGTCGTCGGCGGTAAAAATATCGCATTAATTTATATATATTAAATCTGAAACTGTTAAAAAACATGAAATCGAGGCCTTCACCAGAGAAAGGATTCATAGTTAATTAAAAATTAGTTTTCTTAAAATCACAGATAATATAATTACTATTTAAAATGTCTGTATAACTGTGTAAATAAAGTCTGAACCAATTTTCCTGTATCGCTATAGTATAAATGATGTGTGTATGTGTTGTATGTTTGTCCGTTCCCCCCCTAAAGCGCGAGCATAAGGCGTGGTACTCACAGTGCATGTCGCGCTCGTGCTCATACTCAATGAACGCGTAGCCGCGCGGCTTGTCGTTGTCTTTGTTGAAGATCATGTAGATCTGAGACAGGGATTGAAATACCGTTAAAAATAACGATACAAAAAAACCGTTAAAAATACCGTTAAAACTTTTAACGGTAAATTTACCGGTAAAAATAACGTTATAATTATTGTACCGGTAAAATTACCGTTAAATATAGCGTTAAACTTTACCGGTACAATAGTACCGGTAAAATTATATTTCGTCGCTTCATACTCAGATATAAATAAATATATAATTATTTATGGTTTACTTGTAGTACCTTCCAGGTACTCGGCAGATTCGCACTATTTTAAAGAGTATGAAAACTACTAGTTTTAGAAAAGTGTTTCACCACTTCCGGTAATTACGTCACCAACACCCCACCCCAGCTTACTTGGTCACCGGTCTTGTGATCGTACCTCATTCTTTTTTGGTGCGCGGCAGTGTTCGCACGTCTCACTCACCACGCCAAAGTGTTGTATATCTATCTACAGTCTACTAAAAAAGTATTTTATACGAATTTAAAATACAACGAAAAGAAAAATTATTATCATGAAGAAAGTTCGGTTAAACTTTTACAAGGTTAGTAAAACTTTACTTTATAATGAGTGTCTATGCTAGGGGTTAACCGTGAGTTAACACAAATAGCATAATTTTGCCTAAAGGTTATCTGTGAGCTAAAACAATGGTTAACATAAACTATTAATAATTAATATCTATCTGAAATACCACCTAGGGGTTGACTGCGGGTCAACACAATATGGGGTTTACTTAAACACCGCGACACATGCGCGGTGGGGCTCCTGTTTTGCTTTATCCTTGCTCGGGGTTAACCGTGAGTTAACACATGTAGCAAATTTTGCCTAGGGGTTAGCTGCGAGCTAACACAATGGCTTAGTTACCGCCTAGGGGTTGACTGCGGGTCAACGCGTGGCGTGTAAACACTGATCTGTTTGACAGATTTTGATTAGGCACTTGTGCCTTCATGTACGACTAAGGGCTATTTTGAGTACTCCGATTTAGAGGAGCTTGTCTTACTTCATCTCCAACCGAACCAGTTACAAAAACATTTTAGCTGTAACTGCATCCCCGACACACTAACAACTTTCGCAAATGGCTCCATCTCCTCAGGTAGATAGAGCTAGATCCATAGCTACAAAGAGCTATTAATGACGCACCTGCGTTTGTAGAGGGTATTGTAGCTGACCTCGCTAATCTTTAAATTATAATTAAGATTTCTGTTGTCATGCCAGAGTCTAACCTAGCCAACAACAACTGGGCATTGACATTTCCGTGTAAAGCCAGGCGATGACCGCCTTAATAAAAAGCGAGCAATGTAACTGTCATTAAATGTCGCCTCTTCAGCGACCTCCATTGTAAAATATATAATGCCTAACCTGGATAAATCAGTTTAGCAAGAATCGCAAGTTATCCAAGATTTATAGAAAAGTCGAACTTTTCGTTACCAGGTTGTTCGATAAAACTAAAGCTAACGCCAGCAAAAGTCGGGGTTACAATCCAAAGCCACAAATATAATGTGAACGCATCGACTCACTTCAGGCCGTGCCATAAATAGCAACCAGGTCAACTGGGCCAGCCACTGCCTAATTTTCGCTCGGCGAAAAAGGGGGGGCGAGGAGGCGTCCAGGGACCGCTAGCAAGCCGCTACAACAACCGGAGCAGCCAGAGGCTTACTCGAGCATCTCTACAGCCTCCGCCATCGCAGCGTCGATAGAGTGCATCCAAGGCCCCACACATCATCCTAAATAAGGTACATGCTGGCTGCATTTAATACTTTAATACTTATTGGCTTATTTGAAATAGTCAATATTAATAGTAAAGGTTGCACTAAAATGGGGTTTTGCCCTTTGCTGATAAAGTTACCAAATTTTTATATAGTGTTCTATAGACAGAACATGATTTTATTATATTTACATATTATATGTAATCTTATATGATTAGAATTGGGAGCAATTCAAAAATGTTAACTGGGTAAAGATCAGTTGCTTTATATTTTGTCCTTTACTTAGTAATTTTAATAATGACAAAATAATGTTTAATTTAAAGCATCTGGCCAGTTTATTACTTTAGATTAGTTTAAACTAAGCACAACTTTATTTAACATCTTAAACATCCATTTAAGATGGAAAATTATCAAACTGCAGATAAACTGCTGACTGATAAGCTGGTAACACAACATATAATCTGTAACATTGATTGGACATATAAGCTTATTTATTTATTTGTCCCTGTAAGTATCACAAAATAATGAGATTATTAAACATTATTTTTGGGATTTTAGCATTTTTACAATGCAATTTTTGCTAGTTATTATTTAAAAATTAAAAGTTTTTATGATTTGATTTATCTTAATACAAGTTCTTACTTTGACAGTCAAGCATGCCATCGGGCTTTCAATAGGTTCGTGTCCTAGTAAGATAAACTTCCCTAACAAGTGTTAATTTAGAGAACATTTTATGTATTCGTAGGGTATTGTATTAAGTTTAAGTATCAAAAAGGCTTTAACTTTCTAATAAATTATGCTTTGTTGAGTGTCTTAGAGCCTACATTATGCAGATGTGCAAGTTCTTAGACTTTGATGTTAATATCAATACATGACCCTATATCTACTGATTAAAAACTAAATTGCATAATTATATTAGATATGATACCTTCCTACGTACGTAGGTATCATCTCTTAAAGAAATTCAAAATACAATGTAAAGAAATTCTCAAATATTTTTGGGACATTACAGCTGTTTGCCCAGCTACAAAGTATTATTGTAGCCAATGGCTACACACAAAAGTTTAAGATAGACAAAGTTTTTTACTTTGCAATGTCATACTGAAATAGTGATCATGATACCGTTATAAATATTCCTGAGATAATATAAAAATATATATCCTGGTGGTTACAAAACATTTTCATAATTTTCAATATAATAATAGTAAGACCATTACCATTCAAATTTTCACATAACTAGCAATTTCAGCTGTCTTTTTGACACCAAAAATATTTGCCAAAATCTAGTCTAACTGTTTAGTATTGTTAGGCTTAAATAATACAACATCCATTCATTTTATGGTTAATTTAATCTTATTGGGTGCATTGCCCTCATCTTAATAATTAATCTACGATATTTGGCAGTGGTGCCATAACCGTAATCATATGGTTAGCATACATGTCGTATCCGTACATAAAAACGATGAAAAGTCGCGGAGCTGATTAATAATATGGAGAACTAAACAGAGACACAGAGTGTTCATTATCTGAGCTTGCATTTTCTCAAATAACCACAATATTAATTGAGGTTTCAAATTAGGTTGATTTCTTTGCGTCCCACACCATGGCCAAATTGTAGATTAAGTACCTACATGTCATGGATCAAGATCAAAGTATATTATACATATATATTTCTTCCTCCGTTTATCTATTTCACCTACTCACGATAGTAACAAAAATTAAATAAGACTATGCTTGCGTCATTTTATTTTTTCCTACGTGGCCATCTCAACTCTGGCCCCTTCTAAAATATGTCTTAGTCTAAAACATATTTTAGTTAAGCAACTAAGTATTATGTTCATTTTAAAACCTGAAATAAACTTAATATTTTCATGCACCACAGGCACCATCAGTAGCTTAGCTTTACAAACCACACAGTCTGCGCGCGGCCTTCATGCAGAAGGCAATACTAGCGGCGCGGCGGCCGCAGATAGAGCTGATGATGGCCTCACTTTCAGCGAGCTTTAACTTTGGAAAGAAATTTTTTTTCAGGCAAAAACTTGATCCATATCATAATTCAGTTCAAGATGTAATACTCTTTTTAAGTGATCAATTTGATAAATGTTTGTTAAGCACTTATCATGCCCTTATTAGGAACTGACGGAAACAGAACTTGATTGGAGCTGATGAAAACGTAAAACGCTTACAAAATAGTTTTCAAGAGAACTCTTAGAGCAAAATATTGGGATATATAATATAATAGATTTCAAATAGGTATTAAAATATATACTTAGGTAGGTAAATCTAACTAAATGCCTACCGAAGACACCTACTTTTTATTTTGTGCCAACAAAATAAGACTTTAGTGTTCTTTAGTATCCACGAAGTCCAAAATACTTTTCATTAAAACTATAAATATTTATAAACTAAACATCGAAAAATGCACTGCCATTTTAGATATTATTAAATTAAAACCTCAGCTCCAGGTCGTGAACAATATCATTGTTATATACTCTCTTACCTATTTCCCTTTTTTTTTTTGATGACCATAAAAATATATGTACGGCTGTAATGCTACAGGGCTATTGGTCAGTGACCAGGGACACAAGGCCGAATAATATGAATAATCTCATACCTATGTAGTATATTATTTAACATACATTATCTCTTATTTACTCATAAAAACCTTACAGAGGCGCCCGCCACGTCGGTCAGTCGCAATCAATTTGATCGGTAGATCAAGCAAAGGTTGTCCGACGAGCGTGGGATTGACACATCAGTCCTCAATTTTTACCTAGTTTTCAGTGCTCATGGCCGGCGAAAAGCAGCCACGTCTGCCATCTCGCTTCTGCGGGTCTCTATAGAATAGAGAGGAGGAACAGCGGACTGGACGGACAGGTCTTATGTATTTGTTCTATTTTATAATTGACAAATTTCGGGAAATAATATTTTTTATTTCTAATAATAATTTTATAATAACAATCAATTCACTATTACTTTTTCAAATACCAAATCACTGGCATTATTGTAATTTTGAGATAATTAATAATTATCAACATTATGATCAAATAATAACGCTTTCAATTGATTACATTATATTCTAAGAATCTATTGTTTAGCAAAACTTCTCTTATATCTCTAAACATCTACAAGTAAACCATAAATAATTATATATTTATTTATATCTGAGTATGAAGCGACGAAATATAATATAAGATCAAACGAACTTCTAGAAGTGAAGTTCGATCTATATTATATGAGTCGCTTCATACGAAAGATATAAGCTTCCCACCCACTCCTTTGTACCCTTTAGTCAGTTTTGCTAATTTATTTGTATCTCTAAAAGAATGAGGTACGATCACAAGACCGGTGACCAAGTAAGCTGGGGTGGGGTGTTGGTGACGTAATTACCGGAAGTGGTGAAACACTTTTCTAAAACTAGTAGTTTTCATACTCTTTAAAATAGTGCGAATCTGCCGAGTACCTGGAAGGTACTACAAGTAAACCATAAATAATTATATATTTATTTATATCTTTCGTATGAAGCGACTCATATAATATAGATCGAACTTCACTTCTAGAAGTTCGTTTGATCTTATATTATCGGTAAAAAGTAATGTTATTAATTGGAATAACGTTAATTTTAAAGTAACAGTAACAAAAAGTAAGAAATAACGTTAAAATTAACGTTATTTACTGAAATAACGTTAATTTCAATGTAACGTTATCTAAAGTAACGGAAGAGGATTTTTTTATTATAATAATAAAAAACTGGGGAATATCAGGAAAATCTATGGATTCCTGATATCCTAGTCGTGGACAAGGAGTAGGGGACAGCGGGAATAGGCTGTTATGTTTCAATGGTCACCTGAAAATCTACTCTGGTAGAAGTATATAGACAATCCAAAAGAGCTTAATTATTAAGTTTATTTGGATAAATACATTTTGACCTTTGCCTCATTTACTAAAAGTTTGGTCATGTTAGTGCTTAAACAAGGACATACCTTTTTAATCGGTCCATATCCTTCAAATTCTCTTCTAAGTTTTGATTCCGATGTGTCATAGTTCTGCAAAGAAACAAGAATACTTGATATCCTCACAGCAAATCAGATCTCTCGTTATTCTAAGATCCTGGGGGTTATACAAGCTCCTAATACTTGTCAGTTTTTTAAATAGCGCAGCAATGGGCCTTCTGCAGCAGTCACATCAAATCCTTTTTTTGAGTCGGCATTGGGACTCAAGTCTGGCATTTTAGGGATTATTCACACAGCTCAGTCAAGTTTCGGTCACATCAACGGTCAGTCAAATTCCAATAAAAGTTTTGCCATGCCTGAAGGCTACCATTTCAAAATTTGGAAAGTACTGACAAAAAGCCGGGCAATTTAATAGAAGTCCGGACACACAGACCATCCAGACCTCATACATTTTGGGACTTCTCTTTCGAAAACTTTGCTATGTATGTTTTTTAACTGGTATTACACCACCCAATCTTAAAAATCCAGACAAATTACATAGCCAGACAACGTCCGGACAATAGTTTAAAAGTCCCCGGACATGTCCGTATTAAACCAGACGGATGGTACTCTACCCATGACTGACTCATCACGTGACTGTCAAAACTTGTATTGGCTGACCATTGATGTGACTGAGCTCTGTGAACTGTGAATGATCCTAAAATATTAAAAAACCTTCTTTTCAAAGCGTGCAGCCTTGGGACCCTGAACTTTTTTAGAGATGTGAACGCTACTTACAATCCTCAAGAAATCAACTCAGCAGGTAGGTAGGTTTGGGGGTCCAACACCGGTGGGGTAAACGATAACCTACACCTCCCTGCTCTCAGCATTCAGGGGATTTGAGGAACTGGGTGAAACGGTTCTAATCATTGTGACTGATCACCTGTCTGGCTTTGCTGGCATCCCTACTTCTAAATAATAATAAATAATGCTACTTACAACCCTAGCAACGAACAGCGTCTTGAACGGATCAGTTGTGGCTCTAGCATTGGTTGCAGGGTCCCACAGCGCTATCTCCTGTTCCAACTTGTAAGCCGTCTGCTCGGCGCGCTCGCGGCGACGTCTCTCGAGGCGCTCCTCGCGCGTCTCTACGCGGGTTGGTGGAGGGGTCTCTGAAGGGTGCTGCGGCAAAGTAACACATTGACATTGACCATCATCTAGAAGCGAACTTGACAGACTGATCGTACTCGATTACGTTTGTTTAGCAACGCTCGGTCCGGCTAGGTGTCGGATGGGTGACCGTTAAGTGACATTACAACTGAGCGCTTCCGTGCTTCGGAGCGCGTTAAGCCGTTGGTCCCGGCTGTTGTCATCTGATAACAGTTGTTAAGCCAAGTTAGAGGCCTTACAGGCGGCTTGATAAACTCTTAACACCAGAGGTGGCCACTAATCCTCGTTCAAT
Organism: Agriphila straminella; assembly: GCA_950108535.1. Taxonomy (NCBI): domain Eukaryota; kingdom Metazoa; phylum Arthropoda; class Insecta; order Lepidoptera; family Crambidae; genus Agriphila; species Agriphila straminella. The sequence continues at coordinate 10,925,072 of OX467327.1, read as the reverse complement.
AAGAAGATTGACTATCAGCCATTCTAATGTCCCCACTGCTGGGTGGGGCACAGGCTTTCCTTATGGGTGGATAAGCCATAACCCACCCAGCACGCCGGCCCAATGTGGATTGGTGGTATTAACAACTGCAAATGCATGCCTTCCGAAGCACAGAGGAGTTCGAGACTCGAAATAATAAATTTTTGGTCACCCATCCCAGTTGGAGAGTCAGGTTCGGCTGTGACCGGTCCTTGCGAAAGTTGCTTAACCTCCGCAACCGCTGGGCCAGGAGCTATACTACTGCGTCACCAAGCCCCTCTTTGCCTCACCGAGATTGAAATTACAAAATGATAAATTGTCATGGTAGACAGCAGTGGGTGTCGTGCGGCTGATAATATGACGATATTGGAAACATGGGTCAGAAAAGATCAGACAGTCTCAGAAAATATGACAGAATTGAAGTAAAAGCTAGATTAAGAGAAGAAATTAAGACATAGAGTTGTTTACTAGTAACAAAATATTGATAACAGTAATATTTCGGTTTTTAACACATACTTATAGCTAGCAGAAAAATTAAATAACCAAATTTCAGCTGATTCTAACCTCAAATAAGTTGAGGAATGCTCCGACGCCATCGTATCCTTTCTGTTTCTTCTCATGTGGAAGCTTCGCTGCTGGCGGAAGATAGGGAATAGGATCGCGGGCAGCGAACAGTGCCAGCAAATTCGGGGGCAAAAACTGCGTCATATTTCTACCACGCTATCAAAATATCAATGTCCGAACATATCATACACGTCATACACACACCACACAGCCTATTTCACTATACATAACTGCAATTCGACTATTATTTTAATAGTTTTTGTGTAAATAAGCACTTAAATTGTAAGTAATTCTGAAGTTATTTGGCAATTAATTCACACAGGCAGGAACAACCAAGATTTTCAATCCGCCATTTGCAAACTTTTTTTTTTTGGGCATTTGTGTGTTGCCATTGCCAGTAATAAATTTATTTTACCTTCCCTAAGGCGCGTTCCAAACCTACACTCCGAGTGCAACCTAACCACAACCGAACGCTCTAACGGCGTTCCAAACATTTGAGCGTGACGTTCGGTTGACACAACCGGCCCGTTCCAAACGTCAGAGCGTTGCAACCAAACAACCATCAAAAATGATGGTTGTAAAACGCTCTGACGTTTGTCTATAGAAAAAATGTCAATGTCATTTGACATTATTTTGTATTTTTGATGTTTTTATGTCTAATTTTTTAAATAATCATGGTAGATCCTCAAAAAACGGATTTTATTTGATTTAGTATAAAGAAAAGTTTAAATTATTCGTATTCCAAATGGAAAATGAAGAATTTGTATTGACATTGACATTTAAAGTTCTTGGTCGTTCCAAACCTTAGAGCGAGTTAAAACAACCAAACAACCGACGCTCAAACGTTCTGAACGCAACCCTTTAAATATTATTTTCTCTGATTTTACCCCACAACATTCTGGCATGATTTGCCATTGATTGAAATGATGATATTGTAGGTATAAGAAAGTAAAAAAGACCTTTATTCAGTCGCGTGATTTGAGTTTGTTTGTGCTTGATTACCGTTTTTGAAATGTTGACGGCACTGTTGCGTTTTAGTGCGACTGTAATAACTTGATAAATATTAAGTCAAGATAGTCGCACTATAATTAACTACCGCTTTACTAATAAACATTTACCCGCGATGTATACGGGTGATACAGCGAAAGCTTGACTAATAAACAAATTTTGACAGACGGTTAGTGTATAACAGTGCAGTCAACATGACAAAAAAGGTGATCAAGCACACAATCCCAAGTCGGTTCTCTTTCCGATTAGACGCAAGGGGCCTTACTATTTTTATTATTTATATATTTATTATGAACAAAGAGGATACAATATGAGGTTACAAAATAGTCCCACAAAACCAACTAGTCGGTTCGACTGTGGGATCTTCAGATTCTTTTATAGACTAGACTTAAATGAGCTCTTATAGCAGGGCTTACATTGAATTGCCCTACTTTTTCGTACTATGACCTCAACGGTTAGTATGAAAGCAGGCATTAAGTAGACCTGTTTAAGGCCTGCTTTCATACTAACCGTTGAGGTCATAATATGAAAAATAATAAGGCATGCTTTAAAGCTCATAGTAAGGCCCCAGATGGTAAGCCCCAAGGAGTGTGGCTTCGCGTAGCCGTCGCTGTTTATTTGCAGATATACTAGGCAAGCGGGACAAACGCGCTATTTATTTATAGCCTATTAACGAACAAATGGCAATGATTTTTTCAAATCTTTTTTCTTTCTTTTTCTGTTGTGTTCTGTAGCATCTTAAACAGGCAACACTCCCACGATTGCGTTTCGATAAATGACTTTTGGAAACCTGCTTTTATTTAACTTTTTATGTTGGCAAGGACGAATCCTACGAAAATATTTTATCCCTTGAGAATAGATGTTCATAATACGCTTGTATAAATAAGTTTATGATGTTCATCCTGGGTTTATCGGAGGATTTTCCATGTCCTCGGAAAACTGTTTAGAGATGTCTCTCATACGCATTTACATAAATCATCGATAAAAAATACAATAACGATCCTGCCTGCCTAGCATGACCGCATGACCGATTTATATCGCGTGATATAGCGTTTTATCACGTTTAACTGTCAAAAAGACAAAGGAGTTTGACAGTTGAGTGTCGATAAAATGCTATATCACGCGATATAAATCGGTCATGCTAGGCAGGCAAGCTCGTAAAAATACGCAGTAGTTAAAATACAAATTAAAACTTTAATCGTAACCAAAAATATAAAACAACTTAATAATAATAATTATAATAATAACGATTAACAAAATGCAGCATATAACGATCATAATACAGTTTAAATTCCTTCCTAGACAGGAGTTTTCGCCGTGTAACTCCCCTCGGACTACGAAAGGGCCCGGCCTCAGTGGCTTTTTAAACAAATTGTGCTTTTCCATCTTCAAATCTTATCTCTTTTTAGTAATAGCCTGAAATGTAAATATGTTTTTATTAGCAACACGTGACACGTGAAAGGTTAGTGTATTCTATGGGTTAGGTGAAGGTTAGGTATTAGTTAGGGTACAACAGCCCCCCGTAGCATAACCGACAAAATATGATATATATCGACACTCAGCTGTCAAAATCCATTGTCTTTTGACATTTAAACGTGATAAATCGCTATATTATATTGCGTTTCAGCGGTCATGCTATGGGGCTGATATTACTTAAGTCGACTGAATTTATGTGGTCCACAATTTTTCTTTGTTTGCTAGAAGTTGTAAAACAAATGTTGTTGTTTATGATGTCAGTTATCTACTCCTACGAGGTTGTTGGTGATTTACAAATAACCCTGTATAGTTAAGTGCAATAAGTACAAACTTTGTTAGTAGAAACTTATCCGTTTTTATTTCGAGTCGTCCTTGAAGACAATCCACAGGACAACTGATAATGCCACTAGCGTGCCGACCACTGCAATAGTTGCTAGAAAAATAACTGAATTCTTTCGGCTTTGTAAGATACACATCTGCCTTCCACTGTTCTTTCTAAAACAACCAATTTATACTGGGAAAAAGTTTCGTCGCTTTGTATTCTGATGGGAATTGAACCCACGACCATTCGCAATCCTCCAGTCCAGGGTGAATGATCTATGGGGGGCAGCCATGATTAAAAAAACACTTAACCAAAAAAAATTTTTATTTGGTAATTTTATATAATATCCGCATCTTTATATTTTCGCGGGCGGTTTGAACCCCCAATTTGTCCCCCTCGTCATGTTCATGACTGATAATGCTACTAGCATGCCGACCACTACAGCTATAGCTGCTAGAAGAATAACGGACTTCTTTCGGCTTTGTGAGATACCATTCAACATCTGCCCGCCACTATTCCTTCTAAAACAACCAACTTATACTATAAAAAGGTTTTGTCTCTATGTGCTCTGATGGGAGTCGAACCCTTCTTTCTCGCTGTACGCCAGCCAGCGCTATTTCCCAAATATAATGATTAGTGGCTATTATCTTTTATGTGCTAGTGGTGACTTGGTGAGGAGTTACCCTTGACATTGGAAAGAAATACCATTGCAGATGTTTGACTATCAAGATAGTGTAAGTAGTAATAGCTGTTTATTGTACCTAAAGGTAGATCTGATTAAATTCATACTATGTTTATTCTTTTCGTGAATACTTACAATTTTTATTAGCTCTTTATAGTTTAAGCCCAAGATATAGTAAGATAAGGTTTATTGCTAATTATCAACTGTAGGTACTGTACCAATGGAAAATGTAGTGTAGATAGGTAGTTTAAAGGTTTAAAGTCAGTAGATTTATAACATCGAAAATAAACTTGTTGTATAAGATTTTGTCAATTTGACAAGCATGTTGGCATTGGCATTACAGAGGAAATACGTGTTGACATGTGGCAGAGACGTTAAGCACAGGGTAAAAAGAAATCTCTTGTGACATAGTATAATAATTTTGTTTAATTATCGTTTTACTCTATTATTATGGTGCTTGATAAACCAACGATGACTTACTGTTGTGTGCGAAGAACAAGATTTTATATTATTTTCTTTGGCAATAAATAAATAATAATAAATAAATGCTTGGACAAATTCACACAGCGCCATCTAGCCCCAAACTAAGCAGAGCTTGTAAATGTGTGCTAGACAACTGATATACTACGTATATACATTTAAATATATACTTATTATACATAGTAACACCCAGACCCGTCACAGAAATTAAAATTCAGCATTTCAATTTCTGCCCGGCCGGGAATCGAACCCGGGATCTCTTGCGTGGTTGGCGGCATGTTCACCACTGCACCATTCAGGTCGTCAATAAATAAAAGACACCACCATGTAATCACCATAATTTTATTTGCTGAACATTTTATCAATATTTAAATTAATATTATAAAAAAGGCTAATCGTTAAAGGAAAACATTTTGTAATTTACACCGATCACGTAAGGTTTGTCTAAAATACTACAGATGGCTAGTAAGTCTTTTTTCGTCTTGTATTTGTAGAACTGCTTCTCTGATTTCCATTTGGAGATGAACTGTTGGTCTTGGAAGAATGGCTCCGGGGTCATGATGTCCAGAGACTCAGATGGTACTGGCAATACAAGTCTGTAAGTGAAAAAAAATGTCGGTCAAGCATCATGGTCCATGACAACGTTTCATAAATCATAAATCATTTATTCACATTCATAGTGTTACAATTTTCCAACAGTTAAAATAGGAAATAACATAACATTATGACCTCTTCCGAGGCACTCGTGAATTTTTAATAAAATAAAATCAATAGAATATTCAATATGGCATTATAGAATTAAATAAGGATTACAATAAAATAACATAGAATTAAAAAAACTTTTTTTTTATTTAAATTATAAAAAGGTTTATCAGATAAGAATTTTTTAAGTTAATTCTCAAACTTTTTACCCTGGAGGGTCTAGACCCTCCAGGGTAAGAACTAGGGTCTAGAACTAGGGTTTGTGGTACGCGAGGTCATAAAATGTGCAAACGGAGACGGAACGAACGTTCTCATTTACTATATAATAGTCTGTGTGGTCAAGGAGCCGGAATGGGAGAAAGGGAGTTAAAGTTGTCACTTTTGGATTTGGATACGGTTGTAGAGTAAAAGTGTTCTTTTACCGATTTATTCTACACACTGTTCGAAATCCTAACTGTTTTTGAGCTACTCGCTCAGGATATGTGAAAAGGATGATGGGCAAGATTCATGGGAGTTTATTTGATCTACTACGCTGGCCCACTGCGATTTGGTAAAACTGTAAAAAGTCATAATCAAAAGTAGCTGTTTGTAATGATAATGATGTGATAATTGTAAAGGTGCGGGCACATTTGTCTGACGCCACGTGTTAACGCCGTATTTGTATGGACGTGTTATCAGATAAGTGTGATCCTAGTGCATACATTTACTATGAAAACCGATGTCATCTGACGGCATGTTAACACGTGTTAAGGCGTGGCGTCAGACAAATGTGCCCGTACCTTAAGCAGCGTCGGAGCTAAGGTCAGAAGTGCCCCATGGCAAGATTTGAATTTTACACCACCAAGACATATTTTCTAGTACAGTGGTCGGCACAGTTATTAGCTGACAGAGTCAATATCTAAGATTTCTTTTGAGAGCCAAACATATTTTATATCTGTGGCTCAGCAATCTGCACCCTCTGAGGGTAGCGCCCCTAACAGCCCTTTCTACAGCCTCCTTTCTAGTCTCTAGCTACGACGCTGCGTGTAAGAGGCGTCCTCTGAGAGGACAAATTTCATACATCAGAAAAGATAAGACCTACGCGATAGAAAGAGAGGCAACTACTAAGTGAATGTTTTGGAGCGATGGGAGCGCTGTGCGACCTGAATTGCACCTTATTGTGTCGGAGCAAGAGTCGCAATTTATTTAAACGATTTTGCAGAGTGCAACTTCTGTACGCTAGTACTATTATCTATTCTGTGACATTACGCAGACGTGACGTCGCACTACGTCAAGCTAATATCGAGACAAAATGTATGGAGACCTAACTCACGATATCGAAGTTTTCTAAGCACTTCGCATAAATACAAATTCCAACATCAAGCAGTTGGACCGCGATCCCCGAGCACAGACACCTAGCTCGGTGGAAGTACTTCCGTTTTAGCTGAATATTAGCGAACAGTTCTTGCCTCAATATAAGATTTCACGGTGAGTGCTCACCTGGTGGCGTGCAGGAACATCCGGTGCGGCGTGTTGTCGAGGCGGCCGCTGTAGGTGTAGTCGCCGACGATGGTGTGCCCCATCGCCGAGCAATGCACGCGCAGTTGGTGCCGGCGACCTGACAAATGTAGCATATTTGTTACAAAAACCCCTAAAGCCGAATATGGTTTCATGATAAACTGCACAGTGGATAAGTGACAACACCTAGACCTAAATTGCCTATTTGCGTCTAGGTTTGTCACTTTCAGTTTTATATACAAAAAAAAAAAATTTTACGCGTTATTATGAAACACCCTGTATATTCCTATAGTGAGTATAATTCTCTCTCGAATTAATTTATTATTTATTTATTAATTAATACTCTCACGTAATTTCTAAGTTTATTTGAATAAAGGATTTTTCAATTTCAATTTATTGTCACGGAAATTAATCACGATGATGCTAATAGCAAGCAACTAATATAATATGAATGCGAAGTTAGTTTGTTTGTTACGTTTTCACGTCTTACCCACTTAACCGATCATAATTAAATTTTGCATTCCCTTTCATTGCCCGTTGTCACCAGAAAAGGGGATAGAGTACCTAGGGGCTTCACCAGAAAAAAGTACCGTTCCGGAAGTTGGGGTGATCACTACTAAATAAAGAATAAATACGCAACAGACCAGTGATCGGCTTCAACAGCACCACCGTGACCGGCGCCCCGTCGTACTGCCCGTACTCCAGCACGAGTAGGCGCGTGTGCGCGCGTCGCACCTCCGAGCACAGGCTGGCCGAACTCGTGAGCGCCACCATCTTGTGGCTGGAGTGGGCTGTTAGTGGGTCTACTCCTGAGAACAATAATACACAATGAGCCACTTTAATGTGCCTATTTCAGTAGTGTGAATTCGAGTAAGTTTATTTTACCAGCATGCATTAAACTGTTAGGAGGTCCGCTGCGTTAAGCCGACGCGCGGGGCGACATAGATTAGAGCTTACTTATGCACTGCAAGCATCTGTCCGTCAGAAAACCAGCAATCTATATTCACGCGCCGTGCGCGCCGCCGGGATCCCGCTTAACGCAGCGAACGCACTAAATTAATCTTGCCCTCCTAGCATGACCACCGATATAAATCGCGTGATATAGCGTTTTATCGACACTCAACTGTCAAAATCCACAGTTAAATGTGATAAATCGCTATATGATATCGCGTTTTCGTGATCAAGCCAACCAAGGTTTGGCAATGTCGTATTTTCGTCTCTCGTGTATTTCACAGTTCAGTCATATCGTAGTTCGATAGCGCCGCAGTTCCCTGATCCCTCAGTCACAGTAAGCAGTCTCTTTTGCATTTCAGTCCCGTCTAGCTATTCTAACAGTATTTCACATACCAACATCAAACTCAATATCCGCCACTTCACACTTGACATGACCCCGCACCACCGCCAGATAGTACTTCCTCGTCTCTCTCTTCTCAAACAGACGTCCGGCGCGTGCAGCGGCACCCCTCGTTTTGGCGATACACAACACGCCACTGGTGGAGTAGTCCAGCCGTTGAACGAAGTGGAGGGGATACGAAGAGGTAGACAAGTGAGAATCGGGGAAGGCGATGTGGCACGTCACTGTGTTCTGGTTCATATGTAACAAGAAACATAAATTTCTTAGGTTAGGTTGGGAGTCGTACAATAAAAAAGGGTACAAATGAGTAGGTTTCATATTATTTGCAGTGGTTTAGCGCCTGGTCACAGAATAACTAATAGTACAAGTACAGAAGCAGCACTCGGCAAAGTCATTTAAATAAATAGCGACTTTTGCTCAGACACAATAAAGTGCAATTCAGGTCGCGCAGTTTATCTAGTAGTTGCTTCTCTTTCTATCACGTGCTCTTACCTTTTCTGATGACTCAACGTTAGGGTTGTCTTCTTTTAAATGAACTGCGTAGCATATATCATAATGTGAAAAACGACAATTGATTATTGATTTTGACATCCGTACACGGCACAGTAATGTCGATTCGACATTGTTACTATTATAAGGAGGCAATATCTACGCAGGCAGTAAGATGCCGCGCTTGTACACAGGCGGGCGTGTGGCGGCCCTCTGCTCACTTGTGCCTTCGAAGGCACGGCTAGCGGTAGGTGCAACTAAGCAACTTTCGCAAAGATCGGTCATGGGATGGGTGATGACCAAAAGTCGTTATACCATGTGTCGCTAACACCCACCAATCCGCATTGGGTCCACCACGCGGGCTACCTGCGTGGTGGGTTATGTTATGGCCCACCCTCCTTATCCACCCATGAGGAAAAGGAAGCCCTGTGCTGTGCCCCAGCAATAGGGACATAAAAATGGCCGATGGTCATGATCATGACTGCTATGACATTTGATGCCTCATTTACATGCTGGCCATGGCTTGGCAAGCGACCACCAGCTCCCAGTTTCGGCCAGCGCTTGGATTGGATGCCATTTACACGCATAACACGCTGGCGAGTGCGTCAGTGTGTTCCGGACAGCCAAGCTGTGCAGAACTGCAGACCGCAAAAGTATTTAATGAATTTTTAGATTTTAGGCATTCACAGTGCTATTTTTATATTAAGATAATTATATTAGAATAAATACTAGAAAAAATCAACTCACCCGTAGCAGCTCAGACGGGATCCGAACCCGCAACCTTGGGATTCCGAATTATGCTACCGAGCCGCGCCAGTGGGAGCGAGGAAATTTTCTAGCACCTACTTTATACGTTTTCGCTTTAAGCCAGCGTTATTTCATCAATAATCAATATTGTGAAGGATTACCTCCGATATTCGTATATTCAACATCTTTTTCTGGTATTTTTTTCTAATATATTTATCTTACCACAAAAGTACTCTTTGGTGCAGACACGCATGGCAGACATGCTATGCTCGAAGTTGCGTCGGCTATTGTCTATGGATTAACCTATTTTAACACGTTTTTAAATTAAATACAAACAAAAAGACAAAGGGAGCAAAACCAGCTCACGCCAGCCAAGCCCAACACCTGTTTACACGCTGGGCGTTGGTGGAGGCTGGTCGTGGCTGGCCTAGCATGTAAATTTATCGATAGAGTTCACTAACATTTATCGACACCGGGCAGCACTAGTGTTTTGTTTGAAAATAACCTATCATATTGTAGTTTTGTTAACCGGTTGAGCTCCACGGGTGCCCCCAGGCACCCGCGAGAAATTTATACCGTCAAGCATCGCGGGTGCCTCCAGGCACCCAGAGATCAAATATTTTGCCAGGCAATATTTTGGCTTATTGTAAATTAAATAAATATTGGATTTAAATTTAATGTTCTGTGACATTGGGCCTTGACGGATATTCTTTTCAATGACGTATAACCCGTCTCGCGGGTGCCTGGGGGCACCCGTGGAGCTCAAGGTATATTTAGACCAAACGACGTTCTTACCTTTTCGTTTTCATCGTCGGAATTTATATACATATCGTAGGGCTTATTTACCACTAAAAAGTTCTCACTTTCGTAAAGTTTTTCCACACCCATCTCGACGAACTATTTATTATAGATGTGTTCAGAAATAGAACATTATCGTATTCTCTAGAATAATTATGTTCAAATTGCTTAACAATAATGGATTGGATTCCTTTTCAGTAGAAGTAAATAAATAAATTCATCTGAAAATTAATTGATGAATGAACAGTTTACGAGACATGTTCACAATAATATTACTGACGGACCAAACTTGTCGATTTTGTAATGATTTTAAACATGATTCCGTGCAAATTATTTGTTTTATTTTTATCACTTTACCATCTTTGTTTGACAAAATTTACTGTCAAAATTCAAGAATAACAATGAGGAATGAAAAAGCGTCCTTGTCTTTTTTTTTTTTTTGGTTAATTTTTTCCGCTTCGAGCAGAAAAGGCAAAGGCTCATTTGCGCCATACAGCCATTGAGTCTCTCGACTCGAGTAAACACAAAACGAAAAAAAAATAAAAATTGTCCGGTCCCATTTGTCATTCTGCGTTTCGTTATATCAAAAAATGTATGAAAAAAACCGTTTCTGAACGCGTCGCTTGCTTTGTTGATGACAGATGAACTGTCATTTTTGCACATATTATCCGACCAATTTAAAAAAGTCGCCTAAATAAATTCCTTCCTTCTGTACGGTGTAGTATTATTGTAAACTGTCCAATAGAATAGAAGAGTTTCCGCCGAATTGAAATAGTAATTTACTGAAGAAATTAGTGAAAATGAAGCGTGTAAAGAAGCATAGAATTAAAAGTGAGAAGCCGGAGACTTCCACTTCATACGCGCGGACGCAGGAGGACTACGATTTGGCTTATTATATCCACGATCGAGTGGAACTAATGCACCAGGTGTTTTCGGTGTTAAAACAGAAAGATATCAAGGCTATGGCCCCGGAATGCGTGCGGCATATCTCTATTGATGACCTGCAAGAGCTGTGCACAGAGGAGGTAAGGACGGCTGCCCGGATATCTTGGGTTTTTTCATAAAAGTTACTCTATTGAGAAAGTTTCCATAGTGCTATTAAAATGGTAATTTCTGTAAGATTTCCATTAATTAGACATGAATTTAGTATTTGAAAACACAATAAAACTTATCAACTTCCTCATTTTGTGCTTATAAGCTATAAATTGTGGGTTGGGTAGTCAAGTTAATGATGTTATCCAAAACTCAAAAAAAATCTACATGTTATAGGGAACCAGTTTTGCAACTTAAGCACAGAAAGTATAATAGTACTAAACGTACAGAAGCCCATCCCCACGAGGACAATCAAATAATAAGCTACTCTCCCTGCACGGCAATAAAGTACAATTTTAAATTGCACAGCCAGGCCAGGCGCTAAGCCACTGCCACCGAGCTCCATGAAGTCCAGTATCATCAACTAATTGGCATAAACATCACCAGCTCCTGGGCATCAGCTCCAAGCGCCTGTGTGCGGTCCTAGACGGTGCCGACCCCCCCTCGGACACAGAGACGTCCAGCTCTCAGTCACCACCGATGGAGACCATCTCGCTGGACAGCATCTCATCCGACGAGGAGATTCTTAGTCAGGCCAGCAGCAAGAAGAATAAGAAGGTATACTATTTTATTTATTTATTATTTAGAGATATTATTTATCTATTTTATTTATTTTGGGGAACTGGGTGAAATGATTCCGAACAAGGTGATCACCCGTCCGACTTTGCTGGCGTCCTTTCTTATAATAATTTGTATGGTATATTATTTGTAGGATAATTAACATTATTATTAAATTTAAAGTTATCAACATTAAAAAATGCAATTAAAAAACTTAGTTTTTTAAGAAATGACTTGTCTTGTTTGGTAAACAATCATAACTTAACCCAACTTTTTATTAAAAAAAAACATTCATATAAAATACAACCAATTGTTTACCACACATACCCCCTTACTAATAAAGATTGTATAGCAGATGTATAGTTACACAATGGTTACTCTCTGTCAAACTATTTGAGTTTGACATTGAAAAGAAAGTGACAAAACACTGTGTAACTATACATTTGCTATACAATCTTTATAAGTAAGAGGGATATAATATAAAAAAAAAAACTAATTGTTAGTGACAACGTAATTTTATAAGACAACATATTTTTAATATAACAAAATTCTAAGACAAGGTAATAGTCAAGAGTTGTTTACTAAAATAGGCAAGACAGATTATATTAATTATATTCTGCCTCCAGCCAAGCAAGAGTGTAACAAAACTGTGCATTTTTTTCAATAATATTTCAGTGAATGAATAAAAAAAAAAATCTATTTGTACAGTCAGTGCCAAAATGATATGAGCACTCAATCCTACTAAAAATAGCTAATCATTTGACAAAAATCATTCAAAAATCATTAAAGTGCTAATTAGCTAATTTGGTTGGTTTGAAATTGGATGCTCAGCTTCCTGATTTTGTAACTTTGTTGGAATCGACTCTGACAGAAATCGCAGTTACATTGCTGCTATATTTAGAACCAATGTCCAACTAACTTACTTGAATTAAAGCCACACCCCGGACGCATATTTGTAAATACCCGACGCGTTATCCACTCGGGAAGTTTCGGCTGCCGCTCGGGCGCTCGTATTTGACCTGACGACGTGTCGACGATCGGTCGAATCGAACTGTTTTATTCCTGTAGGTCCCGCGAATAGTTAGTTAGGTTATTTTTTTTATAACAGACAGCAGAAATATTTTCTTTTATTATAATAACTGACGCTGTACGTTTGCTGTTTACAAAGCAATTCTGGCTCTTGTAAATAGCAGACGCATTATCCCGACACGTCTGCTATTTACGAAGCAATTTCGGGTGGCTAACGCGTCACGTATTTACTCCAACTCGTCTGCTATTTACGAAGCAATTTCGGGTGGCTAACGCGTCGGGTATTAACTCCGACACGTCTGCTATTTACGAAGCAATTTCGGGTGGATAACGCGTCGGGTATTTACCCCGACACGTCTGCTATTTACGAAGCAATTTCGGGTGGCTAACGCGTCAGGTATTTACTCCGACACGTCTGCTATTTACGAAGCAATTTCGGGTGGATAACGCGTCGGGTATTCACTCCGACACGTCTTCTATTTACGAAGCAATTTCGGGTGGCTAACGCGTCACGTATTTACTCCAACTCGTCTGCTATTTACGAAGCAATTTCGGGTGGCTAACGCGTCAGGTATTTACTCCGACACGTCTGCTATTTACGAAGCAATTTCGGGTGGCTAACGTGTCGGGTATTTACTCCGACACGTCTGCTATTTACGAAGCAATTTCGGGTGGCTAACGCGTCAGGTATTTACTCCGACACGTCTGCTATTTACGAAGCAATTTCGGGTGGATAACGCGTCGGGTATTTACTCCGACACGTCTTCTATTTACGAAGCAATTTCGGGTGGCTAACGCGTCACGTATTTACTCCGACACGTCTGCTATTTACGAAGCAATTTCGGGTGGCTAACGCGTCGGGTATGTACTCCGACACGTCTGCTATTTACGAAGCAATTTCGGGTGGCTAACGCGTCAGGTATTTACTCCGACACGTCTGCTATTTACGAAGCAATTTCGGGTGGCTAACGTGTCGGGTATTTACTCCGACACGTCTGCTATTTACGAAGCAATTTCGGGTGGCTAACGCGTCAGGTATTTACTCCGACACGTCTGCTATTTACGAAGCAATTTCGGGTGGATAACGCGTCGGGTATTTACTCCGACACGTCTTCTATTTACGAAGCAATTTCGGGTGGCTAACGCGTCACGTATTTACTCCGACACGTCTGCTATTTACGAAGCAATTTCGGGTGGCTAACACGTCAGGTATTTACTCCGACACGTCTGCTATTTACGAAGCAATTTCGGGTGGATAACGCGTCGGGTATTTACTCCGACACGTCTGCTATTTACGAAGCAATTTCGGGTGGATAACGCGTCACGTATTTACTCCGACACGTCTGCTATTTACGAAGCAATTTCGGGTGGATAACGCGTCGGGTATTTACTCCGACACGTCTGCTATTTACGAAGCAATTTCGGGTGGCTAACGCGTCACGTATTTACTCCGACACGTCTGCTATTTACGAAGCAACTTCGGGTGGATAACGCGTCGAGTATTTACGAATATGCACCCCGGACACTATATAACCGCGCTATTATAAACAGATGACTTCATTATGACGTTTTTGTACACGCGCAACTGTGTGTGTAAGTCTAGGGCTACCGTGCAGTTTGTACTGTATGAGCGGCGTTTAATTCATAATTCGAACTTTTTGGTAAATAAAGTTAAGACGCATTGATTTGAATATCAGAATATGTTGACATTTGACAAACACGACTAAACGAGCACACGATTCGGCACACGAACTCGCGGGGTGGGGTGAGGTAATTGATTCTGGGGCGGGGCGGGGAGTATCCATTCTGTACGTAGTACTTATATTTATTCTGTGTTAAGAGCTCTTGCAGACTACAGACTTTCTATCGAACTAATAGTTGGGTCGGACTGTTTTTAATATGAAGAATCGGGCGATAACAAATCGTTGTAATGTGCGCACTTGCATACTTCTTCATACTGATTAAAGGCCCGACCTAACTATCGGCCGAAAGTTTGGTCTGTAGTTTTCGGGGACTCTAAAGCAACAATGTAAATGTGGTTTCAATCGAGAATGGTTAGCAACAGAGTTGTATAATCAGGAGGCGGATCATGTTGGCGCTGACTGATGGTTAGCAACAGAGTTGCATAATCAGAAGGTGCTGACTGTGCATAATCTTGATATTTAACATTTGTCTCTTTCCTACAGCACAAACACAAGCACAAATCCAAGAAGAAGAAGGCCAAGGATGATGCGGTGGACGGCGAACAGTCTAGAGCGTCCCGCGCCGGCCTCACCGTGCTGCAGCTGTTGGAGCTGCAGGCGAGAGCCCGAGCTATCAGGGCGCAGCTGCAGCAAGAACAAGCCAGTCAGTATAATGAGGATCAGTAACAGTCTAGAGCGTCCCGCGCCGGCCTCACCGTGCTGCAGCTGTTGGAGCTGCAGGCGAGAGCCCGAGCTATCAGGGCGCAGCTGCAGCAAGAACAAGCCAGTCAGTATAATGAGGATCAGTAACAGTCTAGAGCGTCCCGCGCCGGCCTCACCGTGCTGCAGCTGTTGGAGCTGCAGGCGAGAGCCCGAGCTATCAGGGCGCAGCTGCAGCAAGAACAAGCCAGTCAGTATAATGAGGATCAGTAACAGTCTAGAGCGTCCCGCGCCGGCCTCACCGTGCTGCAGCTGTTGGAGTTTTATCAGAACGAGAGTGTGCGACGGCGTTGGCAGATTTTTTCAGCTCTGTGTACAATCTGGAACCCGCGAAATTAGACGTTGCGGCGGCGAGCGCGGCAGCAGCGGCCGGCGCAGGTGCAGCGGCGCGGGTGCAGGTGCACGCGCTGCAGTTGGCGGACGTGGAGCGCGCGCTAGTCAAGCTCAAACCCAAACAATCCAAGGGGCCAGACGGTATACCACCTTTTATTTTCAGAGATTGTCGCAAAGTACTAGCCGCCCCGCTGCTGCACATCTATAATGCGTGTCTCGAAAAGGGGGTCCTCCCTGAGCTGTGGAAGCTGACGAGGGTTGTCCCTATACCTAAAGGGAGTGGTGGAACGGATGCAAGTGACTTTAGGCCGGTAGCGGTCTTGTGTACCCCGGCGAAAATATTCGAATCCGCCGTACATTACTCTATGTACACACAGGTAAGCTCTCAGTTATCGGAAGCCCAGCACGGTTTTCGCCCAAAGCGTAATACCGCAAGCAATCTACTCCAACTGATGACGCAAGTGGTGCCATCGGTGGACTCGGGAACACAAGTGGATGTGGCATACTTCGATTTTCGAAAGGCATTCGACACAGTCGACAATGACATCCTACTTATGAAACTTGCTCAAGCGGGCTGTACTCCGAAAACGCTCAATTTTTTTGCAAGTTACATGAAGGACAGATGCCAATTTGTCGACTGGGCCGGCCAATGGTCAGACCCTTATTACACTCGATCGGGAGTAAGTCAGGGGAGTAATTTGGGACCGTTAGAATTCATTTTAATGGTAAATGACTTACCTGACGTTGTTAATGACGCCGCTTGCCTTCTTTTTGCAGATGATCTTAAATTAGTCCTTGAAATAAAAGACCCTTCGGATTGCGAGAGGTTGCAGGCGGACATTGATAGGGTGGTACAATGGAGTCATAGGAATAAACTGTACTTCAATGTTTCCAAATGCTCAGTAATTTCCTTTTCATTATCACGACAGCCTTACCGATTCCAATACTGTGTGGATGGATCTCCTATGCAACGCGTGACTGAGGTAAGAGATCTTGGGGTTCACTTTAACTCTGATTTAAACTTCCGTAATCATATAATTAAAGTATGCAAAAAAGCTTATCGGAATCTCGGATTTATATTACGACAGTCTCATGGGTTCACAAATTTGAGTGCGGTAAGGGCTCTGTATGAAGCATTGGTAAAAAGCCACTTAGAATGCAATGCATTCATTTGGAGCCCACATGAAGCGAAATATAAGTTAATGTTGGAACGGATACAGAATAAATTCACTAGGTTACTGTATTTAAAAATGTATGGTGTGTATCCATTCTATCCCTTGACGTATCCGACGTTATTTGTGCTCGGAATGGTGGGGTACAATAAATTGGAAGTTAGGAGAGATTTAAGTTTGGTAACATATTTGTTCAAGTTATTGCGAGGCAAGGTATCCAACCAAGCAGTATTGCAATCGGTGGGGTTCTGTGTCCCAGACCGGTACGTGTGGCGGCGGAGACGGCCACCTTTGTTCGCTATACCGCGCGCGCTCACTAACTTATTAAAAAAAGCACCATTTACTCGAGCACTGAGGATGCTAAACAACATGGCTGATACCGTGGACATATTCGGTTGTTCACTGAACGCATTCACAAAGGCGGCATTATTTGTTATTTGTTATAGTTAATTTTAAGGATAAGTTAATAAATTAGTCTACACTATCGCATTAGGTTAAGAGCCTGTAATGATAGTTGTAAGTTGGATAAATAAATAATAAATAAATAAATAATAATAAATTTGATTAAGTAATTTGAAAATTCATTAAGAAATGAGCTAATTAAATAATGGTATTATTTTGTTAATCTTTGTTATTATAAAATCTGGAAACGATATACATATTTTTTGGCGCAATCTATATCAACGACGCGTAAACAGCCGCCGAATGAACGAGGATCGGCTGAATGGAAGAGCGAACGAATGAGACGACATCGAAGCAGACCCGAGGATCGCATCGGCATTCATTCGATATTTTCTGCCGTCTCGCGCGCACCCATACTATTCCTGAATATTAACCGTTTTTGATTTAAATTTTGTATATTTTTTCCAATAAAATAGTAATCCGTTTTATAAATAAATTCTTCATTGAATACACCCGAAATTCCCGCTAATCGAAAGTCTGAGCTCGAAACAATATTTGTAAATATAGTTCCATCTGATGACGTTGACAAGTTTTTTGCGCCCATTTTTCTTGTCAGCTAAAAGACGTCATAATGGGTGGTAGGGTAAAAGATTTGACGATTTAAAAATGCTTATTATGTGAGCTCATTTAAATAAAGATATTTCATTTCATTCAATATTGGTGTCGATTCGGTTGGCAACGATGTAACTTTAGTTTTCCATCCTTCTCTTTTGGTATCGAAAAGACAAGAACAGGATGATTAAGTTTAGTTCTGTCAATTTAGTTGTAGGTACCAACCGAATCGACACCAATGTCAGTTCATTACACACAACATCCATGTTATTAAACGCGCCCAACACAAACACATGTACTTAAACTGAAATATTTTTTTTTTTTAAACATTTGTCACGAATTTTACTTTTTATTTTATTTTATTTTTTTTAAACATTTGTCACGAAACAATATTTTTTTACACAATACTAAATAATATACTAGAAAAAATACGACTCGCACCAGATCAATACTCAGACGGGAATCGAACCCGCGACCTTTGGATATCCGGTCCAATGCTCTGACCGCTGAGCTACCGATTTAGTATTGTGTAAAAATAGCATTGTGAATGCAAAAATCTTAAATTTAAAAATATTTTTTTATTTATTTCTTAAACAGAGAAGCCAGAATCGGAGTTTGTGGTTGAATCTTCGGATCACGATGATGGGGACGTGGAGATTAAGGAAGAGCCGGCAGTAGTGGTCGAAATCAGCAGCGACGAGGATAAACCCAAGCTGGAACCCCAAGGTAGGAATATGAACCCTAGAACAGAGGTTCCCAACCTTTTACCTTATGCGCCCTCCTTTGGATGTATTTATCTACGCCCCCATAGTTTTCACTTAAATATTTAAATGTTTTGTAATTATGTATTTATCTATACATATAATAAAACAGTAAATTCTAAATGTTTGTGCGCGAATCACTTAGAAACCGCTGAACGGATTTTGATGGATTTTTTACAGTTTGGTAGTTTGGGGTCCAACTTAAAATCTAAGCTAAGCTATGTTTTATCTAATTCGGGTGGGTAGAGCCTGGGAAACAGCTTGAACTCTCCGAAGCTTTCATACACTAAGGAGATCATTTAAAGTGGTCCCCTTATTGTCAAATCGCGGGCAAAAGAGATACCTATACCTACCTGGGAATTTGTCACTTATTTATCAGAGATAATTAATAATAATATCAAGTGATTTTCTATTGTAAATTAATATTTCTACTTTTTCACAGAAAACAACACATCTATAGAAGCTGACAAACCAAACGAAAACCAAACAGTCACAAAAAGAGTAAACAACCTCGTAATAACAGTGCCACAGACAAAACAAACGCGGAGAATAAAACTCAACCGAAACAAAACTGCCACTGTCACTATTACCAACACCGAAAATACTGAAAGTGTTGCCACAAGTAATAGAACAGTGACTGTTGACAAAGAAGTTCCACAAACAGCTAATAAATCTAAAGAGGTTGTAACATCAACTGCTCCTAAAGAAGACAAATCTAAAGAAAAACAAAAGAAAAAGATTAAAAAGAAAGATAAAAAGAAAAACATAGACAAAGAAGGAAGTGACCATGATGAAATCACTCTACAACTCTCTGATACAGAAAAAATGGATCTATTAGAAGATTTGGATCGCAAAAACTTTGATAAACTTTCCAGTTCGAGTTCAGAAGATTCTGAAACTAGTAGCTCTGATTCTGAAGAATCTCAAGATATTGAAGATGAAAAAACTGACAGTGAAGTTACGCCTAAGAAAACTGATACGCAAAAGAATACAGTAGAACCAACTATAGCTCAGTCTAAGAAAAATGAGGTCGAGGCTAGTGAAAAAAGTTCGAATGATGTTATACAAGTTAGTGATAAAGTACATAAAACACAAGAAAAAGATGACAAAAATGAGAGTTCTAAAGATGGAAATGAAAAAGTTAGTCCTGAAAGAGTCATAGAAATTACTGAAAAAGATAATACTGATGAATTGATTAAAGAAACTGAAGATTCGTGTATCAATAAATATAATAATTTGTCACAAAATAGTAACAATGCTGGAGATACCAATGAGGTTGCTAGTGTTGCTACTAAAGATAGTGAAGTCCAAAGCTCAAATATTGAGACGGAATCGGAGAAAGTTCTAGAAGTGTCTAGTGTAGAAGACATACCTGTTTTGATCTCTGAACATTCAGACGCCAGCAATGAAACTTCAAATAGTAAAAAAAAAATTGAAAATACAACTGAGAAGACTAAACATTTTGATACAATTGCACCCGTAAATGTCGTAACTGTCTCAACAAGTGAAGAAATTCAAAAAGACGATATTCAAGAAGATACAACTTCTAAAGAGGTAGAAAAAGAGCTATCAGACGGAGAGTTATCGGCAAAGGCAAGTTCAGATATCGAAGCATTTGAACTCCAACCGGAAGTTGTCTGCATATCTGACGAGGAAACAGATAAAAACAAGAAGAAGAAAAAGAAGAAAGAAAAGAAAAGTAAGAAAGAGAAGAAAGCTAAAAAGTCGAAGTCGGATTTTCGGGAGGGCGGGGATCAAAACTTTTATAAAGAAACAGAGAATGCTACAGAAATAAAAATTGTTGAGATAGAAGATAAAGATGGTGTTATCATAAAGATAGATGAAAACAGTCTTGATGATAATTACGATGATGTTTACGAAATATTGGAACTATCAGATGATTCGTCTTGCTATGAAGTTGAAGGCACTGTCTTATCAAAGGAACCGACAGCAGAAGAAATAGAAGCATTGTCAGCTAAAATAGACCAGATAGAGAGGCAAGATGTAGTCACTGAAGAAGAGATACGCGAACACGAAAGGAGAGAAAGAGAGAAAAACGGAGAAGAGGAAGAGAATTTAGAAAACATTTCTTGGAAAGATCGGTACTTGGATAGTAAGAAAGTTAAAAAGGTTTTAAGTACTTCAAGTATCTTTAACGCTTTAAGAAAGAAGAATAGGGAATTAAAAAAGAAGTTAGAAGAATCTAAGAAGAAGGAGGAGGTTAAAGAGCCAGAAAAAGAAAATGTCCCGATTGAAGAAGATAAAATAATTAACATTGAAGAAGGATCTATTGAACATTTCAATACATTGGAAGGATCCACTAAATACGTAGATCCTGTAATAGAGAAACCGAAAAATGCAGAAGATGAAGCAATTAAGGAATTTAAAAAACCGGTTGCAGTTGATGCAACAATTAAGGAATCGGAAGAACCGGTAAATGGAGAATATGCAACAGTTGAAGAATCTGTAAAACCGGTAAATGCAGATGATACAACAATTAAAGAATCTAAAAATAAAACGCAAGAAAACGATGAAAATTCACAAGTTACTAGAGAAATGAAAAAAGACGCCAAAAACTTATTGAAAATGTATAAAAGATTGTTGAAATACAATGATATTTCTAAGCAAAAAGGTAAAGATAAGCCGAATAAGAAAAAAAAGAAAAAAAGTAAGAAAAAAGGCAAAGATTCTGGTTGCGCCAGCGCCGAAGCTTAGTGTAGATTTATAGGATATTAAATTATATCTTCGATGTAGATTTGTAGGATATGAAATTATAATCTTTGTATTAAACATGGACTACCTCTTTTATTTAAAAGTAACGTCGGTACTACCTTTTGATTAGAACGGCCTTAGTTTGGCCAAACTGAGTAAAATAGTAAAGCTATTTAGCCATTTTACAAGTTATGAAAAATACAAATGAAATTCTTTCGACCATAGAAAGTCATTGGATCAACTGCGTGAATGGTCAACTTACGGGTTCGGTTCCCAATTTTACGAAATAAATCCAAACGACCGAGGCTAGGCTAGGCTAGAGCCACGCTAAAGCCGCGGCGGCTCTAGCCTAGCCGAATATTAATATTATTTCTGCGCTAGAGCCTGTCACAGCAGCTGTTATTATGTGCATTCCAATAGACTAATCGCTGAGTCATCGATCGCTATCAAGTACATTTAAGGCTGAAGTTCACCAACACTAAAACATTTAAACGTCTGTTTTTGACGTTTTTAAGTATGGAGAAAATGTCAAAAACAAATGGTTAAAAATTAATCGCCTGTTTAAGTAGTTGGTGAACTCGGATCTTAGTTTAACCATGGAAAGTAATTAAAGTCAAATTCCAATAAGCTTTATTCAAATAAACATAATTATTAAGTACTTTTGAATCGTCTGTTATCCTACCACCCGTTCCAGACTTTTTTAGCTGAAAAGAAGAGCGGACGCAAGAAACTTATCCGCTGTAACAGCCATTAGTAGTAAAACTAGCGCCGCCACTACATTTATTTTGATTACTCGTAAACCAAGTCAATATTTAATAAAAGCTCATGTAATAATCTCATAAATTGTCTCTATTTTTTTTTAATAACTCTTCAACAGTTATCATTCATTCTGTAAGTTTTAAAATCCATAATAATTGCCAAAAGTGGCCACTTTGAGCTAAAATGGATTTTAAAACTTACAGAAAGAATGAAAACTGTTGATGAGTTATTCAAAAAATATTAACGACAATTTAAGAAATTATTACATGAGCTTTTTTAAATATTGACTTTGTTTACGAGTAATAAAAATAAGTGTAAGTGACAATGACGTAGGAAAGAAGTAAGAAACAACGTAGATTCACCCTGCTACACTTTGAGCAACCGCAGAGAAGGATCCAGGGTCCATGTCTGAACTGAACAGAACTAAATGAGAGCTAGGGAAAGATACGAGGAAAATCATTTCGGGCTAATGGAGATAGTGATACGATGGAGTCGAATTGAGCGTCTACTTAGGATACGAATACTCGATACGATACGCCTGATTTTGTCTTCAAGATGATACAAATCTGGATAAAGCTATATGTCAAATAACTAATGACTTTAAAAATTCTACTTAAGAAAAATATATAACTAATGACTAGGCACTAGGCAGCATGGTCTATGACCTTAGCCTGTTCTAGGGAACGAAAAAAAAACGATGTCATGTCAATGTCAATGATTTGACAGCTAGAAAAAAGGACGCTTCACTTGTATTTGTGTCTCAAAAATTATTTAAAATCAATATAAAATCACTAGGTACATAATTTTGAAGATACTTTCGTGATTATCCGAGGATCAGAATAGCTGTTTTCTAAAATGGATGACATGTGCACCGCTTGCCTCTGTACAGGAAGAAAACTGTACTTCATCGGTGAAACAGGACACTACCATTTGTACTCGCAAATATTAAACGAAATACCGGTGAGTTTATTGTATTTAATGATCAAAACTATAAACAAACTGAGCTTGTACACTTCTAGTTATGTTTCATTACGTTTAAATTGCTTTAAGCTAATTTTTCGGTCAGTTTTTAAAACTAACCTGCGTTGACATGATCAAGGTATACTTGGACTAAGCAGTTTAGATGATTATTTGGATGCTACCTGGATTATGTAAACGAGCAATCCAATTGCACTTTGACGTCGCCATATTGAAAAACTACTCTGTCCAAGCCACAGAATAACTAAGTAATAATAACTAATAGTACATGTAATAATAATAATTGTTTATTGGGAACAAGTTATATTGTTACACTTAGTATGTACGTTAACCGCAAAAGTTATAAAAACTGTGTCGCAGCACTAACACCTGTCTCCGGTAATAACAGGGACAGCGTTCCAATAAATAAGTAACACAAACTCACTAATTTTGATAGATAAAAGAATACACTGACTGTCTGAAACACAGTAAAATAAAAACTTAACAACATTATTAAAAGTAAGTACAGAAGCAGAAGCAGCACTTGGCAAAGTAATTTAAATAAATAGCGACTTTTGCTCCGACACAATAAAGTGCAATTCAGGTTGCGCAGTTCACCTAGTAGTTGCCTCTCTTTCTATCGCATGCTCTTACCTTATCTGACGACGCAATGTTAGGGTTGTCTTCTTTCAAATGAACTGTGTAGCATAATATCATAATGTGAAAAACGATAATTGTTTATTGGTTTTTTGATTTTGACATCCGTACACGGCACAGTAATGACGATTCGACATTGTTACTATTATAAAGAGGCAATATCTACGCAGGCAGTAAGATGCCGCGCTTGTACGGTGGCGGGCGTGTGGCGGCCCTCTGCTCACTTGTTCATTCGAACAAACGGCTAGCAGTAGGTGCTTATCGCGCGACCTTGAGCGAGTGAAGGAGGCCTGCTTAAGTACCTCGAAAGCACTGATTGTACTAGAATAAGTTTGTTTCCGAAATAAATGTTTTTTTCCCAATTGACAGGTGTATGACTTCTCTGATGTGTGTGTGCGTGTGTGCTGGGAATGCCGCGCGTTGTTGCGACAGTTCGGGGAGTTCAAGGCTCTGGTCAAGAGGTCGTACAATGAGCTGCTGCTGCAAGTACATCAGGTATGAGCAAAACTTACCTGTCCATCAGCCATTTTTGATGTCCCCACTGCTGGGGCACAGGCCTTTCTTATTGGTTACCCAAGCCAATTTTTGTTTCTGACCATCTTACAAACAAGGGCAAGCATTTATTTTATTTGGCTAGAGAGTTAGTCAAATCAAAGAAGTTTAAGTACTGCTGGACCGCAAATGGCAAAGTGTTTATCCGTAAGGAAGACGGCTCACCAGCAGTCCTCATAGTGGACGAATCTCAGATTAGTGCATTGAAAGAGTCCCAAATATGACTATACCTTGCATGCTTATTTCTAAAAAAAATGTTTTTGTTTATTTGTATTATTTCTCTTAAAGCCTATAGTTTGCCAGTTTGTGGAACTTATCCTTTTGTTATAATTTTTATTTACTTTACTCAGTTTCGTGCTACGATTGATTTATTGATACATTCAATTCACTGACTGACTTATCAGACGATATAGAGAATTACAGTAACTCGGAATCTCAATCCTGCACTCCTCAACAATGCTCTCTCATTGTTGGAGCTAGAAGTGAAGGTTGCAGATTTAAAATAATTTTGCAAAACATCAGGAGCTTGTCTAAAAATCTATCGGAGTTTTGTATTTTCACGAGTCAAAATAACATTGATTGTGATATAATTGTCTTTACGGAATGTTGGCTTTCCTCGTCGCATCCTCCCTTTATGGCCGGTTACTCCCACTTTGCTAATGACAATGTAACCCTCCAAAATGACGGCGTTGCTATCTACGTTAAGGATAATCTACGAAATGTGACTTTTGTTGAGCCCAATTGTCAAGATGCAAATTGTGTTATCCTTAAGATTGGTAATGAAGTTGCTGTTGTGGGTATCTATCGCTCTCCTTCTCATACTAATACTTCTAACTTCTGTGAGTCTCTCTCTGAAATCATTAAGTCATTGGAAAGCTTTAGTAACGTAATAATAGTTGGTGATTTAAATATTGACATCAAAGACAACAACGATGATCGACACTCAGCAGATTACTTGATGCTTTTATCCTTTCATGGTTTTTTACCTTCTCATACCTTGCCAACGCGGTTGAATAATTGCCTGGATCATGTTCTTGTTAAATCTAAATTACCGAGTTTTTCTCTTGTCATCGATACTTCCATTACTGATCATAGGACGGTTGTCTTCTTCTTGTATAGTTTGAAATGTGCCTTAAATTCGGAGCCTCTAACAACTAAAGTTGACTACACCAATGTTGATAATGAATTAAATAACCTAGACCTAAATATCTACTCCCTAGATCCAAATGCAGCTACCGATACTCTTGTAAACTCCATAAAAAACATTATTGATGCTAACACAAAAACCATTAAAAAAGCAAGGCGCAAAATAATTTTAAAACCATGGGTGACTCCTGGGCTACTTCGCTGCATTCATAACAAAGACAGATTACACCAAAAGTCCAAAAGTTCCCCTAACGATGATAATCTTCTTTTAACGTATAAGAGGTATAGAAATTTTTGTGGCGACATTTTAAAAAAGGTCAGGAGGGACTATGACAGGGAGCAGCTTAGAAAGGCCGGTAACAATAATAAAAAATTGTGGAGATCAATTAAGTCGATTGTCGACTTGAATAAACCAACTAACCCAGCACGAGAATTGCTTAATATTGCTATTGATCCAAATGAATCTGTTAACTTAATAAATAAATACTTCGTTGAAATCGGCGCAAACTTATCTACACAAGCCGCTCTGATAGGTTCTAACTATGTATGCGATCACAACTTTAGGCTACCATGTAATAGCAACTCTTTTGTCTTGTACCCTACAGACGAAAATGAAATTTGCTCTGTGTTGATGTCGTTACGTGGTGACAGTGCAATGGGATGGGATAAAATTCCTCCTGGTTTTGTCAAGCAGCATAAACAATTTTTTGTTCCCCTCCTATTGTACATTGTTAACTCCTGCTTCATTAGTGGAATTTTCCCTGTAGCGTTCAAAAAGGCAATTGTCCAACCCATTCATAAGGGAGGTGACAGGACATTTGTAAGTAATTTTCGGCCGATAGCCATCCTTCCCTTCCTTTCTAAAATATTAGAACGTATCTTAAATATTAGATTGGTCGACTTTATGGAACAAAATAATTTGATCTCACCCTCTCAATTTGGTTTTAGAGCTAATAAATCAACTGAAGACGCCGTTCATACACTTATTGATTATATTATACGCCATTTAGATAATTCTAAGAAATGCCTGGCTATATTTTTAGACATTGCAAAAGCGTACGATACTATATCAACACCTTTACTTCTTACTAAACTTGAGGCTCTGGGAGTGAGAGGTGCTCAGCTCGATCTTTTCAGGAGTTACCTTGAGGATCGAGTTCAGTGTGTAAGGATAGACAATTATATTAGTAATGATTTACCTTTGCAACATGGTGTTCCCCAGGGTAGTATACTTGGCCCAACCCTATTTTTGGCATTTATCAATGACCTGTACAACATAGAGCTCAAAAATGGTAAAATTGTGTCTTTCGCGGATGATACAGCTTTGATTTTTACTGCTGATACTTGGGATGAAGTGTACGAGAGGGCACAGGAGGGTTTAAATAAAGTCAACTGTTGGCTTACTCAAAATATGCTTACTCTGAATGTGAATAAGACCAAATACATGTGTTTTTCCATGCGCAATTACGGTACAATTCCAAGTAAAAATCTACAAGCTCATAAGGGTGACGGACATAATGTAGATTGTGACTGCCCAGAGCTAGAAGTTGTCAATTGCATCAGATACCTGGGAGTTCACCTGGATTCTACGCTGTCCTTCAATGTGCATATAAATATTCTTAGTAAGAAATTACGCAAATTAACTTATATTTTCAAAAATTTGCGCCATGTCGCTGACCCCAATATTCTCAAATCTGTTTATTATGCTCTTTGCCAATCTCAGTTACTGTATTGTATCACTTGCTGGGGAGGTATTCCCAAGACTGCTCTTCTACCCGTGGAGAGAGCTCAGAGGATGATCTTAAAAGTTTGCACTTTTAAGCCTCGACTCTTCTCTACTGATGAATTGTACCAATTCTGTGAGGTGTTATCGGTTAGAAAACTATTTGTCTTGAAAACTATTTTGAAACAGCACTCTCTCACTATATTCCCTAGTCCTCCCTCCATACAACTTAGTCGTAGACCTTACCTGGTCTGTGGAAGGGGTTGTTTTTCACATAGCTTCTTACATAGGTTTTTCTGTTTTCTGGGCCCTCACATTTATAACCATGCGAATAAGGAAATAGAGATTTTCCCGCTTTGCAGTAAATTGTGTAAATTAAAAACTACTTCATGGCTCATGGGAAAAACGTATGAGGAGACTGAAAACTTGCTGCTGATAGTTAAATAATACTCGTAATGGTTTGTAAATCTATTGATTGCCGAGGAAGGAAGGCTTAGTGGTTGGACACCTGGAATCCAACCGATCCCAAGGTATTACCGGAGGGCTAAGTGGGTTGGTGAAGGATGATATAATTATTATTTCTCTAATTATTAGCAACCAATTTTACGCAGTTTAGTATTTGTAAAAACAAGAAACGTTACTGTTCGAGTTCCTATAGTAATAGCTAATAGGTATATGTCTGTCTACCTACAGTTTTTGTAGTGATTTTTAATATCTAAAGTTCCACAGATTGTCTAAACTTCCTTATAATTGTCTGGCAAACTACATTTACATTTAATTACTTTAATATTCTTTTGTTATTTTAATTTTGTTGAATCCTTTTACGTTGCTTGTTATACCTACATCCTTGATTTGTTACCATGGGAGGAGGAGCTGCTGCCTGAGATACGGGTATATCCCAGTTTGGGTAGTAGTTTGTACTACCATGCCATTAATTGATTTTACTTTTAGTTTTTGTTTGTTCCTATAACAATTGTAGTAACCAAGTTGTTTTGCGGTGTGTACCCACACTTTTGTTTAAAAAAATTGTAATGTGTTAAATTGTATAAGGTGGGTACTCCTACCCTTGCTGCTTTTATATTTCAATTGTAAGCTACCTACGTAATAATTTTGTAATGTATGGTTGTGCAAATAAATCATTCATTCATTCATTCATTCATTCATTGGGTGGATAAGGAGGACGGGACATAACAAACCACGCGGGCCCAATGCGGATTGGTGGGTGTTAACGACTGCAAATGCAACCGGGACCAACGGCTTAACGTGCCTTCCCAAGCACGGAGGAGCTTGAGATAATAAATTTTTGGTCACCCATCCCATGACCGACCTTTGCGAACGTTGCTTAACTTCCGCAATCGCTGGGCCAGGCGCTAAACCACTGCGCCACCGAGCTCCCAAAGGAGGTTTGGGGAGTTCAAGGCTCTGGTCAAGAGATTGTACAATGAGCTGCTGCTGCAAATACATCAGGTATGAGCAAAATTTACCTGATTAATGATAATGATGAACTACCTCAGTGTTTCCTCCACCCCTGTAAGACGCCGGGCTTATTTCAAGTCCTGGGGCCGTACTGACTAACACATCAAACTTCGGCAAATTTGCCGGGCTTCAAATTACCACAAGCTAAAGAGATGATTTAGTAGCTACAAGTATTAAGGCTCCGTTACGCGAAATCACTTGTCTCTGTCTTTTTCTTTATGTGTAAAGAGTATGGAAAATAACCTCACTTCTGCACTTTTCGATGTTTTTTGTTGTTTTTTCATCATAATCTTTAGCACAATTTATCTTTCTTAAAAAAAGTTATTGGAGCAACTGCTCAGTACGTTAAAGTGTATTTTGATGTAGAATTCAATACGTTTCCGCTATTATTTACGCCAAAAATATGGCCCGCGACAAGCGCTTTTGATGATATTCTGATATTTTTTTAATACTTGTAGGTACTAGAGAATCTCTTTAGCTTGTCGTATGTTTTTTTTGTGGCTACATTTTTACGTTTTCTATATAAAAATATGGCCCGCGCAAACCATGTTTTCCTATTATGGCCCCTTAAATTGATTATTGATTTGAAATGTATTGACGGTAATGGAGCTACCGTCCAAGCAGGATTCTATTTTTCTGTAAAGATCTGAGATTCCCTTCGTCACAAAGAAGTCGAGCAGAAACGATAAAAAATCTTTAATCAAAATATACTTGTTGCAGAACATACCACCGAACAAACAGTCTCTAGCGCGCGCCCCGCACCTGCAAGTCCAGCAGGTCGTAAACCTCTGTTACCCCGAGCACGAAGTCAAGGAGGAACCATGCAAGGACCAGGACCGAGACGTATTGGAAGGTATGCAAATTAGTGTAGGCCGATTTCGATGCTTTTTAGCATTTTGCATCATAAGACCCCTCAAAGGTTGAGTAATGCGATATACAATACATATTTGATTGAATCAGGCGTCACTTGCGGAAGTTCCAAACCATTTTTATAAAAGAAATATACGTAGCTTACTTCCGCAATCAAAACATGCAAGATGCACTGCCCACCACACCACATGCACACCACAAAATTTAAGTGCACAATACCTGCATTTAGCAAGACAGCAACACACCTTGCACCTTCACCAATTAGGCTACTCTACACGTGTTTCGCCCCGACCCGGAGCATCCTCAGGAGTTAGATCGTGCGTAAACCAACACCGAATGAGCAACTACGCCCTCCGACACCGTATTTATTGTCACTTCCTCTCCACTCCGCACCGAGTGACTGACAACGTTTGAAGAATGTTGCTAGTTTCAAATATAAAAGAAGAAAGAAAGAAAAAAATATTTTTAATTTAAATTATGTACAAATAAATTGATGTAAGCTACATATATTTCTTTTTTCAAAGAACAATACATAAATTGGTTACTTACAATGCGGTAATTTGGAAAGCTATTTAGAAGGATACAGTATTAATCCTTATCAAATTAAATACGTTAGTTACCATTATTTTAATCTTTTACATCATATAATTTAAATGAATATCTTAGGAGATATCGCAAAAAATAATGCGCGCGAAAATAAATCATGCGCGTTTCTTACACCGATGACGGTACGGGACAAACGGGAGGGAAACAGACTTTAGGAGCTAATGAAGGTGACGACTAAGGTATTTGTTTTCTTTTTGGGTGTTGTTGGAAGGTGGCATCTGGCAAAAAAAGAAGGAAGCGAAGCGAGGGTAGGTCGCTAGCGGCTAAATAGCGGCGCCAGCTCGTGTGGGGCGGGTCGTTACGTTCCCTCAAATATGGTTGAGCGAAGCGATGGCTGGTCCACGCGTCATGCTCGTGAACGGGTGCTGCCAGTGGGAATGGGTCTGCTTCTGAGTACCTTTCTTAACGCATATTGAATTGTAAGAATTGCGTTTTTTTATTATTATTTTTTGTCTTGTATCAAGTGTTTTTTGGTAAATTTTGCCTACTTAGGTGCACTTTCGAGTAGACAGAGTGATTACTGATTTCTCAACTAGTTGAAAGTTATTTACTCTCACAATTACCTATCCGATATGTAGTAGGTATTTAATTTCAACCTACCTACCCATTGTGTGCAAACTTTTGTTAATAATAATTATTGTGATGGAAAATGACTTCACTTTAAATGTGGAGTTCCGTTTTCAAATGTTGACGACTCTGTATGAAATATACAGGGAGAAAAAAGCAGCCCTTGACGAGTTTGTTGCCGGTTCTTCTCGTTACAAGGTCTCCCGCTCAGGGTTTGCGAACCGAAGGCGTAGCTTCTTTGACATTCACAAGTGCTTGTAACAGCCTAGACTTAATAAATTATTTTGAATTTTGAATCTAGTATAGCATAAAATATACTAAATAGGCGTAGCCAGGCCAGTTTTTTGGGGGGTCGGTCCTTGTAAAAAGACAAAGAAAAGGATTTTACTTAGTAAGTCTTTATTTAAAAAAATGTAAATTTTAGGTCTACCTCCAGACTTGGAAGATATACCTGAAGACTTTGAAGAAATGCCACCGAGTATCGAGGATGTGAACGTACAGGACGAGTTCAAGGTCGAAGTCGAATGTGACACGTTCGGGGAGGCGTGGGAGAGCGAGCAAGTTAGCGCCAAGAAAAGGAAAAAGGTATGTGTTTTATTTACGTCCCTAGTACACAGACACGTTCGTGTTCAGCAGCGAATCAAGGAAAAGAACAATGACCACTTCCCGTACAAGTGATGACCTGGCAATTTTTTTTTTAAGTTGATGTAAAAAATATATTTGAGTAGTTGCTATGACCTACCTAACTTTGTTATGTAATTATTGGTGTCAATAAAAACAATATTATTATTATTATTAACACTAGTATTCATTGAATATTAATTTGGCAATTAGAAAAAAATAAATGGGAAAATCAATATGTTCTAGATGGTATTACTTAATTGTAATTATTGCTGATGTTTATTATTATTTTCTCTATTTCTGTATTATAGATTTTTATTTTAGTTACATGTTACATTTGACCCGTGGATGCCACTTAAGTTAAAGGGCAAAATTTATAAGTCCGTAATAAAGCCAGTAGTCATGTATGGATCAGAATGCTATGAAGAAGATGGATGAAAGGAAATTACATGTAGCAGAGATGAAAATGTTGAGGTGGATGTGTGGTGTGTCGCGAATGGATAAAATTAGGAATGAGTATGTCAGAGGAAGTCTGAAAGTAGCATCAGTAACAGAGAAGTTGAAAGGGAATCGTCTGGCTTGGTTTGGGCATGTTGTGAGAAGAGTAATGGATATAGATGTTGAGGGCTGGAAAGTAAGAGGAAGACCGCAGAAAAGATGAATGGATTGTGTGCGGAATGATATGAATGTGAAGGGAGTGTATGAGGAGATGACGAGTGGCAGGAAGGAATGGACGCACTGCACCGACCCCAAATAAATTGGGATAAGGGTAGGGGGATGATGAGATTTTTATTTTAGTTAGTAATTTATTAATAACCATAAAAATGTAATTTTATGAGTTATATTACTTCTCTATTCACGATAATAAAATCAACATTTTGACAGGTCAGAAATAGGCATCCTTCTTTGTCAGTTGTATAGCAGCGTTTCGCATATGTCGCGGTCTTTTCGGTACAGTTTCGCGAGTATCTGCGAAATGGTCGTTTCGCGGATGTTTCGCTGCCGCAATCGAACGCGTCGGTGTACTATTCGAGCTTACAGATTTCTGCATAAGTGTCAATACACACGTAGTATCACAAACTGCACTACTAAATGTTTCGCATATGTTTTTGTAAATCTAATAGTAGATTGTTATACAAGACGCTAAAAGTACCCATTGCATACGAGGTATTTTTATTCCCGAGCTTTAGCGAGGGAATAAACAGAAACCGAGTTACAATGGGTTTTAGCGTCGTGTGTTACACTATACTTTTCACTACGATTGCGAGAAAATAAAATACAATATTAAATAGTTTATACCTACTTACTTACTTCCGTAAACGAATCCACTCGTTTTTTTTTCCTCCACTTCATAAACTTTTTGTACAATATTTAAATAAATGATTTGTGCTTGACGGCAGAAGATTAAAATTATTTCTTTCCAATTACAGTCACACAATTCAATCAGTTTGTAATTATAAAAAAATTCTAAAGATTTCGCGCCATGGTACCTTTTTTAATTTCTGCTGTAGCAGCTAAGCAACACAAACACGCATTCTACGATTCACTCTGTACACAGAGTATAAATAAGTCTATGATTTTACCGAAGAGATGCTTTTAGTTCCATTTTCAAAAATAAGAATGAGAAACTGGGGGCCTATTACGAAACTTGGTCACGATAGTCGTCCGCAGTTCGTCGGTTATAGTTATTACAAATATTTTCAATGTAGCTATCGTAGTCCATAGTCTATTGAACGAATAATGACGGATCCACTAGAGAGAAACTGTCAAATTTACGCAATCACTTTGCAATATCGCATACGCAAGTGCTTTGTAATAGGAATCAATCAGAACGAAGCACGGACGCAGCCGCGTGTATCGCATTCAACTTTTCGTAATAGACCCCCAGTATTAAGTCGAGCGAGTTTTTATTCGTGATTATGAATAAAAACTTTTTCGTTTTAGTACGCTCATTGGTAATAGACAAACATTAAAAAATAAAAAACTTTATCCCCTAGGGCTTATTATGCTATTTTATCTCGACTCTTGTACGTTACAATGACGCACTTTTTGAGCAAGAGGAGTGAAAAAATTTCTTGTCATAGCTTTAAGGTCTATCATATAATTTTTAACTCTAACGTTTGCATATTTGACAACTTAAGGTGCACTTGACCCTTAAGTGTGTCGGACAGACAACACGTTGTATTTTTAGAGCGAGACAGCACGATATCCCTTCCTCAATACTCCCTTTAAACTACTACAGTACGAAGCAAGCATCTTGACACTTTCGCCGGAGTGGAGATATGTTCGCGCGCGCCTCCCGCCGCCCGCGTACCTCACCTTTCATACATAACATACGCATTCTGCGCAATCCCCACCCAATTTCAAGATGTTTGCCTCGTACTATACTCTCTGTCTACTCTATACCGCTGTCGCTCCGCACCTTAGTACTCGCTCATAGCCGACAAGGCATTATAAATTAAAAAACAATGTATAGTGGCCATAGAAAACAAAATTCAGGTCAATGATAGTGGCTCATGCTACGCTGCAATCTTAGTATACGTTTTCTACACTTCGGAGGGAAACGGTGATATACTGCCTCTAATAAGCGGTTTTCTGACAGCTAAGAATTTTAGTTTATTTTTATGTTGATAGATGGCGCTATTCAACTAGGTAGTTTTTTTTTTTTAATTTTTCCTAGCAGCTGAGTATACCACTTAATTATTCAACACTTGACACTGCCAAAAATTACTCCCTGAAGAGGAGTAGATTGCCATAACAACGTAAAAAATTGGCATTGACTCCTTTCTTCCTTTGCTTTTTTCTTAAAAAGTTACGTACTTAGTTGAACGACGACATCTAGCCGTCTTTTAGGTACTACTTTTTTTTAAACTGCCTTTTGATAACCGCTCATTGTTGTCCATCACTGGGGATATGGATTTTTTTTACTGTCTATACATTTTCCCTATATCCCCTAGTGGTGGACAGTAGGAATAGACCTTTCATAATTTATCCCGATAGTGGACAAGTTGTCCAAGCTTTGCCCCACTTAAGTGCGTGTGAAAATGACTTTAGTTTTCTACAGTAATATTATTACTATTACTTTATTCAATTATTACAAATGAAAGGCCTTAATAGACATTCCAAAACTATAAAACAAATACTTGCTATCCAAAAGTTGAACAACTGTTTGGACATTTGTATGTTTTTTTTTTATCTTTTTTTGAAGTCGTAGAACAAACGATGTTGTTTATGATAATCCACTCCTGCGAGGTTGTTGGTGTTTCACATAACCCTGTATACAATGCGATGAATTTAATAGTGATACATTCAGAGTTCAGAGCGCTTGGTGCTACAAAACGATGTATTATATTCTCTTAAAATTCACTCTTTGCTATACATTTTCGAGTAAAGTTGCCGCTTCTGTTGTAC
Source organism: Agriphila straminella (assembly GCA_950108535.1). Lineage (NCBI taxonomy): Eukaryota > Metazoa > Arthropoda > Insecta > Lepidoptera > Crambidae > Agriphila > Agriphila straminella. The sequence goes on along the minus strand of OX467327.1, from coordinate 10,890,517 downwards.
ATAGTTAAATCCAATTTTACGCATTATGCCACATTTTGATAACACGAAATGACACATACGCTAAATGGCACATTCGCGAAATGGCACATACGCGAAATGACACATACCCGAAATGACACATACGCGTATGCAACATCGCGTGAGACGATGCGCAGAACACAATTTTTCGATGTAAGTGTGTGAGAGGCGAGTGGTGGGGCATGTGCACGCATATAGTGGCTAACTTCACAGCCAATAAGAACACAACGGTGGTTTAAGTATGAAATTGCTGTATTGTATGGAGAACATTAAATAATTTATATTTACCGTACTAACGTTCTTCTTACTTCATTCTTAATTCATTTAACAAACATAAACGCTTATGTTTAAAACTTCACAAATGTTTAAATTTAAGTTAACTAATGCCACAGGCGTTAAGTGAAAAAAAAATAAGTATCGGTTAAGTTCAACGAATTAAGTGGTCATTTTTACTAACAAAAAAAAGAGTCACCTTTAAAGGACTTTTATAATGTTATGGAATGAAAATCAGCAATATTTTTATTGCTGATAGTTGACAATAATTCGAAGTAATAACAAGCAACTGAAGCATCTTTAACATGCTTGCTTAATATTATAATTCCGAAAATAAGTTTGTTTGTTACGCCTTCACGACTTAACTACTCAGCCGATCATCATGAAATTTTGCATACACGTTGCAAAGTGTACAGAGGACATATTTTCCTCTCGAAAAAGTACTGTTCCCGAGGTATAGAGAAATTACTGACCACTCAGACAAAGTCGCGGGCGGTTAATACTAGAAGATATATGAGGGTCTTGGAAAAAAATATCAGCAGTTTCATACTTAACCGTTACTTTCAGATGGCGCAATGCACTATGGGCCAACTCCTAGAAACACCGCTCGAAGAGAAATCCTTTTACGAAAACCTCATTCGCCTTTTAGACGTGATATATCCAGAGAACTGGAGAGATTGGGTCGTCAATAACCCGACAGACACCGATCTGTTCGGAGATATTATATCCTCGACATTAGATTGTAGTTTACGCTTCGCCGTGCCCACGATCGAACTCGCGAAAGCGCACAGCAAAGAAACGACTCTTAGCGAACGCCGGTATAAAAAAATTAAAAGGATTTTACTAAATTGGCCTTTAGGACGAGCTTTGATATACACCCCACAATCAATTATGACTCAAATCCATCCGGGTAATAAATTGTCAAGGGTAGTGAAGGATATAAAAGACGACCTGATACCGCGTCAGGAAGCGTCGAATATCATGAGTCAATGTATTGACTTTGCATCACAACCATCAACCAGTACGCAAGGTACTGAAAGTAATCACAGTCCCGACCGCACGGAACTGAAAGAGCCTAATATAATCGAATTCATGATACGTCAGAATGCTATCTTTGAGAAACTTTATGAGCTGGCGAAAACTACCAATGATAATGTGAATAGTTTAATGGAAGAATCGCACAGTTCATCTACTGATAAACAGCTTCGAAATTACACTGAAAAAGAAGCATTAGAAAAATCAGTAAAAGATTTTTTTAACCCAACGACCAAAGTAACTGAGAATATCAAAAGAGGGGCTGTGACTCTAGTGAATCAAGCTATCGAATATCAGCGATTTAATTCCAAAAGCTGGCAAAACATACCTTACTTTAAAGCGCAGAAAATGTTTCAAGCAACACCGGCTTTCACTTCACTTATAACCAATGACGATTTAATATCAATTACTCCATCCTCGCAGCTAGTTACAGTGCTGGAAAGAATGGATTTATGTTTAGCGGTTGTTACCCATGGTCAACTGCGACAACGTCGAACATTTCAAGAAATGTTCGAAAATTGCCCTTCAAAATGGCAAAATATCATTAAATACATGTCAAAATTTCTCAGAACATCAGATCTGTTGATGCAGTACGTTTGTGGTGTACGCTCCGAGATCATTCAGCACAGAAGAGGGTTATATAAGCCTCAGAATAAGACCTTATATGCACGTTTGCACTCTATTCCCCCATCTGAGACGCATTTGTTTAGTGACCCAGAACTGTCTGAACTTGTTAAGAAAAAAGGAGGAGTTTACAAACTATTTTTCTGTTCTAAGGCGATTCCCTGACCGAAAGTGGCGCACTCAGTTTTTAATTAACAAGTTGTTAATAGAAAAGGATTTTAGTAAAACTTTTCGCGGAATTTTTAGGGCTTATAGTCTAGTATTTTTAGGTGTCATTACATTCCCTCGCAGTCATTCGTAGAAGTAGAAAGCAAATGCAAAAAATGCACTCTTCTGGACCACTAGTTATGTCAATACAAGAACAACTCAATAAAAGATTTAACTCAAGATAAAGACTTCTTAACACAATTAAAAACAATATTGATAAATAAAAAATATTACAGTATCCAGGAATACCGTAATGATACAAGTTCGAAATATAAATAATATATTAAAAACCAAAATAAAGTACCAAAACAAATAAATCATAATTATTAAAAAAACATTTATAAATAATACATTAAACTACTTACTAATATAAAACTAAAATTTTGTCACATAAAGAGAAAGGTCTCCCTTCTTACCATTTATGCTGTGCCCGACAGGGTCTATGATGATCTACCTACTTTATTATATTATCTTCTGTACATTATGGTCAAAGCAATAAACATATGAGTATGAGTATGAAATGTGTCAAAAACGGCCACTTAGCAGTTTTGCTATCTACTTCTAGCAGTGACTACGAGGGAATGTTATAATACCGCCTAAAAATACTAGACTATAGGCCCTAAAGATTCTACGAGAAGTTTTATTGAAATTGTGTATTACAATATTATATATAATTAACCGCGGCGCCACTTTCTATAAGGAAAGCGCCTTATTTTTCCATTACCAAGTAACACAGAATAGATAATAGTACTAGCGTACAGAAGTTGCACTCCGCAAAATCGTTTAAATAAATTGCGACCCTTGCTCCTAAACATTAAAGCGCAATTCAGGTCGCACAGCGCTCCCTTCGCTCCAAAACATTCACTTAGTAGTTGCCTCTCTTTCTATCGCGTAGGTCTTATCTTTTCTGATGTATGAAATTTGTACTCTCAGAGGACGCCGAGCGCTACAGACTCGCGCGCGGAGTGACAGAGCCCTGCTAGTAATCTTAAGTTTATTATTTCCATATAATGTCCAGCTATAATTTTTAGTTATTTATTAGGGTTTTAAGCTCAGAATACAGTGTAAACAAGTAAAAGTGAGGCAAGTGTTACTTGTATCAAACTACAGTTTCAAAAGGTACATTTCCCGAGATGTCCACTTCCCAAAAAGTATCTTTCCCGTAATGAAAATTTCCCAAAATGTATCTTTCCTAAAATGTACACTCTTAGAAAAGATAGGAATATTAATATAATTGGAAAATATTAGAAAAAATCGACTCACCCGTAGCAGCTCAGACGGAGCTGCTACGGGTGAGTCGATTTTTTCTACTCGAACCCGCACCCTTAGGATTCCGGCCCAATGCACTAACCAATTATGCTACCGAGTCGCTAGTGGGAGTGGCAAAATTTTCTAATACTTTTTACGTTTCCGCTGTAAGCCAGCGTTATCTCATCAATGTGAAGAATTAACTTCGACATTCGAATGCAACACCTTTACAGATGCCAGACAATCGATAATCGAAAAGTTTAAAGTTATATAGCTATTTCATCTTAATCGATTGTCTGGCATCTGTAAAGTTGTTGCATTCGAATGTCGAAGTTAATTCTTGTCATTGATGAAATAACGCTGGCTTACAGCGGAAACGAAAAAAGTATTAGAAAATTTCGCCACTCCCATTAGCGACTCGGTAGCATAATTGGTTAGTGCATTGGGCCGGAATCAGGGGGGTATCACTCCGCGCTTAAACTTTTATATTAGCCTACTGCTCGCGGCCCACTCCAAGAGGGCCATTGTCGAGGGATATCACCGCGCCGACCGAAACGCGCGGCCGCGGCGTGTGCAAGCGACGAGAGCGCAGCGCGTGAACGTCACCAACGAAACGAGTCAGTCAAGCGCCGAATGCGAAACTGCATGCACTTCGTTTTTGATACTTAATTACTAACGTACCTACCTACCTACCAAAGTTTATTGTATTTTTTGAATACATATTTACATACTTAGTTGTATCGAAGTTCGAAATATGGCACCAGTAAAGAAAAAAGCTAAAAAATACTTTTTTTTTCACCCATCCCATAACCGACCCTTGCAAAAGTTGCTTAACCTCCGCAATCGTTGGGCCAGGCGCTATACCACTGCGCCATCAAGCTTCTCTAACTACTTAGAAATACTTATTATTTATGCTCTTTAAATATGCTCAGCTCACCTATTAGGTAGATTTATTTTATTTTATTTTATAAGTAGGTACCTATTAGTAATTTCATTGTTTATTCATGGGCATAACGAATGTTTTCTATGATATCAGTAACTAGCGAGTAGCAACCCCGAAATATGTCTGTTGAGACAGAGCCACAGAATATATAATAGTACTAACGTACAGAAGTCCGTTCCCGCGAAGACCATCAAATAATAAGCAACTCTCGCTGCACGGCAATAAAGTACAATTTCAAACTGCACAACGCTGCGTGGATAAAATTATATGCACCTACGAAGAAGAAAGAGAGGCGTCTCTTTCTGTCGCATAGCTCTGTCTCAACCGACACATTTCGGGGTTGCTACTCGCTAGTTACTGATATCATAGAAAACATTCGTTATGCCCATGAATAAACAATGAAATTACTAATAGGTATCTACTTATAAAATAAAATAAATCTACCTAATAGGTGAGCTGAGCATATTTAAAGAGCATAAATAATAAGTATTTCTAAGTAGTTAGAGAAGCTCGATGGCGCAGTGGTATAGCGCCTGGCCCATCGATTGCGGAGGTTAAGCAACTTTTGCAAGGGTCGGTTATGGGATGGGTGAAAAAAAAAATAGTATTTTTTAGCTTTTTTCTTTACTGGTGCCATATTTCGAACTTCGATACAACTAAGTATGTAAATATGTATACAAAAAATACAATAAACTTTGGTAGGTAGGTAGGTACGTTAGTAATTAAGTATCAAAAACGAAGTGCATGCAGTTTCGCATTCGGCGCTTGACTGACTCGTTTCGTTGGTGACGTTCACGCGCTGCGCTCTCGTCGCTTGCACACGCCGCGCGTTTCGGTCGGCGCGGTGATATCCCTCGACAATGGCCCTCTTGGAGTGGGCCGCGAGCAGTAGGCTAATATAAAAGTTTAAGCGCGGAGTGATACCCCCCTGACAGAGCTATGCGACAGAAAGAGACGCCTCTCTTTCTTCTTCGTAGGTGCATATAATTTTACCCACGCAGCGTTGTGCAGTTTGAAATTGTACTTTATTGCCGTGCAGCGAGAGTAGCTTATTATTTGATGGTCCTCGCGGGGACCGACTTCTGTACGTTAGTACTATTATATATTCTGTGCCGGAATCCTAAAGGTTCGAGGCTCTGAGCTGCTACGGGTCAGTCGATTTTTTCTAATATTTTCCAATTATATTAATTACCTTAATATAAAAATAGCATTGTGAATGCATAAAAATCCAAAAGTTTAAAGATAAGAATAAGTATTACTTTATATTTTTGAATTAAAAAATGTTTTTTTTTAATCATAGAAGTTTACCTTCTCCATATTCATGTGATCCTGGTACTTTAAAATGTATCCAGTCAGTTATTCCTGTCTGTTCTAAGAATGTACTGGGTAAAGATACATTTAAGGAAATGTAATTTCCTTACGGGAAAGGCGCATTTTGGGAAATGTACATTTTAGGAAAGGTACTCTGAGGGAAGTGGACATTTCGGAAAATGTATTTTGTACATTATGGGATGTGCACATTTGACGTTTTGGTCCTAAATCCTGCATGCGGGTCGTTTTCTTGGCCTCCCATCCCCCACTGGGAAATAAAAATGATTTTGATATATACTCATCAACTTTGTCTAGGGATACAGGTGTTAATTCATACAAACGAGGTAACTTTGAAGCCTTGGTTTTTTGCCAGGGATGTACTGTGCTGTGATCTGATGATGGCCATCCAGGGAGTGAATGGAGGAGATTCAGATCGCTATACACACCGAACTGATCTGATTAGCATTCTAAAAGATTGATGGGTCAGAGTTCTCAGTTTCAGGATTTCCATACATTTTCATGCTATTTTCGCGGTTTTTTTAAACATGTCCATTAATCTTTTAGAATGCTGGTCAGATCAGTTAGGTGTGTATAGCGATCTGAATCTCCTCCATTCACTCCCTGGATAGCCATCATCAGATCACACACAGCACAGTACATCCCTGGCAGAAAACCAAGGCTTCAAAGTTACCTCGTTTGTATGAAAATAACACCTGTATCCCTAGACAAAGTTGATGTGTGTATGTCTTCCTGATTTCCGCCAGTAGTAGACAACGGGAATAGACCGAACCCACGTTAGGCAAGTTTCACTTGTATGTATGAAACTACTCTATTTCAGAGTACTTTTGACGTTTTAGTCCTTCTAAATCATGCATGCAGGTTGTTTTATTCGTCTTTTCCAGTTGGCAAAGGTGGGAACCTTTGTCCCCCCACTGGGAGTATCGGGAAATAAAGCTGAACTCACGTATGGCCCTATAAATATGTTTTAATCATAACTTTTTTGTTATTTTAGGTTTATTATTAAGTACTAACCACATAATCGTGGGCGTTGCGAGGTGGGGATTTGGGGGTTTAACCCCCCCCCCCCCTCCACCGAAATAAAGACTTAGTAAAATACTTTTTTCTGTCAAGTGTTTTTTAACATACCGACCGACTCCTCCAAAAAACGCCTATGCACATAATCAAAATGTAACAAAATAAATATTTTTCTTCCTTTGCAATAAAGTGATGTAATAATGTTTTAATCATTAACTTTTTGTTATTTTTGAGCTGTTTATTTTTAAGTAAAGTACTAACCATATTATTGATATTACTAAGAATGCTTAGTCATTCTCTTACCCTACCTCCTACGGATCGTACATAGTACATTAATCACGTGAGGCTCGAAAGGGAGGAGAGGGGGTTCGAAAAAATCACGAAATATCACAAAGGGGAGGGAGGTATCGTGAGATATCACGACACATGTATTTATTTTTTCGTTAAACGCGCGATTTCTAAGACGATAAGTGGGGAAAATACACGTGCTTTAGGGGTTGAGTAGCTAAAAAAACATCACGTGATTAAAGGACGACCCCCCTATTAATTCTTGAACTCATATCAAACATGACATACAGCGCTGTCAGAGAAAAAATACCTCACACACTTACATATTGAGTCAAGCATACCTTGGACACACACCTAAATGGGGTCAGGACGTAGATTTTGCCACAAATAGCACAGAGGTGAAGAATAATTTTCTGCGAGTCGGTCGCGCAGAGTTACGAATAAAGTAACGCTAAATTTTGAGGAGCACATACATTATATGATTTTGACATGATACTTAAAACACAACTTATCTCATTGCCTTCGCTTTCCATCTATTTTAAGACAGTTTGATTTGATTTGATTTATTTATGGTACGCCAACAGCACTACATGTACATACTTTCTTGTATTAGATTAAGTATTAGCTAGGGGTATAGTTCTTACATGCATGCCAATAATAGGTATACACAACATTTACTGAACAGGTATAGGATTTTTTTTAAACTAAGCTAACTGAATAAACTAAGTATATAAAGCAAATCTTAATATATACATATATTATAATTATGTTAAAATCTGTGACAGTATATTATATTTATAATATAATATCATAAAATATTTTACCATGCATAAATTGTATGTAAGTTGGACAGTAAACGTATTAAACATCGAATTGGGAAAGAAAACAAGATGTGTTGGAAGAAAAATATATTTACTACGAAATCCAAAACTTGATAGCAAACACATAACAATCAATGACAGGTCTACATTTACACTAGCGCCAAGTTAGCGGTAGTGCGCCGACTGGTGGACGATTGTGAATCAGCCAAATTATCCTGTCATCACGATAATTTGTTTCAGATTCCCTTGACTTCGGCAGAGAAATCGAAACGGTATAGACAGAAACTAAAAAGAACCAATTCCGAAAAATATTTAAAAATGATTAATAAAGCTAAATCAAGAGCAACCAAAGCTTACATGAAGAAAAAGGGATATTTAACTAATTCACAAGAAGATGAACACAGGTTAAAATTAACTAATGAACAAGAAGATGAACACAGATTAAAATTAACTAATAGACAAGAAGATGAACACAGATTAAAATTAACTAATGGACAAGAAGATGAACACAGATTAAAATTAACGAATGCACAAGAAGATGAACACATATTAAAATTGCCACAAAGAAAAAACAGCAAAGATATGCCTTTGACTGCAGCAGAAAAATCAAAGCGGTATAGAGAGAAACTAAAAATAACGAATCCTGAAAAATACTTACAAATGATTGAAGAAAATAAATCAAGAGCAACCAAAGCTTACCTAAAGAAAAAGGGATATTTAACTAAAGCACAAGAAGATGAACACAGATTAAAATTGCCACAGAAAAAAAACAGCAAAGAGATGCCTTTGACTGCAGCAGAAAAATCAAAGCGGTATAGAGAGAAATTAAAAATAAAGAATCCTGAAAAATACTTACAAATGATTGAAGAAAATAAAACAAGAGCAACCAAAGCTTACCTAAGGAAAAAGGGATATTTAACTAATGCAGAAGAAGATGAACACAGATTAAAATTGCCACAGAAAAAAAACAGCAAAGATATGCCTTTGACTGCAGCAGAAAAATCAAAACGATATAGGGAAAAACTAAAAATAACGAATCCTGAAAAATACTTACAAATGATTAAGAAAAATAAATCAAGAGCAAACAAAGCTTACCAAAAGAAAAAGGAATCTTTAACTAATGCACAAGAAGATGAACACAGATTAAAATTGGCACAGAAAAAAACCAGCAGACAGCTAGCTTCCGAACGTTCAAGACGTTCCAAATACTCGCACTAAGCGTTTTGCCATCCGTACCACTAAATTCAAAATTCAAAAATAATTAATTCAGTCTAGACTGTTACAAGCACTTGTGAATGTCATAGAAGCTACGCCATCGGTTCGCAAACCCTAAGCGGGAGACCTTGCAACAAGAAGAACCGACAACAAACTCATCAAGACCTGCTTTTTTCTCCCTGTATATTTCATACAGAGTCGTTAACATTGAAAAATGAGCTCCACATTTAAACTGAGGTCATTTTCCATCACAATAATTAACAAAAGTTTGCACTTGCACACAATGGGTAGGTATAGGTAGGTTGAAATTAAATACCTACTACATATCGGATAGGTAATAGGCTAGTTGACAAAATTTCAATAACTGCTTAATATTTTAGCTTATTAGGCATTTTATCGAAAAAAAAGGTTTATTTATTTTTAATCGAGCGTTTACATTATAAATTTCGCGTTTTAAAAAACCAATTTTAATTTGGTTCCAAAACGCACAAGACTGTCATGGCGTCTTGAATGACGTCACGCCGTGCAAAACAAACAAAAGAGCGATCGTGTCTTCGTACGTTATAGCTAGTTTTTATCCTTTAAAAATGAATTTCTCATATTATAAGTACTGTATAGTGCCCCAGTGTGATAGCACGACTATAAAAACGCCAAACCAGTTATTTATATATGTTCCAAACAATGGAGAAATACGGAAAAAAAGGCTAAAACTTGCGTTCGGTTGTGGTTAGGTTGCACTCGGAGTGTAGGTTTGGAACGCGCCTCCGGTAGTGATACTCGAAACGTCAAAGACAAGATTGGAGTTTCGCACGGCGTGACGTAACGCTTTCTGATTGGTGTTCACTGTCACGTGACTAAAGGTTTCATTTTACGAAATTTATTTTTTAAAAATATTATTAATCTTTAACGCTTTTAATAATTAAAATTGTTTGTTATTTTCTCCATAATATAATTAATCATTATAAACCCCTATCCATTATATTTATTCTTAATGGAAACAAGCCTATTGTGAGAGTAAATAACTTTCAAAGCAATCACTCTGTCTGCTACTCGAAAGTGCACCTAAGTGGGCAAAATTTACCAAAAAACACTTGATACAAGACAAAAATAAAAATAGAAAACGCAATTTTTACAATTCAATAAGCGTTAAGATAGGCACTCAGAAGCAGACCCATTCCCACTGGCAGCACCCGTTCACGAGCATGACGCATGGACCAGCTATCGCTTCGCTCAACCATATTTGAGCTAGAGTGGAACTCCTTGCCTGAGTCTGTGTTTCCCGATAGTACAATCTGGGGGCCTTCAAGTCGCAAGTGAGTAGGTATCTTATAGGCATTCATCGTAGATCGCTTACCATCAGGCGTGATAACCAGCAAGCACTTGCCTACCCATCATTAAAAAAACTGTCCTCGTATTTCAGTCTACATCCAGTGACCAATATAAAAAAGAATAAAAAGAATCGAATTTTCAAAACATTTTGGCCCTAAAAGTTTCAGAGACACCTAACCAATATGAGACAGAAATTGTAAGCAATATGAACTAATGTAAATTGGTCAACATTTGAAAATTAAAAGCTTTAAAGATCGTAGAGAGAGAGGAGACCTGATTCAGACATAAGATACTAAATGGCCATTATGATATTCCAAACTTTGTCAAGATGCTGACACAGAAAAGTAACGCTTACTTAAGAGGAGCCAGCTTCAAACTTGTAAAAACAATATCCAACAACAACCCTCTCAGCCAACAACTAAAACCAATTTAAAAATAGATTAGACAAACACCAGCTTAAATAAAGTAAAATAAAGCAAAGATTGCAGGATACAGGCACTATCAGTTGCAACAACTGCTCGCCTGTTTAATAATAATAATAAAATAAACAAAAAAATAAAAATGTCCATGTGGACACAACCAACTTCGTGAAGATATAAAAAAATTGATGGGAGGTTATAATTCTCTTCAAAGAGAAATGGGGAAATTAAAGAAACTATCGAGATTTAGCGAAAAGTCTTCAGAAGCTGAAAACCAGGCCATCCGGACCAAACCAAGTAAACACACGTCTATCGAAAAAATACGCGAGTAAAATCGTTCGGTAGAGTAAATTTGTATGGGAAATTTGTACAGCGCCATCTACAGCCGAAAAGTGAAATGAGAATTATTACTCTATCGAGTATTTTACGCGTTTTTTTTTTCGATAGCTGTTCGTGCTAAGTGTACCTACTAAACTTGATAAGATTGATCCTACTATATATTTTTGGTACACTGATACGATACAATAACGATTTATAAATTATTAAGTACTAAATTAGAGTTTAGTTAACTGGGTACCTAAGTATTTTAAGTATCTACCTATGTTTCTTTTTCACTCACAGAAAACATTGTTTATTAAAGGATGCATGTTGTTGGAGTTCAGTCTAGTACTTGGACATTGTACTATTGTATGTAATCATTTGCTTTCATGACTGTATTCTGTTATGTGTCTAATAAAGAAAATTAATAGTACATTACAGCCGTGAACGGGAAGCTAGCGATTGCATTGTCGAGGATGGTTTGAAGCCCGAGCCGTAGGCGAGGGCTTTAATCATTCGAGGCAATGCAAGTAGCTTCCAGAACAAGGCTTGTATAGTGCTTTTCTCAAGAAATGCGAGGAAATAAAAACTTTTCAATTGAAACTTAATTAAATTTAATTCCCGCCAGTTTTTTTTTTTTTTGGGTGCATTCCAGCAGTTTAATCGCTCGAAGTGCCGAAAAGCAAAATGAGATTTATCATAGACAAATCCTCTGAGTAATCTTGAATTACGTGCAGCGCCATCTACCGCCGAGAAGCAAAAACCCATCTCATTTCGCTTCTCGGCGGTAGATGGCGCTGTACATAATTCAAGATTACTTAGAGGATTTGTCTCTGATAAATCTGGTACAATACAATGTAATATTTATTTATTCTTATAGTAATATACTCTGTGCGCACCATTTTTTTTATTGTATCGTTATTATAGTACCTATTAAATAATTTTACCTTTATAATATTAACTGTCTTGTCGTTGGCTTGCGTGCCAGAAAAAAGGAACTAAAGTTATGGCTGTATGGTGCAAATGTGCCTTTGCTTTTGTTTTTGTGAACAGCTAAAACAAAAAAAAAGAAGTTGCCGCAGACCACCCAGATCATCTTCGCACTGTACCTACTTCCCGCACTGGTGCTGGTGCGGGAAGTAAGTATTGAAATTCATTCCTGGCCTGAATTTTAAATTTAGAATGTGATGAACCAGACCCCCTCGGAAATGTGGAACGCCCCGCATTCCTTTTTCAAATGGAATGATAAGATTTCAGAGCATAAGTGAGAAAATTAAATTAAACTTCATTAAAGTCGCAACAACCCCACAAAAAGATACTATCAACAGAAAGATGTTAGAGTAATTTCTGTGTTATAAATAAGCTTAGCCTAGTAATAAAACATGGCGGTCTTATCGCTAAAAGCGATCTCTTCTAGACAATCAACTCCGGTATAGTGAGATTGACAGAGAAGGAACAGGGGGTATAAAATGGCATGGAACGACGTAATTATTTCAAATTCATAAATATTAGTGCTTAACCCTTAATTTGGCACTGTAAGTCCTGGCATACATGAACTTACATAAACATACATATTATGTTAAAATATTATATAGCATAGGTAACTAATATACATTATTATAAATATCAAATAAATATAATATACTGTCTGCAAATAGATAATAGTACCTGTAGTGGCGGAAAGAGAAAGCCAATGAGATAAGTAGTATTTTAGGTATTATGTCAAAATCACACAATGTATGTGCTCCTTAACAATTTAGCGTTACTTTATTAGTCTCTGCGCGACCGACTCGCAGAAAATTGTACGCCACCGGCACCTCTACGCTATTTGTGGCAAAATCTACGGCTTGACCATATAGTTACTATTGCGCAAGATGCGATTATTATTTTTTCTAACTAAGTGTTGATTTATGTTCAAACCATTAACTATTATGTTATTTTTTAAGTTTATAATTAAGTAAAATACTTACCACGAAATTGAAATGATTCCTTTTAGTAAAATAAACAACAATATATCGCTAAGAAGGCTTATTGATTCTGTTACCCTACCTCCTAAGTCAATCTTTCTCAATTAGATTTTTCTACGTACCAAGAACGACCTTAAAACTCGCGTAGATAGCCCTTAATTCAGGAAATGTATGCAATCGTGTAGATAAGATTGCTGCGCGTAGCCGCATGGGTCGCCAAACTTTTTAGCCTTAGGGCCGGACTAAATCCTCCACGAAGTCCCAAGGGCCAGGGCCTAGCTAGCTCAACGTATCAACGCAATTTCAATCCCTGGGTGTTCTTGAAGCGCTGTAGGTAGTGAAACTAGCGCCGCCACTACATTTATTTTTATTACTCGTAAACCAAGTCAATATTTAAAAAAGCTCATGTAATAATTTCTTAATTTGTCTCTAATATTTTTTGAATAACTCTTCAAATCACTCATTCTGTAAGTTTTAAAATAATTGCCAAAAGTGGCACTTTGAGCTAAAATGGATTTTAAAACTTACAGAAAGAATGAAAACTGTTGAAGAGTTATTCAAAAAATATTAGAGACAACGTAAGAGATTATTACATGAGCTTTTTTAAAATATTGACTTGGTTTACGAGTAATAAAAATAAATGTAGTGGCGGCGCTAGTGTCACTACCACCGCGCCTTAAAGGCAACTAAGAAAGAAGAATAGCTATCAGGAGACGGGCAGCAGCGTCGCCTAAAAACTTCTAACTGCGATCGCCAATAAACTGCCTGAAAAGCGTAGCTCGTATTACAGTATGTTGGATTGTTGGTACTCGCGGGCCGTATACTTAAACATATGGTCTGGAAAATCGACTCACCCGTAGCAGCTCAGACGGGACTCGAACCCTTAGGATTCCGGCCCAATGCACTAACCAATTATGCTACCGAGTCGCTAGTGGGAGTGGCGAAATTTTTTAGTACTTTTTACGTTTTCGCTGTAAGCCAGCGTTATTTCATCAATGTGAAGAATTACCTTCAACATTCGAATGCAACATCTTTCGCCACTCCCACTAGCGTAGCATAATTGGTTAGTTCATTGGGCCGGAATCCTAAGGGTGCGGGTTCGAGTCCCGTCTTAACTGCTACGGGTGAGTCGATTTTTTCTAGTATTTTTTCAATTATATTAAGTAACTTAATATACAAAATGTAAATAAAAATAAAAAAAGCATTGTGAATGCTAAAATCTAAAAATTCAATACATATGGTCTGGTCTGGATGTTTGTGATACCACCGTTTGTCTTCTGATTGTCATAACACAAATGCTTCAGCTATATTTACTTAGTTTGGAATCGTACCTATGTGATATTGTCAAATATTAAAAAGTTTATTTAGTTGGCTCGCACATAGTACTGAACTGAGATGCTCCGTGTTGAGGTCAGGATATCGTGCTGTCTCGCTCATAATGATATGATACAACCCAATAAAAACATTTCACATAATATGTATGTCACTTTTTCAGGCATTAAAAGAGAAAGCAAAAACTTCAAAAGTCAAAGTGAAAGTTAAGAAAAAGAAACTACCGCAGAAAAGAAAGAGAGAGCTAGACGCAGAAGAGAGCGAACTACCGACCAATGGAAACAGCGATTGTGATATAGATGCTATAAGTGATAAAGAATTCAGTACTGACGTAGGAAATAACTGTGATAAGAGGACAGGGAATGAGGATTGTGGTAAAAAGGTAGGTGATATGTTTTTTTCTATTCTATAAGATTTTGTGTAGATACAAGATGACATGATCAACAGTTAGCCACCCGTACACAATCAACCACGATTATATTTCGTAACGCCTGTAGCGCTCCGCCGCGAAACCGTACGGCCCTTTTCACATGTCCCGGTTGCCGGGTAGTCGGTGCGGGGTACCCGGTGTCAAATGAGCTTCCACATGTCCCGGTTGCCGGGTAGTCGGTGCTGGGTACCCGGTGTCAAATGAGCTTTCACTTGTCCCGGTTGCCGGGTAGTCGGTGCGGGGTACCCGGTGTCAAATGAGCTTTCACATGTCCCGGTTGCCGGGTAGTCGGTGCGGGGTACCCGGTGTCAAATGAGCTTTCACTTGTCCCGGTTGCCGGGTAGTCGGTGCGGGGTACCCGGTGTCAAATGAGCTTTCACATGTCCCGGTTGCCGGGTAGTCGGTGCGGGGTACCCGGTGTCAAATGAGCTTTCACATGTCCCGGTTGATGCCGGCAGTACCGGCAGCCGACAAGAGTACAGTCTCGCTCATAAATACTTTCAAAGATAGGACCGTGAACAAATAATTGCAATGTGGCTTTTATATCGAAGACGAAAATATCTGCGCCGGAAAGAAAAATCAAGAAATTATTGGGTTCACCCAATTAATATGAAAAGAGAAGCATTAGGTGCATTCTAATACATTATTCCCAGATCTACGAGCACATGAAGAAAGGTTTTTAAAGTAGGTAAAGTACTTTAGAATGTCTATAACTTCTTTTGACAAATTACATAACTGTTTGAACTCTTTGCAACGCGCTCGCAGACTGTACCTGGGCGACTGACCGGCCGGCGCGTCTGAAAGCTAGTTGCGTGTTCCATACACCACTGTCAGTTCGGCCGCCGGCTTACCGGTGCCCGGCGACCGGACGCATAGGGTTGCGTTCAGAACGTTTGTTTGGTTGTTTTTTAACTCGCTCTAAGGTTTGGAACGACCAAGAACTTTGAATGTCAATGTCAATACAAAGTCTTAATTTTCCATTTGGAATACGAATAATTTAAACTTTTCTTTATTCTAAATCAAATAAAATCCGTTTTTTGAGGATCTACAATGATTATTTTAAGAATTAGACACAAAAACATCAAAATACAAAATAATGTCAATTTGACATTGACATTTTTTCTATAGACAAACGTCAGAGCGTTTTACAACCATCCATTTTGATGGTTAAAAAGTTGCAACGCTCTGACGTTTGGAACGGGACGGTTGTGTCAACCGAACGTCACGCTCTAATGTTTGGAACGCCGTTAGAGCGTTCGGTTGTGGTTAGGTTGCACTCGGAGTGTAGGTTTGGAACGCGCCTCTGTGGTGGATCTTGCGCGCACCCGGCGACCGCCTGCCGGATAAATTACGCCGGTACATGTGAAAGCTACGTACCATGCCCATACACTTCACCACCGGGTACCCGGCGCCGGTTAGCCGGCAACCGGGACATGTGAAAAGGCACTGCCAGCGGCAACGCGGTAGTTCCGCTATGAATTGTCTTCTGTCGACGACGATATATGAGGATCACATCTACGTAGCGGTTACGCGTGTGTCAACGGTCGGAGCCGAACGGGCGGAATCGCGCATGACAAGTCTATGTGTTAGAACAGGGTACCTATTTTTGAATCGCTCGACTAGCGACGACCGCTCTTTTCTACTGATTTTCGTTCGACATTTGACTCAAATGTATGGAGATTGATTGATTGAGTCAAATGTCGAACGAAAATCAGTAGAAAAAAGCGGCCAAGTGCGAGTCGGGCCACGCGCCAAAGGGTTCCGTTTACCTTATAACACTGTCATTTTTCGTTTGCAAAAATAACTTTGTTTTTCAGTGTTGGTATGAATGACAATGTTATATTTGCGGTTTTGGAAAATGTACTATATCTCAAAAACTACCAATTTTCGTTGAAAGTGTTTATTAAGGTCTAAGGCATATTTTTTTTTTAGATTTTTCACTCTCTAATTTCAAAAGTTCTCTAACTCTAGAGGGGGGGGGGACACATATTTTACCACTTTGGCAGTGAATATCTTTCAAACGGTTGACTTTGAGAAAAAATTGTCTTAGAAACCGCAATGTCATTTTTAAAGACCTATCTATAGATGCCCCGCACGTATTAGCTTGAAGAAAAAAAAATCGGTTTCAGTTCCTTGTATGGGGAGCCCCCCCTTAATCTTTTATTATTTTTTTTACTTTTGTGTTAAAATCGTTAAGAAGTTAAGGTTGACAGAATACATCTACCTACTAAGTTACAACCGTGTAATCCTAATACTTTTAGAATAATGTGGCTGTCACATACGGACGGACAGACAGACATGACGAATCTATAAGAGTTCCGTTTTTTGCCATTTAGGCTACGGAACCCTAAAAAGCGCTAGCTTAGTCGAGTGATTCAAAAATAGGGCCCCAGGCTGTTCGCATTTGTTTCGCTTGTCGAACTCATGGCGGAGCCCATGGTGTTCCGACGTTGCCAGTTCATGGTTAATACCGTGTTTCTTGCAAAATAAAATGTATGATTATGATGTCAAAAGTTGCCAATCGGCAGCGAGCTTGCGCTGACGTCGGCTGAGTGGAATCGAATTAAGTTTTTAATGGAAAAAGTAAAAAAAATATTACGTGAGTACTTTTTCTTTTCGCTTTTTTGTGCTGTGTAGACTTACTAAATGTGCTTCATTTACTATTTGTCATAACTGAGTAGTGACGCTTGTTAAAACCCATTTTTGTCCCCCCCACTGGGGGATAATGTTTTTCCACACCTACTTTTTTCCTCCAATGGGGGTTAAAAGTGGAGGACAACGAGAATATGCCTTCTACAATTAACCACATTGCTATGTTCAACAGTTAACCGTGGTTAATTGTGTACTGTCTGTTTATCCTTACTTGTTCTATGAGTAAACAGCTTTTAACAGTTGCCAATGGGGTTGGTAAACTTTTTTCGAAGAGAATTGTTTTATATATTTTTTTGATAGCACAAGTTTGAAGAATAAAGAAAATAATATTATGTTTTTTTTTATTTTAATTTGTTAACTAAATATATTTTTTTATATTATTATCGCGATAAAATATCAGACATACGGCTGAACACGAAGTTCTTTTGCATTTACTGATTTAAAAAACCGATTGACAGATTTGACAGACAGTGACAAAGAGTAATCATACCTTTGTTTTTTTTGTTTTGATCAACAACATAGAAAGTCTTTGGAGCAAAGGCATTACCTACGCATACAGCCGTAATAGTGATTTATTGTACTATGCTGTAAATTAAAAATTTAAATTTTTATTTAAATTAAAATGAAGCATTATATAATTCCGCAATTTGTTATTCCTGACTCCAAAGCCAAAAGCTACCAGAAAATATATAATTCACAACAGTTTTGGAAAAGTTTACCAACCCCATTGCCATACGTCTTTTAATTTTTTTTTTATAATTTTTTTTATTTTATTACTGAAAAACATAGAAAAAATAATACAATTAACTTTCGCCAAACTGCATAACAGTTTGTCGGCGAAATATAAAACTATGCTCTAGTTCTTAACAAAAGACATACAATATAGGTGTTGGAGTTAATTTAAAGTAACCTAACAAGAAACATTAAACAGAGTGCATTCAGATTAGCTACTTATTAATATAAATCTGAGAAAGCATTCTTCAAATATTTTTTTATAGAATACTTGGACTTTAAATTTAAATTGTCATTAAAAATATGTTGTCTTATTTTAGAGAAGACGTTCTAATAATGAAGAACGAAAAAAAGGGGGGCACTCCGCAGATGCTATGAGAAAAGCTATCGAATTGGTTAAAGCTGGGATGAGCATAAGACAGGCAAGCAAACAATGCCAATTGAGTTACTCAACAGTTCGAATGTATGTGGAAAGAACCAACGGTAATGCCGGTCAAACTATACGGTTAACACCGAACTACGAAGTTAATAAAGTTTTCACATCAAAAGAAGAAAGCGACTTAATAAAATATATGGAACAATTTGATCGCGTCACTTCTAAACACTGTCGACGGATCGCATACCAAATGGCCAAAGTAAATAACCACAAAACACATCAATCTTGGATTGATAACGAAATGGCGGGGTTGGAATGGCTTCGTGCGTTTAGAACAAGACATCCACAAATTTCCTTTAGAAAACCAGAAGCTCGTAGTTTGGCGACGAGTGCTTTCAACGAGCACAATGTCGAGACCTTTTTCCGTAATTTAAAATCAGGAAAGGCATCTTAGCTTTGCAAATTGAGAGTGTATAATAGGGATGATGACAACTTTTTTTATTTTATGTTACATAAATTACCTCTCAAAAAAAGAAACATTGGTAAAAGAATTAATTCGCTAGCATGAAAACTGTCCGAGATATTACAGTGTGAAATGCACACAAATTAAGTCGCCCAAAAACGCTCCATACTAATGGCTTCCTAGTTATGACGTCACGCCTGAGAAGTTTGTATGCAACGCGTAGGAAATTTGTTCGGCAGCTATATTAAATATTGTGTTTATCAAAGAATAGAATAGAAACATTTATTTGTGTTAAACATGGTTTTACAAAGATGGTACTTATAAGTTAGGAAGTTCTCACATTTAGCCAAAATTTGGCATACAAATAATATTAGATACATAAGTTAAGTTTAGGTCTACAGCAGCTACGTCAAGCAAATAAAGATTCTAATTGAATACATTTATTTAACATTTTAAATATTCGTCAATCGAGTAAAAAGTATTTTGAGTCAACCATTTCCTTAGAGTCATCTTGAACTTATTAAATGGGAGTACTTTTATAGATTCTGGTAAGATACCATATATATGGTAAGTATAGATTGTACATTTTTATACACATTGAGTAACAATTTCTATTAAAACACACAGTTCGCGGCGTAATATCTAATACCAGTCTATGAGGGTTTCTAGTGTTACTTTTATAGTAGTCCTTTGCTTCAATGAAAAATCCGTAGTTAAGTTTGACGAACTTTGCTATCTCAAGTATATATATAGAAGGCAGCGTCAATATGCCCAATGAGACGAAACAAGGTCGGCATGATGTGTCCGGTGTTATACCACATAGAGAACGAACGCACCGTTTCTGAGCCAAGAATACCTTTTTAGCATCTACACTGTTTCCCCAAACTATGATGCCATACCTCAACAACCACTCAACGTATGCGAAGTACGCTGTGAGAGCGGTCTCTCTACTAGCAATTTTCGTTAATTTGTAAAGAGCGTAAGAAAAACTATATACTTTGTTTCGAATCACCTCTGATTGTGACTTCCAATTCAATTCTGCATCCAGGAGAATACCTAAGAATTTTACATGGTTAACAAATTAGTTTCTTAGACAAATTTACTATACATTTTACGGACTAATTAAAGGTATCATTTATTTTAATAAATTTTATACTTTTTAAATGGACTTGTCCACCCAACTTTGAAGGGTCATAAAATAAATAATATGCAATATATAAAACCAAGAGGTATACAAGCTACTCCAAAAGTTTAATATGTTTACGATTTTTATTAGTATTTCGTTATTTTATTCATTAGTCATCATCCCTATTTAGACGAAGTGAGACCCTTGATTTTATGCTAAAGTTGTATACATTTTTAATTTTTGAATCTGTAAAAAACACGTTAAATCGTGAGTAATTATTATAAGGAAGTAATATTTTGTGTTAATTTTCACCATAACACTGTTTAAAAAAATAAAAGGTGTATTACATAATGGTGTTATTATTTATTTCAAGGCAAATAAATTATCATATTATTAAGTGATTAATTGTGTACCGCATGGTTAACTGTTGCAAACCGCCCGGTTTTGAATTTTGAATAATACCCCCTTATGAAAATCCATGCGTCAACTTGCGAGTACGCAACACACACACTACCATCACAATATACATTTTTTTTTAAACTTATATACTGTGCTACCATTATGGTGGTTTGGCGCTGACTGACATAAGTAGACATCACACTGAATCATGTTTGCAGTTCTTTTTACCCGACTGCGGGTTATGTATTTCGCGCGTATCTTGTAAGTATGTTTGTATGTATGTTTGTATGTAATATTCTTTATTACCTCATATCTTTCAAACGGATTTCTATGATTAAGATATCGTTAGATTTGTCTTGTCAGCCCAAGTGTTCTTAAGAAGGTGGCGTTATAAAAAAATAAACATGGCGGCTGTACGGTGCTATTATACGTAGTGAAAAAAATTTTTTTTTTTAGAATACTGCAATATGTGTGTCAAATTAAAGGGCTTATAGTAAGGATTTTAAAAAGGTATATCATGACCGTAATATATAATAACTAAAAAGAGATAAATAAAAAAATTAAAAGACCCGCCTGCATAAAAAGACAAGTCGACTGAAAAGATGGAAACAAGATTAAATAAATATTAAAGGCAACATGTCATAATAACATGCAGTCGGAGGCATATAATTCAATCATTCGTAATGTCACTTTCTTTATGCATGCCTCCGACTGCATGTTATTATGACATGTTGCCTTTAATATTTATTTAATCTTGTTTCCATCTTTTCAGTCGACTTGTCTTTTTATGCAGGCGGGTTTATTAATTTTTTACCATGTGACTGACTGTTCATGGGAAAGTGGAAGGAGCAACTCGCCGAGGACGACACCGTGGTGGAGCCCGCCGAAAAACTGCCTGCTGGGTCGCGGCTGAAGTGGTCGAACTGGAAATCCCTAAACCGACTGCGATGCGACGTCGCGTCGGTCGCTCTAGGGAGAACATGCAGAAGTGGGGTATCCTGCCGGAGGGCGCTGGTGTCGCCTGCCATGCGGGCAACCACATACCATGCAACACCTGAGGCAGTGCCCACGTTGCCCCACCACCTGCACTCTCGACGACTTGCGGAGGGCTACTCCCCGAGCGGTGGCTGTGTCGGACTACTGGCAATATAAAATTTGATTCGCCTTCAAACGAAGAAGAAGAAGATGTAACTGACGCTCTAATGTTTACACTTGATAGATAATTACATATTTTTTTGAAACAATTAGTAGTTTTCTTATTTTTGGACCTAAACCGAAAACTTACGGAATCTCGTACACTTACGTAATATGGTACCTCTACCTTAACTGAACCGTAGTTCGACCGAACTCGACCGGAGCCGAACCAAAGTTCAACCGGAGCGGTTTGTTTCCGGTAAGGTTTGGCTCAATTACGGTACGATAGCACAATATAAAGAGAGTACAGGAGCTTAGCGCTCGCGCGCTCTAGCAACGCACACATAGAAACCTCTCATCGACACTGTATAACCCATAGAAATAGAATGTCAAAGAACAACAATTCAATAAACAGGTGATCCGAAAAACGAATGTATACATTTTATATGAGATACGTAAAATATGACTTACATACATAAAATATGACTATATTATGGCAAAGGAAATTAATAAACTATGTTCCATACTGTTTTCTTCGTCGATAAACGAATAAATGTAGCGAAATTTGGTTTTAGAGAAATGTGTGGCAATATCTTATTTACCTGTGAAAAGTGTGATAACTTGGATTGTTTCTTTTTCTCAAATCACAATCACTAACAGAACAAGACACCATGGCTCCACGATACCCTTATTTAAAATTCTAATCAAGATTAGCAAATATTTGAAAGAAATTGTGATTGCTCTTTTGTTAGGCGGGACGCTGGGGGCTCTTACTGTAAAAAATGTTGGCACATTGTCACTTGATCCTTTGTCTCTTTTTTTCATAGACCGTGGCCGTATAATGTTAACTTCTCTTTTCCACGCTTTGTTGGTCTTCTTGAGCGCAGCGAAAATTTTTCTTAGTCTATGGTATAACCGGAATCTCCAATGGCGTCGTCGTCGGTCGGTGCGAGCTGTCTATGTTTGAGTGCGTTGCTCGAGCGTGCGTAATACTAACTAAGCTTAAGTTCTCTAGTCTTTCAATTTTGTGACGATACTGTACCGGTCGATAATAATATATAATGTATAATCCGGTTCTGGTGCGAGTTAGTAAGGTACCGGAATGTTATGGCCCGGTTCCGTATGGTAATGACAGGTTCAGCTATGGCAATGACCGGTTTCAATACGGTACGGCCTGGGTCCGCTTCGCTACGGCCCGGTTCCGCTACGCTACGGTCCAATTCCGGTCGAGTTTCGGTTCGAATTCCCTATCTACTATATTTTACTACTAAACTCTTATTACAGCGTCCAAAGGCAAACGGTAAGATCCCAGAGAGACAGCCGGAGTTGATCGGGGACAAGACGAAGTGCGGCGAGTGCGGCAAGATGTTCAGCTCCAAGAAGACTTATAGGTACCACTTGAAGTGAGTATGATTTAAATCCACTAATCCATACTAATATTACAGAATAGATATAAGTACTACGTACAGAATGGACACTCCCCGCCCCGCCCCAGAGTCAATTACCTCACCCCACCCCGCGAGTTCGTGTGCCGAATCGTGTGCTCGTTTAGTCGTGTTTGTCAAATAGCAACTTATTTTGATATTCAAAGCAATGCGTCGTAACTTATTTACAAAAAGTTTGAATTATGAATTGAACGCCGCTCATATGGTATTAGCCCTTTTATTCGATACCAAACACGATGGGTTTTGGAAAAAAAAAATATTTCCATACAAAAAAAAGATAGTTTTATTACTCCCTCCCATCACTATAACAACTGTAGCTTCGTTGTTTATTACTCGATTATATTGATTTAAGGTTTATTTAAAAGCTGATAAAAGCAACAATACGTTTTATAATAAGCTACACTTCCATAATCCTAACGGATACCGAGATATTTACTATTATATAAATAAATATTTTTTTCTTTTTCAAAATTTTGGTTTTTTATTATTATTTTATTTAATATTAGATTTACATAAACGTATGTGAAAAATCAAATAATGTGCATTACATTATCTTTCATTCGGCACCTGGGCCGGCCGCCATCTTTGCTACGTCACAGCTCCCCCCTCCATACCTTTAGGAAGTGACTACCGCACTTTTCGTATTCAGGAAAACACACCAAACAAGTACATACCGGTAGTCGGTATAACGGAGCTGGGTCCCACGGCAATCGTTATTTGAAGACTTTTTTACAAATGGGGACTACACTATATAAACTGCACGGTAACCCTAGACTTACGCACACAGTTGCACGTGTACAAAAACGTCATGTGACGTCATCAGATTATAATAGCGCGTTTGTATGGAGTGTCCTCCGGGGTGTGCTATATTATAAATGAGAAAGTAACTCTGTCTGTTGAAAGAAAGAGTGAATAAGAGGGTGAGGGGCGGGGAGAGTGAAAGAGAGGGAGAGGAAGAGAGTGAGAGAGAGAGAAGATTTTATTCTGTGAAAAAATACCTCGAAACGAAACATATATAATACTATATAAATATAATTACAATTTTATTATAATTTGGAATGTTTATGTTAATTTAAAATATAATTTAAATTTAATTGAATTACCTATGGTTTAATTAATTTTAATTTTATTTTGCCATACCTGTACAAGGTGTCTAAGTTGAAAAAACTATTTTATAGTTTAAGAACTATGTAACACTTAATAAAAGTTTAAAGTTTGACGGGTAGGGTAAGCGGAGAGAGAGATGGAAAAGATTATTTTTGATAGTACCAATATTAATTTATTATTTATCATTACATACAACATATTTCATACTTATAATTTAAATAATTCTGAAAGAATTGTTTTATTGCAGCACATTACATAAAGGCCAGAACAGATATCCTTGTCCCCGATGCGGTAAAGTGTACCAGTGGAAGTCGAACCTGGGACGACACATGCGCAGCCATAAGGTAAGTCATCTCTTATACAGGTGTCTTTTTAGTCACTCCAAATTTTAAGGATTTTTAAGTCCATGAAACTGATCAATTTTCTCTAAGAAACAGGGTCAAATATTAATTTCACCCTGTTTCTTAGAGACAAAAAAATAAAAAAATATTTTCAATTAATCAAACACGTATTTCGTGAATTTCCGAAAATCAACCCCTTAAGGAGTAAATGGGGTAAAAAAGACTAAAATCGACAGATGTCGATACTGAAGTTTTATAGAATGTTGATTGCGAAAATGGCATTTATTTTGACGGTGCCATAATTCAACCCCAAAAATCTTATATTCATATTCTAATAAGATTCTTGTTCAACCCCTCATTTCCGACATTTATCTATGAATAAGGTCCGCCATTTTCAAAAAAGTTGGTTTTGGAAACCTGTGATAAAAGTAATGTCAATAGATAGAATAAGTCGTTACAAACAAAAAGTGGTAAGTAAAAAAATGTCTTAAGTGATATACTTACTGTGATATTTAAGTTTGAAGTTGATAAACAAAATCAGTCATTTTCTGGATTTAGTGGATTAAATATTAAAGTAAAAGTACCATATTTCGTAAGTGTACGGAATTCCGTAAGTTTTCGGTTTAGGCTCAAAAATAAGAAAACTACTAATTGTCTCCAAGAAATATGTAATTAATAATTATCTATCAAGTGTAACATTGAGCGTCAGTTACACACGGTAAGAAAGAACTGCGAACATCGTCGATTCAGTGTGACGTCCCTTTATGTCAGTCAGCGCCAAACCACCATAATGGTAGTGCGTGTGTTGTGTACTTGCTAGCTGCCGCACGGATTTTCTTAAGTGAATTACGGGTGATAAGTAAGTATTTTCATAACGAAGTGTCGTAATTATTTTTAAGAACTTTAAAACTTAGTGATTGAGTGATTGATTACCGTTTTAAGTTAATTCAGTTAGTTTGTAGCGTGTTAATTATATTAATTTACTGATTGCTGCAATTACCGACACGGTTTTTGGCTGTGTCTCTTATTACGGTATACTTAGTTTTACGGTTTCGGTTTATGAGAATTGTTGCTAAGTATAGTTAATTAATAATTTTCTAATTTTTAATTAAAATTGCTAATATCGTAAATATAAATAAACGGTGTAAAATAAAAGCCTGTTTTTTAGGCTTGGTCCCGTATTAAGAGGATTGTCAAGCAAACGGTCTCCATACAAACGGCGATAACGTTTCCCACTCTCTAAATCTTAACCTACAGCAATGAATTTTTGGTATGTTTTTGAAATGCCTAAATACTAGGGCTGTACGTTTTGATTTTTTAAATATCTATAATAGATTTCGAAATATTGGCACTTCTGTGTTTTGTATGAAATCACTAAAATGCAAATATTTCGAAATCTATTATAGATATTTAAAAAATCAAAGCCCTAGTATTTAGGCATTTCAAAAACATACCAAAAATTCATTGCTGTAGGTTAAGATTTAGAGAGTGGGAAACGTTATCGCCGTTTGTATGGAGACCGCTTGCTTGACAATCCTCTTAAAGGTTGTCCCAATTCAGCTGTAGTTACTTCCCCCTTTGACAAACTTTTATTTTCTCACTTTTTTACAGATCCAAATGTCAAACAGAAAGTACACCGACGAGGCCTTCGCTATAGCTTTGGAGCATATAAAAAATGGAGACATGACCGTATATAGAGCATCTAAAACATATAATATACCCAACCAAACCTTGCGTGATAAAATTAACAAAAAATACAAAAAGGAGTCCGTAGGAGCTCCAACGGTACTGTCATCAACAGAAGAAGCTTTGTTGGTAAAATGGGTGCTGCATATGACCGAAATAGGATTTACAGTTACAAAAGATCAATTGCTACACTCAGCAGCTAAATTACTGCTAGAATTGGAGCGACCAAATCCATTCAAAGACGGAATCCCTGGCAGACGTTGGTACGACGCATTTCTGAAAAGACACCCAGTAATAACTAACAAAGTATGTAAAGCGTTGTATACTACAGAAAACGCTACTGAAGAAAAAATTAAAGGCTGGTTTGAGCGAGTCAGAGAATATTTCGAGGAGAAAAATCTCATGGATGTTTTGGATGACCCCTCACGTGTGTTCAGCTGCGATGAGTTTGCCTTTTTTTTGTGTCCCAAAGGTGAACCAGTCCTTGCCAGAAAAGAGGTGATAAATGTTCACTGCCGTTCTGACGATAAGGAAAATTTTACGCTCTCTCTCGGCGCATCAGCTGACGGAAAGCTAATGCCGATATTGGCATTATATCCATCGCAAAATATATTACTAAAACATCCCAAAGATTGGACCATTGGATGTACTGACTCGGGATGGATGACGTCAGAGGCATTTTTTGATTACGTAGCTAATCAATTTGAACCGTTTTTGACGAAAGAAAATATAACAAGACCCGTCGCTTTGTTCTTGAATGGACATGTTTCGTATCTGTCGCTTCAATTATGTGAATTTTGCAAAGAAAAAGATATAGTTCTGATAGCTCTGTTGCCTTGTGCCACACATGCTTTACAACCTATGGACGTTGTATTTCACAGTCTCAAAAAGGAATGGAGCAAAGAGGTACATACTTGGAGGATGGAGAATAATGGCACTCGCTTAAAGCGTGAAGATTTTGGCCCGGTGCTTGAAAAAGCCATAGAAAGAACTCTGCTACCAGAAATAATTGAAAATGGTTTTCTAAAGTCCAGCCTGTTTCCCTTCGACGAAAATGCAATTAATTATGGAAAAATTGCGAAATCTTCTTTGGTACCAGAGACAAGTTCTGGCACAAGTACTCCTACAAGTTTCACCTCTTGTCGTTACAATTTAAAGACTATAAAATGCTTCGAGATAGAATAGAATAGAAAAACATTTATTAACAACATTAAGAAAAAAAAAGAATATTCTACAATGATTTAACAAATTAACACGGAACAGAAGAGAAATAAAAAACGATAAAAAGTGTGCTGCTAAAAGGCCCTGTCTCAGTAAAAAACTTCTGAGTCATTCGTAGATGGTCAGAATGACCCAGAAGCACTGTTATTCTGCCAGGGCCTGGAAACAGTAAGTGCTCGACAACACAACACATACCAAAATAAACATAACAAAGAGTGAAATAAATAAGATAAGCCAAAACTCGTGCAAGGATGATGAATTTAGATGGTCATAAATAGATTGATCCAGAAAATGTCGGATTTTGTTTTTCAACTTCAAACTCAAATATCTCAGTAAGTATATAACTTACGTGATTTTTTGTACTTATTACTTTTTGTTTGTAATGACATATTCTATCGATTGACACCACTTTTATCACAGGCCTCCAAAATAGACTTTTTACAAAATGGCGGACAGGTAGGTAGGTAATGTTGGTATGCCAAAGGGGCCTGATGCTCTTTGCAAAGAGAAAAATATTAAATAGACATGTTGACTTGAAACTTCGTAGGAGTTCTACAAAATAAGCAAACACGTATTTCTTAGTTTTTCGAAACTCAACCCCTTAGGGGGGATAAGTGGGTAAATAACAGCAAAAATGGATACGGATGTTATTGACGATACAGCCGTTGGTCCATCCTGGGATGCCATAAATTCTGACACGAAACGTGGAATGGCGCAGATGAAAAATTGGTTAAAACACAATCTCCTTATAGTAATAAAACAAAATATACAGGGTTATTTGTAAAACTCCAACAACCTCGCAGGAGTAGATTACCAACATCATAAACAACAACATTTGTTCACCAAAAATGAATTTTCAAGTTTTTATTGTATTGTTCGACATCGACACCTACTCCTGCGAGGTGGTTGGGTTTTTTACAAATAACCCTGTATAAGTATTAAATATACATGTATTTAAAATAAATAAGTAAAATAATTACTTACCTAAAATGGTGTAACGACGAGGAACAGGGTCTTCCTCGTAGTTACACTGGTGTAACCACGAGGAACGAGGGAAAAATAAGTATTTAAGTAAAACTAAGAATAGATTAGTTGTTAAAATTATTAGCACGTAATAAGTAGGTACCTACAAAAATCTTTAACGTCCTAATGGAGGAGTGGGGCCCTCTCGTACAGGCATTGTCATGCCTTAAAGAGGACTCCATCTACTAACTGTTATGTTTTTGTATTTTAAAGTAAATAAAGATTTATTGACTTTTTATTGAGGTTTTATGGTATTTATTTTAAAGTCCAACACATAAAAAATGATTCAACCCCTAAAGGGGTTCATATTTTGTATGGAATTGTGATATTGAATAGACCTTTCAATTGAACTTGAAACTTCGTAGTAGTATTTCTAAAAACTAGTGGATTTCCAAAAATTAAACCCTTATAGGGTAAATAAACTTAAAAATCGATAAAGATGTCGTTAGTGTCGTTAATTAATAGTAATATTAGTAAATAATTAATTCTTATAAAATGTATACCTATGTGAGCGTAAAGAGGCGAGTGTCAGTGTGCGGACAAACCAATAATGGTTTTTGTCACATTGTTAGCTTAAACATCTTAATTTAAAGACCTTTGTAATTTCTTAATAAATAAAATAAATAAATAAATAGTAAGGTTTTATTGGTTATGTTGAAGTCCAACACGGTTTCAATGATTCAACCCCTAAAGGGCTGAAATGGGGGTTAAAAATTTGTATAGAAAAATAATACGGGAACGGGAACAGGAACCATCTAGCGCCCACTTTAAGAATCAATTAATTTCCAACACAGGTGGCTTAAAAAAAGTTCCCCAAAACTGTTAACTTTCCTATAAGATTAGAATAACTTTATGGGTCTTTTATAGCCCCCTTGCAGGCCTCCCAACGCCCATAAGAGGCGCTATCGCCACTTTGAGAAGCACTGAACTAAACTATAAGATTTTTTGAACGTTAAGATGGTGGCGGGATCCCGTATGGTTTTTGAAATAATTCGTAGCTAGGATATAGATAATGCTATTTTGCTGCCATTGTGCCTATGTTATTTAAGGAGCTTGGTGGCGCAGTGGTTTAGCGCCTTGCCCTGCGATTTAAGCTGCGGTTAAGCAACTTGCGCAAGAGTCGGTCATGGGGTGGATGACCAAAAAGTTATTATTTCGAGTTTCCTCTGTGCTTCGGAAGGCACGATAAGCCGTTGGTCCCGGCTGCATTAGCATTCGTTAACACCTACCGATCCGCATCGTATCTGCGTGGTGGATTATGTATGGTTTGGTCCATCCTCTTTATCCACCTGTAAGGAACGCCTGTGCCCCAGCAGCGGGGACATTACAAATGGCCGATGTCGTTAATAAAATTCTGCCATTAAAATTTTTAAAGATGTTTAGACACAGCATAGAAAAATGGCATGGAACCTGACCTGTCTATTGGCTGTACCTACATACGTGAACAAAAAGACGGAGTGCCGAGCTGACCATTTAGTTCAGCCATATCCATGGGGCGTTGGAGAAAGCGCTATTTATTTTAAGAGGTATGCCGAATTGCGAGCGCACGCACAGCGCCACGGCCCACGATCGAATGTGTCCCAGTACGAGCGCCGCCTGCTTATAAAGGCCGGCCGGTCGCCCCACTACCCCCACTCACTGCGCTAGAACAAGCAAAACTAGTCCGGGCGCTGACGTCACTCGCAAGCCCGCACGGACGTTAGTCCCCTCTTTGATTATATAACTTGCGACTTTAAAAAGATATAAATGACCTACACTGCCCCTCGTTAAGGCGGTGGACGCGGGCGAGCTGTACTGCGCGCCGTGTGGCCGCGCCTTCGCGTCCGTCGCCACCTACAGGCAGCACCTGCGCGTGTCCCGCCGCCACGTCGCCGAGCACGACTTCAGGTCAGCCACTGCCAATCTCACCGTAATAGCCAATAGTCAGTACCTACTCAACCCATAGTCAGTAGCCGCGTCTTCGCGTCCAGCGCCGTGCAGCACGTTGCCGAACATGACTTCCTGGGGTACCTGAATAGTGGTGACTTACCAGTCACCACTATCAGCTAACATTATTCTTCTCGTTAGCTTAAAAAATAGTCGAGGGAGTATTAACTCTAGCGTGAGAGTTTGAACAATGATGTGGGAATGGTATCTCTAGCGTGGGAATATTTACTCTGCGTGGGAATGTAAACTTTAGCGTGGGAATGTGAACTCTAGCGTGCGAATGTGAACTAAAGTGTGAGAATATAAACACTAGCGTGGAAATATTAACTCTAGCGTGCGAATGTGAACTCTGGAGTGGGAATGTGAACTCTAGCGTGGGAATGTGAACTCTGGAGTGGGAATGTGAACTCTAGAGTAGGAATGTGAACTCTAGCGTGGGAATGTGAGCTATAGTGTGAGAATATTTACTCTAGCGTGGGAATGTAAACTCTAGAGTGGGAATGTGAACTCTAGCGAGGGAATGTGAACTATAGTGTGAAAATATAAACACTAGCGTGGGAATATTT
This sequence comes from Agriphila straminella, assembly GCA_950108535.1. Classification (NCBI taxonomy): domain Eukaryota; kingdom Metazoa; phylum Arthropoda; class Insecta; order Lepidoptera; family Crambidae; genus Agriphila; species Agriphila straminella. The sequence goes on along the minus strand of OX467327.1, from coordinate 10,859,507 downwards.
ACAAACTTCAACCAACTTTGAGGTTAACTCTCTTTGACCTCAAGCTCCACCAACGTTGACCTCAACCAACAGTTTCGAGTGCTCGGAGTGCGGCAAGCGGTTCGTGAACAAGACGCGGCTGCGCGACCACGTCGACTGGGAGCACCTGCAGAAGGTCAAGTTCAGGTGCCAGCTGTGCGATAAGGTCAGGTCAATTGTGTGTATTTTCTCCTTAGCCCGTGTCACAGAAAATAATAATTAACTAAGCAGTAACGCATCTATACAAGGTGTTTGTTAAAAGCCTTATAAAGCCGAATATGGTAGATAGGGACTATCAAACTGAACAACTTTTACTATGGGACCAACTCTAAATCGCGAAAAAAAATTAGCTGTTCCATACAAAAATTAATAACGAAAATATCAAAATGTATGAAACAGCAGCTTTTTTTTCAAATAGCAGCCCTTGGCGAGTTTCTTTTCGATTCTTCTCATTACAAGGTCTCCCGCTGAGGGCGCGCGAACCGATAGTGTAGCTTGTTTGAAATTCTTTTTTTAGCAAGCACTATCCCGTGTGCATATAAAAAAAATTCTTGTTTCCTTGAACAAAAAATAGGAAATAACGAATAAAATAAGATTTTATAAAAAAAATGAAAAAAATAATTGAACTTTGACCTTCAATAACATTGTAGCTATTGGTTTCCCGGGTATAGTCTAAAAGACAAAAATGATCCTGATGATGGGCGGAATGCGTGGACTTCGGCTTCGTTGAGGGTCTTGTTACACCCGTTATATATTTGTAAATATCGTTCCATCTGATAAAGCTGGCAAGTTTTTTCCGCCCATTTTTCTTGTCAGTTAAAAGACGTCATAATGGGTGGTAGGGTAAAAGGATTGACGATTTAAAAACGCTTATTATGTGAGCATATTTAAAATTCATTTCAATTTTCAATGAGGGCTTTTCACAATGACAAAAAACTGTAGGCTCGATAGATGTCGTTGACAAAAATAGGTGACAATGTGATTTTTTTACTAAGCTTCGAAGAGTATCAACACCATCTAGTGAAGCAAATAGTTACTATTTTTTAAATGTCACTTTGAAAACCCCTCATTGATTATTCTTGATTGGCGCCGCTAGAGGCGGAGGCTCGGTGAGCCCTTAACGATTGTGTCTGTGTGCAGCCGTTCAAATGCCACACGTCGCTGTACGTGCACATGCAGAACGTGCACCGGAACAAGAAGAAGGAGAATCTCTGCCACATCTGCGGCAAGTCCTACCAGGTGAGAGCACACACACACACACACATTTTCACTAACTCTTACACCCGTTTGCACTCAACCAAGATAGTGCATGACAGCTAAGATTATGAATACGATACTGTTTTGGTAATAATTCCTACCCAATTTGGTCGAGTTGTAGTCAGGAAAAGATTAAAGGTGCGGGCACATATTTTGTCTGACGCCACGCGTTAACACGTGTTAACACGCCGTCAGATGACATCGGTTTTCATAGTAAATGTATGCACTAGGATCACACTTATCTGATAACATGTCCATACAAATACGGCGTGTTAACACGTGGCGTCAGACTAATGTGCCCGCACCTTTAGGCGATTCTTAAGATTAGTGCAAACGGGTGTAACCAAACTATTTTCGCTCTAGTGTTTGCTTAAAAAATGCCATATAAAATCACAAAAAAAAGATCTCAATGATCTTAATAACTAAGGTCACAGTTTTTCAAAAGTATGTATATTATTAGTTGTATTTTCTCCATCCAGAACGCAGCCAAGCTGAAATACCACATAGTAGCGATGCATACTAGCGAGACGCCATACTCGTGCGCGCAGTGCGGCGCGGCCTTCGGGTGGTACTCCAGCTTATACAGGCATACGAGAGAAGTGCACCACCAGGTATGTACACTAGTATATACACTACATACATACAGTGCGGCGCGGCCTTCGGGTGGTACTCCAGCTTATACAGGCATACGAGAGAAGTGCACCACCAGGTATGTACACTAGTATATACACTACATACATACAGTGCGGCGCGGCCTTCGGGTGGTACTCCAGCTTATACAGGCATACGAGAGAAGTGCACCACCAGGTATGTACACTAGTATATACACTATATACATACACTACACTATACATACGGTGCGGCGCGGCCTTCGGGTGGTACTCCAGCTTATACAGGCATACGAGAGAAGTGCACCACCAGGTATGTACACTAGTATATACACTACATACATACACTACACTATACATACGGTGCGGCGCGGCCTTCGGGTGGTACTCCAGCTTATACAGGCATACGAGAGAAGTGCACCACCAGGTATGTACACTAGTATACACACATATACATACACTACACTATATATACATACAGTGCGGCGCGACCTTCGGGTGGTACTTCAGCTTATACAGGCATACGAGAGAAGTGCACCACCAGGTATTTACACTAGTATACACACATATACACTACATACATACACTACACTATACATACAGTGCGGCGCGGCCTTCGGGTGGTACTCCAGCTTATATCGGGTCATTTTGAACTCACCATCCAAATTTCAAGGATGTCTTCAGTCCATGAAACTGAACAACTTTTTCTGAGGAACACAGGGCCAAATATGTAAAAAAAATCGACTCTCCATACAAATCAAAGAGATCACGTGATCAATTTAGTATGGGATGACCAAAATTTCATGGCGAAATTCGACACATGTTTCTTAGAGAAAGTTGTTTAGTTTCATGGACTGGACACATCCTTGAAATTTGGATGGTAAGTTCAAAATGACCCGATATAGACATACTAGAGAAGTGCACCACCAAGTATGTACACTAGTATATACACATATACACTACATACATACAATACAACGTGTTACAAAAATACCCCTAAGCTCCGTAGCAGCTCCGACAGACCGACACACTCACAGCTATTCTAAATACTTATACAAAACGCACTGTAAACATTTCTCTCTTCTCTCTTCCCCAGATAAAACTGCAGCCCAAAAAGAGTCGCAAGCAGAAGCGCGAGCCGCCGCCTCTGATGTTCGCCGCCGGCGCGATGCCGCCCGCGTAGGGAACGCAAAACGTACCTATACTACATGACCCGTTAAGGGGGGAGGGGTCTTTAAAATACCACGCTTGGTCACAGGGGCTTAGGTCTCAGAATAACTAACAGTACAAGTACAGAAGCAGCACGCGGCAAAGTCATTTAAATAAATAGCGACTTTTGCTCCGACACAATAAAGTGCAATTCAGGTCGCGCAGTTCACCTAGTAGTTGCCTCTCTTTCTATCACGTGCTCGTACCTTTTCTGACGACGCAACGTTAGGGTTGTGTTCTTTTAAATGAACTGCGTAGCATATATCATAATGTGAAAAACGACAATTGTATATTGGTTTTTTGATTTTGACATCCGTACACGGCATAGTACTTAATGTCGATTCGACATTGTTACTATTATAAAGAGGCAATATCTACTTGTGCAGTAAGATGCCGCGCTTGTGCGGCGGCGGCGGGCGCGTGGCGGCCCTCTGCTCACTTGTTCCGCCGGCGGAACGGCTAGCGGTAGGTACTTATCGCGCGACCGACGAGCGAGTGAAGGAGGCCTGCTTAGGTTTGTCACGAAAAATAGGTAATGACATATAGAAAAATATTCAACGGTAATTTTTTTCAAAAAGTGACTTTATGCTTAAAATAACGACAAAAACATTGAAAAAAATGAAAAAGTGAGGTTTTTTTATTATTACTCTTCACACGTAAAGAAAAAGACAAAGAGTTTTTGGAATATACTGGCCTTAAGGAATTAGCTATAAAACACAGTATGCCCTTGCCTGAAAGGAAAACAGCTTCGAAGAAGAAACTCATTGATAAGGTTCGCGCAGCGGTTGGTTTGCCACCCGAACCCAGAATCCCTTTACAAAAACAAAAGTACCACAAAGCTTTTTGTGTGACACGACTAGGGCATGGACACGACACGTATCTGGCACGCTTAAAGTCTGTTGATATTCCTAAACGAATCTTAAAACGTGGACGTACGTCCATTTGGAATTAATCCATTTGGATTTCTCGTTAGAGTGCAGCGGCCTAGCTTTGTAGTTCCAGCATAATCAAGCTTGTAATTATTTTTAATCAAAGGACTGAATTGGTTGTAAATTGTATTATTAAGTTAAGAATAAAAATGTATTTTAGCACGTATTTATTGATTTATTTGGTATTCTCATGTCCTTAGGCACATCGGATTATAATGAATAGAATAAAATAGAATATAATTTATTGACACACACATTAACAGAGAATAATAAGAAAAAACAACAACAAAGGAATAGGATTAATTACAGAAAACAACACTTAAAATAGGAAACGAAAGAAAAAATAAACAAAATAATGTGTAGCCAATAAAAACCCTGCCTCAGCTTTATATATATTATCGTATATCTACATTAGTGTTCACATTCCCGCGTTAGTGTCAATATTCTCATGCTAGAGTTAATATTCCCACGTTAGTGTTAATATTCCCACGGTAGAGTTAATATTCCCACGGTAGAGTTAATATTCTCACGCTAGAGTCAATATTCCCACGCTAGAGTTAATATTCCCACACTAGAGTTAATATTCCCACGCTAGTGTTAATATTCCCACGGTAGAGTTAATATTACCACGGTAGAGTTAATATTCTCACGCTAGAGTCAATATTCCCACGCTAGAGTTAATATTCCCACGCTAGAGTTAATATTCTCACGCTAGTGTTAATATTCCCACGGTAGAGTTAATATTCTCACGCTAGTGTTAATATTCCCACGGTAGAGTTAATATTCCCACGCTAGTGTTAATATTCCCACGGTAGAGTTAATATTCTCACGCTAGAGTTCATATTCTCATCCTAGAGTTAATATTCCCACGCTGGAGTTTAGAATGCCAGTGCACATTTTCCCACGCTAGATTAAATTTTCCCACGCTAGATTAAATTTTCTCACGCTAGATTTAATTTTCCCACGCTCAAATTCATATTCCCACTACTGTTTAAAATCCCACGGTAGAAAATAACCATATTCCCACACGACAATCTAATATTATAGTATAGATAGGTGATTAGATTATAGTATGCTCTAAATCTAAGTCTCAGGACTGTCCTCATATTTCCCACGAATATCCCAATACGAATGTCCCAATCTTTCCATGACTCCTAATATTAACGCTTCTTGTCTCAATATTCCCACGCTTGTCCTAATATTTCCACGCTTGTCCTAATATTCCCACGCCTATCCAAATATTCCCACGCCTGTCCAAATATTCCCACGCCTTTCCAAATATTCCCACACTTGTCCCAATATTCCCACGCTTGTCCCAATATTCCCACGCTTGTCCCAATATTCCCACGCTTGTCCCAATATTCCCACGCTTGTCCCAATATTCCCACGCTTGTCCCAATATTCCCACACTTGTCTCAATATTCCCACGCTATTTTCAATATTTCCACGCTATTCTCAATATTCCCACGCTATTCTTAATATTCCCACACTTGTCTCAATATTCCCACGCTATTTTCAATATTTCCACGCTATTCTCAATATTCCCACGCTATTCTTAATATTCCCACACTTGTCTCAATATTCCCACGCTATTTTCAATATTTCCACGCTATTCTCAATATTCCCACGCTATTCTTAATATTCTCACACTTGTCTCAATATTCCCACGCTATTTTCAATATTTCCACGCTATTCTCAATATTCCCACGCTATTCTTAATATTCCCACACTTGTCTCAATATTCCCTTGCTATTCTCAATATTCCCACACTTGTCCCAATATTCGGGACATACTAATATTCCCACGACATTCCTAATACTCCCATCCCACGGTTGTCCCAAAAGTCCCATGACTGTCCCGATAGTCCCACGGCTGTTATAAAAGTCCACCCCCCCCTGGGGTCTTTACACGCCGCCTTATCGTTAGGAGGAAACTTGGCAAGATTTCTCATAAAAAAACAATTTAAATACATTTTTTTTATTTACAATCAATTAAAAATACACTAAATTAACTAAATATCATTTGCCACCACTACTATCATACATTTCTCTCACGACCTTCAGTAATTCCCTCAAATTCAACCCCGTTTTAGCTGAAATCCCCAAAACTTGCATTTTTTCTTTTAATTCTTCAAAGTTTTTCCTCCCTTCGGGTAAATCTATTTTGTTAACTACTATAACGCTCGGTCTTGAAGTTAAGTCCGAACTGTATTGGGATATTTCGTGAGTAAGAGTTAGGTATTGCTGTTCAGGCTCGTTTGTTCCATCTAGGAGGTATATTAGGCCTTTACAACGCTCTATGTGCTGGAGAAATTGTATACCTGAAATAGAAATATATTAATAAGTAAGTAGGTTAAACCAAAAATAATGTTTTTTTTAAAGATTGGACCATGGGAAACTAACTTTCAATGCAAAAAAATAATATATCGAAGGGAGTCAAAGAGGGGATGAAAGTTTGTTTTAAAAATTGTGATAGATAACAAAGGGTAAAAAGGGTGATAGGTAGTTACCTATCACCCCTAACGAGTTCGTTATCTATCTGATATCGGGAAAAAGTATAGAAAAAATATTTTTTCCTGATATCTCTAGCAATCTAGCAGCAGTATTATATATAAACACAAAAATCCTAAACATAAATACTAACATAGTTTATAAGAAACATTGTTACTAACAAAATGAGTTATTTTAATTACTCGAATAAATACATTTTATTATTATTATTATAATAACAATCTAGCTATTACCACAGTTAAGTACATATATAAGTTTTTCAAACAGTATAGGAGCTCCATGGAAACGGTCGAATTTGACGGCTGACGTCGCTCTAAGAGCTCTAAGCAAAGTTCGCAGTACTTTAGTCGGGGTTGTCATATCGCGCGGATTAGTTCACCGAGACTATTGTTACTTACTTTTATTGATTCGCCAAAATGATTCGTCAGAGTAAACGATATTGCGCTGTCTACGGATGTTTAAACTCATCTGAATTTTCATTATTTAAACTTCCTGCCGATGTTGAAAGGTAAAATGTTTTAAATAATCGAACCTATAAAATTTATCATCGATTGGGTTTGTGTGCTCGACTTGTGCTCGATTAAAAATCTCAACTATTTACTTATAAAGTAATAAAATAATAAAAAATAGAAGCTAATCATTATAATATTATTCATAGATAATTTTACAAACTGACATCAATGTTTATCAACACTTCAACAGTCGTCAATGTACGTGAGCATTTTTTAGGGAATAGTAAGCTACTATGTTTTATTTATCATTACTGTATTAAGTTTATCTAGGTAGGTAAGTAGGTACCTACTAAGTTCGCAAAAATTATATAATATACTTTCAATTTTAAAATTGCCCCATTTTTTTCTTTCTGCTTCCCGGAAACATCGTTCGCTTGAGTGTAAATACCTACTATTCGACGACACGGCCGGAGAATGGCAACCCTAGCGATCCGACGGAGTGCAATGACAAAAGGGCCTAAGTGACGTTAGCTCTTCTACTGTTTGAAAAACATATATATGTACTGTGCTATTACCATACGGAATCTGGGACAAAATAATGGGGTATATCTAAAAAAAATGGTTACATATTTATTTATAGGTAGGAATAAGCTGCCTTATTTAAGGTCATTAGTATCCTCAAGTGGCGCCCTCACCTTAATTAAATTGATTTCTCACTAAGTACATACTGTATGGAAATTTCAAACTTTGCGATTGAAGCTAGAGTTCTATAGTTTATTTACAAATAATAAACTCTCTAATACATAGTTCGTTGTAGTAGTAGTACAACAAATAAAGTATGGACGGATTATACTGTTGTCCGCCACTGGGGAAAATCGGGAAATAAAGTATGGACGGATTATACTGTTGTCCGCCACTGGGGAAAATCGGGAAATAAAGTATGGACGGATTATACTGTTGTCCGCCACTGGGGAAAATCGGGAAATAAAGTATGGACGGATTATACTGTTGTCCGCCACTGGGGAAAATCGGGAAATAAAGTATGGACGGATTATACTGTTGTCCGCCACTGGGGAAAATCGGGAAATCAAGTATGGACGGTCTATTCCCGTTTTCCACAACTGGGGAATGTCGGGAAGTAGAAATGAACTTATAGAAAAAACTTTTCCCCCAGTGATGGACAAAGGTGGACAACGGAAAAAGGCGTTTGTCAATTGTAATTTAAAAAAAAAACTTGAACCTCACCTAGTCCATGGTTCTTGTGCGAGCCGGGAATCAAACCCGGCAGGTCTGCGATGGCCACCTGCTCGTAGTCATCGTACGGCACCATGCCTGCAAGTAAACGTGCATAGAAATAAATAACGCATAATAATAAACAACACATACAGGGGCGGTCACATAATGGCGGGATGTCACAAAAGGAGTCGTTCTTTCCTGGGTTCACTTTTTTCAAATTTTCCTACACCCATAATAGTTTTTTTTTTCGTAGATTTCTTTCGTGGGGCAAGGTTTCCATAAAGAAAAAAAATATTAATCTTTGCAAACATTTATAAAAAAGTATTTAAAAACTCGGATAATGGTGCTCTTCATCGTGTATTTCTTAATGTTTTCGCTTTAAAATGAAAGTGTCTTACTATTAATTTTACTCTCCCGAGTATATCAATAAATTCTAATGCTTGTTACAAGTTTTTACTGTTGATTTAAACCTGAAAATCCATTTTGTGCGGCTGCCGGCTGTTAAGGGATATTCCTTTGCATTTTTATTTCTATTAAAATGACTGCATTGGCTGTTGATATGTCATTTGTCATTTTATTTGACATCTGACAGCATCAATGTGACATATGACAGTAAAAAATCGATGTTGCCAAGGTAAAAAACCTTTTGGGTTGCTGTTTTATTAACTTTAACTATCTAACTTTAAAAATTAAAAAAAGTTTGCAGGTAAAAAAAAATATATTTATACATGGAAAGATTCCTTACTTTGTTCTCTGTCTATAGAATATAATTTTATGACCATAGGCCACGGGTTACCCAAATGGGCCCAGCCTCCATACAAAAATGGAACATCTCCTTTATCTCGCTTGGTGGCGCTACTGCTGCGGGAGACCTTTGCATTTATCCCCGATTTTCCCATTTCTTTTAAATTATACCTAAATGATACTAATAAATTATTATTATGGAAATCAGACAGTAAACGAAATAAAGATTGAATAAAACCAAAAATGTGTTAGAAGAAAAATTGATATTTACGAAAAATCGCTTCCAAGATCCAAAAATTGATAGCAAACAACAAAAAAAAAAGACAGGTCTACATCTACACTAGCGCCAAGTTAGTGGTAGTGCGACGACTGGTGGACGATTTGTGAATCAGCAAAATTATCATGCCATTGAAGACACCAGTAGATTTCCATACAAACGAGGTAACTTTAAACCCTTGGTTCTCCGCCAGGGATTGACCCAGCTGTGACCTGATGATGGCCATCAAGGGAGTGAATGGAGGAGATCCAGATCGCTATACACACCCAACTGATCTGATCAATATTCTAAGAGATGTTAAGATATGTTTAAAAAACTGAGAAAATAGCATTAAAATGTAAGAAAATCCTGAAACTAAGAAGTCTTTTCATAACAGCTCAAAACATAAGACACTTTTTATCCCAGTTGTATGTTAAAAGTCATGGGAAAAACTAATATAAAAAAGATAAAAACTATATGTGGCCTGGAGCTTGGTAAACGGGCAAGCGGCCACATTTGGCCTGGCCCTCGTGGTGGCTCGTAGTAACGAACTCTTCCCAGCGTTGGGGAACCCCACTAACCCCACGTGGGCCATCGAGCGCACCTCCAAGTTGTACGCGATGGAATTCTTATCTAACTATATTTACTTAACTAAATATGAAAGTGTCTGTTTGTTACCTCTACACGCAAAAACTGCTCGATGGCTTTTGATGCTTGGTACACTGACAGTTTTAGTACATCCTGGATTAAAATATAGGATACTTTTTATCCCAAAAGTTGAGAACAAAGCTTGTATTTTTAGACTGAAAACATCAAAAAGTAGGCATTTTTTTTGTGTTTTCACTTACCTATATGTGGCCTGAGAGTGGTAAACGGGTAAGCGGCCACATTGGGCCTGGCCCTCGTGGTCGCGCGCAGTAACGAACTCTTCCCAGCGTTGGGGAACCCCACTAACCCCACGTGGGCCATCGAGCGCACCTCCAAGTTGTACGCGATGGTCTCACCGCCAGCGCCCAACTCCGCTACGCTGGGGGCCTGGAGGAATTAGCACTTGGGTTAATAATTAAGATTTAATATTTAAGCATACAAAAAAAAAATGTTCTCCAAATCAGTTTAAGCATTAACTAATTCTGGGTTAGGTTAGTATGGTGATCATTTAAACATAAGCCTTATTAATTTTCTAGGGTTATTTATTTTTTGACGACCTGAATGGTGCAGTGGTCAACATGCCGCCTACCACGCAAGAGGTCCCGGGTTCGATTCCCGGCCGGGCAGAAATTGAAATGATGAATTTCAATTTCTGTGACGGGTCTGGGTGTTACCATGTATAATAAGTATATATTTAAAAAGTATATAAGTAGTATATCAGTTGTCTAACTTGTCTAGCACCCTTATTACAAGCTTTGCTTAGTTTGGGGTTAGATGGCGCTGTGTGAAATTGTCCAAGCATTTATTTATTATTATTATATTTATTTATTAAGCAACACTAACATTTAGTTCGTATAAAATAGTTTTTGCCGTTTTTTGGTACGGAAGCGAGTCCGACTCGCACTTGGCCGGTTTTTTAAATTATGCCAGAATATAGGTCTTGTCCTGAACCTATATATCGGGAAAAAGTAGAAAGAAATAAAAAACCGGCCGGCACTGTCGGGCCACGCGCTGTAGGGTTCCGTAGTCACCTTATATTATACCATACCATATTTAATACCACTATAATTTTTCGTCTGTAAAAATAACTTTGTTTTCACAGTGTTGGTATGAATGACAAAGTTATATTTGCGGTTTTAGAAAATATGATATATGTATCTCGAAAACTAATTACTATATCTCGTTCAAACCAATTTTCGTTGAAAGTTTTTATTAAGATCTGTAGCATATTTTTTTTTTAGATTTTTCACTCTCTTATTACAAAAGTTAGAGGGGGGGACACACATTTTACGACTTTGGCAGTGTTTATCTTTCAAACGGTTGACTTTAAGAAAAAATTGTCTTAAGAACCTCAATGTCATTTTTAAAGACTTATCTATAGTCACCCCGCACGTATTGGATGAAGAAACATTTTTTTTTCAGTTTCAGTTCCATGTATGAGGAGCCCCCCCTTAATCTTTATTTATTTTTATTTTTATCGTTAAGCGGTTAACAGAATACATCTACCTACTAAGTTTCAACTGTGTAATCCTAATACTTTCGGAATAAAATGGCTGGCCTGTGACATACGGACAGACAGACAGACATGACGAATCTATAAGGGTTCCTTTTTTTGCCACTTTGGCTACGGAACCCTAAAAAGTACTTTATGTAAAAAAAAAAAAATTCCGATATCTCCCAGTGGGAACAACGGGAATAGTCCAAATTAAACGAACCCCCCACCTGCTCGGTATCAGTGAGGAAGAACTTGTTGCCCCTGCCCCCCGCGCCGCCGCGCGCCGCCACGAACATCACGCCCTCCGCCTGCAAGTCCGCCAATACCGTCCCGCTGTGGTCCTTCACTATCGTACCTTAGTACAAACAAATCAAATGAAATAAGTCCTATAAGGCGGCCATTACATGCTCATGCAAGCGTCAGTCAAATTCCATCAGTCATGAAATACGTTTGACTGACTGACTGATGGAAAGAAGAAATCAACTTCGTGCAACCATCAGTCACTACATTACACGGTAGGTTCTTCTTCTTCTTTTTGTGCTTTGGCGGCTCCCTTTTGGATTTCGCCAGTATCCAGTTGCTTGCTCAGTTATTTGTTCCTACAGACTCTGCTTCTTACACGGTAGGTTAATCGTCAGTCACAGCCGTGACTGTGGTTAAACTGACAGCAAAACCTACTGTGTAATGGCTGCCTAAGCCGTTTACACGGTTCAAGTTGTTAAGTAATTAAATTACCAGTCAGTTAAATTTTCGCATGTAAACAGCCAATTATAATAATTTAATTGCCCAATAAGTAGACAAGTGATTAAGTAGAAAGAATCTAGTATTTTTTTGGGCAAGTAACCGTGCCGCCCGCACCGCATGCTCCCCCTGCTGGGCGTGGCCAAACGCTGTGGGACCCCAAAGATGACGACACCTTGAAAACCAATCAATTTTAAACAATAAAATAATAAATAAAATTAAAATTAAACAAAATCAATTTTGTCCATCAGCCATTTTTGATGTCCCCACTGCTGGGGCACAGGCCTTCCTTATGGATGGTAAGGAGAATGGGCCATAACCCACCACGTGGGCCCAATGTGGATTGGACCCACCAAATAATGACTGCAAATGCAGCCGGGACCAACGGCTTAACGTGCCTTCCGAAGCACGGAGGGGCACAGGCCTTCCTTATGGATGGTAAGGAGGATGGGCCATAACGCGGACCCAATGTGGATTGGTGGGTGTAAACGACTGTGCAAATGCAGCCGGGACCAACGGCTTAACGTGCCTTCCGAAACACGGAGGAGCTCAAGATAATAAATTTTGGTCACGACAAAATCAATACCTACTTTTATTTATCACTTGATTCCCTTACCTAGTGGAACAGGAATTATTATATGCTCAGCATTCTTTCCGTTGCAGTCTTTGTTGAATCCTCTCTCCCCGTGCTTCGCTTGGATCACCGACCGGCAGTGATTCAAACTCTTCACTTTATGTGTAGCCTGCAAGTTCACAAATCAGCTGACTTGGAATAGTTCACAATGTCATTGATTGTGATTGTTAACAATTGCAAAACCATCATTGGCCCACATAATAATAAATAATAATAATAAGCCTTTATTTATTTCACAGTAATTATATAGTTATATTACAAGAAAACTTTTTTAATTTATTTAATTACTATGAATCCCTTCTCGGGTGAAGGCCTCCTCCATTTCCTTCCATGTTTCTCGGTCTCTCCCTCTCTGCATCCATTCAACTCCTGCCATCTGAATAATGTCGTCATTCCACCGTTTGATAGGCCGACCAACATTCCTTTTTCCATCTGGTCCTTTCCACTTTGTCGATGCTACAGTCCATCTTTCATCTTTCAGTCGTGCGATGTGTCCTGCCCATTGCCATTTCATTTTTAAAGCGTGTTTCAGTGCATCGGTCACTTTTGTTCTACTTCTAATTATTCCACTTCTGACCTTATGAACTTTCTTTATTTTTAACATGCTCCTTTGGCCCATACATACATACATAGTAATGTGTTAATGCAAACTGTTTTCGCTACCGTAAACTATTGTTTTGTCTCTTTTACTTGACTTGACTGTGAGCAGTATATCCAATAGTTTATGGTAGTAAAAATAGTTCAATTCAGAGTAGAGCTCCAGTCTAACGAATTTAGCCAAACCCAAAGGAATTTAGACATTATAATGGATTGAAAGTAAAACATAATAAAATTGATGATGATATTTATTTTACATTACAACTGGTAAACTTGTTACTGACAAGACAATGGAAAAAGTGAACTATCAGCATAGTTCTAAAGCTTGTGCGAAATTCATCCTCACCTCACTGTCATTTGATCCAGTTTACACTATTCTAGTAAAACATTCCAATAGAAATACATTGCCTGGCATGTTCATTGATTTTAAAAGAAAGTCAAATACACTACTTAACTTGTCAACGCCCGGAAAACGAGACAAAAGATTTTCTATTGTGTCTCGGTCGCCGGCGAACGCTCGGGCGTTGATGACTTGTACTTCTACTGGAAGGTTTTACTGGATAATGTTAACGGGGTTTAATGTCCAATATGCACTTTGAAATCATATCTTAAGACTCTAGCCTAAAAATATCTGGATAGGTTTACCTATCTAAGGGCTTACTACGAGTTGATACAAACTGTTTTTGCTATAGAAAACTATCGCTTTGGGCAGACGAAAGGTCATCATTGGGATTTTCTTTGACTTGCATAGACCATGAACAGTGTAGTGTAGTTTGTATCAACTCATGCTAGTTGCCTTTCAACTTGAAGTAGCACCTTCAGCGTGCCCGCTCAATGTCAGCGCGACACTTCTTGCTACTGGAAGCATGTAGTTAGTAGTGTATTAGTAGAGTGCATTAGTCAAATGACACTACTGGAAGAAATGTAAACGATGACTGTTAAAGGTACCAAAACTACTAATGCACTCGCATACGAGTATGACTCGCACTCTACTAACAACTAAGATAATGTAAACCGGCCCTTGGCTCTTTGGATGAACTCGACCAGGAACTTTTTCAGTCTATTTTTTGAGTGAGAAGTTAGCTTACTTGAAATATGACATGTCCGCCGTGCCCTCCATCTCCGCCGTCCGGCCCCGCCTGCTCCTTCCCCCACGAGCTCAGGAACGATATGCACCCATCACCGCCATTTCCAGCCGCTGTTCTAACTCTACAGGCATCCACGTAAAATTGGACCGAATCTCGCGTAGATTTGGCTTTCAAACTCCGTAGTGGTTTGGGAATGTTTTCTTGGGAGTAAAAACGAAGGTTTTGGGATATCGGTGCGATTCTTAAGCGTTTTAGGAGATTTGTTATCAACATTTTTGGATATTTGTGTTTGTTTATTTGGGAATTTAGCACTCAGCTCAGCGCATTTTTAGGTTTATGACAGGACAGACAGCTGTCAAAGTGACAAGACAATGGGTGCATTCCAACAGACAAATCCCAGAGTCATCGATCGCCATAGAGTAAAATTTTAACCATGCTGCAATCGAATGCTGCAGTCTTCAAACTACAAATGAAATGCTAAGAATCTTAAATCTCTTAGCTACTTTTATCTCAAACATCCGAAATAAAACACACACAGTCAATAAATAATATATTTGCGTACAAAAATACACATTTTCCTTGATTTACTATGCATTACGATAGTTCCACATTGTGTTCTAGCGCGGGTACAGGCCATGGGGGGTTCACCGTGGGGGCGCGGCGAGGGGGCTGCCAATAAAAAAAATGCATTTTGAGTCAAATGTTTAGTTAGAGCGCTTTCATAATTAGTAATTTTAGCCAAGCCCCTCTAGCATGACCTCTGAAACGCGATATGATATAGCGATTTATCATGTTTAACTGTCAAAAGACAATGAATTTTGACAGATGGGTGTCGATAAAACGCTTTATCACGCGATAGGTATACTTATATCGTGTGTCGTCGGTCATGCCAGGGGGGCAGGGCCCTAATCAATAATTGTCATGACAATTTGATTTACATTGCGGTGTAGCTATGAGTAGTTTGTTCTTTTTTCAAATTGGTTTGCGCAATGGATATAAAATTGCCATGACAGGTGAGAAATTGTCACGTGTTCTAAATATTATATTTATTATATGCCTATTTTATTTAACAGCTTCAGTGGACAACATATTATTACTCGTATCATTATCAGTGTGTGTGTATATATGTTGTCTGATGTAATAAAATGTATGTTATGTAGTATAATTATGCGAGCTTGATGAAATAAAAAAATATTTAGTTTAAATATTTAATATTTTTTAGTTTTTGTATACATTATGTGTGTGTATTTATACATCATACAATAGTGCCTGAACGTAGCGCCACATGTTATGTTATGTGTTAAGTTGTGACCTTAATTAGATAGAACGTATTTTTAGTTTGTGTGCGACTGTGCGTGCGTGCATGTGTGTGTGTGTTTTGTGTGTGCGTGTGTGTGTATACATCATACCTTGTGTTTCAAGTGCATCAAACTGGTGTGGTTGTAGAGCGCGGCGTGGTACTCGATGGTGGCGCCGCATGTGTGTATGTGTGTGTGTGTGTGTTGTCTGATGTGTCAAAATATGTTTTGTATAATTAAGTAAGCTAGATGAAAATAGTTTTTAGTTTGTGAGTGTATGTGTGTGTATGTGTCTGTGTGTATAGGTATATTTGTGTGTGTCTGTGTGTGTATATATTTTATGTGTGTGTGTCTGTGTGTGATCATACCTTATGCTTTAAGTGCACCAGCCTGGTGTGGTTGTAGAGCGCGGCGTGGTAGCCGAAGGTGGCGCCGCAGCGCGCGCACGCGAACGGCCGCTCGCCGGAGTGCGTGCGCAGGTGACCTTCTAGCGTCTTCTTATTCTGTGCTCATATTTAAAAAAAAAATTGTACATCAGTAATTTTTCCACATTAGTACCTACAATAGTATAGTAAGTATAGTTTGGTCAACGAAAAATGAGACTCGGTCGGAAATGGAACTAATTTTGCGCCTTATTTTAAGGCTCAGTTTCCAAAAAATTAACCTCTAAACGTTAATTTAACAGGGAAAGTGGCGCCGCCATTTCAATCTCATCTTTCGTTAGATTCTAGTAGTAGTAATAGTATAGTACCTACAATCGTAAAAAAAAATAGCTACGCACGAACAAACATAGGTACCGATAGCCAGAGATGTGCAAAATACTTTATTAAAAGTATTTAAATACAAAATAAAAATACTTGTAATTTTTTTGTATTTCAAATAAAATACTTTAAAAAAAGTATTTAAGTACAAAATACAAAATACGTATTTTCAAAATACTTTTTCAAATAAAATACCTTTTTTCGTATTATTTTTTTATTATTGTGATTGTGATCATTTCCTTAGCGATTGGTCTGCTGGAATGCATCCATTGACATAAATAAATGTCAAAATCCGCAAGAGAACTAAAGTAACCGACATCGCTCGAAGGATTGCTCAGCTGAAGTGGCAATGGGCGGGACACATAGCGAGAAGAACCGATGGCCGTTGGGGCGGAAAGGTTCTGGAATGGCGACCGCGCACCGGACGGCGCTCCGTGGGTAGGCCCCCGACAAGGTGGACCGACGTGAGGGTGAAGGTCGCGGGAAGCCGCTGGATGCGGGCAGCGCAGGACCGATCGTCGTGGAGATCCTTAGGGGAGGCCTATACCCAGCAGTGGGTGTCGTGCGGCTGATATGATGAAATGTCAAATTACCGAGCTTCATGATTGGTTTTTTGTTTGGCCGTGACATTGCCATGACAAATTACCTAGCTCTATGATTGGTTGTTTTGTTTTGTTTGACATTGACTTGACATTTACATAGAAAGTAATTTGTATTTTACAAATACTAATTACGTTTTAAAAAGTATTTCAAATAAAATACTAAATACATTTTGAAAAAAAGTATTTCAAATACAAAATACAAATAGGTATTTTGTATTTGTATTTTAAATACTTGTATTTCAAATAATTCACATCTCTGCCGATAGCGGAGATGACATAAGAAAATGTCGCCCTCGTGACTTCCCCTGTTTCAGAATGCTATACCTGGCGCAGAATATTATTGTATGTACGACACCCTTACTTCCTTACTAATAGAGTTTGGTCATCAAAAGATGAACCGGAAATGAAGGCGCCACTTTCCCTGTTAAATTAACCTTTAGAGGTTAAGTTATTGGAAACTAAACCTTAAAATAAGGCGCAAAATTAGTTCCATTTCCAACCGAGTCTCATCTTTCGTTGAACAAACTCTATATTTATAAATGCGAAAATCCGTTTGTTTGTTTGTTACGCCTTCACGTCTTAACAACTGTACCGATCATCATGAAATTTTGCATACACGTTGTCAGGGTTACAGAAAAGGACATAGGGTACCTTTCATCCAGAAAAAATCACGGTCCCCGCATAGCAAAATAAGTGGCCATGCAGACGAAGTTGCGGGCGGTCGCTAGAGGTCTATCCATTCCCACTGGCAGCACCCGTTCACGAGCATGATGCATATACCAGCCGTCGCTTCGCTTAACCATACCATACAATGAGTGAGTATACACCGTTAATTTTTAAGTATAATATCTAAAAATTAAATGGGAATTTCAGAAGACGTGAAAGAACAACTTTTGGTCTGAAATCCACTTTTCATTTTTAGATATACTTAAAAATTAACGGTGTAATTAAGAGTAGTATTCAATGATGAGACGCACCGTGTAAGCCTTCCCGCAGGCGTGGCACACGTGGTTGCGGGCCGCGCGCTGCTGGCGGTGCACGGAGCGCAAATGCGCGCGCAACACGGCGCGCGACGCGCACGCCTGGGGGAGTTCGTGAATTGTAATGTTTATGTATTGTTTATGTCGCAGTCAATAAAAAAAGCTTCATTTTTCAAACAACGAAAAGTAATACATATTAAAAGAATTTCTGCAAAATGAGAATGATAAATACTTTCAAGGCAAAAATGTGTGTGTTTGTGTGTGTGTGTGTTCGTAACGTGAATGTTTATTAAAGAGAAATAGAGAGAAAACGTGTGAATATTTTAATAATTTCGTATATTAATAGGATTTTTTGAGCAAATGAATATGTATGTTTGTGTGTACATCAAATTCAAATGCGATGAATATGTACATTTATGTGTGTTAAGTAAGATGTGTATGTGAATGTGTTTGAATGTATGTTGTACTTAATTGTGTGTTTTTATATACTGAAGCGAGCAAGGGAACTAGTTTCAAATGTACAGCGGTCGGTGCTCGGTGGTGTATATTTGTGTGTTTAAATGGGTGTGTGTGTGTGTGTGTGTGTGCGGTGTGTGTTTATATACTCACAAATTGCAAGCAGGCTCGGAGAAGGACTTCGAAGTTAGCATCAAGTGCATAGAGGTGGTGTGTGTATATATGTGACTTTATTTATGTGTATGTGTGTGTACTACTGTGTGCATTATACTCACAAATGTGCATGCAGGCTCGGGGCACGGTATGGGAGTTAGTTTCAAATGGATGGCGTTGGTGTACGTGTATGTGCATAAACGAGTATATTGTATATGTGTGTGTTTATATACTCACAAAGGTGCATGCAGGCTCGGGGCACGGTATGGGAGTTAGTTTCAAATGGATGGCGTTGGTGTACGTGTGTGTGCATAAACGAGTATATTGTATATGTGTGTGTTTATATACTCACAAAGGTGCAAGCAGGCTCGGGGCACGGTATGGGAGTTAGTTTCAAATGAACTGCGGTGGTGTGCTCTGAAAGGCGAGAAGCCTTCATGAACTTCTTACCACACTGTCCACATTCATACCTAAACGAAAAAAATATATAATAATATTATTAAGGCGCTTATAGCTATTCACCAGGTCAATATAAAAAAAAAGGAAACAACCATGCCTTCTTACATGAAAAACTCTTCAACTGTTTTCATTCTTTCTGTAAGTTTTTAAATCCATTAAACAAAAAATGCCCACCGTCCTCGATTGCAATTTAAAACTAGTACCTACAAAGAATGAAAAATGTTAAAGAGTTAAGAAAAGAGACAATGAGGGGGCATGGTTGTTTCCTTTTTTTAAATATTGAATTGGTTTACGTTTAATATAAATAAATGTATTGGCGGCGCTAGCAATCATACAATAATTAATTGATTCGTTTAATATAACTCACTTGAGCCTGGCAGGATCGACGTGTTTCAAGTTATACTTCATGTGCTGGTAGTAAGACATCTGATTCTTGAAGTTCATATCGCACTACAACAAGCAAAACAAAGAACGGGTGCATTCCAGCAGACTGATCACTGAGTCATCGATACATTTTAACCATTGAAAGTAATATATTTATAAAAATGCTTTACAATGGTTAAAATGTATATTGTGGTGATCGGAGACTTAGCGATTGGCCTGCTGGAATGCACCCAATGTGTCTCAATGTGTTTTATTTTTAAGGATATTGTTTTAGCATAAGTTTAGTCCGATTTTATCAGACTTTTTCTCTGTTCACTTTATCTTTAAGAAGGACATTCCTTCAATATGTCCTTGGTGGGCGGCATGTTCACGCCAATATATATAATTAGTTCTTAAGTTGATAATAGATGGCGCTGTACCCGTGTACATCGCGATATGGTTTTGCTCATGTGTAAATCATAAGGACTTTGATATTGAGTGCAAATAATAACCAGCTTAGAACAGAACCCTTTTTGGTTTAATTTATTTCCCAATACTTTCGGGTTCACACACCAGTATTAGTCCAGATACCACAATAGCGGTATTGTACAGTGTCTGGCCATCGATTTTTGTCAATAACAACCTTTCTTGGGTAAACCAATTAGCGTCTTTTTAACATGGATTTTAAATTTATCCAAAGAAAGATCAACTTGTTGTGGAACTTTATTGATAAAGGCTATGCCTTTTAGTGATAGTATATTATTGTGTAGTGTAGTGATAGTATAGAATTGTGTAGTGTAGCGATAGTATAATATTGTGAAGTGAAGTGATAGTATAATATTGTGCAGTGTAGTGATATTATAGTATGAAAATGTGTTTGACAGAAATGTTGTACAAATTTAACTATATCTAATGGCCCCACAATAGGCTAAGCCTGTCCTGTGCAGTATTGTGCAGTGTAGTAAAATAATAAATAAAAATAAAATAAAAATAACTTTATTACTCAATATCAATTTAACATAGTAATGAGACACCCCAGAGAGTAATACAATACTCGTGTTGGGGTTGACTCGCTCTTCCCAAGACAAGTAGTGATAGTATAGTATTATGTATTGTAGTGATACTATACTATTGTCTAGTACTTGGATATTGTACTATTGTAATCATTTGCTTTCATGACTGTATTCTGTTATGTGTCTAATAAAGCAAATTAAAATTATAGTATTGTCAGGGGGGTATAACTCCGCGCTTAAACTTTTATATTAGCCTACTGCTCGCGGCCCACTCCAAGAGGGCCATTGTCGAGGGATATCACCGCGCCGACCGAAACGCGCGGTCGCGGCGTGTGCAAGCGACGAGAGCGCAGCGCGTGAAACGAGTCAGTCAAGCGCCGAATGCGAAACTACATGCACTTCGTTTTTGATACTTAATTACTAACGTACCTACCTACCTACCAAAGTTTATTGTATTTTTTATATACATATTTACATACTTAGTTGAATCGAAGTTCGAAATATGGCACCAGTAAAGAAAAAAGCTAAAAAATACTGCATTGTCTTTGATTGTCTAAACAAAGATTCCATCCCAGGAATTCTTTTTTCTATCTTCCTGAAAATGTTGAAAGGTAAGTTTTGTTTTATTATTCGTATCGTATAGTAGGTACCTAACCTATTCATTTTCTTTTTAGAAAACTTAGTGATATATCTAGTATTTACCTACCTTATTACTTACTTGTTAGGCACATTAAACAAAAAAGTACAAGGTAAAAAGTACCTACTATTACGTCCTACGTCTTTTTAATTTGGACCAAAATTATAACAAAATGAATTAAAGTTCCTATCAAAATCCTAACGTCTAAGATAGGTAACTAAACTACCTAGGATAGGTAACTAACCTACCTATTTAACTTATAATTTTAAAATGTTATTTTTTTATATTTTTTTTTCACCCATCCCATAACCGGCCCTTGCAAAAGTTGCTTAACCTCCGCAATCGGTGGGCCAGGCGCTATACCACTGCGCCATCGAGCTTCTCTAACTACTTAGAAATACTTATTATTTATGCTCTTTAAATATGTTCAGCTCACCTATTAGGTAGATTTATTTTATTTTATAAGTAGGTACCTATTAGTAATTTCATTGTTTATTCATGGGCATAACGAATGTTTTCTATGATATCAGTAACTAGCGAGTAGCAACCCCGAAATGTGTCGGTTGAGACAGAGCTATGCGACAGAAGGAGACGCCTCTCTTTCTTCTTCGTAGGTGCATATAATTTTATCCACGCAGCGTTGTGCAGTTTGAAATTGTACTTTATTGCCGTGCAGCGAGAGTAGCTTATTATTTGATGGTCCTCGCGGGGACGGACTTCTGTACGTTAGTACTATTATATATTCTGTGGTATTGTGTTGTGATTTGTGATAGTATAGTATTGTGTAGTGTAGTGAAGTGATAGTAGTGTGTAGTGTAGTGTATAAGTCACCTCGTGGCAGTAGAGTAGCGCGGAGGCGGCGTGCGTGGCGGCGTGCAGTTGCATCGCCTTCTTGAATAGGAACATCTTCCCGCACGTGGGACACGCGTGCTCTTTCTCCCCTTTGTGGATGCTGGCCGGAAAAACATTAATTTATAAATATTATTTATTCTATGTACGGCAGACAGCACGCTGGGCTTCTACGAACTGTCAAATTTCTTTAATCATTTTTAATAAGTCGAGCAGTTTAAGGTTCAAAATTCACTGTAGATTTTTGACAGTTTTGATATGCTGCTGATTGTACTAACAACACAATTATTTACAAATTGAAAGTATGAAAATTGTGGGCAGATGTAGATTTATCTCTAAAAGAGATATCACTTGCAGGCAACTTTGCACGTAAGTCACAGACCATACAACAAGTACTTGGTTATAATGTCTGTGACGTAAGTATATGAGATTTTTCAGTAGGTAAGCAGGGACCTGATTGTCTAATTTTAAAATCTATCGCAATCGCTTTCATTTGACAGATGGATATGACACAGTCCTACATTTCTTTGGTAAGTATTTATTTGTGCCGAAAAGAAGTAATTAATGTGTCACATCCTGAAAGAGATTGCGATAGATTTTGAAATTAGATAATAGATAAGCTGATAACAATATACGCGCTGTAATCCGTAAAAAGTGTATTATTTCTGAAGAGCAAAACTGTTAGAAAATTAAATTAATTTATAAAAAACTGAGTCAGGCTAACATTAAATTATACACATACTTACTTAAGAACACAAAAAATAAATACTAAAAAGAAAATTATATTTTAATTTATTCAAGTGACTTTCAAAGTTTTGTCTGAAATTAATAGTATATTACAGGCAAGAACGGTAAGCAGCTAGATTGTCGAGGATGGTTTGAATTTTCCATGCAAAATTTAAATATCGACTTTTTACGCGCTTACTTGCACCATCATCGCTTTGCACTTGTGCGGGAAGTAAATATTGAAACTCATTCATGGACTTAATTTCATTTTAGAACGTGATTCACCAGACTGCCACGTGAATGTTGAAATTCCGGCATTTCTTTATCAAATGTAATGATCCTATTTCAGCGTATGAGTGAGACAAAACAACTTACAACAAATGTGTTTTCAGTGTGGACTTGTCCCTGAACGTTTTCCCGCACAGCTCACACTTCTGCCGCTCTCCGTGGTTCTTCAAATGGTTCCTAAGTTTACTGAGCGATCTGTGAAAACATAAGATATTAGGTTCCATACATAACGTCCGATATGTTATGTTTGGCCAAATTATTTTTGGTCAAAATCCACTTCCCAAAAAACGTATCGCACTAGTTTCATTTCCCAAATGAATCTTTAGCAAAACATATCGATGCTCTTAAAATCTATGACTGAATATCAGATGTAAACGTAAGTTATGTGATGAAGTGAACAGTAATGTACTATTATGATGTTGTGTACTATAATTTTTTTTTTTTATTTTTTATTTTTTTTTATTAATTAGAGAAACTTACTGCTTATACATTATACATAGAAACACACACAAATAATCACAAGCTAATAACAAGTTTCCACAGGTAGTTAAAAATGTAACATAATCATAATTCGAGAAGATTAAGCGTGACGTTATTTTCAGTATTTTTAAGTTATACAACACACAGATAAAACATAAAAAAGAAAGAAAAAACAAACTCAGTAACATACCCAGGTACTACCCATCATCTCAATAATGTGTGAGAAATTTAGTTGCGAGTGTTCGCTTCAGTGAAACAATGCCGTCACAAAATAAGTCAATGTCCGTGTCATCGCTAATAGAATTGAACAAGCGACACGAGCGAATCAGGTAACTGTTACGTCGGTAGTTGGTTTGCACCCATGGAACATGCAGTCTCAACTTCCTACGAGTATTGGAGCTACAAGGTACAGCAAGCTTTATACGGTCAAGTAGTTCAGTCGAGTCTATTTTGCCTTTTAGTAGTTTTGATAAATAAACTACATCTGTAATATCCCTGCGGACTTTTAGAGGGAGTAAGTGATGTCTTACACATCTTTCCTTGTAGCTCAGGTCGTAAGTTCGTGTTTTAAATTCTAGGTATTTCAAGAACTTCTTCTGTACTGATTCCAACCGATTTATGTATATGGAATAACGCGGATTCCATACTTGCGAGTTATATTCGAGAATACTCCGCACAAGAGAACAATATAAGACTTTTATTGTTTTAGCTTTTTTAAACTGCGAGCAGGTTCTCATTAGAAACCCTAATGCTTTTGAGGCTTTTTTTGCGATGTTTTCTATTTGTTCATCAAAAATTAACTCTGAGTCTTGGATAACTCCAAGATCTCGCGTTTGGTTGACACTAGATAGAACATTATTTTTCAATTTATAGTCAAATTTAAGTTTATTACGTTTTCTAGAGAAAGCCATCGAATAACATTTACTTATGTTTAGATCTAGTCTGTTCGAGTCACAATAGTTTTCAATAGTTTCAAATAGAAAGTGTTGTTTCCGTAATTGGCTTATGTATTGTATAATTATACCTGCGTTAATGCTCTGTAAATGCTGTGGTAACAATGTTCAATAAATAAAATAAAAAATAAAATAAAATAGGTAGTTAAATTTACGAATATTACTATTATGGGATATTATTATGATTTAGTGTACTATATGGGCTGTTATGATGATGTAGTGAATTATCATGGGTTGTTATGATTATGAAGTGTACTATAATGAGATGTTATGTATGATTATGAAGAAGGCTGTAATAGGCTGATATGGGGGCGGCAATACTGTGATTATGTATGTATGTATGTGTATGTATGATGTGTGTATGTATGATGTACACTCACTGCGCAGTTTCCCCGCAGACGGGGCACGTGTGTACGGGGGCGGCAGTATTGTGCACGCGAGCGCAATGATCGGCGATCACGCCTGCTCGCGAACCAAGCTCGCCGCAAGCACAGCAGCGCCATCTAAACAAGAAAGAAACAAAACCATAATAGGTATCAATCATCGATTCGCTTTCAACTGAATAATATTTCGTATTCAAGAACACTCAAAAGACACGCCTATGCGAACGCACTGCGTTGAAATAGAGCTCTGTGATTGGTTCATTGGTTTTACGTCTGATTTGGGATGCTTTGCGTCCGAGTGCACTGTGAGACCTCATAGTAATGTTCGTGAATACGTGTGTAACATACCTGATACGATGTCTTCTCCTGTGAGCGGTAAGAGCGTGCTGAGTCTGGCTTCGAACCCGGCACACTGAGCACATGAGCTCACCCGCCGACTGCACACACAAAAATAATGTTATACTCGTCGACTTGAGTAAGTAAAAAACATTTATAAATAGTATTATTGGTCCTTGACAGCAGTGTTAACTCCGCATTGGGCCCGCGTGGTGGGTTATGGCTCTTTATCCACCCATAAGGAAAGCCCGTGCCCCAGCAGTGGGTACAACAAAAAATATGTGCTTTTAGTATCACAAAATCGCAACATTCAGAACAGTATTTTATATATAATTTATGTATACCAGTCCAGTTACCGGTGGTTGAACAATCGCTATAGCTGTGTGTGTGTGTGAGTGAGTGTGAATGTGTGTGTGTATGTATGTGTGTGTACACTCACCGGGTGGTGTTTCTTCATGTGGTTGTCCAGTTTGGACCGGTGGTTGAAACCCAACACGCAGTCGCTGCAGCGGTGCTCGTGGCGCAGGTACGAGTCGCTGGCAAGTGCTTTTTGACGCTCTTCTTCTACCTTTGCCAAACAAAAATCAAGGATAATAAAATAACAACAAAAGTCATCAAAATTCCAAATCTATTAACATCGAAATGAATGTTGTATTGAATGCAATACATTTTTTACTTTGTAATCTTCGTTCATTTTACAGAGGTAGGTGGCGCTGTAAGAATTTTATACTGTGAGTGTGTGTATGTGACAGTGCGCGTACTGTGTGTGTATTGTGTATGTGTGTTAACCTGAATTATTATAATCAGTTCTAAAAGTATTGTAAGAAGAGATAAGCGACAAAAGATCCATGTTGTGTAGTGAAGACACGCCTAGTTTATATAGAGTTCGCGTGGTGCACGCTGAATCTACCACGCTCTGTGTATGCGTGTATGTCTATGTATGCGAGTATATGTGTATGTGGTAGGCTAAACGCTCACGGACTACTTTTCATAGCTGCGATAATCGCGGCGATTTTTTCAGCCATACTATTGTAATGTAAGCGATTTTGTGCGCGACTTTTTTTGTAGCTCATGGGTATTTAAGTATCGAACTCTGGAATGTATATTTGGCGACAAAAAAATCGCTCGTGGGCGAGAAGTTTTAGTGTTTATATGTTTTAAAGCGCGTGTGTTGTGTATGTAGTAGAGTATGTATGTGTGTAAGATTGTGCATGTGTTTTGTGTGTTAGTGTGTATGTGTAGAGATGTACGTGTGTGTTAGATTGGGTTAGTGTGTGTGTGTTAACTTAAGAGTGCGTGTGTCTCTTTACCTCCTGCCATGACAGTCGCACAGCCTGAAACATGCCGGGCGACACGGTTTGTGTAGAGTTCGCGCGGCGCACGCCGAATCTACCACGCTCTGTGTATGCGTGTATGTCAGAGTGTGTATGTGTTAGAGTATGTACGTGTGTGTTTGATTAAGTTCATGTGTGTTTGTGTGTTAACTTAACCGTGCGTGTGTTGTTTTACCTCCTGCCACGACAGTCGCACAGCCTGAATCATGCCGGGAGACACGCCTAGTTTGTGTAGACTTCGCGCGGCGCACGCCGAGTCTACCACGCCCGGGGCGCGTTCTCTACTGCAGGACTTGTTAGCTATGGACAAGTGAGACTCTACTAATCACTAATAAATATCCAATGGACGATCATGCGTCTTGAGGCTTCTAACGATACCTCAATAGAGAACATGCATAAGTCACCGATTTTGATAAATTTGAGCTTGATCGCTGCGGACAATGTACTTAACAGTCGGATAGAATATCAAATGAGAAATAATATTTTGTATGACACATAATATGTACTTAAACGCAATATTTCGGGAGATATTTGAAAATCTTAAACTCAATACTAATGCGCCTAAAATGTGGCATAAGTGACGTCACAAATGTTGACCGTTTTGTATAGAGCGTTTTCGGCGTGTGCTGCTGCGCGCTAACTTCAAGTGACTATATCACGAGAAAAAAACGCAAGAGAAAAGTTTTAATATTACAGTTGATTTTCTCACGCATTATACTTTTGATTTTGATACAAAAAAAATTGATGCATGTTCCCTATTGTTGGATTGGATCACATACATTTACCAACGGACGATCAAGACTAGTGATGTACAAGACTCGAGTCCTCCGAGTCCTTTGGTCTAGAGCTCGGAGTTGTTTTACAGGGCTCGCCTCGTTTGTATGAAGCTCGACGCTTGAAGCTTGAAACTTGAGGCGTGGCTCAGAGAGCTTGTTTCTCGACTAGGCTTGGACTTAAGAGCCTACCGAGCTCACCGAGTCCTGCCAATCCGAGTAGAGTCTGCAAAAGTAGAACTCAACGACTCAATTTTTGTACATCACTAATCAAGACGCTTCTAACTCTAACAATACCTCATTTGTCAAACTATGATAATTAGACTTAGGGTGCTTCTACACGGTGCATATAGTTTTCGCACGTTTACGCGCTGGTTACTTGCGCGGGTGTACAATGCTATGGAGCTGGACCCGCTTTAAGTGTTTACACGGAGCATGTTACTTGCGCAAGTGCTCAACTTGCGCGGGCTACTTGCACCGTGTAGAAGTACCCTAAGGGCGTGCGCTGAAGCGGGATCCCGGTGCGGGTACACGGCGCGGTATAGATTGCTGGTTTTCTGACGGACAGATGCTTGCAGTTGCAGCAGTGCATGAGTAAGTAAGCTCTAATGTATGTCACCTCGCGCCGGAATGCCGCTTAACGCAGCAGACGCCCTAAGTAGTTTAGGGGTTATGATGTAACAGATGAAGATACCTATACAGACATACTGGTTAAAATAATAACCCTCCTTTTTGATTTGCTGTAGTTGGGTAAAAAGCAACCTTATTTTAAATAGGTATGTACTAAAACAAATTCAAGTGATATATACCTTTCTCTTTCTTTTTCCTCCTGCCCTTAGGTTTAGACTTCTTCTTCTTGAGGGGCTCATCGTCGGACTCATTAAACTCTGTTTCTGGTTTCTTGCTGTATTGCTTCAGGTCCGAGTTCAAAACTGCCTGCAATATACATGAACACACAAATTATCAAGTGTGTGATAGTTGTGTATGTGTAACTGTGTGTGTGTATGTGACGATCAAAATGTGATTGACAAGCCGATGCAATGTAAATGATTGACAAACAGTTTTGAACCTTTAGGGGGTGCATCAGTTATGGGATGAATGTAGCGTTTCATTGGTTGAACTTGAAGCTGTCCAAAATTAGTCAGACTCCAGCTAATGGATGTGATTTTAATGGCTTAAATTTAGTAAAAAAACATTTTTTTTACCTTTAGATCATTTTCACCATCATCAGCATAAAAATTATCAAAAACATCACCAAACTCCAATTCCTGTACAAAATTGTTGTCACTCTCATTTTCCACTTTGATAAACAACGGTTCCCTCTCTCTCTCACTCACAATCACATCTTGTATCTCTTTTTCACTTTTGGGAATATTTTCTTTATGATTTATATTTTGAGACAAGTGTATACTGCTGTCTATTTCGTCAATTTTAATATCACAGTTTGTAGTATGTCTAACTATTCTTTTATTACGTAAGGGAGATGATGTTTCTCTAGTGTCTAGTCTATCAGATTCATAAATGTGAGATTCTTGAGTATTTGTGTGTGTAGTTAAATTAGAGAGTGAAGGTAGTAACTTTGATTGGTGAAGCTGGAAGAAAGGGAGACAATATTTTAAGTACTGAAAGACCATTTAACAGTGTCGATTCGATGAAGACAACTTAACTAAATTGACAGGATAACACTTAATTTTAGCATTATGTCATTGTCTTTTCGATACAGAAAGAAAAAGACAGAATGCTAAAATTAATTTATCTATCTATCGTGGCTATCTGTTCCCTAAGGGTTGACTGGGAGAGAATGCTTTTAGCATTAAGTCCGCCTCTTGTACATCATTTTATTGTAGTACAATAAAGAGTTTAAATAAATAAATAAATAATTTTAGATCACCAACTAAAGTGTGAACAGTAGTGAACCTCAAGCTAAATGCCAACCAAATCAAATTATATACCATAAGGTAAGGAACTAGTGAGTTTTAGCCATTTTGGTGAATGTTATTATACAAATAAAAAGGTATATTTTACTGAGGTTATAACAACATTGATAGGCATCAGTGACGTTAGTGATTAATAAGGAATTTGTTCACCAGTGAATCAATTTCATGGTCAATCGTCTCAGTTGGTGACAAAATACTAAAGTTTTCAGACTTACCATATATTCAATGAGGTGTCTGTGAGCATTTTGTACTTGTTGTTTATATTTAATTATCTTTTTAATTATCGCCGTGCACTCCCAACATAGGGCCAGTGTGTTATTGATGTAGTCCTAGGAAAATAAAGTTTAAACTTCTAATTAATAATTACTATGGTATGGCAGGATTCTAAATAATCAACAATATTAAATAAAATGTGTAAAAGAGATACTTGTAGATCTTTTTTGTTTTATGTAGATAGTAGATAAGGAGCTTTGATTTGGTTTAGTGCCCTTTCCACTATTTAGTAAATAATTTGATTATGTACAGCTCATTTCATGAGTAGTTTTACATCACGTTTATTTTTCGAAAAGACTGTTTCTAGCATAAATTTGATACTTTCTTAGTAAAGCATATTATAAGTTATCTTTTTAATATAAATTTAATACAAAATAACATACCAATTCACCAATACAATTGGAAAAAACTTCTCTTACTAAAGTATCATAAACGACGCGTAACTTTCGATCTGTACTTAGACAACCTTCACAAATAGAGTTTAAATTCATTGTGTTAAAAATATTCATTTTTTAAATACATTATCAATAAAACTTTATGCGATAAATAAACCATGCGATAAACAACGTTGCATTGCAACTTGCAAGTTTTTTTGCAAAATTCTCGTCTCGTTCTAGTTCGCCTATTTTGACGTTTGGCGTTTTGATTGATCGTTAACTGACAGTGACAATGACAGTGGACAATTTCGTCAAACCAAACGTTTCGTTATACCACAGAATACATAATAGAACCCGTGGTTATAAAGGTGCGGTCATATTTCTCTGACGCCACGTGTTAACACGCCGTCAGATGACATCGGTTTTCATAGTAGTATGCACTAGGAGCACACTTTGTCTTAAAACACGTCCATATAAATACGGCGTGCTAACACGTGGTGTCAGACAAATGTGCCCGCGCATTAACCATGCATTTTTCGTTTCCTTATTTATTACAATAACAATCGAACACGTGTGAAAACGATGGGAAAAGGTGAGACGTGTACGTGCTCCGGTCGGACCCCGGCTCATCTCCGGTCTGGTTTCGGTGTCGGGTTTCGGTTGATCACCAGTAGGAGCCAAATCGCACCGAAGCGGAAGTACGAAATACGAATGGTGATCAAATGACACCGAAGCCGAAGCTGGACCGGACCAGAAATGAGCCGGAATTCCATCGAAGTTCCCATCCTTTTTGTTCGACTACAAAGCTGTCATCTGACGGGAGGAAAGTGCAGTTCATGATTGAACTGCACTTTCGTCCAGTCATGCATGCTAGGTTAGGTACGGCTCGCGCAATTTAACTTCTAAGCCAAACTATAGAAGATAAGCCTTGCGCACTTGACTGCGCATGACTTGCAGTAGCAACTCAGGTCATTTTGTACCTGAAATAAATTGCTACTGCGCAATTCATCATTAATAAAATATCAGGTCAAGTTATTTTTCGCGAGCTGCACCTATTATTATATTAAATCGGGAATCGAACCCACTAATATTGATTGACCATTTGGTTGTCCAATAAGAACCTACTCACTAATGTACGTACCCACTTGGACATGCGACAAATTATTGAGGTTTCTTTGGTCCTGTATTTTCAGATTGAAGTAGTTAGTTGATGGCTATACAAAGACGAAATAAAACAAAGTGTAAACTTATGTACATTTTATTCATTTCATTCACAACTTACAAATCAATCATAAAACTATCATAGAAATATTGTACAAAAATTGTACATACGAATAAGTCCACTCGAATCTCCAATAAATAAGAAGCGAAACACCAAAATACTGTATTAAACTTACACTAAAATGTTACTGGTATAAATAGAATTAAATTAATTAAAAAAATAACATGTTCCAAATTTGAAATGCATCCAGTAGTGTAAACGATCTATAGATCATAGATGTCCGACTGTGGATGTACCTCAAATCGTCAAGAGATGGCGCTGTTTAAATTCGACAAAGGAGGTAAGCAGCCTATTTTCGAATCTAGATGGCGTTGTACCCAAAATGGCGCCAGTGAGCTCTGCCATCGACACCTACTAACTAAACAAAAACCAAAAATCCTTTAAATAAAGCAAAATTATAACAATGTAATTAACAAATATAGTAGGTTTTTTTTAATTTCAGCTCACTGGTTGTAGACTAGAAACTCCTAGATACCACTGACTTAAGATTTGTTTATTTTCGTCCCAAACTCTTTCTTGTCGCTGCTGTACTCTTCAACATTTTCGCTTATACTTGTTGCAACCGATATTTCTGTTACTGGCTCGCTCTTTTCTTTGCTGTCGTCATTATTACCGAAGAATATAGCTACATCGTTATCAACATCATCAACAGCTTGCACATTTTCTATATTCGGAGGTGGAACAATAATGGTATGTGTGATAGAGTTATCTGCTTTCAAATCACAGTCTGTGTGAGGAATATCTCCTCTATGACTGTGTTCAGAATGGACATGTTTTACGTTAGAGCTTTGTGTTTCTTGGTCGTTAGCTTTTTTATCTTTAGTTCTATCAACAGGCTCATAACCAGCTGGAAGATCTAAACCTCCCATATCGAAGTTAGAGAAATCTAATGAGCTGGACTGTTCAAAGTTTATGTTCTGGTTTTGGGCTTTTATTTGCGGCCGGTGGGATGGTTGTTCTATGGCTTGTAAAATGCTTTGGAGGAGACCTTCTGATAATAACTGTTCATGGGGTATAGATGGTGAACCACCTTTTCCTTTCCCGCCGTCTTCGGAAGACTGTATTTGGACGGAATAACTCGTACCACCTTTTACGGGAACGTTGCTGCCAAACTGGTTGAATTGATTCAAGTTTTGATTGCTTGAAACTATCTTTTGTTGCAGTTGTTGCGTCTCTTCGCTTAGATTGCGGATTTTCTCGGAAGTCTGTTGAATCTGTTGAGAGACGTATTGAAGTCTATCGTCTTGTTTATAGTTGTGTTTTCCGGATTCGTCTTTAATAGATTTTCCTTTTTGGATACTGTTCTTTTCAGTTTTTTCTTTCTTAATGTCGTTGCTCGGTAAAATTGTTTCTACTAAAGTGTGAGAGGCTGTTGATAAGTCTTTACTGCTGTATGATACTGATTCACTTCCAGCTGCTGGCGTATTGAATCCGTTTTGCGGTGAAATCAAAGTCTGTTGGTTTTTTGAGAAAGTTGATCCTAAAGAGCTCAAACTTGCGACGTAGTTGGAAGCCAATTCTGATGGGATCTTTTCACCCAATTTGGCCGCTTTTAAAATAGCCTCGTGGTAGGGACAGTGTTTTAAAATCGCTGCGGCTTCTAAGTTGCTCAAGTTAGCGAGAATTGTTCCGTCTACTGTAGCTGTTACTGCATTGGTGTTAGATGAAGATACTGAGTGGTCGCCGACAGTTAAAAGAGGTACTGAATATGAATCTATAGGCGACCCATACAAGTTGCTAGGTTGCTGTTGTAGTGGATGGAAGTTAATAGGATTTCCAGCATGTGGGAGACTGTATAAATTCGAAGGTTCTATCGAAACCGATATTCCTCTGTTCCCTGTGTGTTGGTTTATGTCTTTTATTTCTCTAATCGGGGGAGGGAGATACGCCGGCCCTTGGTGGCCATGGTTGACCCCTAAGACATCTTTCTGGTGGGTTGTATGTCCTATATGTTGAAGCAACCCTTCTGGCACTGATTCTCTGAACTTTATTGGGTGTCTTGGAGTATGTCCGCCTGTATGTATCGAATGCCCACCGCCAGAGAAAGTGCCGTGTGGAATGGGAAGGTTTGATGGAGGATGTCTAGGGGGAGCTCCATATTGACTACCAGGAGGTACACCATAAATTCCTGAAGGTGGTATCAACCCTTTGGCGCCTTGTTGGCGTATGGAATGCGGATAATGTCCCCCAGACAACGATTCTATAGGTGGGGCTCCGTACGAATCTTTCGGCTTATCAAATCCTGACGGACCTTGGATAAATGAAATATCATTTTGTGAGCCGCCGTTTTCAGTATAATGAGCTTCAAAGACTGTCTTGGATTGGTCGATATGGTTTGAATCTCCACCGACGATAGCATTCAAGTCGATGTTAGCTAAAGCGTCTTGATGTACGTTTGAGTAGCCAGTGTTTATTTGAGCTCCGGAGAAAGAGACAGAGTTTTCTCCGCTTGGGAGGGAATGGCCGTCTAAGTTTAGGTGGATTTCTTGAACTTGGGGTGGAGGAGGTGGAGGGCCATACTGATCTTCTATGTTCTGAAGATTATTTTGATGATGATTGTTCTGATGATGATTGTTCTGGTGATGGTTGTTCTGATGATGATTGTGCTGATGATGATTGTTCTGATGATGATCGATCTGATGATGATTGTTCTGATGTTGGTGATGCCCTAAAGGTTTCGATACACCAGGTATAGGTTTCCAACCGTCGTATAAGACGTGTGGTGGTGTAGGTGGTGCGGGGATGCCTGGATGTGGAGGTCTCGGGTTCGGGTCTGGTTGTGGAGGTCCATAATGGCCGATGTTGCTGTCGTGGACTACGAGTTGGTCGTTGGGACCTATGGGGCCTAGGGAATGCCCTGGGGGGCCGTAGGTGTCAGAGGGGATAGGGAAGTTTGGCTTTAAATTCAGTTGTAGATTAGGGATAGGGGTTCCATAGATAGGGGCCGGGAGACTAAAACCTAAGTCTATGTTGGTGTCCAAACCGAAGTTAGTATTGACGCTTCCTATGCTTTGAGGGAGATTTATAGGGGGTAATTCAGGTATAGGGGGTAATATATTAGGTAGGTTTAACAACGGTGGTCCGTATGTCGCTTTAGGAGGTCCGTAGATAGGTTTTGGGGGCCCGTACGATGGTTTCGGAACCCCATATATGGGCTTTGGCTGAGAAAACTTTGGTGGTTTGAAAGGAACTCCGTATGTTGGTTTAGGAAGGTTTTGTTTCGGTGGCCCGTAATTCTTCTTAGGGGGTCCGTAGATCGGTTTAGGGGGTCCGTAAGAGGATTTTGGGGGTCCATAGTGTTTTGGAGGGCCGTAAATTGGTTTAGGTTTCCCGATTGGTGGTGGGGGTCCTTCGTAAGTCTGGCTGGGGAAGACTACGGGGGTAGGGGGTCCGTAGGCTCCCGGCGGGGGGTCCTGCTGGAAGATGTTGTTCTGGAAGTCTGGCACGCCGTAGACAGGAGCGGGCTGTTGTAGATCTGGAACTGTGAAGGTTGTGTTTTAAGAAGAGAACAGAGGCTGAGTTGCACCATCCATCTTGACTTAACTTCATAGATATACCTAGTATATTAAAAAGGGGCTTAACCTTAACTTTAACAAATACAAACTTATCTGATGTGACAGCGTCGCTGTCGTCTATTGCGTAACCTAGGTAACAATATTATGTAGGTAATAACACCTTAGTTCCACTTTTGACCACTGGCTCAGATAAGCTTGTCTCATATCATGTACTGTTATAGTTGAATCAAGTGTAAAATGAGTTTACTCTTCTCGATAACGTCTTAGTTGACATTTGTATGACATCTTTTAGTTTAGTATAGTTCCTGCCAGATGCGCTGTGCCAAATTGCATACAAAATTGCTTGCTTCAGTCGCTTTTGAGTGTCCTAAACGAACTGTGCAAACTCATATAAATACACATTTTTGTTTAGTGGCTTATCAGAATAACTGTGACGAAATTTTTACGATATCTCTTAAACCTGAGAAGTTATACGAGCTAAAACATGCTAAAACACTGTTATTTTGGGGGGTCCTTAAGACGTCAACGACACGTACGCGAACCTTATGTCGTACGTGTTAAAGCACATATTGCATTGAGCTTGGCATTTCCTTCAAAACCCTTATAACTCAACCATTTCTATACGGATTTGATCGGATATGAATGAATTTGTTTTTATATTAAACCAATATAACTATACTGATCTGTCCTGTCACTGATCTTCATTGAACCCCACTTGTCAGCGAGCAAGATAGCGTGTCGCCGATTGCATCACCAATGCTGCCGCGCGTGACAGCACTTACGCTATCTTTCTCTCTCTAGCAAATGAAGATCCTCAGTGATAGAAGAGGATAGGATTGAGCATGAAAAAATGCTATTCCGTGCTGACATTGTAAATCATGCTTCGAATAGGTTGTAGTGTAGAGAAATCAATCATCACGAATAGCACTTAAGCACCTACTTAGTATTCTGATGAAATTACACAAGTATCAGTGGCGAGAAGTTATAATTATGGCGATGGTAAGTTCTACAGCTTGACCCTAAAGAGTTGACAAAAATTGAGGGCGCCACTTTCTATGTAAACACGTCAAAATCACGAATAATTTTACACAACACTGACTTTATTTTGTACTGAAAAAATTTAGTTCCATTTTATTTAAGTTCAACTCTTTATGGCCAAGCTGTACAAAATGTTATGAACTGCATTGCATAGTAGATTGGTGGGGTGGGAATTTTAAAAAGAAAGCCGATGGGAATCGGCTTGTATAAATAGACCCTTGCCCGGGCGCAGTCCGAGGGGGGGGGGCACAGGGGACATGTATGACCCCCCCCCCAAAATCGTACATGTCACATAGAAAAAGCTTCTAACAATTTACAAAAAAGCAATTGCATTATTATTAGTGACCCCCCCCCCAAAATTTTAGGCTGCGACCGCGCCTGCCCTTGCCACTGATATGTAATTATATCTTTAGAAATACGTGTCTACTCACTGTTGTTGGATACATCCCGAGGCGGGCCGTAAGCGTCCGAGGGCAGGGGCTCCCCGTACGAGTTGGACAGCGCTGCCTCACGCTTCTGCGCCTGCGCACCTGAAACATACATTATACAATATTTAAGAAACGGAAAAACGTCATAATATTTAAAGACTTGAAACAAATTGTCACATTGTTAGCTTAAATATCTTAATTTAAGGACCTTTGTAATTTCTTAATAAATAAATAAATACAAAACAAAAAAAACTAGGAACCTAACTAAAAGAAAAGTAAGCAACAACACTTTTCAATAACCTTATTGAAAAGTTTTGATTATAACTTTCTCCTCCTTTCTACCTCTTTTTCCTCTAAGTATCCATTAGTTTGAAAAAACCCTCACCAGAGTTGGATGCCTCAGCCACCAGGTCCTGTTCGCTGTCCTGCGTCACCAGCCCTTGGAGGGAGTCCTCTGCTGCAACTGCTAGCAAAAGACACCATACCACCACCTGAAATCAGATTTTAACAAATTCAATAAGTATCTGAGGATTTCGGTGGCGCAGTGGTTTAGCGCCTGGCCCAGCGATTGCGGAAGTTAAGCAACGTTCGCATGGGTCGGTCATGGGATGGGTGACCAAAAAAAAATTTATTATCTCGAGCTCCTCCGTGCTTCGGAAGGCACGTTAAGCCGTTGGTCCCGGCTGCATTTGCAGTCGTTAACACCCACCAATCCGCATTAGGCCCGCGTGGTGGGTTATGGCCCATCCTCCTTACCACTCATATATAAGGAAGGCCTGTGCCCCAGCATTGGGGACATCAAAAATGGCTGATGGACAATAAGTATCTAGAATTCCATTTTCAGGCACCAATACGGGACGTCTCTACCTCGTCTCGACGTACGATCAATAAAAATGTACAGGGTTATTATTGTACCAACAACCTCGTAGGAGTAGAATACTAACATCATAAACAACAACATTTTTGTTCTACGACTTTTCCGAAAACAGATTTAAAAAAATCGACAATTCCATAGAAAATGTCCGAAAACTCCGAAGAGCTGATATCGTTTTGTATGAAAAGCCGTTTTTAGGGTTCCGTACCAAAATGGTAAAAAGGAACCCTTATGGTGTGACTCAGTCTGTCTGTCTGTCTGTCTGTCACAGCTGGATATCTCGAGAACTACTAATGGTATCAACTTGAAATTTGGAATAGTGTAAGATGACGTTTGCCCAACTATTTTGCAAATAAGAAAGAATTAAACATTTTTTTTACAACAGGGACTGAAAAGGGGTCTTAATAAAGTGGGGCGACTAGGGAATGTGGGGTATCATATGAAAGAGCGCTTTTTTGCACATATTAAAACATATTTTTTATCTTTTTGTTGGGGGACACAATATTG
This sequence comes from Agriphila straminella, assembly GCA_950108535.1. Lineage (NCBI taxonomy): Eukaryota > Metazoa > Arthropoda > Insecta > Lepidoptera > Crambidae > Agriphila > Agriphila straminella. Next base: position 10,822,010 of record OX467327.1, on the reverse strand, counting down.
TTCAGGTTATGGCAGAATACCAGAGGCTGTGGGTTTCCCTCCCGCGGTCACTGAGTCATTAACCTTTTTGCCAAATTGTTGTAGCATTTAATCATTGCATGTATACTATTGTTTTGAGACAAATAAATGATTTTATTATTATTATTATTTTTTTTTTTTTTTAGGCCGCATAGTTTCAGACTTATGATGAAAAAAGGTAAAAAAAATACCGTCTCCCCCCCTTATCTCCGAAGTTTGCAAAGAGAAAAATCTGAAATAATTCGCGCCCCTAGCAGCCACCCCTCTTGCCAGCTCCTAGCTACCGTGAATAACCGTGATAGCTAGACTGTTGAAATTTTCACAGATGTGTATTTCTGTTGCCGCTATAACAACAAATACTAAAAACAGAATAAAATGACTATTAAAGGGGGGCTACCATACAAAATGTTGTATAGATAATGGTACGGAACCCTTCGTGCGCGAGTCCGACTCGCACTTGGCCGGTTTTTTACTTTTTTTTCAACTCTCCGAGAACAGATTTAGTGGAGATAATATTAGTCGCGTAGCTAGAGAAAAATTACCTTCGATAATACTAAAAGTTTTCGTTTTTGCTGAGTGTATAGATTATGTGCATTGTGAGCTATTTTTGAAAAGTTAGAAGTTTTATGCCGGTGCTTTAGGTATAGTTTAGGTATTCATAATCAAATCAGTGACAAACAGCCTTCAAGTCACTCTCACTAGCCGCGTCCCCTACATATCGGCTCGAAAGCTGTAAACTAGATTACAGCTAGTGATGTAAAAATATCGATAACTTTTATCGATACTGAACTGAAGAAGAAAAATAATAAGTATTTCAGCCCTAAGGGCCTGTTTCCCAAGTTATTAGTACATTACTGCCGCGGTCTATAATTACTGCGTTGCTGGTAGCGATGATGACAGCTTAGCGCAGGTCCAGGCTGTCACAGCGCGGTCAGCATTGTAGCTCGCGCATGGACAAGCTGGAATTGACCTCTCGACCTGGGTACTTATTGTCTAATTTTCAAAATCTATCGCAATCGCTTTCATTTGACAGAAGGATGTGACACACTGCTGCATTTCTTTGGTAGCATGTTGATGCTACCAAAAATCCTAAAAGCAATTGCGATGTGATCCTAATGCATAACATTTACTATGAAAACCGATGTCATCTGACGGCGTGTTAACACGTGGCGTCGAACAAATGTGCCAGCACCTTAATAATTTATTTATTTTCAAAAAAATACATTATTTGGTTGTTGTATCAATTAATTTTTTAAGTCTACCACACTAGTGCTTTTATCTTGTAATAAAATATCGGTAATATTCACATCCCTATTTCACAAGTTCGCGCCATTGTCTTCGATATTACGGCACAGACTAATAAACCAATTACAGGTAGTGCAGTCCCACGTGTAAGTGGTTCCCACGGAAGTGCGGGTGGGAGAGAGGTGGGCTGTGTGACCCCGGGGGTCACCGGGGACTTGATTGATAACGTGGTGAAATTTGATGTTTTTAATCTGTGCAAGTATGGTTGCTAGGTCAAAAAACAACAATATGTGGGATAATTGAAATAGGTTCGATCTTGGTTGTATGAAGCTGAGACTTTTATTGTAGTGGTGGCTACCTCGGTAGAACTTACCGAGTAAACTGTATCGATATATTTTATGCCAAATGTTCCAAGCAGCATTGGAATGCGATGCACCCGCATTTTGATGTAAACTGAAAACCACTCAAAAAATCAAAATCAAAATCAAAAAATCATTTATTCAGTCTAGGCTGTTACAAGCACTTGTGAATGTCAAAGAAGCTACGCCATCGGTTCGCAAACCCTGAGCGGGAGACCTTGTAACGAGAAGAACCGGCAAGAAACTCGTCAAGGGCTGCTTTTTTCTCCCTGTATATTTCATACAGAGTCGTCAACATTGAAAAATGAGCTCCACATTTAAAGTGAGTTCATTTTCCATCACAATAATTAACAAAAGTTTGTACACAATGGGTAGGTAGGTTGAAATAAATACCTACTACATATCGGATAGGTAACTGTGAGAGTAAATAACTTTCAACTAGTTGAGAAATCAGTAATCACTATGTCTGCTACTCGAAAGTGCACCTAAGTAGGCAAAATTTTCCAAAAAATACTTGAGACAAGACATAAAAATAACAATAAAAAACGCAATTCTTACAATTCAATATGCGTTAAGATAGGTACTCAGAAGCAGACCCATTCCGACTGGCAGCACCCGTTCACGAGCATGACGCATGGACCAGCCATCGCTTCGCTCAACCATATTTGAGGGAACGTAACGACCCGCCCCACACGACACCACCGCAGAAATGATTAAAGAGAGCATGACATACTTAGGCTACCCATCCTAAGGCACTGAATTGAAAACTAATATCCAAAAGCTTTTCATAGGCCTTTACTTACAAAAACTACTGACTATAGAAAGCAAAATGATTGCAATAAAAAAAAAAAGAGAAATCAAAACAAGGTTTACTTGCCTATTAGTTTTATGTTTTGAGTAAGAAGTGCCATACATATTGATAACATCAAACAGAGAAAAAAAAAATATAAATATACGACGCCCTTAGTACAAGCAGACAGAAGCAGACCCATTCCCACTGGCAGCACCCGTTCACGAGCATGACGCATGGACCAGCCATCGCTTCGCTCAACCATATTTGAGGGAACGTAACGACCCGCCCCACACGACACCACCGCAGAAATGTTTAAAGTGAGCATGACATACTAAAGCTACTCGCATTAAGGCGTCGTCGAGTCAAAAAGCTTACAATAAGTTTTAAGTAGGTAGGACAATTCCCTCAATTTTCACATAGAATAGAAAAATCTACGACCAGGCTGTTTTATCAATTAAATAATCTTTAACGGTATAGTATCCTTTTTTGAGAAGACAATTTTTTACATGAGACTTAAAGTTTTCAAATGGTAAATCCAAAATATTACTTGGAATTTTATTATAAAACTTTATACCAAGACCTATGAAAGAACCACGGACTTTTTCTAATCTATACTGAGGCATTACAAGTTTGTCTTTATTTCTGGTATTCCGATTGTGCCAATCACTATGTTTTGTATATAAGTTAATATTACTGCTGTCAATATACCAATCTCTTTGAATCTATCCCTAAGAGATGTTCTAGAACTTAGTTGATAAATAGCTCTTATTGCTCGTTTTTGTAAAACAAAAATAGTATTTATATCGGCTGCTATCCCCCATAAAAGAATACAGTATGACATAATGCTATGAAAATAACTGAAATACACTAATCTGGCAGTTTCTTCATCTGTTAACTGTCTAACTTTTCTAATGGCATAGGCAGCAGAGCTAAGCTTGCCAGCCAGAGCTGCGATATGCATATTCCATTGAAGTTTACTGTCAAGAGTAACACCCAAGAAAACTGTTGAATCGAGCAAATCTAATTTCTCATTATTGATAACAATTTCAGTGGGATTCGCCTGTACATTAGGTAAAGCGAATTTAACACATTTTGTTTTCTTAGCATTAAGCTGGAGATTATTAACATTAAACCAAGCAAGAACCTGCGAGAGTGCCTTGTTCACATCGTCAAAATCAGTTTTATTCCTGTCAACTTTGAATATTAAAGAAGTATCATCTGCGAACAAAACAATATCACAGAATTTTTCTGCAAAAAAGGGTAAATACTGAATTATTTAACACTTGACACTGGCAAAAATTACTCCCTGAAGAGGAGTAGATAAGAAGAAGAAGCAATATTGACCATCAGCCATTTTTTAATGTCCCCACTGCTGGGGCATAGGCCTTCCTTATGGGTGGATAAGGAGGATGGGCCATAACCATAACCCACCACGCGGGCCCAATGCGGATTGGTAGGTGCTAACGACTGCAAATGCAGCCAGGACCAACGGCTTTACTTGCCTTCCGAAGCACGAAAGAGTTCGAGATAATAAATTTTTGGTCACCCATCCCATGACCGACCCTTGCGAAAGTTGCTTAACCTCCGCAATCGCTGGGCCAGGCGCCATAACACTGCGCCACCGAGCTCCTCGATAAATATTTACGATCCGATATAATTACTATAATAATAAAGAAATCGCAGTAAGAAACCTTAGACTTGGCACGACTTTGTCTAGATTTCATTACTTTTTAGAGATAAACAAGCAGCTCCATCGAGACTTCCATTCCAAACTACAATATGTAACTGTTAAGATTATGGTGAGAAATAAAGTTATTATTATTATTATCACTTGGCTAGTTTTTTACAGAAAGTTTTTGGTGGGATTATTATTGCAGTTTTAGGTCAGCGCCATCTCTTGACCGATAGTGGAACTATTTTTTTTTTTAGGACAGCGCCATCTGTTCACCGGTAGTGGAACTAATATACCTATTTTTTTGTTGATAATTTCAAAAAAGTGTACTTTATTGAGACATCGTTTTATTTTTTCCTGTAATCTTTACATAAACTACTATCACATAGAATTATTTAAGATTTTTCTCTTTGCAAACTTCGGAGATAAGGGAGGGGAGGTATTTTTTTAATATTTATCATCATAAGTCGAGAACTATGCGGCCTAAGAATAAATGCTTGAAAATGTACAAACGGCGCTCTTTCATAATTATGATACCGCACATGCCCCAGATAGAAGCCTCACTTCAAATTGTTAATACCTAAAAAAAAAATTGTTTTATTACTTTCTTATTTGCAAAATAGTAAGGCAAACGTCATCTTAAACTATTCCAAATTTCAAGTTGAAACCATTAGTAGTTCTCGAGATATCCAGCTGTGACAGACAGACTGAGTCGCACCATAAGGATTCCTATTTACCTTTTTGATACGGAACCCTAAAAAGGGAACTTACTGATAAAAATATCGCCATGAAGAAGAGCAGAAGCTACAACACTATCACTATACCTGTCGATATAATATTGCATCATCTTATTTCACTTTCACTACAGTCTGCGGTTTGAGGCGCGAAATGTATTAAAATTCACTTTTATTACGTCATTCCTTTCGGTTATTGACTCGCAAATAACATGTTATTACTTTAGAGTGGTTTAGTAAAAGTGACTTTGGAAAGGTCAATGGCATTCTCATGTTAAAGGTTATTTGAGAATAATATAATGAATCATAAATAAACTTTTTAGGTTTTTAAACTTTGTAAGTACCTACCTACCTAATAACTTTATTTGTTTTTTCAAAATGATGGCGTTGATAAAAATGTATGTGTCAATGTATTTTTTTTTACTAAGCTTCGAAGAGTACACAGGCACAGAATCATAGATATAGTATCACAGAATACATAATAGTACAAGTCACAGGTAGGCAGGCAGGCAGGCAGATTATCTAACCCTAAAATATTTCTCTTTGGGTAGGTAAATGTCAGCCAGCGAGCGCGCTTACTTGTTTGTTCGAAGCTTACTTGCCTCTTTGTCTTTGGTACAGGCCGTTTATTTTTAAAAGCTAATTTTGACTGATCTTTTTCCTTCAACGCCATCTAGTGAGGCAAATATTTACTATTTTTATTTTTTAAACGTCACTTTTAAAAGCCCTCATTCCCCTAGCACGAACATCCATCTAGAAAAAAACGCGCGTTAAAGTACCTACTCGATAGAGTATTATCTATGGAAATTTCATTTCGCTATTCGGCGGTAGATGGCTCTGTACAAATTTCCCATAGAATAATACTCATCGAATGTTTTTACGCGCGTTAATTTTTTCGATAGCATGATGATTTCATAAATTAAATAAATCGGCTTTTACTGAAATAAATATGGCTCATTTTAACTGCCATTTAAAAAAAAAACTATTTCAAATATCAAAAAATTTCTGAAACATAAATTCAGAGTTGGTCCCATAGTAAAAGATGTTCAGTACCCTTAGCACGAACAGCTATAGAAAAAAATAACGCACGTAAAATCATTCGATAGTGCAATTTAGTATGGAAAATTTGTACAACGCCATCTACCGCCGAATAGCGAAACTAAAATTTCCAAAGATAATTCTCTATCGAGTAATTTTACGCACGTTTTTTTTCTCGTTAGCTGTTCGTGCTAAGGGTCAGTTTGATGGTCCCTATATACCATATTCGTCATTAGGTATTGTTATGTAACCTGTAACACGCTTATATTTAATAGCGCGAGTAGGTAGGTACCTAAAACTACTTACTCTAGTTTTAAAGTAGGGTGAAGTGAAGGTTTGGATTTAAACTTACCGCTCCCCGCCAAGGGAACTGAAACAAAAAAACTATAATTAGTAAAATAACAATTAAAACAGATGAAGTAAGTAGGTAAAAATAATGTAACATATTTTAAAATGTTTAGCTTCAAAATTTATTGAATTAACTATAAAGTAGTGTGTGACCAACAATGCCAGAACCGACCTGCTGCTGGCGTGTATGAATTATGCCACACAAGTTGTTATCATCTTGCCTTCTCATTTTAACAGTGGTTTCGGAGAAAATTGACTAAATGGTTTCGGAGTTAGCACACAGTTATATAGTTCAAACAAAAAAAACCGGTCAAGAGCGAGTCGGACTCGCGCACCGAGGGTTTCCGTACCATCATAATAAATACACTGCAGAGCTGAAGAATAATAAAATGATTATTGCAGTATTAGGTCAGCACTATCTCTTGGATTTTTTTTCTTAGGCCAGCGCCATAGACAGTCCACCGACAGTGGAACTAAATTTAATTTTTCTTAGGTCAGGCAAGGCCATTTGTTGACTGGTAGAGGAACATATTAATTTTTTGTATGTTTTTTGAATTTCTAGAAAAGTGTGTTATATTGAGACATCGTTTTATTTTTCCTTTTATCTTTACATAAACTACTATCACATAGAATTATTTCAGATTTTTCTCTTTGCAAACTTCGGAGATAACGGGGGGGGGACGGTATTTTATTTTTAAGTACATTTTTCATAATGATACCCCACATGGCCTAGCTTATTTGCAAAATAGTTGGACAAACGTCATCTTAAACTGTTCCAAATTTCAAGTTGATACCATTAGTAGTTCTCGAGATATCCAGCTGTGACCTGTGACAGACAGACAGACAGACTGTGTCACACCATAAGGGTTCCTTTTTACCATTTTGGTACGGAACCCTAAAAGTATCTTTGTTTAAAGCTTCAGAGCCAAGGCTATGAGAAAGCTAGACCTAGACCCTTCGGGGCCGTGTCTTCCTCGGTGTCTCCCCTAGGGGGGACAAAGGGATGTTGCTAGTGGTACATTACATAGACCGAAACCAATACGTTATTTTGAGGGTATAACCTTAAAAAATTCTAAAGTTTATGAAATCTTGTCTGTCGATAGACTTGCATATAAAACGTTTATTTTTGCGTTTTGTGTCACATCTAGCTGATGCATCTTTAGAAATTCGATTATTTGTCGTCGATATAAATAATTGAACACAAAACTGACAAAATTGATTTAAAGTTAAAAAACTTTTATATAGTATTTAAGATAGCCTGAGTAGTGTACAAACCTAATTTGTGTCATTTTCGTCCAGTGCAAACTGACTTATAGTAGGTAACGGTAACTTTAACTTCAACTGTATCTGATATAAGATTCCATTGATAAAAACGACACAAATTGTGTCAGTTAAAAAACAGTCTTCCCGTGGACAAAGATGACACAAGAAGCTCATGTACATCGGTTATGACTTCGTAATCATCATGAAAGTAAAATTTTCAACTTTAATTTTCTTTTCGATTGATAGTGTTAAAAAAGACAAAAACCTAAATTGTCACTTATGCATCCACCCAAAATGACACAAATTCATGTATTAGTCTTAGTTAATGGTGCAGAAATTATATACGAAAAAAAACAAACTTTAATATTTTTGAAACCTAAAACTCTAGCGGTATTCGTCTAACAGCCGAGAACGAGAAGTCGGCATTTACATTGTAAAAACCTCTACACTACACTCATTGAATTGTAGTGTAGTACTTACCAACATTGATTTTACCTTGATGTCTACACTCTTTGCTATTGAGATGAGGTTTCACATAATTATCTACAGCTAAATTCTTTCCACCTGCAAAGAGATCCGTATCGAATCCTTCGCGTTTCATTATGTAAGTACCTACTTACATAGGTACTTTCTTCACGAAATGTTGACAACAGTATTCTTTGTAAAGTAACACAAAACAGCTGTTACAAAACCCAGGAAAACACTTTCTATTTTAAGCGACTTAAAAAAATAGTAGAAGGTTATCGATTCGGTTGTATTTTTCGGTTGTACCTATACATATAGTGCTTGGCCTACACCCTTAGTGCTTGGCCTTCGCCTCACCTGATGTGAAGTGACGATAAGGCCGAAGGTGCACTACACCCGCGGGCTGATTATCTAACTAGAAATCACCTAGCGACCGGTCTCATTTGACAGATGAATGTGATACATTGCCTCTTCTTTTTGGGGTTAAAAAAAAACATACCAAAAAAAGTAGCAATGTATGTCAAATGAAACCGGTCGCTAAATAGTTTCTATTTAGATAATCAGCCTGCCGGAATCCCCATCACTGCCTGCCTAGCATGACCGATTTATATCGCGTGATATAGCGTTTTATCACGTTTAACTGTCAAAAAGACAAAGGAGTTTGACAGTTGAGTGTCGATAAAATGCTATATCACGCGATATTAATCGGTCATGCTAGGCAGGCAGATAGTGTCTTAATATTGGTGCAGTTTTGTGGTAAGTACAGTAAGCAGCACATGATGTTATACAAAACTGTCAAAAATCTGTTATTTATTTTGAACCTTAATAGCTTTGCATTTAAGTACAAAATTGATTGAATATCATTCCCCTGTCGTGGAAGCCCAGCGGGCCGTTCACTGTACAAGATACTGTGGTACAAGCATAAGAATAAATAAAACTGGGTAGGTACATGGTACAAGTGTCTACGCAACTGAACAATATGTGGGATTTGAAATAGGCGCGATCTCGGTTGTGTCACACACAGAATACCTAATAGGTAGTACAAGTTGTGTAAAGCTGAGACTTTTATTGTAGTGGTGGCTACCTACCTACCTCTTCAGAAATTTAGCGAGTAAACTGTCTTGATATACTTGGTGCCAAATGCTCCAAGCAGCATTGGAATGCGATGCACCCGTATTCTAATGTAAACTGAAACAATACCTACCACCTTAGAGTAAGACGCGTTTCTGTTCCAGAAAGAGAAGCCATACGAAGCGTTCCCCTCTGCCGAAGTACAAGCCCAAATGGGCATACGCGTTAGTAAAACCAGTTGCGCCCGGGTTTCTTTCTAGACCGAGTCCAGTCGCGCATGTGAACGCTGCTGTGATTAAAATGTCGAATTGATGAGTTTTTTTCTGTTAAAAGAGGTCTGGAACATCAAGTAAATAAAAAGACGGTGTTACATTTCACATGAAAGTATTTTTTTATCGTATTATTGCTATTTGTTTACATTTAAACATTAAATTCGTATATTTTATTCTTGATTAGTTGTCAGATTTGTTCAGTGACATCGGGTCTGCTAGTCCATGGCTCGTCCATACAAATTTCAGATCTGTCGCTAGATAAATCCGAGTTCTCGCCGATGGGCAACTTAGTGATGTTACCGTTATATTATATAATGTTTTTCGATAAAGTCTTGGTCAATTTTGGCCTTTACCTCACCTGATGTTAAGTGATGATGAGGCCGAAGGTAGAAGCGCACTACACCCGGAATCCTCATCACTGAGGAACTGGCTATCATACCTCGAACTGCCGGAACACAATATTTTTTTTAATTGTTGTTATCGCGTCAGACTGATTAGGTATTCTGATTATTCGTTATTCTGATTGTCTTTTCATATTAAAATTAATGATATGTACACCTACTTTACAAGATATAGTAATTTATAATAATAAAGATTAATACAAATAGTAGGTAGTAAAATGTTTGAGTTTGTTCTTGTTTGACCTTTATGGATATTGCTGCATCAACAGTTGAGCCCAGCTCTTTATGTCAAAAACGTGTCATATTTTGATGTGTGACTCATCCGTACACAAATTTTTGCTGTTTTGTTTTATTTTTTATGTGTGAGTGTCGTCATTAGGTACAGTGTTGTTTTTGTATGTGAGTATGCGGAACTGCACTTGTGTGCACTTTCCCCCCCGCAAAAAATGCCAGAATAATTTGAATAGATTAATACTCGCTAAGGCGGCTCCCTTCGTAGAAGCCCGCGATGCTCGAAGCCTACCACCGAACTATTTAACACCTGACACTGACAAAAATTACTCCTTAAAGAGGAGAGTACATTGCCAAATCAAAAATAAGAAGAAATGTGAAATTGAATGGTAAGTGAGACATACTACTTTGGTGTGGTGTGTTGTGGTAGCATGGATTTAGTATTGGTACCTCCTTGGGTGGTAGATATGATATTTATTTTATTTATTTTAATAATTGATCACCAACATAATAAACATTGACACAAGCAATAAACAAAGACAAAATCTTAAGAGAATTCAGCATAATGCTATTACAATTATAGGTGAAGACCTCATGCGTAGGTATATAAGAAGCAACATCAATATTACAATTACAAATAAAAATTCCAATAAGTATAAATAAAAATTCCGATTATAAATATAAATTACAATAACAAAAAATTCCTAGTACTTATACATAAAAATTTTAGTAATAAATAAAAAATTATAATTACAAATATAAATCCAAGTATAAATTAAAATTCCAATTACAAATAGAAATCCAGTATAAATAATAATTCCGATTATTAATTAAAATTCCAATAAAAGTGTAGGTCAGCGTCCTCAGCGGGTCTACCGCCTTACTCGATTGCTTTGACTATTGCTTTGGTTAATGACGTCAGTGCACTGTCCGTCCTTGTCACCGTGTTATGATATGACAAGTACGGATAGAGTATTGCTATCGCATTGAGATAGGCGGTAAGGCCCCAGCTCTGAGTAGTGACGTCACAGCCGGTTCCGCGGCATTCCGCCAGAGAAAGCCATTGAAAGCGACGTACCAAGGTAAACAAACGGACGGACTTCTCTGATAAACTTCTGACATTTGACGAAGAAATATTTAAATTATTCGGTTTACTAAGATTCATACAGTGGCGGTCACATAATTAAAGACACCAGTCGATTTTCATACAAACGAGTTTTTGTAGCCTTGGTTCTCCGCCAGGGATTGACCTAGCTGTGGTCTGTACCCGTAGCACGAACAGCTATCGAAAAAAATAATGCGCGTAAAACTACTCGATAGGCAATTCTCTATGGAAAATTTAATTTCGCTTATCGGCGATAGATGGCGTTGTACAAATTTCCAATACAAAATTGCACTATCGAATGTTTTTACGCGCGTTATTTTTTTCGATAGCTGTTCGTGCTAAGGTACTGATGGTGGCCATCCAGGGAGTAAATGGTGGAGATCGCCCAAAACCAAAACTCGACTTTGGCCAGTACTTTGTGGAATACAATGGTGTTTTCATTTCCACTGCAAATTACTGTAACCCCATTATTTCAATGTGCTAACCAAACTTGTTTGAGATTTCGCAAATTCGCGCAATGTCAACGAATATTTTTTTCCCGCGTTTAAATAATGACACATTTACAAAAGATGGCCGCCGGCTGCCAAGTGCCAACTGCCATTGTCACCACACATCGTGATGTCGTGACATGATGTAATGTTATCAATGATGTTATGCTTCCCATGGCATAGACATAGTTATTGTAAGAATCGGAACACACTGTGATTTTGTAACAATTTTAATTAATAAACGCGATTAATAAACTACCTCAATAAGCTGAATATATTATCTAATTCACAATATGGTTTTAGACATGGTAAATCAACGGAAGATGCAATTTTGTCTTTGACAACCCTGATATCTAAGAAGCTTGACGAAGGTAAAAGATGTATGGCCGTTTTCCTTGATCTTAAAAAGGCATTCGATACTGTCTCTCTTTCCATTCTTTTACAAAAGCTAGAAAGCATTGGCATCCGTGGCGTTCCCTTAGATTTATTTAAAAACTATTTATACGGTCGTAAGCAGAGAGTTCGGATTGGCGAGTATGTGAGTGATGACTTGGAAATTTCTTATGGCGTTCCCCAGGGAAGCGTTTTGGGCCCCACTCTATTTCTCATTTATATTAACCATCTAACTAATCTTAAAATTGACGGGGGAAAGGTTTACTCGTATGCTGATGATACAGCACTTGTCTTCGAGGGCTCGACTTGGGAGTCTGTATTTGATGCTGCTAATCGTGGTTTGAATGTGGTGACTGCCTGGTTAAAAGCTAATCTTCTGACTTTAAATATTTCGAAAACCAATTACATGTGTTTTTCTATCAACAAGGTAACGCAACCAGATAATTACCTTAAAGTGAAAATTCATGTTTGTGACGGAACTGATTGGCAAAGCTGTACCTGTACAACACTCGAAAGAGTTGCTTCTACTAAATACCTTGGAGTGATAGTGGATCAGAGGTTATCTTGGCACCCACATATCGAATACATCAATAGCAGAATAAGAAAACTGGTTTGGATTTTCAAATCGCTCCGGCATGTTGCTTCGAAAGTGTTGTTAAATCAAATATATGTGTCACTGGCACAATCCGTAATAACTTATTGTATTTCTGTCTGGGGGGGAGCGTCGAAAACAAAATTTCTGGAAATTGAAAGAGGTCAGCGATGTTTGATTAAAGTAATGTACTTCAAGCCATATAAATTTTCAACAAAGGAGCTTTATGAACTATGTAAATTGCTTTCGGTCCGAAAATTGTATATCCTGATGGTTACTCTCAAATTACATAAAACACTGCAGAATAGCACTAAACACATAAACGTATCAAAAAGGAGAAAAAATTATAATATTGCAACATATCCACAAGTTAGAACACTGTTTGCACATCGACAATACTTTGCTCTCTCGGCACACATCTATAATAGGTTAAACGCGATACATGATATACATACTCGTAATATGGAACTCAAAAGCTGTAAAGATATTTTATATAAATGGTTACTTACTCTAGATTATGAAGACACTGAGGCACTCTTAAATAAAGAAAATATAAATTAAAATTATATAATCACTAATAAATGCATGTAATAATCATAATTAAATATTAAATACTACTATTATATGGAAACACACTCATGCCATGCACACATATTTACACACACACACACACACACACACACACAAAACACACACACGCACACTCATATATCACACACACGCCCCACGCGCGTTCACTCACAACATTAGGCGAATGATCAGTTTTGGTTTTAAGTAGTTTGTCAGTAGTTATTAGTCGTTTAAATAGAATAGCTACATTATAATGTCTATCTTTCTTTTTTGTACGATTGTGTTATAGCAGAGCGGGGCCTCCTGACACAGGCATTTCATAATGCCTACTGGGTTTGGTCCCAATCACTGTATAAAGTTGTAACTCGCGATAGACTGCAATAAATGATTTTTGATTTTTTTTTTTGATTTTTTGATTTTTTTTTGATTTTAAAGTGGTTTATAAAGTGTTTGGCATTTTTATGAAATTGTCATATTATTCATTAAGCAGTGACCCGATACATAATAATGCAGGGTGTTTAGTAAAAGCCTTATAAAGCCGAATATGGTAGATAGGGACCATCAAACTGAACAACTTTTACTATAGGACCAACTATGAAATCGCGAAAAAAAATCAGCTGTTTCATATAAAAATTAATAACAAAAATATCAAAAGTATGAAACATCTTTTTTTTTTCACGCAAACCATGTTTTCCTATTATGGCCCCTTAAGCGCTTAAAAACCCCATCGTGCGATTGGGTTTTGAGTATTTACAGAATGAAAATAAAAATATAATAAATAGGTAGATTTTTTGATAGGGAAACCCTTTTCGATATGCAAACATAATAATCATAGCATCATGAGAATACGAGATATCGCAGGTCAAAATCGAAAGGGTTCCAGTCCCTGGTCATCTGTACCCTTAGCACGAACAGCAATCGAAAAAAATAACGCGCGTAAAACCATTCGATAATCAAATCAAAATCAAAAAATCATTTATTCAGTCTAGGCTGTTACAAGCACTTGTGAATGTCAAAGAAGCTACGCCATCGGTTCGCAAACCCTAAACGGGAGACCTTGTAACGAGACGAACAGGCAAGAAACTCGTCAAGGGCTGCTTTTTTCTCCCTGTATATTTCATACAGAGTCGTCAACATTGAAAAATGAGCTCCACATTTAAAGTGAGGTCATTTTCCATCACAATAATTAACAAAAGTTTGCACATAATGGGTAGGTAGGTTGAAATTAAATACCTAGGTACTACATATCGGATAGGTAATTGTGAGAGTTAATAACTTTCAACTAGTTGAGAAATCAGTAATCACTATGTCTGCTACTCGAAAGTGCACCTAAGTAGGCAAAATTTACCAAAAAACACTTGATACAAGACATAAAAAATAACAATAAAAAAACGCAATTCTTACAATTCAATATGCGTTAAGATAGGTACTCAGAAGCAGACCCATTCCCACTGGCAGCACCCGTTCACGAGCATGACGCGTGGACCAGCCATCGCTTCGCTCAACCATATTTGAGGGAACGTAACGACCCGCCCCACACGACACCACCGCAGAAATGATTAAAGAGAGCGTGACATACTTAGGCTACCCATCCTAAGGCACTGAATTGAAAACTAATATCCAAAAGCTTTTCATAGGCCTTTACTTACAAAAACTACTGACTATAGAAAGCAAAATGATTGCAATAAAAAAAAGAGAAATCAAAACAAGGTTTACTTGCCTATTAGTTTTATGTTTTGAGTAAGAAGTGCCATACATATTGATAACATCAAACACAGAAAAAAAATATATATATAAATATACGACGCCCTTAGTACAAGCAGACAGAAGCAGACCCATTCCCACTGGCAGCACCCGTTCACGAGCATACGAGATACATTTTGTATTGGAAATTTGTACAGCGCCATCTATCGCCGATAAGCGAATTATTTTTTCCATAGAGAAATGTCTATCGAGTAATTTTACGCGCGTTTTTTTTCTAGATAGCCGTTCGTGCTAAGGGTACTGAACACCGGCACCGTGTCTTTTTCATACATCGCTAGTTTGATAGGGGGTGCGCTATGAAACTACTGTAACAAAAAGTCGATATTGATAAAGACACGGTGTTCTGAAAAGATGTGCCGCTGCTGGGAATATTGCCTTAAGGCGGGAGGGAACATTCCCGGCAATATTGGGTATATTCCCGGAAATATTGGGAATATTCCCGACACTAAGGCAAAATTCCAGGCAACGGCATATCACTCTAAAACGTTACCTACATGTGTGGACCCACTTTAATGTGTCACATAACACAGTCATAACTATTAGTGTAATGAAGTGACATAAGACTGATTCTGCTGCAACGATATATCAAAACAAAACTTTGTTTTGATATATCGTTGTTCTGCTGCCCCAGTATACACTCAGCTTAACATCAACCATACATCAACCGCTCCGCACTATGAATTTAGTTAAATGATGATTGTCATGTCGCAACGTGTTAGTGAACTTGACTTGGTTTTAACTTAATGTGTGTGAGGTGAGTTAAGTATTATTATTAAATAAAGTGTTTTATAACAAAACATTACATAAAATGGTAGTTTAATGGAATGATGCATGGGGTTTTTGTGCTAGTAATCGTGACATTGCAGAAAATTATTATATCATTGCATTATTGTAGATTGTTATTATATATAATACTCATCAACTTTGCCTAGGGATACAGGTGCTATTTTCATACAAACGAGGTAACTTTGAAGCCTTGGTTATCTGCCAGGGATGTACCGTGCTGTGATCTGATGATGGCCATTCAGGGAGTGAATGGAGGAGATTCAGATCGCTATACACACCCAACTGATCTGATCAGCATTCTAAAAGATTAATGGGTCAGAGTTCTCAGTTTCAGGATTTCCATACATTTTCATATTATTTTCGCGGTTTTTTAAACATATCCAATTAATCTTTTAGAATGCTGTGACAACAGGGACTGAAAAGGGGTCTTAAAAATTTGAAGTGGGGCAACTAGGAAATGTGGGGTATCATATTATGAAAGAGCGCTGTTTGCACATTTTAAAACATTTTTTTCTTTTTTTTAGGCCTGAAATAATTCTATGTGATAGTGGTTTATGTAAAGATTACAGGAAAAATAAAAAGATGTCTCAATATAACACACTTTTTTAGAAATTCAAAAAACAAACAAAAAATTCATTAGTTCCTCTACCAGTCAACAGATGGCCCTGACCTAAGAAAAAAAATAGTTCCAGTATCGGCCAAGAGATGGCGCTGACCTAATACTGCAATAATAATTTTATTATTCTACTCTGCAGTGTATATTATGATGGTACTGAAACCCTCGGTGCGCGAGTCCGACTCGCTCTTGACCGGTTTTTTTAAGTACCACTTTCAAACCACCTCCTACAAAATTAAAATTATTTCCCATAAACACGTTAATATGTTGTCTATTCATAAATATGTATAGGTTCATCCCAAGGCCGAGGTTACGACTTTCGTAGCGAAAGTAAACTTGTTCGGTCAAAGATCAAGCAAGCGTGTAGAAAGGGCAGATTGGTTAGTTTATACCTATTTGTTTAAATATGGGGCCCTACCATAAGTTGATGCAAATACGCTACACTGCTCACAGTCAATGCGAGTGAAAGAGAGAAAACGATAGTTTACGGTAACGTAAACAGTTTGCAACAACTTGTGGTAAGGCCACTGCCCCCCTAGCCAAAGTAACATTTGCAAATTTTCGCTATCGCTTCGCTTCGAAACATGTACCTATGGATTTGACTTTTTAAAATTCGATTGTTAACGAAACCTTATGTCAATCCCATACATGTTTCGAAAGCGAAGCGATAACGAAGATTTGCCAATGTTACTTTGGCTAGGCCCTCTGGTCAACTTGGCACATGTACTATTAGTTATTCTACGAAAGTTGGACAGTAAATAGAACAATTATTAAAGATCGAATTGAAAAAAAATTAAACCAAAATGTTTTGGAAGAAATATTGATATTTACGAAAATTCGCTTCCAACATCCAAAAATTGGTAGCAAACTCATGCCTAGCAGATAACGCAAAGCTAATCGCAGATTTTGATTGGTTAAAATACTATTCACCTCTCAAGCTTGTGCGCTCACTAGACATGAAATAAAACACTTTCAGCTTTCGGTCCCCCGTGCGTGACCATGCACGGCAGCTGCAAAGGTGCCGAAACGTCGGGAAAACAACCAATCTGCGCCATAGTTCCTAACATTTAATTACCATTTTCCACGTAAGATAGCAATAAAAGAAGTTTAAAATGTAACTTTTCTTCACATTCTCGGAGGGAAAATATTGATAGGCATAAAAATGGGCACGCGCGTGACTCGCTCTTCTCTATGTTTGTTTACTCTATGGTAGGTCACTTGATGTACTTTCTCTGCTTTCACGATTTCGGGATCTCGGGGTAATCTTCTATAGGTAGACTTAGGTGAAGTATGAGCGTGGAAATATATTGTTTAATCATAATCATAATCATTTATTTGCATAAAACTTTGTGTGAAAAGATGTTACAAAAGATTGATGTACCTACACAAGTTTTGTCATTCCATAATTAGCATGCAAATCAATTAAAAATATTTTTTTTTAAATTTTATAAGTAATCATAATTCTTAAGCTGTAATAGCTGTTTCAAGTCATAAAAATTATTTTGATTTAGCCACATATACAATTTTCTTTTAAATATATTAATTAGAATTTTTTTATTTCAGTCGGAATCTTATTATATACTTGTACACACATTGCGAGACAATTTTTATTATACATTGCTGATCTTGGATAATCTTTTAAAACTAACCTATAAGGATTCCTTTTCAGTCTCGAGTTTACATCACTTGCCTTTTTGAACAATTCTAAATTCTTTCGTACAAAGATACTGATTTCAAGGATATTAATAATAAATAAATAAATAAATGCTTGGACAATTTCACACAGCGCCATCTAGCCCCAAACTAAGCAAAGCTTGTAATATGGGTGCTGGACAACTGATATACTACTTATATACTTTTAAATATATACTTATTACTTATACATAGTTACACCCAGACCCGTCACAGAAATTAAAATACAACATTTCAATATCTGCCCGGCCGGGAATCGAACCCGGGACCTCTTGCGTGGTAGGCGGCATGTTGACCACTGCACCATTCAGGTCGTCGTAATGAAGGAGTGGTAGTAAACCTAGGCTTTTAAATAATGGCTTACAAGACTCGTCAGGCGGGATCCCACAGATGGCTCTAAGACATTTTTTTTTGTGCTATAAATGCTTTGTTTTTGTCTACAGCATTGCCCCATATTATTTAGTTTAGTGTTTACGAAAAAGCAGGCAGGTCTGTATGTATGTATGTCTACCCATTTTAGACAACTTGGGCTATTTTATTTAGGCTTAGAATAATAACACCTAAGAACGATTATAGTTCTCTACAAAGCGCACTTAACAGTTTCAATTTTCCTACATTTTATTATAAATTCGAAAGTCCGTTTGTTTGTTTGCGACGCCTTCACGCCTTAACTACTCAACCGATCATCATGAAATTTTGCATACACGTTGTCAGGGGTACAGGAAAGGACTTATGGTACCTTTCATTCAGAAAAAATAATTGTTCTCGAGAGATATAATTAAAACTATTCACGCAGACGAAGTCGCGGTGGTCGCTAGTTATGATTAATAATATTCGACATATTAATCGTATAGTAATAACTTTTAAGGGAGCTCGGTGGCGCAGTGGTTTAGCGCCTGGCCCAGCGATTGCGGAAGTTAAGCAACGTTCGCATGGGTCGGTCATGGGATGGGTGACCAAAAATTTATCATCTCGAGCTCCTCCGTGCTTCGGGAGGTACGTTAAGCTGTTGGTCCCGGCTGCATTTGCAGTCGTTAATACCCACCAATCCGCATTGGACCCGCGTGGTGGGTTATGGCCCATCCTCTTTACCACCCATAAGGAAGGCCTGTGCCCCAGCAGTGGGGACATCAAAAAATGGCTGATAGACAATCGTTATAGACTAAGAGCTTTACCACTTTTTCTCGCAACTTTAATGCCGCCTGGCACTACTTTCCCACCAGCCAAAATTCCTGGCAACGTTATATTCGATTTAGATACATGATTGGCATGCTATTATACCACACCAAATCCAGGGGGCTAATTGACTAATTTAAAAATCTATCGCAATCGCTTTCATGTGACAGATGGCTGTGAGACATTGCTGCATTTCTTTGGTAAGTTTTTATTTGTGCCCAAAAAGAAACATCAATGTGTTACATCCAGAGAGCGATTGCGATGGATTTTGAAATTAGACAATAGAAAGGCAGTAAATTGTTTAGGTACCTTCAATCGGGTTTTCACCCCCTTTGTTGCCCAACCACTCCCACCCCCAGTATTGCAATATTGCAAACTAACTAGAGAGATTTCGTCGATCTGTAAATTCCATACCTATTTCCTAGCTCTTATTAGATTAGGAACACAGGTTTTTAACGCGTTTTTAAACTAAACATAGGTGTTGGACACCTACCTTATCCTTAGCTCTTAGTCTATAAAGCGGTAGTAAACGGCTTAATAATTATGCTGTCCATTGTACACACGACAAACGTAACATGTTGACCGTCTACACTTGTACTATTATGTATTCTGTGTTTCTACAAAGAATAGATATTCCTTGAGAACGCCTTTGCCGTAATAAAGTTGTTGAAGCAGTACAACTGTTGCATCCGATGTGCCGTCGTGTGTACTTGCATTTCTCTTTAAGAGCTGTCGTATGTCCAAACATTACTTAGCACTTGAAAAATGGAGAGTGTAAACAAACAAATCCGCCCAACACTGCCCACGTGGAGTCGATTTCATTAATACTCGTATGTTGGCACTTCTGACAGGATGTTGACCTTTATTACAAAGGCATAAAGGTTGATGAACTGTCAAAGGTGCAACATTTTTTTGTTGTTGTATTTGTTTATTGTTTGACGACCTCCGTGGTCGAGTGGTTTTCAAGGCGTCACCATCTCTTGAGGTCCCGGGTTCGATCCCCGGCTGGGTCAATGTAGAAAATAAACTTTTCTATATTGTCTCAGGTCTGGGTGTTTGTGATACCACCGTTGTCTCTGATTTCCATAACACAAGTGCTTTAGCTACTTACTTTGGGATCGGAGCAATGTATGTGATGTTGTCAAATATTTATTTATTTATGTACGGTACTACAGTGTGTCTCCGTTTTGTGTGTGTCTCGATTTTGGGTGTAAGAAACAAAAACTGGGTCAAAAAGCATTAGGTACCTACCATTGAAACACGATTTTGACGAAAACATTAGCAGACTTGACATGCACCCTGGGGGTCAAGTCTGCTAATGTTAACGTCAAAATCGTGATTCAATGGTGTTTGAATGGTAATGCTTTTGTGGTGTTTATACTAACATAGGATTTAAGTTAATTGTTACTAACAAAATGGATTGTAATATCTGATTATGAAATAAATTATTATTATTATTAAACCCAAAATCGAAACACAATCCGTGTTCCATGTTTAAATGTAATGCTGTCACTTTTTTGACAATATTGTTTGAGAAACAGCGTCACATTTAAACAGGTGTTTAGTTAAACAGCGTTTAAAAATCTTTTGTAATAACACGGAATGTGTTTTGGTTTTGTGTTTAAGAAACAAGGACTGTGTCAAAAAACATTACCATTCAAACACCATTGAACCACGATTTCGACGTTAACATAGAGACCCATATCACAGAATACATAATAGTACATGTCCCATGTTCATGTGGCAACGTTAAGGGGACGTACAACGTTTTTTAATTAATTACTAATAAACTATTTCTTACGTTATTCGCTGTAAGCCAGCGTTATTTCATCAATGTGAAGAATTACCTTTAACTTTCAAATGCAACATCTTTACAGATGCCTGAAAACTTTTTATGGAAACTAACTTTGACTAAGTGCGAGTTGCACCAAAACGCTGTCAAAGTTATAGTTATCGTCAAATGATATGCTACCTATTCGTCACGTCAAACTTGTCAAAGGACATCATGTTGGCTGGCAACCTCTTTTTTTGGCTAACTTGTGCTTAACCGGTACTTTAACAAGCTTGTTATCGTTAAAGTTAGATGGTGCAACTCAGCCTAAGGAAATAAATGTAAAAATTAAATTAAAAAGCTACTTTTGGCAGCCCTGGCATGACTAAAGGTTGATTGTCCTGTGTTACATAATCTGCGTTTGCTTTCACACCGGTTCGGTGCCTCCTCACTCCTCACTCCTCAGCGTAAGTAATGGTTTTTTGATCTATGCTGATAAAAAAATATAAAAGAAAGTGCGGTAGGGAATAATAGTAAATATTTCGTGGGTTCGACGTAGTTAGTTGTGTCAAAAATATTAAATAGCTACCAGACGACAGCACTACAGTCATATTGCTGCAAATGTACATAATTTATTTTACATCGACATTTTTAACCCTAGTTTCGAGCGGTATAAGACTTTATTTATTTATCATAATTAAACAGGCTTATGCCCAATTACATAATCATGCTTTAATCAAAATTTACAATATCACGTTGAGATAGAAATAATTTCGCATCGTCAACAAATACATCGAAATCAGGATAAGCTGACAAGAGTGTGTTAAGAGGATTGTCAACCACGTGGTCTCCATACAAACGGCGATAACGTTTCCCACCCTCTAAACCTTAACCTACAGCAATGAATTTTTGGTATGTTTTTGAAATGCCTAAAAACTAGGGCTGTACGTTTTGATTTTTAAAATATTCATTGTAGATTTGAAAATATTGGCACTTCTGTGTTTTGTATGAAATCACTAAAATGCAAATATTTCGAAATCTATTATAGATATTTAAAAAATCAAAACGTACAGCCCTAGTATTTAGGCATTTCAAAAAAATACCAAAAATTAATTACTGTAGGTTAAGGTTTAGAGGGTGGGAAACGTTATCGCCGTTTGTATGGAGACCACGTGGTTGACAATCCTCTTAAGTGCGTTTTGCATACGACAAAGTGGGGACTGTGCCCGTGCCACTGTGTGACATTAGGGTGCTGCTTTACTGACCTCCAATCAATTACTTACTTACTTAATATTTTATTGTTGATTTAATTTTATATATTTCTTTTATTCATCTCATTAATTAATTGCTAAAATTAAGATGTTCCCATTGTTAACCTACTTTTCGTTTAATTTGAAGTATTTGCTAGTATTTTCATTAGATAATAATTAACTAGTGGCTCCGCGAGCTGTAGACCTCGTGTTAAAAGAGCTCAAATTGTATTTTGTTTAAAAATAATCTAATTATAGATGTACATACATACATACATACATACACTCACGCCTGTTTCCCATGGGGGTAGGCAGAGACTATGGATCGCCACCTGCTACGATCCTTGCACACTTCTTTCGCTTCATTAACATCCATCAATCTTTTCATACATGCCCTACGGTTTTTGTCACTACGTACACCAGCCTTTTTTATTAAAACCTCTATTTGGTCCGCGTAGGTTTTTCTGGGACGCCCTTGCCCAATCGTTCCTTCCACATTCGCACAATATATCTCTTTCGTGATTCGCCTTTCATTCATCCTCTCTAAGTGACCAAACCTAGATGTCATCAAGAAAATAGGAGGAGGAAAGCCCACACTACTGTTTGGTATTATTTTTTGGTGTTTTGTGTAGAAGTTATTGCTAAAATTACATTGTTTTTGCAACAATTGACAATTCCATATTTCGAAAGCGAAGCGATTATGTACTAGATTTGCGGGAAGATTCGCACTTGTCCGTATTTTTTTAAATTAAAATGTTATATACAGAAAGAACTAGAGTTTAACAGCCTTACCTTTAACCCTCACTGACCACATTATGCAATAAAAAGATCATGTTTTTTGATACGATCCTCACGCATGTAGGTACCTCTCACTTTTTACTAAGTATATATTAATTTCCTGTGGCGTTTAAATAGCATTTCCTTATAAATAAAATGAGAAAGTTTGTATTAAAAACATTTCATCTTGTAGTTCTTTGATTAAAAAGTGCATTATAGTATTGAATTTTAGGTGATTTCACATTCTTTGAATTTCAATGAAGTTGTCCTCCAGCCTCACCCGACTTCAATAGACGTGTTTTATTAATATTGATATGTGTAACGAATAATTAGAATATTATTTCTTGCTTTTTGGAGGTATTTAATTTTAAAGCTGTTTTTGTTTTCATGTTTTTTTGAAGGAGGTTTTTTTCTGTCTAGATCTCGCACAAAAATATTATTTTGTGGTAGGCTGTTTCGCGATCTCAGACTTGTGAGAGAAATGTGAAAGTAGTTTCCAAAATGACTGTGTGTTAGTAAACATCTCTTATTTTCGTTAAGTAAAAGTGGTTTCATTAGTTATATTTATGTCTCAAATAACTATCAACAAAATAATATCGAAGTTTAGATCCATAAACCACATAGAGAAAACCCATTATTTAAATGAAACAGATCTCATGAATTTTAAACCAGTTTTAATTTATGTTCGGATATAAAACCGATTCAAGTTGCTTTGGAATTAATTATTAATTAAAGTAAAAGTGTTGATGACACTAGATTTAGATGACATTTAATTAAATTTCTTTGAAAAAAATATATAAGAAGTTTTATGCACAATAACTCCCAGTAACAGGTAAAAACTTGATCCAGTACCTAACTTTGACCTTAATAAAATTCAACTTTGAAAACCTTTTTACCCGACTGCAAAGAAAGGGTTATGTGTTTCGCGCGTATCTTTTAAGTATGTTTGTATGTTTGTAAGTATGTATGTATGTATGTATGTTTGTATGTAATATTCTTTATTAACATGTTGCCTTTAATATTTATTTAATCTTGTTTCCATCTTTTCAGTCGACTTGTCTTTTTATGCAGGCGGGTTTTTTAATGTTTTAAATTTTTTTTTTTATAATTAATATAGCAGAGCCCTATTTAATGAAAGTGACAATTTGTCACCTGTCATGACAATTTTATATCCTTTTTAAATTTAAGATTTTTGCATTCACAATGCAATTTTTATACAATACTAAATAATATAATAGAAAAAATACGACTCGCACCAGATCAATACTCAGACGGGAATCGAACCAGCGACCTTTGGATATCCGGTCCAATGCTCTGACCGCTGAGCTACCGAGTAAGTAAGTAAGTATTTATTGTGTAAAGAAACAAGGTTACAAAAACAGGTCTTAGTGCTAATTACAAAACTGTATCACTTATTTCTACCTTTTCAGGCATTTACACCATTATAATTAAAAAAAAAATAGCAAAGGATACTAAATAACTAATTCTACTAGTCACTAGTAACATCGTCGAATTTCTTCTATTTTATATCCATTGCGTGAACCAATTTGAAAATAGAGCAAACTACTCATACTTAGCTACACCGCAACGTGAATCAAATTGTCATGACAAATAGGGCCCAGCATGGTGAAATCATAAATAGGTAAGTATTTAATCTTACTAGATTAGTTGTCAACATAGATGTTTCTTTTGAATGTCGAGGCACGTCGAGGACACATTCTCACATTGGTGCAATCAGGGTCAATCAACCTGCAATAAGCGTGACAATAGGTGACTTATCATGACAATTTTATATCCATTGCGTCAACCAATTTGAAAATAGCTACACCGCAACGTAAACCAAATCGTCATGACAATTGTCACGTTGTCACGTTATTAAAAGGGCCCTGACGATATACCTAATATAATTTTTAAATAATATAATTTAATAGGGCCCGTATATATAAAATTGTCATAGCAGGTAACAATTGTCATGAATGTCACCTGTCATGACAATTTTAAATATCCATTGCGTCAACCAATTTCAAAATAGCTCTACAATCACCACATAGGTACACATACACATACCGCTACACCCGGAATCCTCACCACTGAGGAACTGGCTATCTTACCTCTGACTGCCGGAACACAACAATATTTAAATTGTTGTTATGGCGTCAGACTCAGGTAAGAGTGGTGGTAGCTAGCCAGGCGGACTTGAAATAAGATAAGCCCTACCATCAACCAAACTGAGCACAATAATTGTCCTCCGGGTTTTGAAACCGGGACCTCTACGTCTTACACGGGTGGGCGAACGACTAGACCACAGAGACGGGAGGCCCATAAGGAAGGCCTGTGCCCCAGCAGTGGGGTTATTACAAATGGCTGATGCACGAAATGCTTGACAATCAACATCGCCACTTTTCTGTCACAAGAAAGATCTTCTTCTTCTTATTTTTAGTTTGGCAATCTACTCTCCTCATTTAGGGAGTAATTTTGGCCAGTGTCAAGTGTTAAATAGTTCAGTGGTAGATATTGTTTCAATTTTCATTAGAGTGCGGGTGCATCGCAATCCAATGCTGCTTGGAGCGTTTGGCACTAAGTAGGTATATCAAGACAGTTTACTCGGTTAGTTCTGCCGAGGTAGCCACCGTTACAATAAAAGTCTCAGCTTCGCACAACCAAGATCGCGCCTATTTCAATTATCATATTGTTCAGTTGCGTAGACCTAGACACTTGTACCATAAAACTGCACCAATTTTAAGACACAATATCCTATATGAATCAATTTGCAAATAATTAAAATAGTCACCGAACCGAACTCGACAAAATGGCGCCCAAAAACTACCAAGAAAGATCTTTGTCGCCCGCCATTCCTAGAGTTTAGCATAGACAACAATGGCATAAACTCGGTCAAACACTTTCCTCTCTAATCAATAGTTTGAACAATTAATCTACACGGCAGCTACATTGTTAGTTTTGTCCCACGGAACTGGGACTTCCTCACCGCGCCATGTTAAGTTGTCATTGCCAATTATGAGAAACTTTTTAACATTGGCCTTTTTAACAATGACTTTGGTCTTGAAAAAAAGTTGAGTATAGCGCCACACGAAAATAAGTTGCCGACACTTTACTTTGTCCACAAAATAGTAAAAAGTCTGTAGGTACCTACTTATCTCCAGACTCTAGTTAGAGTCTAGAATCTACTAAGACAGAAGCGGCCGTTCAGAAACACTAAAAACCATTGGTTTTTCATTGTTTTTTCATTTTAAAATAGCAATTTTTGATGAAGAAAATCGCAATAAAATATATATTATACAACCCAACTTAACATTTGGCAAGCAAACTTTAAGAACTTTCCAAATCAAAAGATATTCTAGGCTAAATCTGATACAAGAATACAAGATCACAGCTTCATTAATAGCACACACATTTGAAGCATTTTAAATCTCTTGACATTAAATACAAATGAATATTAACTAATAAATTCCCATAAAACACCCAATTGACATTTATTAATATCATACATTATTTTGTATGAAAATTTTTATAATACTTTCGCTGGCCGCACGCGAGGAATAAAATAGCGATTGACACACTTCAAAATGGCCGCATCTAAAGGCAGTTAATGAAATTTTGGCGGTAAACCACAAGATGGCCACGCTTCCTGTTTTCCACTTTTTACAAAATGATTATGTCATAAGGATACGTCTCATCAAATTTTTGTTGCAATATTTCAACATTAGTTAAATTAGAACTGAAAAAAACACATTAACATTGCATAATAGTACATTATGAGACAAGTTAGCTTAGGTTGCTCATTGCACACAAGGCTGTGGGTTGCAGCCCGAGCCGCAGGCGAGGCGAGAAATTTTCCAAAAATGAATATGAATTTGCAGCAGCATAAAACCTCTTTGTTGTCAAAAAAAATAACTGTATTACCCGGCTAAATTGGGAATGCTCTGTTTACTCGCATAGAACTTGCAGTAAGGTACTAATTTAACTTTGTAGGGTTAATTCTGTTACGAACTAGTGTTTTATATATTATTGCACGCGTTTGTTATAGCTCGGTTTATGGCCCTAAAAGCGATGTATTAGGGCTCACTTTACGAGCAAGTGTGTTGAAAAAGCTATTATCTAATTTAACGGCCGGATACTCAAAGGCTTCTTAGCTAAAATCTTAACTTTTAAGGTCTCCTAACTTTAAGGAAGCTGTCAGTTTCTAATGTCCATCAGCCATTTTTGATGTCCCCACTGCTGGGGCACAGGCCTTCCTTATGGGTGGTAAGGAGGACGCGCCATAACCCACCACGCGGGCCCAATGCGGATTGGTGGGTGTTAACGACTGCAAATGCAGCCGGGACCAACGGCTTAACGTGCCTTCCGAAGCACGGAGGAGCTCGAGATAATAAATTTTTGGTCACCCATCCCATGACCGACCCTTGCGAACGTTGCTTAACTTCCGCAATCGCTGGGCGAGGCGCTAAACCACTGCGCCACCGAGCTCCAGTTTCTTATAGATTCTGTCAAATCTGCCAACTTTTTAGAATTTAAGGTGGCCTTAACTTTAAGATTCGTTTGAGTTCTTGGCCGTAAGACGTCAATCTCAGGCAATTTTCACCTGTTTTCATGGTAGCCTGGGCAAATGTAGAAAACGAACATTCTTAATTGTGGTAATGAGATTCTATTTCCATAACGGTGTAAATAAGAAGTTGTTTAAATAGCTTCTTATATAAATAGTCGCTATGTATGTGACGTTGTTTGAAGTGGAACACTTTTTTTTTATACTTTAAAAACTTTTTTCATTAAAAAGTTTAGGTTATGTTTTACCAAATACGAAGAATATGAAACATCGTATAGTTACCTTAATCAAGACCTTTACAACATTTTTCAACCTTCACCTCAAAGGCTAGAACCGATTAGGTAGCTACATCCGGCGGAAGTTGACGTCCGTTTGTCAATGAAAGGAAGATGGCGGATCCAACATGGCCGCTCTAAGGAGGATGTCCGACAGTTTCCGTGGGAATCGAGTTGTGTAGCACTTTGTTGAATCGGAAAAAGTGTTCACACTTTTTTCTTGTTTTGAATTTAATTATTGAAACAATAGTGTCAAGTTGGTTCCGTGCTTCACGGCGAGATGTGAGTGAGATGAGAAGAATCAATCATAGATTTATCATCATAAGCATTTTTAATGTCCCCAATGCCTCTGTGGTATAGTGGTTCGCCCACCCGTGGACGCAAGGGTCCCGGGTTCGATTCCCAGGGGAGTACAATTTGCACTCGGTTTGTTTGGTGATAGCTACCACCATCTTTACCTAAGTCTGACGCCATAACAACAATTTGAAAATTGTGGGGTTCCGGCAGTTAGAGGTAAAATAGCAGTTCCTCAGTGGTGAGGATTCCGGGTGTTATGCGCTTCACCTTAGGCCTCATCGTCACTTAACATCATTATAAAATTCAGAAGCGCTCATGGCGAAACTTGACAGACTGATCGTACTCGAGCACGTTTATTAAGCAACGCTCGGTCCGGCCAGGTGTCGGATGGGTGACCGTTAAGTGGCATTACAAATGAGCGCTTCCGTGCTTCGGAGGGCACGTTAAACCGTCGGTCCCGGCTGTAGTCATCTGTTAACAGTCGTTAAGCCAAGTTAGAGGCCTTACAGGCGGCTTGATAAACTCTAACACTAGAGGTGGCCACTATTCTTTATTCTATTTTAAGAAGAAGAATTATAAAATTAATATTTTATTGCCACAGTAATGAAATATTATCGTTTATATACACATCACTATTATATAAATGTTATATGACAAAATTACGCAAAAAAAAAAGTCACTCAACCGAGTCGCATTCTGTCTACACTCGCAAGTTTCCGGTTAAACATATAAAACTGGTTATTAAAAACAGTTTATTATTATAATTAACGAATAATGTTTAGAAAGCGGCGTACGCTTGCGGCTAATTAGAGAAAGAGTAATCCGTTTTGTTGTAAAAAAAAAATTAAGCCGTATGTTTTAAATGCCTTTGCTGGACATTAAACTTTTTTTTTGCCTTTTACTGAAAGAACAAAGTAACCAAGTCTTGGCTGTATGGTGCAAATATATTACACAGGACATAAAAGTACCTACAATAACAATGACAAAATGAGTTTTGCAAGTATTTTGAGTTTAGGGTTTTGGCGAAACTTTTGCCTTTGCTCCTTGTCAGCCAACACAGAAAGCAAGAGACATATAAAGAGTTCGTAATAAGTAGTTAGTGCAGAGTGCAAAATAGGTAGAGTATTGCCACCAATGGACGCTTACTACTTCACGTTTCTAGTAAAAGCAATCTTCTCAAAAAATACGACAGGTAGATATTCCCAAATAAAGTTTTTATGACTAAAAATATGATAACTCTGATCTGTACCCGTAGCATAAGAATAATATGCCGGTAGCACGAACACCTATCGAAAAAATTTACGCACGTAAAACATTTGATAGATAAATTTTGTATGGGAAATTTGTACAGCGCCATCTATCACCGAAAAGCGGAATTAAATTTTCCATACTTAGATAATTTATTACTCTATCGAGTAGTTTTTTTTTCGTAGTTTTATTTATTCTTATGCTAGGGTTACTGATATTCAAGGTTATGACCTCTCTGAACTCACGACGCGGCGGTCAAACTGGAGTGTTGTGAAATAGGAAAGCTCGTGTTTAACGATAGTGAGAGTCCAGCTACTTTCGCGAAGGCCGGTTTTGAGATGGGTGACCTTAAACATTGTTGAATACAGTTCTGACTATTGTGGCAAAATGTTTATAACAAAACAACATGATGACAACCAATGCACATACAGAAAAAAAAGGTTTTTTTTCGAATGGCAGCTCTGCTATGGAGCCGAAACTTCGGAAAACTCAAAATGAAATTAAAACATCAAAAACTTAATAAAAATTGCTTTCCTGTTTAATTTATATCATTATTTTCAGGTATGTATGAACAGAAAACTTTCATTAAACTATCTTTTTGATTCATAAAAATTATTGAGAAAATAAAAAGTAGGTAAGTAGGCACCTACCTTTTTAGTAAATTAAATACCTAGGTTCACTGGGTTGGTAAATATTTTTCTAAGGTGACACCTTTATTGATGTCAATTAAATATAAAGGAGACACATTTCTTATATTAGTATTATTGGTGTAAGTAAACTTTTATTGTAGCTATTTGGTACCTATCTAGGTAAATAACGAGTAACGTAGGAACTTATTTATTTATTAAAATTAAGTACTTACCATTTTCCCAGCTGACATAAAAAGAATCCAAGACACAAAAGAGTTTCTTCGAAAAAGTACACAACACGGTCAACCAAGAGTTAAAAAAACAAAAGAAAAAAAAGAAAAATCACAAATGTCACACGTCACTTTTCGGCGGGCTTTTATTTTTTCTTAATTGTTTTTTTTTATTCGCCCATCGGTTCAAGGTCCATTTTTTTACGTCCAAAGCTCCGCGACGAAGAATTGAGACTGTACGAACATCTCATCTAAAGAAAGTGGGGTGCTATTTCCCATATGGTAGTATGAAACCTGTACGACGTTCTCTCGTTTGAACGTGTATTCAATACTTAACCTTATTGTATACGCAAAAGATTCTCAATTAAAACAGTCTCTTCTCGAAGTTTGTTTTCATCTGACATTAAGTCAAAAGCAGCTTCTTTGTAAAATGGCGGTCCGAATTGCGCTCTAAGTGTTCGGTTTTAGAGTTGTTTTTTCTTTTTAAAATAAAAATGTTGAAGCAGGATATTTTAAAACATGCTTGTTTAAGACATTTCTCTTTTATTTGTTTCGAGATGTACTAGGCGTGGCGGATGCGCGAAGAATTTGGCGATTATTAGCATATGAGACGAAACTTGACGAAAGCAGAAAGTGACAGTGTATTGGCGCGTTCTTTTTTCAAATGTTTTTTTTAATTTTTTCTAATGGAATGCGGCGTGCGATATTAGCTGGCGTTGGAACGTAGATGGTTAGAGATTTTTTAATTATGTTTTGGTGACGAAGATTAATGATTTTAAGTCCAGTGATGCTTAAGTTTTAAGGAAGTGAACTATAAAAGTTGACCGGAAGTTGTCTTTAAGAATAATAAAATTACGTTTTCAGTGTTTTCAGTCAAGTAATTTTATTCATGTTGTTTATCAGTTAATATTAATGTATTTAAATTAAAAATCTCCGCCATATTGTGCTGGCTAAACTGATAAATTAGCTAATAACTTCAACCGAATAAGTAAAAAGTTGTGAAAGTTAAGCAACTTTCGCAAAGTCTATCTATGGGATGGGTGACCGATAATCATTAATTAATACTAATTTGTAAGGCATTTTGAAACATGTTTGAGTGAGTGACCACATTACGGAATGACCAAATCTTCCCTCACCTGTTTCATCTACATTATGCCCAGCTGTGGGAAGTTCATTTTGCTAAGATTAAAGACAATTGGTTAAGCACATAAGGAGTGTTAAATATTTAGCGAGTATTGTGGAATGTTTATGAGACCATCGATAAGCTCGCGCTCACTAATCTGTGGGATAATGTCGTCGATGAATCCAAGACGCACTGGCCACTAAGAGAAATGATCTCTTTGCATTCTGAAGTGTCTAAAAACCTTCCTGTCACTTACTTACTTCTCTCTGACTTTTCTTCTCTGTAATTAAGCAGCAATTCGAAGAATGTGAAAACCCGTGAATAATCTTAAAGTGCCGTTGATCGAGACCATCCGGATGGCGTGAACTGCTCCGCATCGTCCACCAGGTGAGTGAGTGCATTTACTCGATGTTTCCATATCTTCATCCATAATCCTCCTAGGTGTAATCCACCCTCATGGTGCTTGGCTATTTACACGCCACACCATCTTATGGTCCTTTTGAGCGGATTCCATGCTCCAGCAGGAATTTTTGCGTATTTTGGTAAGTTGGATGTTCGCAGAATAATTACGTATTAATTGGTAAATTCGCGAAGTTCCGTACTTACCGCCGTACTCCGCCATTTTGTAATTGGTACAAAATTTTACGGAATAAATTATTTTTACTTAAAATTAATTCTCGCATTGTAATAGCGTGATTTCTTTTAGGGTATTCCCGCATTGAAATAGCGGGTGATTTATTTTCGCATTAAAATAGCGGGTGATTTATTTTAATTTATTTTCGCATTAAAACAGCGTGTAACTTCTTTTATTTTAATTTCGCATTGAAATAGCGTAATTTCTTTTTAAGTAATTTCTTTTCGCATTGGAATAGCGTTGAATTTATTTGATTTATTTTCGCATTGGAATAGCGTAATTTCTTTATAAAAATGTCGAAATCAAGTGATGATTCAGTTGATTCCGTCATTGAACTATCGGATAAACAGCTTACCTTATTAATAGCGAAAAAGGAGCGTCTTTTTTCGCGGATGAATGATCTTTATAGATTTGCGAATAATGTAACTAATTTTGCATCCCGTAATAATGAGACTTTCCTGGCTCAGTCTGAAATAATCGATGAAATGCGTAGACAATTTGAGTCTATAATTGATGACATAAATGACCGCAAGCTTACGTTAGATTCGAAATTTCTGCCTGACTATCAGCCTTTGACTGCTTTTGAAGATCTGTACTTTATTGTAAAGCGCGTCCGAAATAATATTATTCAGTCGTCGCAATCAATTGTACCGTCGTCATCGAATAGTTCCGGCGATCATAATCCGAAATGCACCATTAAGTTGCCTCCGATTGAATTGCCGAGCTTCGACGGCAAAACGGAAAATTGGCCTAAATTTTACGAATCTTTTAAGTCCAACATTCACAATAACAAACAGCTGTCTGACTCGCAGCGCGTGCAGTATTTAGTAGGCAAATTAACCCACGGCGCGCTTAAGGCTACTGCGGGTATTGTACCCTCGGGCGAAACCTATAATATTATTTGGGATAGCTTGGTGAATAAATATCAAGATGTGCGTGCATTAGGTACACTTTATCTTAACAATATTCTCGATGCGAAAAATTGTTCGAATACGGCAGCCAGTCTTGATTATTTTATTGAAAAATATTCAGCGTCTGTGTTGGCCTTAAAA
The DNA here is from genome assembly GCA_950108535.1 of Agriphila straminella. Taxonomy (NCBI): domain Eukaryota; kingdom Metazoa; phylum Arthropoda; class Insecta; order Lepidoptera; family Crambidae; genus Agriphila; species Agriphila straminella. The sequence continues at coordinate 10,789,071 of OX467327.1, read as the reverse complement.
CAACTGAATATCAGTGATGTGACCGATTTCATACTTTTGCATTGTGCTCTAAGAAAGATCGATGTTCAAACTGTTCAAGCGTTCGAATTATCTGTGCGTCATAAGGACATTCCTTCTTATAATGAATTAATTTCTTTCGTGCAAGATCAAGTTAAAATCTTAGAACGGTCTAATGTTTCATACTCGTCACGGCCTTCGAGCGGTGGTGTTAATAAAGCGTCATCGTCTGTCGCGACCGCGGCAGCCCGTCCTAATACTTACAAGTCGTTTGTCGCGAGTAATGAAAATATGACTTACACGTCGGGAAAGTCGTGTCTTTTTTGCAATAAAAGTGATCATTTGGTTAATGCATGTTCACAGTTTAAAAGTTTGAGTTCACCCCAAGCCCGATTTGATTTTATTAAATCGAAACAGGGTTGCGTCAGTTGTCTTAGTGGGTCGCATACCGTAACGTCATGTGGGTCGACGGTTGCTTGCGAATTATGCAAAAAACGTCACCATACCCTCTTACATTTTGATACTAAGAATAATAATGGTCGGAAAAATACTTACGCTCATACGTCGCGAGTACCTACCGTTGAAGGGTCGTCGCCTCATTTACCGTCATCGGTGCCGTCTGTCGCCTTGCTGCCGGCAGCGTCGCCTCTTTCTGCACCCGGCGTAGGAACGAACCCGTGTGTTTTGAATACCCCATCGGGTACCCAATCCATTATGGGGACCCCATCTAGTTCAGATACACCGACTATCTTGGGCACCCCGGGTACCCCTTCATTGTCTTTAAGTGCGGAAGTAAAACCAAACTCTACGATTTTACTATCGACAGCGCAAGTTTATGCTAAAATTAAAAATTGTAATAATAAAAGAATTATCCGCTGTTTAATAGATAACGGATCGCAAAATAATTTAATTACAATGGACTGTTGTAAATCGCTTAATTTACCTATAATTCCACTGAGTAACTCTTTTGTCAAAGGAATTGGTTTAGCGTCTCGGCCGATTTTGGGATATGTTTATTTGGATATTGAGTCCCGTGTTTATACGAATAATAAATACACTATACATGCTTTAGTGATTGACTGTATCACCGATCAGCTGCCTGCTCATTATGTGGACATGGGTGATATGGGTTACTTGAAAGGGATTCCCCTAGCCGATCTGACATGGAACGTTCCTGGGTCGGTGGATGTCGTCCTGGGTGCTCAGCTGTTTCCATATATTTATTTAGGGAATAGGGTCGTGTCTGGTACCAGTGCACCTCCTGCTTTGCTGACCGCGTTTGGTTACGTGCTGATGGGTGATTTCCCAAGTAATATTCTTGTTAATACTTCTACGTCGTTCTGCGCACTCTCGCTTAATGATATTGTGCAGAAATTTTGGCAATTAGAGGAATTACCTAACATGAGGTTTTTGAGTCGGAGGAGACGGAATGTGAAAATTTGTTTGCTTCGTCGGTCACCCGGGGGGAGGGTAGTAGGTACTCGGTTGCTTTACCATTCTGCAAGAACCCGAAAGAATTGGGTAATTCTCGCACTGCTGCTCAAAGACGATTTATGGCTTTGGAGCGGAGATTTAAACAGTCACCGGATTTACGAGATAAATATAATAGTGTTATCGGTGAATATATTGAAAAGGGCTACTTGTCTGAGGTTCCTGAAGCCGAGGTGACGGAGGAAGGATACTACATCCCGCATCACGCTGTCACCCATCCGGGTAAGCCCATGCCTCGGATCGTGCTCGATGCTAGTGCGAAAACGCATACAGGGTTGTCACTAAATGACGTCCTTCATATTGGCCCTAATTTGCAAGCCGATTTATTTCTGCTTTTGCTTGGCTTTCGTCTTTTTCCAGTCGCTATGACTGCTGATATTAAACAAATGTATTTACAGATTTTGGTTCCGTATGAACACCGTAAATATATTAGGATTTTGTTTCGTTTTTCGGAGAACGAAGTCGTACGAACCTTTCAATTTAATCGGGTCCCCTTTGGTCTCAAATCAAGCCCATACTTAGCAATGCGAACTGTTCGTCAACTGGCTGATGACATGAGATCACATTACCCGGAAGCTGCTAAGGTGGCAGAGTCTAGGTTGTACATGGATGATCTAGTTTATTCTATCTCTGATGAGGTCAGCGCCGTGCGCCTTTCTCAAGAATTAATCTCGTTGTTCAAGGCCGGTGCCTTTGACCTGGTCAAATGGACAAGTAATTCTCGCGTGGTCCTGGGAAACCTTCCAGACTCTCACCGCAGTGCAGTGGATCTGAATGATGGTTCTAGCCATACCTTGAAGGTGTTAGGCCTTTCGTGGGAACCAGCCGATGACAACTTCTTCTTTACGACTGCTTACGTCCAAGAGAAATGTACGAAACGAAATATACTTTCTGTGGTTGCTCGTTTGTTTGATGTCCTCGGTTTGATGGCCCCTGTCATTTTGTACGCCAAGTTGCTTATTAAAGAGCTATGGTTATGCAACATAGATTGGGATGATACTCCCCCTGAGAGCGTTATACGAAAATTCTCGGTGCTCATACAGGAGTTTCCTCTCATTTCAACTTTGAAAATCCCACGTCATATAGGCGTCTTTAACGACTGTACGGTACTTATTGTTGCGTTTTGTGATGCAAGTATGAACGGTTATGGTTGTGTCCTATACTTACACACCACTGACTCCATGTGTAATATTACTGTGAGATTACTTTGTGCGAAGTCCAAGGTTTCACCCACTAAAGTGACCACCCTCGCACGTTTGGAATTATGTGCTGCCGTCTTGATGTCTAAACTAATACGGACAGTTCAAGACTCCTATCAAGCGCGTGTACCCATTGCGGGAACGTATGCTTTCTCGGATTCTACCATTGCGCTTTCGTGGATTCATTCTTCACCGCATCGTTGGTCGGTGTTTGTAAGTAACCGCGTCGCTCAATGTCAGGAGAATCTGCCTCCTGAAAACTTTTATCATGTTGCAGGAAGTGAGAATCCAAGTGATTGTCTTTCCCGGGGGATGCTTCCCTCCCAACTCACTTCACATGATTTATGGTGGAACGGCCCATCATGGATTCGTAGCCCTCCGTCAAATTGGCCAATGAAAGCCTTTTCACCTACCATAACCGCCGAGTTGCCTGAGCACAAAGTTAGTGTGCTGACTGCAACGGTTCGGTGTGAACCACCGGCTCTGATGGAATTGGCTCGGCGTATATCCGGGTGGGATAAACTTCTACGAATTGTTGTATACGTCCTCCGATTTATTAAAAAAATCTCGCCTTCTTCTGGAGCAGTCAATAATATTATAACTGCCGAGAAATTTGTGATACGTTCAGTGCAGAGTATCCACTTCGCAGAGGATCTTACCGCGCTTAAGAAGAGTAAATTGCCTTCTAAGAAGTTTTTAAACTTGTCGGTGTTTCTTGACGAAGATGGTGTGCTGCGTGTTGGAGGACGGCTTTCAAAATCGGATTTACCATTTGAGGCTAAACATCCGGCTTTACTCCCTAAACATGATCATATAGTGGATCTTATCATTCAACACTACCATATTATGAATTGTCATACTGGTCCAGGACTTTTGATGTCGATCTTGCGGCAACGTTTTTGGATATTGGATGCCAGGACGGTGATAAGAGCAAGGGTTCGGAAATGCAATTGCTGCTTCCGTTTGAATCCGTCGCACCCCACGCCCAAGATGGCTGATTTACCTTCCTTCCGTGTTACCGAAGCAAAGGCTTTCGTCCATACCGGCGTTGATTACGCGGGTCCCCTTCGCATTACGCTTGCTCGTCGAAGAGGACAACATTCGCAGAAGGCGTATATTTGCTTGTTCGTGTGCCTCGTGACCAAGGCTATTCATATTGAGTTGGTCTCGGACCTAACTTCCAATGCCTTTCTAGCGGCATTTAGTCGTTTTATTTCACGGCGTGGACCTGTGTCGTGTCTATATTCAGACAATGGCACCAATTTTGTCGGTGCAAAGGCACAGCTAGATGATCTTTATACCTTCTTAATTGGATCTGAATTTCATCCAACTTTAAAGCGCGAACTTACTAAGCGCCGCATTGATTGGAAAATGATTCCACCTCGTTCACCGCATTTCGGTGGTATGTGGGAGTCGAATATTAAAAGTTTAAAGACTCACCTTTATCGAGTAATCAGAACCCAGCTTCTCACTTACGAGGAAATGCAAACCGTGCTGGTGCAGATAGAGTGTATTATGAACTCGCGCCCACTTACTGTTGTATCTTCGGATCTCGATCCCGAAGTGATAACTCCTGCGCATTTTTTAATGTCATCACCTTTGCAGTACTTACCTGCGCCACCCTTAACTGACACGCGTATTAATCTTACCCAGCGGAAACAGTTATTAGACAGTATGGTGCAGTCTTATTGGAAGAAGTGGCGTTCAGAGTATCTTCATACCTTACAGATTAGACAGAAATGGACCACCACTGGCCATACTATTAATGTCGGAACTGTTGTCATTGTGGGACAGGAGGATTCTCCTCCCTTGAATTGGCCTTTAGGTGTAATTACGGAGATTTATCCCGGGTCGGACGGAGTTATTCGAGTGGCGACGGTGAAAACTAGATTCGGGATCTTTAAGCGTCCGATTGTAAAATTATATCCGATTCCTACTCAATAAGTCTCTGCATTATTTTATATTTAGTTGTAATTTAGGTTGTTTAGGATTTAGCCATGAAGTTTGGTCTTTCTGTTAACCTTAGTATAAACTGCGTGCATGTTATTTTATGTTGCTACGATTATGTTTGTAATTTATTTTTTGTTTTGGAACTACTGCGAACATCCAAGGCGGGGAGCATGGTTAAGCACATAAGGAGTGTTAAATATTTAGCGAGTATTGTGGAATGTTTATGAGACCATCGATAAGCTCGCGCTCACTAATCTGTGGGATAATGTCGTCGATGAATCCAAGACGCACTGGCCACTAAGAGAAATGATCTCTTTGCATTCTGAAGTGTCTAAAAACCTTCCTGTCACTTACTTACTTCTCTCTGACTTTTCTTCTCTGTAATTAAGCAGCAATTCGAAGAATGTGAAAACCCGTGAATAATCTTAAAGTGCCGTTGATCGAGACCATCCGGATGGCGTGAACTGCTCCGCATCGTCCACCAGGTGAGTGAGTGCATTTACTCGATGTTTCCATATCTTCATCCATAATCCTCCTAGGTGTAATCCACCCTCATGGTGCTTGGCTATTTACACGCCACACCAACAATTTTAAACACAAAAAAACTAAAAATATTTGTTTTTTACCATCGCCACTCAAAAAAGTGCGTCTTATTCATTGATAACAGTGAATAAAACGCGTTTTTATTCACTGAGTGAATAAAAATATTTTGAATTTGGAACAAGCGCGCAACGTATGAATTAGGTACAAAAAATAAAAGGTGCTGAAAGTATGGAGCTATTCCATAGATAAAGATATAGTTCTACAATTAAATGACAAAAATAATCCCGCCAATTTTATTAAGGTTCTTTTTAGTGTCTTATCTTTGGGTTCTTTTCTAAAAAATATCCCGCTAAATCAATTAGGTCCTTTTTAGTGTCTTATATTTGGGTTCTTTTTTATATATTTGAGGGAGATTCGTTGTTCAGTCTTGCATCAGTCCATTCCATCAGTCTGGTACGATCTTCAGTCTGTAAAAATTCAAAGTCTATACAAACTGATGAAGTGGACTGATGCCAGACTGATCATGTAGTTTCCCTCTTTGTTAGCTCGGTGGCGCAGTGGTTTAGCGCCTGGCCCAGCGATTGCGGAAGTTAAGCAACATTCGCAAGGGTCGGTCATGGGATGGGTGACCAAAAATGTATTATCTCGAGCTCCTCCGTGCTTCAGAAGGCACGTTAAGCCGTTGGTCTCGGCTGCATTTGCAGTCGTTAACACCCACCAATCCGCATTGGGCCCGCGCATTGGGTGGGTTATGGCCCGTCCTCCTTACCACCCATAAGGAAGGCCTGTGCCCCACAGTGGGGACATCAAAAATGGCTGATGGACAACTATAAATACTAGGTATATATTTTTTTCTCGCAGTCAATGGTAAAAAGTAGAGTACACAACTCGTGAAAAAAAAATTTCATCTCGGTCCTTTGTATTCCTCGCTTCGCTCAGGACTCTACTTTTGAATCCCTCGCTGCGCTCGGGATTCAACTCTAGAATCCTTCGCTGTTCTCGGGATCCAACTTAGTCCCTCGAACTAAATTCCCTCTTTTTTCACTTGTTGTATAATCTACTATTATTCTATAACTATTCAGTGAAGTGTGCGTTGATGTCTTTTCTATCAAAAAAGTTTACAGATTTTTTTATAATATATTTTAACTGATTTTTCTTTTGCTTTTGTTATTATATCTATTCCTTAAGACAAGGACCTAAATATTTTGATGAATTTCATGATCATCAAGCCATCGAGGAGCTCGGTGGCGCAGTGGTTTAGCGCCTGGCCCAGCGATTGCGGAAGTTAAGCAACGTTCGCAAGGGTCGGTCATGGGATGGGTGACCAAAAATGCTTCGGAAGGCACGTTAAGCCGTTGGTCCCGGCTGCATTAGCCGTCGTTAACACCCACCAATCCGCATTGGGCCCGCGTGGTGGGTTATGGCCCGTCCTCCTTATCCACCCATAAGGAAGCAGTGGGGACATTAAAAATGGCTGATGGACAAGCCATTGAGCTCCTTAAATATAGTTCATATTTTTTTAACACCTAATAAATAATAACAAAAGCAAAAGAAAAAGCAGTTAAAATATAGCATAAAATAATAGTTTGTTTTTTTTGTGTTTTTTTACCTATGACATCGACATTTTGTATGTAGAGTTTTTAACTAATTGCATTTTATTTTTCATACTAGCATTTTCATAATTTATTTAACAACTGTGAACACTGTTGTAACAAAACTCTTATGTAAAAAAAAAACATTAAGGCCAGTATATTCCAAATTATCGAATTTGGCCTATGTTTGATTCAACGATAAACAATCAAATATTCTCTGTTTTGGGCAGATAAAAATATATCTGGAGGTTTCATTAACGATCTTGATTATTTTACGGTTAAAAATACAATATTCGTATCTTCACTCGACTAAAAAAATATGCAAAGACAAAGAAAATTTTCATTAATTTTATATTTTTTGGATAATACTTAAATTTTATCAATCCCTTATTCACGAAAAATATATAGAATAATAGGTAATGACTTATAGAAGAATATTCAACAGTTACTTTTTCAAAAAGTGTCTTTATGCTCAAAATAACAACAAAGGTCCCAATATATTTTGTATTGGAATTATGTAACTTAAGTGCAACTTTATTTAACTTTCTTAAAAATGGACTAATAACTATACGCATGTGGATAAACATAAATCATTATTGAATGATTGATACAGACAACTACAAATCAATTTAAACCACCGTGTGCATGTATTACCAGAGACAATCGCTCTATAATTGGATTAATAGTTCCGGAGGAAGCTACCTATGTATAGATAATTGTGTAAACACTTTCTAAATGTAATTTTAAAATGGCATCAATTTTTAAATGTAACATTTCACACTTACAAATGATGAGAATTTTTTTAAGCGATATGATAATTTCAAGGCTTTTTTTCTATTTTCTATAAGTACAGGGTTATTTGTGAAACTCCAACAACCTCGCAGGAGTAGATTACCAACATCATAAACAACAACATTTGTTCTACGACTTTCCGAAACCATAGACAACAAAACAAAGTCTTTTCATACAAAACTCGATCAGCTGTTCGGACATTTGTATGGGAAAGTCATTTTTAGGGTTCCGTACCTCAAATGAAAAAAACGGAACCCTTATAGGATCACTATGTTGTCCGTCAGTCTGTCTGTCCTGTTTTTTATAAAAACAAAATAGCAAAAAAGTGGATTTTTTATAAAATAACCTTTACCCAGCAAGTTCTCCTTCAAAAGAGAATGCTTTTAGCATTAAGTCCGCCTCTTGTTCATCATTTTATTGTAGTATAATAATTAAGAGTTTAAAATAAAAATAAATAAAAGAAACGATGACGCTTTTCTTTTAGAAGGCTTTTAATGAGCGTAATGTGAAAATCATCATCATTAAATTTTGCCTTTCCTTTTAATGTATGATTATTTTGATTTGTTGTATTGAGTATATATATCATTGTAGAAGTATTTATGTATTATATATGTTTATATTTATTATACTGAATGTATATTATTATACCTACACTATTAAATGTACCGCATTCGTGGCTATCTGTTCCCTAAGGGTTGACTGGGAGAGAATGCTTTTAGCATTAAGTCCGCCTCTTATACATCATTTTATTGTAGTACAATAAAGAGTTTAAAATAAAATAAATAAATAAATAAAAGAAACGATGACGCTTTTCTTTTAGAAGGCTTATAATGAGCGTAATGTGAAAATCATCATCATTATAATTTTGCCTTTCCTTTTAATGTATGATTATTTTGATTTGTTGTATTGAGTATATATATCATTGTAGAAGTATTTATGTATTATATATGTTTATATTTATTATACTGAATGTATATTATTATACCTACACTATTAAATGTACCGCATTCGTGGCTATCTGTTCCCTAAGGGTTGACTGGGAGAGAATGCTTTTAGCATTAAGTCCGCCTCTTATACATCATTTTATTGTAGTACAATAAAGAGTTTAAAATAAAATAAATAAATAAAATCCCTAGAATGTCGAAATCTGTACATTGATAGAATAAAAGTATCAATGAATTATAATTACACACTTATATAATAACATTATTTTCAACACACTTGCTCGTAAAGTGAGCCCTAATACATCGCTTTTAGGGCCATAAACCGAGCTATAACAAACGCGTGCAATAATATATAAAACACTTGTTCGTAATAGAATTAACCCTACAAAGTTAAATTAGTACCTTACTGCAAGTTCTATGCGAGTAAACAGAGCATTCCCAATTTAGCCGGGTAATACAGTTATTTTTTTTAGTAACAACAAAGAGGTTTTATGCTGTTCAAAATTCATATAGATTTTTGGAATAAATAAATGTGTAAGTCCTTAATTAAGTCAAACAAATGTTTATTATTATTAAATTATTCATAATTCACAATATTTTGTTATAAAATATTAAAATATTTGCATTTTATTACTTAAAATTATAATTTTGAAGTAGGCTGTATGCTCCTCACCCCTTTGTTCTAAAAATATTCTTGCGTTGGGCGTGTGAAAAAAACAAAAAAAACCTGCGCGCCTTTTTCTATAATTGTCATATTTTGTTTTTGTCGTATTTGTTGCTGTGTGGTAAATTACTTTGTTTTTTCCTCGCAAATGTGTTGAAAAACGTCGTATGAAACTCGTGAGCTTTTGCTTATTGCACACTCGGCTGAGTTGCGCCCTCGCCTACGGCCCGGGCTGCAACTCACAGCCTTGTGCGCAATGAGCAACCTAAGCTAACTTGTCTCATAATGTACTATTGTCGATTCACTCTGGTCTTAATAGATTATGTAACTAAGCGGATGGTATAATACTTGTATTAACAATGCTTGCTTAGTAATCAACGTATATACAGGTGTTATCTACGCGCAATCGGTGTAACAAGCAAAGGAGAACATTGACTTAATATAAAAATGATAGAGTTTAAGTGTTTGTATACCTACGGAGAATTTTAAAGAATTTGCTTTACATCATTTACTTTTTTAACTTCAATCAAGAATAACGCTTCACAAACTAAAACAGTACGCAAAAATGGCACCTAGAATAGCGTCCCACTTACAAACTTGGCGCTTATTTTGTACAAAATCACCTCTTATCTTGTACAAACTCATATTTTATATCACACATTTTGTACAAAATAAGCCTATTTTGTACAAAAACACATCTTTTATAACTTACTTAGTGCAAAATAAGCGCCCAGTTTGTAAGTGGGACGCTATTTGAGGTGCCATTTTTGAGACTCTGACCGGACATCTAGGGTATTCTTGATAGAAGTTTTTTAATTTATAAAAAGAATATGAAGCTAAAATGTTCTAAAACTTTAATGCAAAATGTATGGACACTAAGCCTAGAGTTCAAGTATCTGTGTATAAAAGATTTAAGTTAAAAAAAAATGTGCTAGCTTAACGTAAAAAAGTAATTAAGTGACTCCTTTTGTTGTTAGCAAAAATGATCACTTTATTCCTTGTTGCCACACTGTTTCACTTAACACAATTGTGACATCATTAGCTATTTAATAGCTAACTTGCTAATATAAGTACTTTGTTGAAGGAATTTAATAAGTCTATGTTGTTGCCAATAATCCTGTCACCCTGTTGTAATTATCTGGTAACGATATATTCAAGTTTGTAAATATCGTTACATAAGGCTGTTACAGCTGGTAAGTTTCTTGCGCCCGTTATTCTTGTCAGCTAAAAAGTCTGGAACGGGTGGTAGGAAAATATAGACGATTCAAAAGTACTTAATAATTAAGTTTATTTAAATAAAAATTACTAAAAAAAAAATTGACTAATGTCATGTGTTAAGTGATAAAAATAAGATAAAGATAATTTATTTGCATTAAATATGGTAACATTGAGATCTTAAAATCCTAATCCACCTTAGATAACAACAACGACAATAGCAACAACAATTTCCACATGTTTTGCCAAAACGTCTGCCAAAATGTCTGTTCATTATATTTTTTCTTACACAATAATTATTTACAATTTAGCTCAGTTGCATTGCAATTAAAGATTGATCTGATGTTTTTTGCTAACAACAAGGTGTCACTTTACTTTACTTTTGGGATCATAGCAACTGCCCCCAAAGTAAGCGATACGGTTAAACTAGTGATGTACAAAACTCGAGTCGTTGAGTTCTACTTTTGAAGACTCGACTCGGATTGGCAGGACTCGGTGAGCTCGGTAGGCTCGTAAGTCCAAGCCTAGTCGAGAAACGAGCTCTCTGAGCCACGCCTCGAGGCTTCAAAAGAGTTTCAAGCCTTCAAAAGAGCTAGAGTCTTAAAATGAACGCGAGCCTCATAAAAAGCTTAGAGTTTATGTTTATGACTTTAATATCTCCGTAAATAATAATATTTGCAATATTATTAATATCGAGCACACAGAGCCCTGAAAATCTGACTCTAGTCTCCAAAACTAGAACTCAAAAAGATGAATGTCTTATGTTATAAAGAGCACCGTAGATGCTTAATCTATTGTGCTTTAGCTCTACTTATCTTCATTCATCAGCAGCCCATGACAACTAGTGCGCTGAAAAAGACTCGAGCCGTAAAAAAGCGTCGAGATCGACCGAGCTCTCAAAAAGGCTCGAGCCGTGAAAATGGCTCGAAATCGGCAGAGCTCTGAAAAAGGCTCGAGCTCTGAAAAAGACTTCCGAGTCGTCGAGCTTCATACAAACGAGGCGAGTCCTGTAAAACGACTACGAGCTCTAGTCAAAAGGACTCGGAGGACTTAAGTCTTGTACATCACTAGTTCAAACGTATATAGAATGTTGACCATTTGAGTACGGAGGGCAAGGTGTCCTATTTTAATTTATAATAGATTAGGCTTGAACTGTGACCAACAAAAGACAGCGAGTTTACGGACCTTTGTTAGCTTGAACGCCATTTTTGTCAAATAAAAAAGTACAAAAACAAAAATGGCGTCACTTCAAAAGCATCACAATATTGAAAACGTAGAAAGCTCGTATCCGCCAACCGCTTTCCAATCTTATTAATCACTTTGGTACTTGACACACATCTCGATTGTGACTCAGTGAGGTGACATTCTTTCGAGTTACGTAATAGGGTATCTACCTATTGTAGAGCTATGTGGTGTCCGGCAGAATTATACAACCCTTTATACTAACGATGGGTATAGCAGATATTAGACGGTTCATCAAAAGTGCTTCATTTTCGATGAATAGTGACCAGTGAACATTGAAATATATTACTACGTATAGAAAGGACAGTCTACGGTACATTATTGTCGCAGCGATCGCAAAGATGGCGGCTACGCATGCGCAGAGTTGTCAAAGAAAAAGTAACATGCACACAGATGTGACACATTCTTCATAATGATTATGATATACCTACTTAGTAATTATTGCATAAAATTATAGTAAAAACGTAATTTAATTAGATAATTAGGTGTATTCTGATACTTATTCAAAAAATAAAAAAGGAGGATGGACATTTAGTACCCGCACTAATAGTACCTAATCATTTGGTGTCGTTGAATAGATTTTTTTATTAGGTAGGTAAATATTACTATGGCAACTTGGAAAAATATTTACTAACCCAGATCCTTGTCCGGAAACCGCGGGAAACTCACAAAGTGCTAGTTTTATCCTTATAATTAGGCTCTTTGTTACCCCCGTGAAATAGCTGATTTACCCCTGCGGGGGTAATTACCCCCAGGTTAAGAACCACTGCTATAGAACAATATACTTATATTGTAAAACTGTGTTATTAGTTCACCTGTCCTAAATTAGTACCTACGTATACTATCTGTATGGTTCACACTTTTCATAATCTATGATTTTCGTTCAAAATGTCGGGTCAGTAGAAATAATGTATAAAAAATTGTTTTGGTTGGTTTATGTTGATGTTTTGTTTACTTACCGATGATAAGTCACTCCACTATTTTTTTGCTTCGTAGTGGAGCGATTTTTGCTCGTCTTCAACACACAGGTCGGCATTTTTATCGGCACAATTGGGATGTTGACTAATGAATAAAATAACGAAATACTAATAAAAATCGTAAACATATTAAACTTTTAGAATAGCTTGTATACCTCTTGGTTTTATATATTGCATATTATTTGTTTTATGACCCTTCAAAGTTGGGTGGACAAGTCCATTTAAAAAGTATAAAATTTATTAAAATAAATGATACCTTTAATTAGTCCGTAAAATGTATAGCAAATTTGTCGAAGAAACCATTTTGATAAACACAATATTTAATATAGCTGCTGAACAAATTTCCTATGCGTTGCATACAAACTTGCAAGGCGTGACGTCATAACGTGCAAGCCATTAGTATGGAGCGTTTTTGATCGAGTCCATTTGTGTGCATTTCACACTGTGATATCTCGGGCAGTTTTCATGCTAGCGAATTAATTCTTTTACCAATGTTTCTTTTTTTGAGAGTTAATTTATGTAACATAAAATAAAAAAAATAGTCAACATCCCTATTACACCGTGCGTTCGCGGTGAGCGTTGGCGAGTGACTAAATGAGTTGAGGTCAATTGACCTCAACGCGTGGAGCAAAAATCGGGGCCGTGAGGTCGATTCTATACGTAGTAATACATTTCAATGCCAGTGAACGACTTTTTGTATTTAGACACTAAATGTAAAATGAATGTAGTATTTCTCATTTCTTACAAAATTTCGCGGCAACAGGTTGTGCATGATAATTTTGATTAAAGAATTCAGAGTTAATTAAAGAGAAAAAAATGCTTGCATGCACTGCTTGTATGCATGTTGCATAATGCGGGTTGAAAAAAGTCTAAAAACGATAAATAAAGGCATTTTAAAATAAACACAAATAAGTTACTGACGACAAGCCGTTCACTGCAGTGAATGGCACTGTTTACATGCTTCATTTATTGTTCATTTCCGATGCGATGACCGATGAAAGGCCGATGCCCGATGAAAGCGAACGGCCGTCTAGTGACTTTCATCAAAAAGGCGCATCGCGATGAAAGATGAATCTACATAATTAGACACTTCATTTTCGATGCTTCACTGCGATGAAGCATCGAAAATGAACGAAAAATGAACCGTTAATATCTGCATAACTAGCAAGATTTTAAAAACAGCTAGCTCACCCTTTGCTCTATGTTTTCTTAATGCATACGGGCTAGTGCTTGGCCTTCACCTCACCTGATGCTAAGTGACGATAAGGCCAAATGTGGAAGCGCACTACACCCGGAATCCTCACCACTGAGGAACTGGCTATCTTACTTCTAACTGCCGGAACACAACTTTTTTTTAAAATTGTTGTTATGGCCTCAGAATTTTAGCGTAAGATGGTGTTAGCTAGCCAGGCGGACTTGAAATAAGCCCTACCACCATCCAAACCGAGTACAAATTGAACCTCTCCTGGAAATCGAACCCGAGACCCCTCTTCTTACACGGGTGGGCGAACCACTAGCCCACAGAGGCGGTTAACATGTTTCTCTAGCTAGATCGTTCTCGTCAAATTCATATCAATTCGATCATTTAGCTCGTTAGGCAAAAAAGTGCAAGTTCAAATTCGATAAGTTAATATAATATTCTATAATTTACTAGTGAATGGGCCTAGGAAAACCAGTATTGAGGCTAATTTTATTTAATTATTCATCGGTCTGGCGACAATTAGCTAGCTAGAATATAAATAAGTAGTCAGTCTACATACTGTTTTCTTATAGAAAATATGTGTTTTTGCTTTTACATTATCAGTTAAGTTATGAGAAAATACCAATACCACCTAAGTAACTAATTTTAACTAATACCAGCTATCTACAGTAATTTAAAAACTAATTAAGATTTCTTGAAATACATGTAAACCTTGCCTTATTGTTTTTTTTTCATGCCAATCCTGTAAAATGTTTCAAACAAAAATAATAAAATTGTTTGAAGAAAAAAAAAACTTTTTTTCGTCTCCTGTGAAGTCGACTTTTTGTAGATAAATGGTCTTGGTTCTTAAGCGTCGATATTTAAGTAGTAGTACGAAACAATTTGTGCGCGAGTCCGACTCTCACTTGACCATGTTTTTTTTTCTTTTATTCCACTCCTTACCCGCAATTAGTCAACTAATTGATTTCGTTATTGCATTCTGAACTATTTTTCACGAGTTATTAACATTCTAAGCGAATATTTGTCTTTAAGGTGAGCGAAAATGGCGCCGCGGTGATTTTATTACTATTATAATTTATTCTAATACCTACACAATTATTTTAACACTGTTTTACGTGGAATTTTCAGGGCCCACAGTCTAGTATTTTTAGACGGTGTCGTTACATTCCCTCGTAGTCACTGCTGGAAGTAGATAGCAAAACTGCTAAAAGTGGCCGTTTTTTATTGCTAGATCTGCTTCTACGAATGACTACGAGGGCATGTAGTGATACCTTCTAAAAGTACTAGACCATGAGCCCTAAAAACTCCACATAAAACACTATTAAAATCTTTTTCATTTAATAACTTATTATAAAAACCTCTGAGGGCGCCACTTTCGGTCATGAATACAACCGCCTTAAGAGGATTGTCAAGCAAACGGTCTCCATACAAACGGCGATAACGTTTCGCACCCTCTAAACCTTAACCTACAGTAATTAATTTTTGGTATGTTTTTGAAATGCCTAAATACTAGGGCTGTACGCTGTACGTTTTGATTTTTTAAATATCTATAATAGATTTCGAAATATTTGCATTTTAGTGATTTCATACAAAACACAGAAGTGCCAATATTTTCAAATCTACAATGAATATTTAAAAAATCAAAACGTACATCCTTAGTATTTAGGCATTTCAAAAACATACCAAAAATTCATTGCTGTAGGTTAAGGTTTAGACTTTAGAGGGTGCGAAACGTTATCGCCGTTTGTATGGAGACCGTTTATGCTTGACAATCCTCTTAACGTTATGCGCAGGCACATATTTACGTCATTTAGCAAATATTCCAATCGCCATATCGCTCATTACGTCATTGTTGCGTCACAAATTTCTCCGAAAATTCTGGTACGAGTGAAATCACATCCTCATTATAAACTAACAATGACTCCTGAAAATCTGGGTCGGAAAACAATTGCATCATGCTTTGAAAGAAAATACAAACAATAGGTAGGTTTAGTGTTTTACATTAATGTTGACAAAATAAATAATTAGTGGCTCTGTGATCTGTAGACCTCGTGTTTGAGATGTTTTTGAACATTTTTCGAAATAGCAGTACCTAGCTAGGTACCTTCTTAATATACCGGCCCCGCACACAGCCCCATGCGGCACTAGCGGCGAGAGGGTAGGTGCCGGGGTTTTTTTAGTGGGTATTCCCTCCATTGGCTGGGTGGGATCACGGGAGGCAGTCGTGGAGGGAGCTGCAACGCTGAAGTTGCGGTTCCCATGCCCTCTTCCCGATCACCTGCGGGAAGGGAAGCGCGTAAATGCGTTTTTCCTCAGCATAAAAAAAAGAAAAAAAAGGTAGGTACCTACCTACTTAATATGTTTTTTTTTTCAATGAAAAACGAAATCGACAAAAAAACTATACAACGTAATAGAATTGATGGCTAAACCAGAATGGTAGATAGGGACCATCAGACTGAACAACTTTTACTATGGGGCCAACTCTGAAATCGATATATTTTTGTTATTA
The DNA here is from genome assembly GCA_950108535.1 of Agriphila straminella. NCBI lineage: Eukaryota > Metazoa > Arthropoda > Insecta > Lepidoptera > Crambidae > Agriphila > Agriphila straminella. The sequence continues at coordinate 10,772,755 of OX467327.1, read as the reverse complement.
TTTTTTGTCTGAAACGGCAGATTTTTGTTAAGGCGAGGGCAGTTTACGATTTGATGAAAAGGTAGATTTTTGAACTTCCAATGTGAAGAACTGATATATAGAATTCTACTTCACAAAACTACTGTAGACTGAAAAAGAAACAAAGAAACACAATAACCAAACAGAATATTGAAAAATGGCATGGTTACTCTGTAAATAAATCCTGAATAACACCATAAAAATAAACTTCAAATCGTCAGATTTTGTTATTATCAACGACAGTTATATGATTTTTTATGCAAAAAGGATAGATTTTTTTATTGATCTAACACAATTTTTAATAAATGAACCAGTATTTCAGAAATTAATAAAAATGTACTAAATTTCGTCAAATTTCTGGTGAAGCGTCAATTATAGCTATGCAATATTTAACCTTATTCTAAAGACATAATGAAAGAGTAAATTTCGGTAACTGCCTCGCCTTAAGCGATTTCAGAGTTGGTCCCATAGCAGGGCTCTGTCACTCCGCGCTCGAGTCTGAAGCGCGCGGTGTCCTCTGAGAGGACAAATTTCATACATCAGAAAAGATAAGACCTACGCAATAGAAAGAGAGGCAACTACAAAGTGCATGTTTTGGAGCGACAGGAGCGCTGTGCGACCTGAATTGCACTTTATTGTGTCGGGGCAAGAGTCGCAATTTATTTAAACGATTTTGCGGAGTGCAACTTCTGTACGCTAGTACTATTATCTATTCTGTGCCTATCTATCTAACATATTTATGGTTTAGCCCTTAATTCTGTTACATGTTGTTAATTACAGAACCTCCTCACAATTCACGAGAATCGATTGAGAAATACGACAGAGGTGAACAGACGAACAGACAAAGCATTTTCGCTCAAAACAAAACTAAGGGGGTTCAACTTCGATCAAGAATATCCTAGATGTCCGGTCAGAGTCTCAAAAACAGCACCTCAAATAGCGTCCCACTTACAAACTGGGCGCTTATTTTGCACAAAGTAAGTAATAAAAGATGTATTATTTGTACAAAATAAGCTTACATAATACTCATATACTCACGCCTGTTTCCCATGGGGGTAGGCAGATCCTTGCACACTTATTACAAAATAAGCTTATTTTGTTTTACACAAAATAAGTAATATAAAATGTGAGTTTGTACAAAATAAGAGGTGATTATATGTACAAAATAAGCGTCAAGTTTGTAAGTGGGACGCTATTTGAAGTGCCATTTTTGCGTACTGTTTTAGTTCGTGAAACGTCTAGGATATTCTTGATCGAAAGGGTTCAAAGTTACCTTGTTTGTATGAAAATCGACTGGCTCCCCCCCCCCCCCTCCCCCCCCTCCCCCCTCCCCTTCCTATCCCAAGATCAGCCTACTTTAGGCCGGAAGCTTAACGATTAAGACCGACAAACAAAGTTTCTTTAAACAGTACGTAATTGAAAACAAACATGGCGGCGCAAACTCAATCGCAAGATCGTAATGTGGAACTACTTTCAAAAGTGTTAATTACATAAGGCACGGCTTGTTGACGTAATTGTATGACACTTATGAAGTGGCGGCACAGAGGAGTACGTATATTTTGATCAAATTGGAGTCGCCCGTACCAAATGACAACCGTACCAATTCGACAACCTGAGTGGTGCAGTGGTCAACATGCCGCCTACCACGCAAGAGGTCCCGGGTTCGATTCCCGGCCGGGCAGAAATTGAAATGATGAATTTTAATTTCTGTGACGGGTCTGGGTGTTACTATGTATAATAAGTATATATTTAAAAAAAAAGTATATAAGTAGTATATCAGTTGTTTAGCACCCATATTACAAGCTTTGCTTAGTTTGGGGCTAGATGGCACTGTGTGAAATTGTCCAAGCATTTATCTTATCTTATCTTATCTTAAATAGATACAGAGTCGTCAACATTGAAAAATGAGTGAGGTCATTTTCCATCACAATAATTAACAAAAGTTTGCACACAATGGGTAGGTAGGTTGAAATTAAATACCTACTACATATCGGATAGGTAATTGTGAGAGTAAATAACTTTCAACTAGTTGAGAAATCAGTAATCACTATGTCTGCTGCTACTCAAAAATGCAAAATTTACCAAAAAAAAACACTTGATACAAGACATTAAAAATAATAATTAAAAGGTTATAATAAATATTTCTAGAGTTATTCACGATTGTCGGAAAAGTATTCGACTGGCATTCAATTCACTTTCCGACGGGAAAGCGCAATGCATTTGCAAAGTTTGGTAGCATAAGGTAGGAAATAAGATCGAAGACTAGACTTTCCGATTCGATTCGGAATGTTGGTTTCCGACAATCATGAATAACCCCCCTGGGGTCTCCAAACTACGACCCGCGGGTACCTCCGGCCCGCGATGCCGCCTGGCACTACTTTCCCACCAGCCCAAATGCCTGGCAATGTTATATTCGATATATATATACATGATTGGCTTGCTATTATACCACACCAAATCCAGAGCTCTGTTAATTGTATACCTTCAATCGCTTATTTAGCCCCTTTGTTGCTCAACCACTCCCATCCCCACCACTGAAAAGCTATCAGGCGCCCGGATCTATTAATAATGATAGTCCATCAGCCATTTTTGATGTCCCCACTGCTGAGGCACAGGCCTTCCTTATGGGTGGTAAGGAGGATGGGCCATAACCCACCACGCGGGCCCAATGCGGGTTGGTGGGTGTTAACGACTGCAAATGCAGCCGGGACCAACTGCATAACGTGCCTTCCGAAGCACGGAGGAGCTCGAGATAATAAATTTTTGGTCACCCATCCCATGACCGACCCATATGAACGTTGCTTAACTTCCGCAATCGCTGGGCCAGGCGCTAAACCACTGCGCCACCGAGCTCCTAATAATAGTATGGCACACTAATAAGAGGGGTTTCGTCGCTCTGTAAATTGTATAGTATAGTATAGCCTAGTATCACAAAATATGATTGCGTTCTTTTTGCTGACGACATCTCAGTTATTATTCCATGTGATGACATAAATGAATATAATAATGAAATAAATAAGACTGTAAAAGAAATAATACTTTGGCTAAGACGTAACAATTTAAAGATAAATATTGACAAGTCAAATTACATACAATTTAGAAACTATCAAGGAAAAAAAACTAACATTAAAATTACATACGAGAATAAGACGCTAAAAGAGACTAGTAATGTAAAATTTTTGGGTATTACTCTAGACGAACAATTGACATGGTATAAAAATTTAGACAATATATGCAACAAAATCTATCCATTTTCTTATGCTCTATGGAGACTGGCAAAAACTGCCGGAAAGAAAACAGCCCTCCAAGCCTATCATGGTTACGTTAGTTCAGTTCTAAGATACGGTATTCTTTTGTGGGGAAATTCTTGCAATATAAATAAGGTGCTCATTGCTCAAAAAGCTTGCATCAGAGCCATATGTGATGTAGACAATATGGTATCATGCAGGCCATTGTTTAAAAATCTAAATCTGCTTATTGTCCCTTGTTTATACATCTTAGAAATATGTATTTTTGTTAAAAGTCATCCGGATTTATATACAAGAAATGATAAAATAATTCGTAAATTTCCTACAAGGTATCCAAATAAATTAAGATTACCAATGATGAGAACGAAACTCAGATCAAGGAGCTGTTATTCCATGGCTATCAAAATATTTAACAATATTCCTGATAACTTTAGAGATCTGCCTCTAAATCTATTTAAATCTATATTAAAGACATGGCTAGTGAAAAACTGTTTTTATACGATGACTGAATTTTTTAATTTTAAGTGCTAATAATTTTATAATAATATTTGACTTGTAAATTTGAATGATATTAATGTTGACATACTATATTTATCACTATTATATTTTGCATGCCAGCTCCTGGTGAATGTGATGTGACAATATGAAATATATTAAGACCCTTATGTACCGCATTCTAGCAAATAAATTCTTGATTCTTGATTCTTGATTCTATACGTTTTTCCGGTGCTAGCTCTTAATCCAGTATGTTGATACAATGAGCTAGCTAGATCCTGTCCCTTGGGTCTTCGTGGAGGAGTTAGTCAGGCCCTTCTGCTAAAAAGTTTGGAGACCCATGGTCTAGAGATGATTATTGCATGCTCAATCAAATTACTTATTGTGTGGCTCCCTTGAACCTCGCTCGCATCGCACGCAGGTGCCGATGGCGGTCGGCGGTGCCCCACCGGCTGAACTTTCTACGCAAGGCCACGACACGACGCGGCGCGACCGGCGCGGGCGCAGCCTCACTTTCACTGCGGGGGCGCCATGCGTTGGGAAGCTGCGGGATATGTGGGACTGACGATTTTACACTGTTCTTTTATTTATCTACACCCATATCGTCGTCTACAAGTACAGGGGAAAATCTAAAAACTATATATTTGTAGGTAGTTAAATCATAAAAATACAGTAAAATCTCGGAAAACACTGCGAGACTCAATTCCTGATTCGAGACGCAATTCGGTGGGCGAGTCCGACTCGCACTTGTCCGGTTTTTTTTTATCTACACACATGCTTTAAATCCTTTATAAAAGGTTCTAAAACAGTTAGCTTATAGGCAACATTATTAAATAATAATAATAATAATAATTCATTTATTCATAAGATAACATTGATCCATATTTGTTAGTAACAATTTGGTACTTATAAACTATGTTAGTATACAATTTGAGAATTTAATAATAATATACAATAAACATGTCAATAAAACTAATAATAACCATAACAAATGTCAATTGAATAATAATAATAATTTTCAATAAACATGTCAATACATTATTAATAATTATAACAAACATGTCAATTTTATTTCATTGCCCCAATTACAAGTTTTACTTGACATCTCAGAATGGCACAATCATACTTTTTAGATATTGTCCTCAGTATGTCGTTACTGCTGCCACGCACCCTAGTTAGCAGCGAGGAGATGCGTTTGCGCCTAATCGCGTAAAAATCATCAGTACGTGCGTCAGCAAACATCGCCGACGCGCTACAGAAACGTGGCAGCCGCAACAGCATCCTGAAGACATTATTATATTGAACACGCAGGGCGCTGTATGCCCTTTGCGTGTAATTAATTGCGTGTAATTAAAACAACCAGCGTCATAGTTACCGCAATATCCGATCGAGAACGAGAGCATGTCGCGCTCCCCGAGGCACCTGACGGAGTTGATACGTAGTTTATTTTAATCAACATAACTCGTTTAAATAAAATTACACAAAGTAATAACTACTTACCAGAAAATTGTATCAAACATAATAATAAGTAGGTACCTATATATATAAAAAAATAACATAACTAATTAACAACAATTTTATTAAACTAATGTTCAATCAGTTTTCTCCGAACATCCTGTAGCGCGTAAACCAGAAACCTGTTGGATAACTGGTGGACGCACACGAAACTATTTCACTCATGCGCATCAATGCAACTTATTTGTATCTTAATATTGTGTGCGTGCGACTGACGCATGTCGCAGTATTGTTATTGTTTTTACTTAATTGTTATCGTCCGAGTCGAATGTGCAACGATTGGACAAACCTCGTAGGTTTAGAAGCGTAAAGGCATCTTTAGAATAATTATTGTAATGTTATTTGGATAAATAAATTAAAAAAAAAAGAAATTCAGTACAACATTAGAACAATCATTTGGATGATTTTATAATGTCTGTAGTTTGACTGTATGTGAATTTGAATACTGCTACGGACACCAGATGAAATAGAAATTAATAATTGTATATTTTCAGTTAAGTAAGTAACTAGTTCAATATTTCTGTGGGGTGATATCAGGAAAGCAATAGTTTTATTATTAACATAGATTCAGTTTTATGCATAATGCAATCCTAACTAGGTTATATAGGTACCTACATTTTTTTTTTTTTTTTTTTTTTTTTAATAATAATAATAATAACTTTATTTGACCTTTCACAAAAAATATTGTCACTGACAATGAAGAAGAATACTTATAATAACAGCGGTAGATAATGACAGCTACCCTCCACACTAGTTAAAAAACTGTATTTTGGAACCTAATTGCAGAAAAAATCAAAAATAAATAGTCATTTTGTAACATAATATAGGTACCTAACCTAACAAAGATAGATAAGTAAAACTAAAAATATTTATCAAGAATATCAAAGAAACGTGTGGTTTAGTTCACATAGACTAATTTTAAGCTAGTTATTTTAAGTTTTTGAATCAATTAATTTGATTTTAAAACTTATTTAAAGAACGCGGCCGGACGACAACAGAATATCTGAGAATGAGAAAAGGCTGTGTTAAAATCTGTTATAATAAAAACATTTCACAGTAAGTTAAGAAATCAAGAAGCTAAAAAATTCCTAATAACAATTTCTTATCCCAACAATCTCTCCGTCGTGGTCACCGCCGCGACTTTTCGGCGTTACGCAACGCGCGTATAATTGTCGTGTACGATAATACGCTGGTCTGGTACGCATTCCTGACCGTTGGGCAAGCGCTTACGAAAGCATACTGGACAATACCAACTGGGGAATACATATTTTGAGCACTTGACAATATTTTTTCAAGAAAAACTTTAATTAAAATTAACGAAATCTTTAAGTTTATTAAATTAATATCTATATTAAGATTTATTAAAATTAGATTTTTGCATTCACTGTGCTATTTTTATTTTAAGATAATTAATGATACTTATGAGTAGTACCTAACTACTAGAAAAAAGGGTGAGTCGATTTTTTCTAGTAAGTATTTTATTTAGTACAGAAATATGGAAGGCTTTACGTGCGCAATCTGTCCCGGAGCATTACATCAACCTTATAAAGGATATGTATGAAGACGTATCGACGAAAATCGCTAGCCTTGCAGGTATCACGGAATGTTTTGAACTAAAAGTCGGTGTCCATCAAGAATCAACACTTAGTCCGCTACTGTTTAATGTAACCATTGATTACCTTACAAAGTACAGGCAAAGACCAGTGCCTTGGAACATGTTGTATGCAGATGACATCGTACTAATAGCTGAAAGTGCAGACCAGCTCCAAATTGATCTAAATTTACACAAGACCTATAGTTTCCTTAATGAAAATATGTTACCGGCAATGTATGAAATGCAGCCATTGTATGTACACAATGCCTGGCCTTTTTAGGCAATGTATGAAATAGAATGAATAATATTGTCTATTTCACATATTACCTAGGCAGTGTATACAATGACTAGGCACTGTATAGAATGCCTGCTAGTCCACCGGCAATGTGTAAAATAAAAAGATTTTGATCTTAGTAGGTTAGAGGGCAGACACAAAAGCTCTGGGGGTGGGCTCGGGGGTTCGAGGAGGGATCGGGGGGGCTCGAGGGGGGCTCAGGGAAAGCTTGAGGGGCTCGATGGTGCCCGAGGGGGGCTCGAGAGGGCTTATTGAGTTTGGAATCGGACCTGTTACTCCTGTAGATCCCGGGTTAGGTTAGAAATTTAAGGCGAGCGCGAATCACAGCGGAGCGTGAGCCTTAAAAGTCAAAGGCTAAAGGTTTCCTAAATAGTTGTCAATTGAAAGCTTACTGTGTGTTTTGGTCAATAACTCCAAAATCATACGTACACACAAATCAATGAATAACTTTAAACACGATTATTAATGTAAAAAGATCTAATTTGAATGATAGTCTACTTTCAAAATAACATTTCGATAGATCATAGACTAAAGACCACCAACTGTAATCAATAGCTATGTTATAGTTAGGAACCGGTCACATTTCGAGGAGTGTTTATGGCAGCTTTTAGGGGTCCTTACGTTTTATATTATATGTAAAAATAATGATTCTAGAAAATATATAATTGAAAAAAAAAATGAGTAGGTTTTTCTGAAAAAAATGATAACATAGTCCTTAGGCGTTTTTTTTACTGAGATGGATTGTATTGATTGTATGTATTTAGATTTTTTTTTATTATTTAATGATTTCCAATTAAAATTATAGACTTGATAGTTATTTTTAGTTAGTTATAAACTAATTACCAAAGTACTTTCAAGTCTAGTGAGCGCGTAAGCTTGAGGGGTGAATAGTTATTCACAGATAAAATTATCGTTGATTTTGGAATACCCTTACATTACTATGAAATAACCTACTTAAGTAATGTACTGGCGGCGCTAGTAGTGGGTAGTAGGGCGCCTTAAGTACTATATCTTTATTTATTTTTCCTAAAAAAAGATCAAAAAAATCCGGAAAATCATAGAGGTACTTAGATTTTAAGTAGCCAATACGATTTTTTCAATTATTTCCCAGCATTATCTTTGGTTTTAATTATTACGAAAAACATATCTCTACTATATTTTTTGTTCCCAAAATCAATCTAATCCAAAGTTACATTTTTTATAATAATACCTACTCAATTAAAAAAATACGGAACCTCATTCTAAACATAACATTCTCACTTCACCTCACTAAAGATTTCTCTCCGTCGAATTTTAAAACTGGTTTTACTTTCGTCGGTCGAAAGCGAACAAGCGAACGACAGGTGATCTTTAAACATATACATACATACATAATATACTGGCCAATATTCAATACAACATATAACCAAACCAATACTGAAGCGCACAGCCATAATTAAATAGATTTTTAAGGCGAGGCCAGTTTACGAAATTTACTCTTTCACAATGTCTTTAGAATAAGGTTGAATATTCCATAACTTTAATTAACGCTTCGCCAGAAATTTGACGAATTTTAGTACATCTTGATTGATTTCTGAAATACTGGATCATTTATTAAAAATGTACTCGGTTATTGTGTTAGATCGATAAAAAAGCTATCCTTTTTGCATAAAAAATCATTTCACTGTCGTTGAAAATTACGAAATCTGACGATTTGAAATTTATTTTTATAAGTTTTTATGGTGTTATTTAGGATTTTTTTACAGAGTTACCATGCCATTTTTCAATATTCTGTTCGGTTACTTTGCTTCTTTGTTTCTTTTTCAGTCTACAGTAATTTTTGTGAAGTAGAATTTTACATCAGTTCTTCACATTAGAAGTTCAAAAATCAGACTTTTCATCAGATCGTGAACTGGCCTCGCCTTAAGTAACTTATGGATAATGAAGTTGGTTGTACAAATTGTATGATTAAAACACTAAAGCTGTATTCGGAAAACACATGCAAACAAAACATATTTATTCCGTCTACATAACTTATTTTCATAACTCCTACGAAAAAGGATGTTTTTTTCGCGTTTAATAACTGGTTATCAAAAATTACTACTACTACTACGCTGGCTCAGCGACCCGAAGTGGATCTTGGCCTGATATATGCGTTAAAATTTAAGTTAAGTTTGTATAAGTCTTATAAAACATTGTATGTTTCCCTAACAATAATAAACAAATAAACAAAATATATTGTGTAAAATTTTTAAGGCGAGGCCAGTTTACGAAATTTACTCTTTCACAATGTCTTTAGAATAAGGTTGAATATTCCATAACTTTAATTAACGCTTCGCCAGAAATTTGACGAATTTTAGTACATCTTGATTGATTTCTGAAATACTGGATCATTTATTAAAAATGTACTCGGTTATTGTGTTAGATCGATAAAAAAGCTATCCTTTTTGCATAAAAAATCATTTCACTGTCGTTGAAAATTACGAAATCTGACGATTTGAAATTTATTTTTATAAGTTTTTATGGTGTTATTTAGGATTTTTTTACAGAGTTACCATGCCATTTTTCAATATTCTGTTCGGTTACTTTGCTTCTTTGTTTCTTTTTCAGTCTACAGTAATTTTTGTGAAGTAGAATTTTACATCAGTTCTTCACATTAGAAGTTCAAAAATCAGACTTTTCATCAGATCGTGAACTGGCCTCGCCTTAAGTAACTTATGGATAATGAAGTTGGTTGTACAAATTGTATGATTAAAACACTAAAGCTGTATTCGGAAAACACTGCAAACAAAACATATTTATTCCGTCTACATAACTTATTTTCATAACTCCTACGAAAAAGGATGTTTTATTCGCGTTTAAGTCTTATAAAACATTGTATGTTTCTCTAACAATAATAAACAAATAAACAAAATATATTGTGTAAAAGCTAAAATCCTGGGAAACCACGTATGTGCTAATGTTTAGCTTTAATAGTTAGCGTAGCGTTCAATCGGATAGAATATTGGCCATTTGAATAGAGGGCAGGTATTCGTAGAGTAAATAACAATGTCTCTCAAGGGAGGGTCTGTATACATACATAATGTATGTGTATACCTCGGGTAGGTATCCTTCATGCGATGCGAGCGAATCAGTGAGGTGGACGCGAGTGATTTTAAAAACCTCTGGAGTTGCCTTCAACATTAAAATTTGTTTAAATATACAAAATATTTTTAATTGTCAGCCTAAACACATGGACAATTCTAGCTTTGAAACTGAAGGACTTCCATACAAACTTTCATCCCCTATTTCATCCCCTTAGAGGGTGAATATTGAAAAATCCTTTCTTATTAGTGCTCTCATACACCGTGAAAGGTATCTACCCTCAAAAAATGGTGACTCTACCTAGGGCTCTACGCGTATCCCATCCCAACTATCAATCAATCAATGAATAGAATTTAGAGTTTTATTTCTGAGATTATGTATGTTTTGAGCCAGCGTTTTTATTAAAACTGATCACCTATTTCGCAGCTTTTAGAAAAATATCAATTCAATGTTCAGAGTGGAGTAGTTTATTCATTATTTATGGTTTTAGGTAACAAGTCAGAAAATTTCTCAAAAATCGAAGAACCATTACCTACAGCTCAGTAACCATCCAGTTTTGACCCCTGGTTCACTGGGCTTAATTTGTTGCTAATGACCTCTAGTATAACCCCTTTCCAGGAATAGGTCGAATTTCCACCCTGTATTATGTATGTTGGAGAAATAACTGTATCAACCACGTGCCTGAGGCCTCAGGATGGTGGGGTCGCTGGCTGCGGATGGATCACAATTTGTTCAAAGTACGGAACAATGTAAATGGGAATAAATATGTGCCATCGCCGTGGTTTAGCGCCTGGCCCAGTGATTGCGGAAATTAAGCAACGTTCGCATGGGTCGGTCATGGGATGGCTGACCAAAATTTTTTATCTCGAGCTCCTCCGTGCTTCGGAAGGGACGTTAAGCCGTTGGTCCCGGCTGCATTTGCAGTCGTTAACACCCACCAATCCGCAATGGGCCCGGGTGGTGGGCCCAATGGCCTTATGGCCCATGGCCCATCCTCCTTACCACCCATAAGGAAGGCCTGTGCCCCAGCAGTGGGGACATCAAAAATGGCTGATGGACAAGGTGCCATCGACCACCGGGGTGCTGGACGCCACCTATTAGTGCCAACCACCAGCCCGTTGGGGAGGATCTTGGAGGGGGCAGATGGGAATAAAGGGGATTTCTCTTATTGTATGTAATTTGCGACGAAATAGAAAACAGCTCTTTGTTAAAATTAAGAATTAGAAATAGTAATTTACGTAATCTGATTTACTTACCTAAGTATGTGCTGCCTTCATACAATAACACATATGATTATCTATCTTTTTTATGCACCACGGCATAGTGCTTGGCCTTAACCTCACCTGATGTTAAGTGACGATAAGACTGAAGGTGGAAGCGCACTTCACCCGGAACCCTCACCACTGAGGAACTGGCTTTACCTCTAACTGCCGGAACACAACATTTTCAATTGTTGTTATGGCGTCAGACTTAGGTAAGATGGTGGTAGCTAGCCAGGCGGACTTGAAATAAGCCCTACCACCAACCAAACCGAGTACAAATTGTACCCCCCCTGGAAATCGAACCCGGGACCCCTGCGTCTTACATAGGTGGGCAAACCACTAGATCTTAGAGGCTGGTAAAGGAGTATAAGCCTTAGTTTAACTATATCTTTGCTTTGTTTACTTAAATTTATTATCCCATAGGGTTGAAATGCCATGCTTGCGTCTCCACAGTAACCTGTTTACCTGTTGCATGCGCCACTGCACACCCCGTACCATACCACCCTTAATTAGGGCACATGGCATGCGCACGAGCGGAACGGAAAGCGGTTTTGCTGAAACTCTTTATAACGTACATTTTACGTTAAGTTTATGGGATCTTCTACTTCTAAAGATACAGACTGTTCACAGAAATATAAAATGTGTTATGGATATAATTAGTTACTTTAGGTTTCTTCTTGTTATCTAAAAAAGTCGCAAATGGGCAGTAGGAAAATATAGACAATTAAAAAGCACTCTTAGTGAAACAATATTGTCACTCTTAGTCAAACAATATTGTCAAAAAAGTGACAGCATCACATTTAAACACGTGTTTAGTTAAACAGTGTTTAAAAATCTTTTGTAATAACACGGTATAAGTTTATTTGAATAAAGATTTTTTCATTTTTCATTGGGAAGATAAAACAGACACTAATTTCAACTTCATTTTTGAACAATTTAGATTTTAGAACATAGATTTGTAAGGTTTACTAAGTACTTACATCTTCATTTGTGAATTTACAAATGCTTATATTAGGAAATTAAATATTTTACACAATGCTTTCATTCGATATTTTTGAAACAATAGGGATGTTGACTATTTTTTTTATTTTATGTTACATAAATTACCTCTCAAAAAAAGAAACATTAGTATAAGAATTAATTCGCTAGCATGAAAACTGCCCGAGATATCACAGTGTGAAATGCACACGAATGGACTCTATCAAAAACGCTCCATACTAATGGCTTGCACGTTATGACGTCACGCCTTGCAAGTTTGTGTGTTGGTTTCTTCGACAAATTTGCTATACATTTTACGGACTAATTAAAGGTATCATTTATTTTAATAAATTTTATACTTTTTAAATGGACTTATCCACCCAACTTTGAAGGGTCATAAAACAAATAATATGCAATATATAAAACCAAGAGGTATACAAGCTACTCTAAAAGTTTAATATGTTTACGATTTTTATTAGTATTTCGTTATTTTATTCATTAGTCATGTTGACTAATGAATAAAATATCGAAATACTACCCTATTCAGATTTATACCTTCTAATTAATATACAATACCAAAATTATCGCGCGTATCATACCTATTTCGAAATTGAACACTGTTTGAAAACAATCGAAACAACATAATATAAAATAATATTACTCAAAATATACAACCGCTAATCGCCGCACCATGTCCGCACCCGCTTCCATCCATGCGTGTCACAAGATTACGCCCGCCAGTCCGCAGCCGCCTGTGTACCCGCTCGCACTATGCCCGCAGCGTAAACTAACTTAACCTGTAAGTGATGTGCATAATCTTGTTGTATTAAGTGTTAAAGTGTTGTTAGAACTAAGAATCTTACTTAGAAAATAACTTATTTTTCTATTACGTGGGAACAGTTTTTTTTCTGCATCCTACCTACCCCTGCGTTTTCTGTACCCCTGAAAATGTGCATGCGAAATTTCATCATGATCGGTTGAGCAATTAAGACGTGAAGCGTAACAATAACAACATAGTTGGTGAGTAGTAAGTAGGTACCTGTCTACCTATTTGCAGAAGTTGCTTGCAGAACGTTGCTTACGTTCGCAAGGGTCGGTCACGGGATGGGTGACCAAAAATTTATTATCTCGAGCTCCTCCGTGCTTCGGAAGGCACGTTTAGCCCCGGCTGCATTTGCAGTCGTTAATACCCACCAATCCGCATTGGGCCCGCGTGGTGGGTAGTGGCCCATCCTCCTTACCACCATACCACCCATAAGGAATGCCTGTGCCCCAGCAGTGGGGACATCAAAAATGGCTGATGGACCTATTACCTACCTATAAAACCGGACAAGTGCGAGTCGTACTCGCCTAACGAGGGTTACGTACATTGTAGGCGTACTTACCTACTTAAATAAAGACTATATTTTTTATAATTTAAAATTAAAAATGTTTAGTTTTCAGATTTTTTCCTGCACTTGTAGTATAAGACGATATTACTTGCCAAATTTCATAGTTCCACGTCAACGGGAAGTGCCCTATGTAGGTACTAGACTAGGGTACTTCCCGTGGACGTGGAAAATGTGGAGCTCATTTTTCAATGTTGACGACTCTGTATGAAATATACAGGGAGAAAAAAGCAGCCCTTGACGAGTTTCTTGCCGGTTCTTTTCGTTACAAGGTCTCCCGCTCAGGGTTTGCGAACCGATGGCGTAGCTTCTATGACATTCACAAGTGCTTGTAACAGCCTACATTGAATAAATTATTTTTTAATTTTGAACTTTTGACCTACGAGTTTTGATTCCCCTTGAGAGTGTGAAAATGTGTTTTTTGCGGTAAAAAAGGCAGTATATCTTTTTTTTTACGTAAACTTAGTCGATTGATTTTTTCACAGCTTCAAGGGACTTTATTAACTTGAGTACCTACATGGTTTTAATTTCAACTCGATACCTCCACGCGTTCGCGATAACGGGTCTTCTTGACAGACAGACAGACAGACGGACAACAAAGTGATCCTATAAGGGTTCCGTTTTTCCTTTTGAGGTACGGAACCCTAAAAATGTTTTAGATTTATCACTAACCTATTTCAAAAGTTAGAGAGGGGGACACACATTTTACCACTTTGTCAGTGTTTATCTTCCAAACGGTTGACTTGAGAAAAAATTGTCTTAGGAACCTGAATGTCATTTTTGAAGAAATCATTTTTTTCAGTTTCAGTTCCATGTATGGGGAGACCCCTTGACTTGACATACGGACGGACAGACAGACAGACATGACGAATCTATAAGGGTTCCGTTTTTTGCCATTTTGGCTACGGAACCCTAAAAACAGAATAAAATAAATGTTTGAGGGGGGTTTCGATACAACAAACGTAATTTTTTTACGGAACCGCGAGTCCAACTCGCACTTGGCCGGTTTTTTATTATTATTTATTTGATTTTTTATTTTATTTTATTTATTACCATTACCATTGAATATGCCACATTTTAATTAATTACTGACAAAAAATGCTAATGCTGGGCTCCACAATTTATAATACATAATATTTATAATATAATAATAATTTTAATCAAATAAAATTAATATATATCTTAGAAAGAATCGACACTGAAATTCGCGTCGATTCTTCAAAAATTCTATAACATAATCATGGTGTCAGTCTGTACTCTGTACTGTTTGTCAGCGATGTAGATACACAGCTTTGAACGAATCACAAAATTTATTCATAGTGCGATCCAAAAGAGTACAGCGCCATCTATTATAATTTATGAAAACTATAACTAGGCGAATGAATATTGTATCACCTAGTTATAGTTTTTTATCAATTTGATTTTTTTTTTCAAATAAGCTTCGACTTTATTTATCCTACCCATTAAAGTCGTTTTTTAGCTGACAGAAAAATAGGCGTAAAAACTTATTAGTTTTACAGAAGGAACGATATAATTATTTGCACCATAGCCTATGAAAATTGGTTCCAAACGTTACTTAAAGTGAAAGTGAAAGTGAAATAAGCTTTATTCAAATAAACTTAATTGTTAAGTACTTTTGAATCGTCTATATTTTCCTACCACCCGTTCCAGACTTTTTTAGCTGACAAGAAGAACGGGCGCAAGAAACTTATCAGCTGTAACAGCCATAAGTAACGATATTTACAAACTTGAACTAAATAACCTATTATACTTAAGGCGGTTGTATGACCGAAAGTGGCGCCCTCAGAGGTTTTTATTTAATAAGTTATTAATAGAAAAAGATTTTAATAATGTTTATCGTGGAGATTTTAGGGCCCGTGGTCTAGTATTTTTTTAAGGTATCACTACATGCCCTCGTAGTCATTCGTAGAAGTAGATAGCAAATGTGTCAAAAACGGCCACTTTTAGCAGTTTTGCTATCTACTTCTAGCAGTGACTACGAGGGAATGAAACGATACCGTCTAAAAATACTAGACTGTGGGCCCTAAAATCTCCTCGATAAACATTTTTAAAATTGTGTATTAGAATTATAATATTAAATAAAATTCACCGCGGCGCCACTTTCGCTCAGGGTACCACCTATTTATATATTATTTATTTATTTTACTTTAATCACAACGTACACACTAATGAGGATCAACACGACAATTGAATATCAATTTTGTATAATGATGTGTCAAATACAATATCAATATCTGAGTAAATCTCTGTTTAAATTTCTCAAATCCATCAAAAAATGACAAAATTATTAAAGATTTAAAAAGTGAGTTTAAAAACACGGTCGGCTCTTGCGGATCATGCGATGACGTCACGTGCCACGATCGCCCGAACAAACACCTGCCGCGTCGCTGAGCGATGACGTCATCAGCCAATCGTGAATTGGGGAGCGTTTTTGAGAATGCGACACGAAAATCGCTCTATCTTCGTCATTTTTGGTCCAATTTCAATAATTCTTTCACTGAAATAATTTATTTTGATGTGACTGAAACTCTACATATTGAACTAAAAACCTCGTTGATCCTCATTACAATAATTAAAAAAACATATTTAACACTGTTATATGCGAAGGTTATATGCCATATCTGTCTCAAAAAACATGGTTGGCAATGTTTACGACCGACCGGTCGCTAGCTGGTTTTTAATTAGATAATCAGCCTGCCTGTTTAACCAGTAACGTAATGTGGAATTTTTCGAGCTAGCCATCGGGGTGGTGTTTGGCACTAATAGGTGGCGTTTACCACCCCGGTGACCGATACCACCTATTTATCCCCCCCCCCCCTTTGAGCTAGCCATCGGGGTGGTGGTTGGCACTAATAGCTGGCGTTTACCACCCCAGTGACCGATACCACCTATTTATTCCCCCCCTTCGAGCTAGCCATCGGGGAGGTGGTTGGCACTTATAGGTGGCGTTTACCACCCCGGTGACCGATACCACCTATTTATTCCCCCCTTCGAGCTAGCCATCGGGGTGGTGGTTGGCACTAATAGGAGGCGTTTACCATCCCGGTTACCGAAACCACCTATTTATTCCCCCCTTCGAGCTTGCCATCTCGGGGTGATGGTGGTGATGAATGGCGAGCTCGAAGGGGGCAGATGGGAAAAAAGGGAATTGTGGATGTGTATTTTGTATGTGTGTGTGTGTGTGTGTGTGTTTGTATTTGTGTAAAGGCCAATTATTATTATCAACAGCAACTATGCAACGCAGCGACCGGTGGCCAGAGGATTACGACCCAGACTCGACTAAAAGTCGCCCGACTTCTAGAAGGAACTCCACGTCTCTGTCCAGGCGGAACAGCGCGACGAAGAAGGAGAAAGAAGTAAAGAAGAAGTCCCCACTAAGCTCGACCCCTTGCTCGGCCAATTCGACCCCTAAGAAGGTTGGGAAGCCGCAGAATTTGGACTTCGTCGTCACTGGCAGGCAATGCTTAAAGAAGTACGTTTATACAATAACACCGAATGCCGAATATGGTAGATAGGGACCATCAGAGTTACACCCTCAGTCTAGTCCACATCATTGAGTCATAACATAACATATCATTTAGTCCCTAAATATTTCCCAGGACTATAACCACTGAATAGATAATAGTACTAGATAGCGTACAGAAGTTGCACTCCGCAAAATCATTTAAATAAATAGCGACTCTTGCTCCGACTCAATAAAGTGTAATTCAGGTTGTACAGAGCTCCCGCTTCCATAACTTATATTCAATTATTCACCTAGTAGTAGCCTCTCTGTCTATTGCGTAGCTCTTATCTTTTCTGACGTAAGAAATGGTCCACGCCGAGCGCTTCATACCTACTCACGCGCGGAGTGTCAGAGCACTGCTATAACAACACACTCCACTGCACAGGTCAGATCGCGCCAACTCCCTGCCCGGCTACCATCGCCGGCCCTCCACGGAATCTGTGAAGGCCAAGAAACTACACGACTCTCCGAAGAGGTTGGCCAACGTGTCGCAGTCGTCGAAGAGTAGAGAGACGTCATTGGAAGACGACATGTCGTTGGATCTGTCGCAGGTATGTTTCAAATAATATCAGAGTCAAAACACAGAATCACGAACCGCTGTGTAAAACTGTGAACTCACAATGCAGATAGAGTCACGAGCGTATGTAGTTTTTTTTCCAGGGGGGCACCAGACTGTTCTGCTCCCCCCCCCCCCCCTTCCAATGCCAATGGATAGAGTCACACTCTAAGAGTACCTATTGCGAAATATCAATTTTATCATAAGTACAGATAATATCTATCTAACAACTATTCAACCGCCCCCAGATATCAGACTTCGAGGACACCCACTCTAAATACGGGATGAAGCCCAAGTTCTCCGCCTTGGCCACGTCCACGCCCAAGCCAAAGGCGAAGCCCCGCAGTGGGTCGCTGCAGAACCAGATGCAGAGCCACAAATTAGAGACGAACAAAAGTCTCATGTCTATTGAGTCCAAGAGCAGGAGCAGTAAGGACAGCAAGGACAGCAAAGATAGCAAGGATAGCCTGTACAAGACTTCTTCTTCGACTAGTAATTACAGGTAACGTGACATAGGAAATCAGTTTTAGTTCATGGTGAGGCCAGACGGGCGTAATTTTGTGAGTGGCGTAAATTCGGTTTCAAGTCTTCATTTTGCGTCGCCGAGTAGCAAAACAGGGCTTTTGTTCAGAAACCGAATGCAGCAGAAATAACGTTGACCTAAATTATGCGACTCGCAACTCACAAAATTACGCCCGTATAGGTGAGGCTGGACTGGCGTAATATTATAAGCTGTCCTTAGAGAAGCCGCACAAAATGAAAAGTCTGTTATCCATCCACATGCACAGGCCCGCGGGTCTACCGCCTTACTCTATCGCTTTGACTCTGGCTTTGGTTTATGACGTCAGTGCACTGTGAGTCCTTGTCATCGTGTTATGATATGACAAGGACGGATAGAGCATAGCTATCGCTTTGGCTATCTCTTTGAGTTAGGCAGTAGGGCCCCTGGCCTGCACTGCAGGATCGTATGGAGAGGCTTTCCGGCCAAACCTCTTTGTGTTTAGGAAGAGTCCGGGCTTCCGATGGCAGTACATTTGGCCGGAAGGCCGCACCTCTCCGTACGATCCTACAGGTCGAGCCTGTGAATATGGATGGCCCATCCGAGACACGAGGTTAAAACCGCGACAACACCATCGCACCATCGCGTGCGTCTTGCGTCTTGCGTCTCGACAAGTGCGCACAGATTTCTTGCATGCTTTACCATCCACCTACTGTGAGGAAGTTACCTCTTTCAATTTTTTTTTGCTGCTCTCAACCAGAAGGGTTAAGAGCAACTATATCCCGGGTGCGAAGGGAAAGAAGCGGGAATCCTCATTTATTATACTACATAGCCGGTTATGATGGATGTCAGACTCTTACTGATTAAACACCGCCTTTAGAATCTATTTTCTACCAGACCGCTATCACAAGAGGGACAAGCGCGCGCTCGACATAGATTAGAGCTTACTCATGCACTGCTGCAAACATCTGTCCGTCAGAAAACCAGCAATCTATATTCCCGCGCCGTGTACCCGCGTCGGGATCCCGCTTAACGCAGCAGACGCCCTTATATTCTCATCCGGAACTTCTGGGAGGCGTAACTTGGAGGTGCATAGGGTAAAAGGTTGGGAACCCCTGCTCTAAACCTTCATCAAAAGCGACCGCTTCTGCCTGCAGGCACGGCGTGAGCACAGAGCTGGACTACTCGTCCGTGTCGCCGGAGTACTCGGGCCAGTCGTCCGGCGAGCTGTCCCCGCGGCGCCGCGCCGACCTGCCGCAGTCGCCCGCCACCGCCGACCTGCCTCCCTCCAGGTACAGATTGCTCTAGCCTTATGGGGGATGGGGAGGAGGCTCCCTCCATCTGTCCGGCCTCCTCTCGATCTTTCGATATCGTTGAAGAATGGGGCAGGGGTGAGAACCGCCCTACCTTGACGCGAAGCCTAATAGGCTTGGTGGCAGGGCTGGGTGTGGCGAGGCAACGAATATGACCGAGTCCAACATACCGTTTGGTATGCGTAAAGATTGCATTCTCCTTTTGATACAACAAAAAGGTACAGTATGTATGTCTGCCTTATTAAATGACTAGCGACTCGGGCTAGTCGTCCAGGGACCTGTTCCCGCGCACCCGCGCCCCCGCGCCGCCGCGCTGACCTGCCTCCCTCCAGGTACAGTGCTTGGCCCTCACCTCACCTGATGTTAATTGACGATAAGGCCGAAGGTGGAAGCTCACTACACCCGGAATCCTCACCACTGAGGAACTGGCTATCTTACCTCTAACTGCCGGAACAGAACAATTTTTAAATTGTTGTTATGGCGCCAGTCGGTAAGATGGTGGTAGCTAGCCAGGGGCCCAAATCTGCTATTGTTAACGTCATAACCGTGTTTCAATAATTATGTCAAAAAGCATTACAACTCAAACACGAATTTGGGCCTCAGGCGGGCTATACCACCAACCAAACTGAGTACAGATTGTACCCAACCCTGGGAATCGAACCTGGGACCCCTTGTCATCGAGGTTCTCTGTCTCGGTCAGAATTGCTCTATGTATAAATTTTTGGTCACCGATCCCATGACCCTTGCTAAAGTTGCTTGACCTCGCCGCAATCACTCTGTCTTTGTCAGATTATACTCTGCCGACCTATTTTAGACAGTGTTGCTTGTTATGAAATGACAAGAAAATATAAACTTATTATTAACTTGCAGCAGTTGCAGCTGGCAAGACTGCAGCGAGATGGAGCGCACCACGCGGGGCGACCGCGACGGGGAGTGGTCCAGCTTCTGGGCCAACTACAACAACTCCCTGTCCAAGGTATGTGTGTAAATAGGGTGTTGGGCGAGAAAAACTATACTCCTACCTATATACACGACTCGCGCCTGTTCGGAAGTAGCCGCGCCTGTTCGGTCGTTGGGAGCGGCCGCGCTCGTTGAGCTACCCGAAATAGGGATGAATACTTTTTTTTATTATGGTATCATGGTATAAAAAATCCTTTTGCCCAGGTGCCAGTGAAGAACTACTACGACCAGTGCCCCACCCCGTACAGGACGGAGAACATCGACTTGGCCGACCTCGGGAATGTGTCCGGTAGGTACGCTACGACGGCACACAGTGCTACGAGCTACGATCAACCGTAGTCCGTAGATCCTTTTACTACACTGTCAAACGTACGATTCGTAGACACTGAGAACACAAGAACTACAATGAGATTAAATTGATAATAGGCGTGATCTGCTGCAACTTCACTCGAGTCGAGAATGTATGGAAAGGAATCGTCACAGAACATTATAATAGTACCTACTAAATGCATCGTTTTGAACAGCAAGCGCTCTGAAGTTAGTCACTTCTGTTGTAAATTGCCTTGCTTAGGCCGGCCACACACAGACGTAATCACGTAACGGAATTCCGAACGGAATTTCGATAATGTATGAAGATTCCGTACGGAAAAATCCCGTCTGTGTGTGGTAGTCAATAGTTTTGTATGGATTAGCTGCGTTCGGAATCACGTACGTACGGAATTCCGTAACGTGATTCCGTCTGTGTGTGGCCGGCATACAGACGGAATCCCGTTTCGGAATTCCGTACGTACGTGATTCCGTACGTACCACCACACACAGACGTTTTTTTTCGTTCGGAATCACGGCTCAGTCAGACGCTAAACTTTGATGAGGAAACATTGAGCGAATATGAATTATTTTTCTAAAAATAAACAAAAACTACATAAAGACAATTTATTATTTATATTACGCACAGATCAATTCTATTGCTATTTTGGAAACTAGAACTACATAATACTAAGCAAAATAATAAAGGGTTTGCCAAAAGTCTGGTATGTCCATCAGCCATTTTTGATGTCCCCACTGCTGGGGCACAGGCCTTCCTTATGGGTGGTAAGGAGGATGGGCCATAACCCACCACGCGGGCCTAATGCGGATTGGTGGGTTTTAACGACTGCAAATGCAGCCGGGACCAACGGCTTAACGTGCCTTCCGAAGCACGGAGGAGCTCGCGATAATACATTTTTGGTCACCCATCCCATGACCGACCCTTGCGAACGTTACTTAATTTTCGCAATCGCTGGGCCAGGCGCTAAACCGCTGCGCCACCGAGCTCCTCAAAGTCTGGTATCCAGAGCTGTAATAAAAAAATCATTCCGTACGGATGCTCTAAGCCGTACGGAATAAAAACGGTTGTGTGTGGCGACCCATACAAAATCTATGGTAGTCTTGCGTTCGAAAGGGCTTTTTCCGTGCGGGATTCCGAATGCACGGGCTCTCATGTGGAATAACGTACGGAATAAAATTAAGTATGAAACGTTAACGCATGTGTGTGGCAGGCCCATAGATTTTGTATGCAATTGCTGCGTTCGGTACCCTTAGCACGAACAGCTATCGAGAAAAAAAACGCGCGTAAAATTACTCGATAGACAATTCTCTATGAAAATTTTAATTTTGCTATTCGGCGGTAGATGGCGTTGTACAAATTTCCAGTACAAAATTGCATTATCGAATGTTTTTACGCGCGTTATTTTTTTCGATAGCTGTTCGTGCTAAAGGTACGGAATTCCGAATCGGGATTCCGTTTCGAGATTCCGTTACGTGATTCCGTCTGTGTGTGGCCGGCCTTATAGTGTCACTCAATGTTCAGATGCAGACAGACACACTCACGCGCAATTCGCGCGCTAAGCCGCGAACCTCCCGCGAAGATTCGAATCGGATCGCGGGACGTTCGCGGCTTCGCGCGTGAGTGTGGAGAGGCTTTTACACTCTACACTGAGTAAAATTAAGCCTAAAAGAACAGATCTTTTTTTAATTACATAAGCCTGTCTGAATATTGTGTGATCTAATCATTTAAAAGGGGGCTTTTATTACAGCTGTGTGAGTCCGCAGATTCGGACGTTTATAATATTAGTTATGCTTTTTGTGTTACCTACTGTTTTAATACTATAAAAATATAAATTTGAGTAGGTACCTGCTTACTTGTCTCAATGTTTTAGCTACCTACAATATTGAAAATACTTATAGGCTACCCACATACACGACACGACACGTACATTTCTTACGGAAGCACCATTGCTGTTACTTTTTTATCAGGCATTAATGAATGTTTTACTGGTGTGGTTTTTTAAATTACTTGCCTCTTATCTGATATCAATTATTTTCTCCATCGAACAAAGCACTTGTTTAAGTTCGCACGAATTAACACTTTCCTCTGCTTTTCTCACAGAATTCTCAACTGACGGCTCAAGAAAACGTTCGCCAGATAACACACAAAATATAAACTACATAATACGAAATGAAGGTCTCCACTTAACACCGAGGGAAACACAAAACATGATAAAATGCGCACACATTTTAGGCAACGTCTTGAGCAAAGCGATCGAGAGGCGATGCCGTGAAAAAGGCAACGTAGAAGAAAAAATACAAGAAGTGACCATGGACAAAGAGGACCCGGAAATAGAAATTAAAAAGAAAACGCTCACCCTTGAACTGAAAGAGACAAACTTACCCGCCGACGAGAAAGAGGAAAAGAGATGTGAGACTGTCACAACTCAAACTGACATTTCGTTGCCGAACACAAAAAGCGCGCCAAGAATCTTTGAGAAAATTCTGAGGCAACTTTCGAAGACTTCTTTAGACGAAGGTTTGAGCAAAATGATGGAGATTAAAACCTTGGATAGCAGTAAAGATGAGATAAATAAACAAACAGCAGATAAAGGTGAAGATAAGAAGGAAGTTTGTGAAATTGAAACTAAAAAGGACATCAAATAATAATTTTAGTGAACAGGGCCAATGTAAGTTTCGCCCGAAAGGATTTATTGGTAAAATAAACATTTTTTTTTTATTTTTTTTTTTATTTTTTTTTTATTTTTTTGAGGAAAACTTACAGCTACTACAGATTTTAATATATTCATACGTCTTTTCTTCAAATCTACTTTACTAGTCAAAACATCTAGCAAATAGTTTTTACGTACACATGCCGGTTCAAGCAGTCAAAAATGTAATTATAAGCTACTCGTAGAGGTATAATTATACCTACCTATCAATAAACTTAATAATATTCATGAAAATGTAAAAGTTCTATATTAAATATAAGTACCATTCATTACGGAAACTACCTATGTGTAAAAACTAAAAATGTTTTTATGAATCAATATATTTATTTGTGTTTTTAATATTGTTTTTATTTATAGTAAGTAGTAAGTAATGGCAAGATAATTTTGATGATTCACAAATCGTCCACCAGTTTGCGTACTACCGCTAACTTGGCGCTAGTGTAGATATTAGACCTGTCATTTCATTTTGTAGTTTGATACGTCATTGTGCTACATAAATGGATAGTTAGAAGCGAAATCATTGTGCTACATAAATGGATAGTTAGAAGCGAAAAGTGTCATTATACTTCCTTCCGCTTCGCATAAACCTCCTCTAAATCTATGCTACCCTGGTACTATGGTCACGTAATCTAGCTAAAAACAAACCTACCTTCTATTCCACTTGAAGCTTTTCCTGACTGTCACTAGATGGCGCTAAATACATATTGTTTAGTTTTCGTATCCATAAGTAGAGGCGCTAAATGCAACTTGATTAATTTTTCTACTCCTCACTAGATGGCGTTAAATGCATCTTGATTAGTTTATATATCGCTTACTAGATGGCGCTAAATGCATCTTGATTATTTTTTCTACTCCTCACTAGATGGCATTAAATGCATCTTGATTAGTTTATCTACTGCTTACTAGATGGCGCTAAATGCATCTTGATTAGTTTTCCTATCCATAACTAGATGGCGCTAAATTCAACTAGATTATTTTTCTACTCCTCACTAGATGGCGTTAAATGCATCTTGATTAGTTTATCTACTGCTTACTAGATGGCGCTTAATGCGCCTTAATTAGTTTTTCTACCCCTTACTAGATGGCGCTAAATGCATCTTAATTAGTATTTCTACTCATTACTAGATGGCCCACCAAAAATAACTTCATAAAATTATACATACCTACAACAAAATGGGTACCTACCTACATTTTATTTTACTTTCGAATAAATTACATTTAAAAATATTGTAAGAAACAACAATTTCTTGAGGATGCTATGCTATTTGAAGCTTTATGTAATATTCAAATAAGACTAAAAATAGTCTAAGCACCTCAAAAGCAATTTGTGCTTCATCTAGCATTCGTAGCAAGGGTCATTCATTACGGCGATATTAGCAGCTACAAGTTGTCACATAAACCGTAGGTACCTACCGCATGGCTTTCGAATCAATATTATATTGTGTAATGCAATAATTTCAGTAGGTACCTACCTAATTCTACATACATGTACCTACCATACATGAAACAACTCGCATTTTTCGAACTTTTTTTGCTAAATAAGATAATAAGCTTTTTGAATCTGCTTTTTTATGTAAAACGAGTAGGTACCTACCTACCTAGACTATTAAAATGAAAGATTTAATATATTTCCATAATTTATTTCATCTTAAAAACTAAATCGCACAATTTTATAATCTTAAAAATAATCGTTGTTAGTGCAACAAGTTTAATATAATATTGAAAATACCTAACAGTTTCAAATTCACCTTAAACTACAGACATATAGAAAATAAGTGAAAACGCAGACTTATTACGGTACCTACGGATCACACTTTGCTACGCAACACGCTCGGTCAAGCAGATTTCAGCACGCGTACAATGCGATTCAAACTTTATGACTTCTCTGAAATTAGCTGCAAGTGCAGATCTATGCGCATAGGTACGGTAGACGGCACGTTGGGCTTTCACAATCTGTCAAATTTTAAACTTTAAGTTCAGTAGATTAAGGTTCAAAATTCATTGTAGATTTTTGACAGTTTTGTATAGCTTGATATGCTACCCACTATACCGTCAAGTAAAAAATATTAGGCTACGCTTTATTTGCGCGGAGTGCGGTGCTCCCTCGTCTATCTCTTTACGTCCCGCTGATACGGAGGCAAGCATCTTGAAATTGTGTGGGGATTGCGCAGAACGCGTATTTTGTGTATGCGTAGCGGTGAGGGGCGCGCGCTATTGGTCGCTCGCAAGTGCACATGCGCGAACTTATCCTCACTTTGCCTCGTACTGTACCGTCAATAGTATTCTGCGCATCGTCTCGCACGATATTCACAGAAGTCATAAAGTAATAGACAGTGATCTGCAGCAACTTCGGAGCGCTCGAGGTACAAAAAGATCTAAGTATTTTAAAGATACATTCGCGAGTGAAGTTGCCTGTCTATTGTTAATTTAATCGCATTATAGATTTTATGCGTTTCATTATGTAATTTGTATTTTACGAACTTTGCAAAAGTACGATAAAATCTATATTTACGCATGACGCAACAAAATTCGTTTCACCGAGTAACCGAAATAAAAAATCGCAAGTTTGAACAAAAATAGTACTAAAGACAAAATATCTGACACAATTTTAATGTTTAAATATTATTTCAAAAAAGATTCGGAAGATTGAAAAAATGCTATAATCTGGCCGTTTTTTATAAAAAAATATTTTAAAATATAGAGCAGTTAAGGCGAAAGAACTAACAGATTATATCTGAGAGTATTTGACACAAAATACTTTACTTATTGAATAAAAATTAAACTAAAGGAATTTTATTTAAGCATTAGAACCGATGATGTCCTAAAACAAAATTACCAATAAAAATTAAATTAAAACCAGCGAACCTAAATCTATGGAAGTGCAATTGCAAACAAATATTTCTTAAAAATAGCACCATGGGGCCAAAAAATGACAATCCGCACAGCATTTAGTCTATTTTGCATATTTTATATGTCTTATTTAGCATTTGGTCGCGCCAGCCACGCGCCCGGTAAAGCCGCGGTAACATACGCCGCCGTTAGTATCCTAGTTAGGAACCAACTTCGGGTTGCCACTCGTACTTGACAATAAAATATTGTATAATAAGTTCGATTTTAAAAGTGAATTTACCCTATAACCAGGGTTCTGTTACTCCGCGCGCGAGTATGAATCGCTCGGCGTCTTCTGAGAGGACACATTTCATACATCAGAAAAGATAAGACCTACGCGATAGAAAGAGAGGCAACTACAAAGTGCATATTTTGGAGCGATGGGAGCGTTGTGCGATCTGGGGTGGAATTGCGTAAGGTAATCGTATTCATTTGACAGTTCATATCGTATTCCATCGGCTTCGATTTGTATGGGATGACATTATTATGATACAATATGAACTGTCAAATGAATACGATTGACTTTACGCAATCACCTAGCTGAATTGCACTTTATTGTGTCGGAGCAAGAGTCGCAATTTATTTAAACGATTTTGCAACGTCTGTACGCTAGAACTATTATCTATTCTGTGCTATAACGGAAAGATACACAGATAAGATTGGAGATGAGAATCGAAAATAAAAAAACATAAACAATGTTGACCTTTGCGTTATTTGTGTAAATTAATTATACGGGTGGCAACTTTAAATTGGTTCCTAACTAGGATGCTAGATTGGGATATGTAATAATAAGGTGGTAGGAAAATATAGACTATTCAAAAGTACTTAATAATTAAGTTTATTTGAATAAAGCTTATTTGACTTTGACTTTAATCGCGGCTTAACAGAAGACGTGGTTCTTTACATTTACAGTACTAATTGCAGTTTGTTTTAAAAAAAGAGTTTATTAGAAATGACGTTATGTCATTTGACGTCGTCAAATTAGTATAGAAAATATCAATGAGTAGGTATACAGATTATGGTCGATATTATGCAACCAGTGCTAAATGCCAGCATTGTTAGCCGCGCCCACTTGCTTGTAATTTTTGTGTGGTGCTATTTTTGAACGGAATGCTTGTTCCATAGATTTTAGTTCCCTGATTAAAACTGTTATCATCATAATTAATTTTAAATTTATTATGAGTAATTAAGTGTGTTTTAGAACTCGAGTCATTTCGTTTATGTAAAAAGATTTTTAAAAATATTCAATTGGAATTCAGACCTAAAATGTACACACGACATCACATCAAGTTTAACAGTTGAACTGCAAAAACAATTTTAATTGCGTAGTGCAGACGTTCTGGGGGCTTACCATCAGCAAATAATAAACCGTTCAGTTCAAAAGCAGGCCTTAAACAGGACTGTTTAAGGCCAGCTTTCATACTAACCGTTGAGGTCATAGTACGAAAAAGTAAGGCCGTTCAATATAAGTCCTGCTATAAGAGCTCATAGTAAGGCCCCTGGAGTTCAACATGCTACGTCTAACATGCCGTCGTATATACACGACTGTTGTACACTAAAATCCATAAAAAGCATCAATAAAATAAATTCCACGGTTTTTATAAAATATAAAAATTATAGAAAACTTGCACAAAAGGGGTTTTAAGGGCGCACCGAGCCTCCACTAGCGCCACCACTGAAGAAAAAATAATTACAACGAAATAACAGCTACCTATTTCATTTAGAAAAATATAAAAACTAGTTAACAATTTTTGTATGCGTTTTTTTCCTTGTTTGTGTTATTACAATCTGGATTAACACGTAAAGTGGCCACCTTGGCCGTTAAACCAGATTTTAACTACGCGAACACCATTTAAACTAAGAATAAACGAATACAAAAATAGTTAACTAGTTTTTATATTTTTCAGAATTTTATTTAACATTAGTTATTTCGTCGTAATATTTTTTCTTGAGGCTCGATGCGCCCTTAAGAGGTGTTAGAAATCAAACCATAATTAATTAATATGAAAATACATAATTATTTACCGTCACTTAGAACAACATTACAAATCGTTAAGTCTAACTTATAAAAAGTAGGGTATGTACACTTAATTACAAAAATAGTCTTTTTTATTGTTAATAAGCGTAAGTATTACGAGTATGTCTTTTGACTTAATTGTCCGGAATAATGCGTCAAAACTTTCACGATTAAGGGCGGTTTACACGGGGTCAGTAACTGGGTACATGTACACAGGATCGGCAGTAAGTCGTACTGTGCCCAAAAATAAAAAGGGTGGTTTGCCTGGGAGCTAATTGCCTTATTTCAATATCTATCGCAATTGCTTTTATTTGACAGATGGATGTGACATGTTTATGCATTTCTTTGGTATGTTTTTATTTTTTCCCAAAAGAAGCATCAATAACGGGTGTAACAAGACACTCAACGAAGCCGAAGTCCACGCATTCCGCCCAGCATCAGGATCATTTTTGTCTTTTAGACTATACCTGGGAAACCAATAGCTACGAAGTTATTGAAGGTCAAAGAGATTTTTTTTTTCAAAATTTTTATGAAATATTATTTTATTCGTTATTTCCTAATTTATTTAGAAAAAATATCAAAATTGTATGTATTTCGTAACAAACAATGCCTTCAAAACGTCATCACTCAATGTATTTCATGAGCACGCACATAAACGTTGCCTTTCAACTCGGCCGCACGCAGCTGTGTAGCATCCACTCGCAGGCACGTTTTGTACGCGTTACATTGCTTGGTAATATATGCAATGCTTTTTTAACACCAAAAATTAAAATCGTTTCCCAGCAATAATTTTGAACAGAAATGGTCCTGATGATGGGCAGAATACGTAGACCTCGGCTTCGTTGAGTGTCTTGTTACACCCGGTATGTTACATACTGAAAGCGATTCAATAGATTTTGAAATTAGACAATAGGTAGGCTGGACTGACTTGCGAGCGAGAAGCACTGAGTAGGTATTACAAACTCTTTAAACTTGCCAGGTTATGAATTGCTATAGTTACATCTCTTTCTAGCTGTATAGCAAATAGAAGAGACGCATCGATAGCCATTTAGAAAATTGGTAAGTTTTAAAGAGGTTGTAATGAGTTGAAACTAGTGTATAAACAAGCCGAGTAGCAAGTCCGCGCTGGACTGGATTACTGTACTGCCATTTTACTGACCCCGTATAAACCAGGCATTATTCCAGTCCAGTAGTCGAATCCAGCGCTGGAAATCCACTGGAATACTGTTAGCCGGCACTGGGATGCCATTCCAGTGAGATCAAATTGACTCCCTGGATTACTGGACTGGAATATTGTGAACTGGGGCCTATTTCATAAACACTACCGTAGTAAATTACAACGATCGTTTGGTTCATTGCGTCGCCAATTTGAAACTAGAAAATTAACTACTCACAGACACCGTTATGTATGTATGTATGTATGTATGTATGTAAATTACAAATTGTAATGTTTATAAAATAGGCCCCTGGATATTCATGAAAACCATAAACACGGGATAAGATCTAGATAATTTGTAGCATTTTCAGACAACTTAATCTAACACAACTCGACAAAATCTCAAGAACTAAATATTTTAGAGCTCAACACTGTGTGAAAAATTCTATAAAATCGTTTTGATAAACTTAAAAAAATACAAGTTTCGGAAACAGAAAAAAAACAAAGTTCACTTTTTTCATCAAAAAGTTTTAAAATAGCAATTTATAGTGGAGTTTGTATAGTGTCATATTTATAGGAAATATACCGAAATCCACCTGTGTGTGATTTTATTTTCTATGATTATTTTCTTTTATTGTTATTTTTCCATCATCTTTTCTTTTGTTGTGTGTAAATTACTAGTTACTGTAAGTGGCACTATTCGCCGTTGTAATTAGAATACTTAAATAAATAAATAAAAATAAAATAAATAAATAGGACACATTCTCAAAAAGAAATAACATATGTACGAGAACTTTTCTATATGTATTATATTCTTTTCGCTATGTGTTACAAAATAACCGCTAATGCCGAATATGGTAGATAGGGACCATCAAACTGAACAACTTTTACTATGGGAAGAACTCTGAAATCATGAAAAAACAGCTGTTTCATACATTTTGATATTTTCGTTATTAATGTTTGTATGAAACAGCTGATTTTTTTCGCGATTTCAGTTGGTCCCATAGTAAAAGTAGTTCAGTTTGATGGTCCCTATCTACCATATTCAGCATTCATAGGGGTTATTTTGCAACACGTTGTATATTGTGAAGATATTTAAATTGGCATGACACCCTAAAAGAAACACCCCGTATAGTCGTTTTTGTTTGTTATTTTTTTAACTTAACAATAATATGAGAAATAAAATACTTCATTATACAGATTGTCCATCAGCCATTTTTGATGTCCCCACTGCTGGGGCACAGGCCTTCCTTATGGGATAAGGAGGTCGCGCCATAACCCACCACGCGGGCCCAATGCGGATCGGTGGGTGTTAACGACTGCAAATGCATCCGGGACCGACGGATTAACGTGCCTTCCGAAGCACAGAGCTCGAAATAAATTTTTGGTCACCCATCCCATGACTGACCCTTGCGAAAGTTGCTTAACTTCCGCAATTGCTAGGCCATGAGCTAAACCTTACATAATTAGAAATTTATGACACTAAAATTACTGGCCAGAAGAAAATCTCCATTTTAAATTGCTACTAAAAACCATAAATTTTGAAAATAAGTCAAGACAAATTAACTTTATCGATAAACTATAAACTAAAGTGAAGTAACTTTTTACAATAATATAATATTCCTTAATCTAAAATTAGAAAAAGCGTAATTATTGCATTTTGGAGTTCTTTTAGGCAAACTGTAAACGGCCAATAAGAAATTAGTCATAAACTACAGGGCGTTTGGTAACAGCCTTAAGGCTGGTTTACATTATCTTAGTTGTTAGTAGAGTGCGAGTCGTACTCTTATGCGAGTGCATTTACTAATGCATTAACTAATTACTAACGCCCACGCTCTAAAACTAGTAGTTTAGGTGCCTTTCCAGTGAGCGTTCATACACTTTATCCAGTAGGTGTCATTTGACTAATGCACTCCACTAATACGCTACTAAAATGTCGATTTACATGCTTCCAGTAGCTCGCAGGGGGTGCTACTCGAAACAAAGATCATTTTGATTCAAGTTGAAAGGCAACTAGAACGTTAGGTACTCGCTTTAGTCACTAATGCGACCGTTTACACGTTTCTACTAATGCACTCTCCTAAAGCACTCTACTAACAGCTACGATAATGTAAACCAGCCTTTATAAAGCCGAATATGGTAGATAGGACAGGCATAGAACTCCGAAAATTCCACCACCATCTTTTTGAAAAAAAATAGTGAGACCTAAATTGTGTTTTTTGCTAATAATTGGATTGGTTGGGTGCATTTTAGCAGGCTAATCGCTCGGTCATCGATCGCCATAGCATAGAGTGGATTTTAGCCATGGAAAGTAAAATAATTTAATAATTAATAAAATTACAAAACATGGTTAAAATGTACTCTATGGCGATAGATGACTTAGCGATTAGTCCGTTGGAATGCACCCATTGATTATCGAAATCAAGTGCTGCCATCTGACATAATATATTATTAAAACGATAATTTATACTGACCGTTTTAGTATCACCTTAATTTCGAGAACTTCAAAAACATATTTTATCAGTTATATGCTAATAATAATTAAAATGCAAATTCCCTTAAAATTAGTATTTACAATTGCAAACCACAAAGTATTTAAAGCTCATTGAAACCCAAACTAGAACGATATTTGTATTAAAAAAATATATATTTAATATTTTGTAATACGCATATTTAAAAAACGTATTTGTTTTTTAATAAAAATGATTTTAATTAAACAAAATCGTCTAGTTTTGGGCAACGGAATTTATACATTTAAAACAGAATATTATAAATTAATCATTAATTTTTTAAATCTGTTATAAATGTTTTATGGAAAAATTCAGTTGTGTGATATTCGTTAAAATTTAAATGAGAGAAAATTAATAGACAATTTTGAGATAAAATTAAGAAAGTTTTTCTTAAATGTAATTGAAAACCACACAATTAAATATTTTTAATCCTTTTTTTTACAAAAAAGGAATTTATTCCAAAGTAAATTATTTTCTTAATATAAACGTAATTTTTGCGTATTATTAAAACCAAATAAATTAGTTTGAAATAAATTCCATCATATTAAATTTCTAAATTTTGCTTTCTTTAATTAATATTACCAATAAATAAATAAAACAAATAAATATTTATTGGTAATATTATTAAAAGATAAAATTTCCCGATAAAATTAATGTCTTTCAAAAACTAACATAATTAAAAAATATTTTCAAAGAGATTTTTTTTTCGTTTTTTTTCCCTTAATAATATATTGCATTGCAAGTCAAAAAAATTAAAACTTAAAAAATAAATGGCATTTAACAGAGGTGGGATATATGTATTTCTTATTAACTAATTTTTTGTACTAATAATTTATTTTTAAAAATAATATGGCATACTTAGATAAATCTTTGTATTTACACAAGTTTACTTCCGTCACAGATATTTAAAATTTTGACAGCTGTTTTTGAGTTAGTTAACTCGTCCCAATATAACTAATCCCATTGTTTTTTACTGGTCACAGTTATAACCTGACCCATAACAAACATACAATGAAAATGTTAAAAATACAATGTTGGGCAGCTTAAATCAGGTATAATAGTTGCCCGTTCAGTATGTTTGTCACCCATTTAGAGTTTTCACTGCTAACTTAAATTATTTGTCACCCATTTGTAGTCGCCCGTTTTAAGCATTTTTTGTAATCTGCTGTTAGACGCCCGTTTAGTTATTTTGTCGCCAAAAAAATAAACTGCTGCCTGTTTTAGTAATTAAGTATCCCATTAACAGTCGCCTTTAATTATTTCCAGTCACCCATTTAATTACTTCCCTTATTATAGTTTCAATATTATGGTTTATGATATTTATACTTTCTACATTATTTTTTTGAACCAATGAATCAAGTAAAACTGTGTGAAATCGGAGCTCAAAAATGTGTATTCGAATGTGACGTTGTACGGCCCCTTAACTACTCAACCGATCATCATGAAATTTTGCATACACGTTGTCAGGGGTACAGATAAGGACATAGGGCACGTTTCATTCCCAAAAAAAGAGTACTGTTCCCGAGAAATAGAAAAATAAGTGCCCACTAAAAATTTTGTAACTTAATATGAATTTAATGATGAGAAAAATAGATACCGAAATGACGGGACGAGTTTACTTGGGACGAGTTTCCCGAATGGTCCCAAAACACAAGTCATTGCACGTAAAATTGAAAAGTCTCCCCGAAAAGACCTCGGACTTTCCAAAAGACCCGACACCAAATCGTATTCAGTGTCAAAGTTACTAATACAAATTGATTTTTAAACACAATTCATATTTTTAATTAACTTTTTTAATGAAAAGACTGGTCTTTTCCGAAGACCATTTTAAGTTTAAGGATAATACATGGTCATTTTTCAGTCAGCATCCAAATTTGACAAATTTAGTCACTCGACAATTCCTTGACTAAAAAATAACCATGTATTTTTGAAATTGATTTACTTATTATTATAATTTTAAAATGCGACTATAGTAATTGCAATTAATTACTAAATTACACTATCCATATTCACTTTAATCACCGGAAATAACATGATCTATTCAAAATTAAATGTATATCAATTTAGAAAAGTAAGGTCTATTGAAAAGACCATTTTTACTACTAAGTAAAAAACTATTTTTTCTTCAAATTTTACATAATTTACACTTAAAAAAGACATATTGACCACGGTCTTTCCAAATGATCGCAGTCTTTTCAGTAGACCAATTTTTATTAAATGTTTAAAATCTGTTTTTTTATGATAAATAATATACTAGCAAATTGCCCAATGGACTTCCCAATTCGGTAGTATAATAACCCCAAAGGTGCAGGTTCGAATCCCATATTATTTATCATAACATAAAAATAGCATTGTAAATGCAAAAAGATACTTTTTTCTTCAAATTTTACAGAATTTACACGCAAAAATCTTAAAAAGACTCAAGTCTTTCCAAAAGACCACGGTCTTTTCAGTAGACCACGGTATTTTCAATAGACCACAGTATTTTTTAGAAGACCGATCTTTGCAGTATACCGCGGTCTTTTCAGTAAACCACGGTATTTTCAGTAGACCATGGTCTTTTCAGTAGACCGATATTTTTTTACAGCAAAAGCCTATGCCGTCTATGGTGTATAGAGGAAGACGGTTGCGATACAGATCTATGTTTCCTCAACGAGTCTTTATGGTTCGGGTCCAACATGGCGGTATATCCGGCGGGGGAACACAGCTGCGGGTATCGCTGGTAGAACGCGCGGTACCCCTCGTGGAGGAGGTACACCTCGGGGTAGTGTAGGGAGGGGTAGTTCTCTTTGTTTTTGGCTCGGTCCGATGAGCGGAGGTAGCGGGATCTGGAAATAATTAATTATTAGATTAGTATTAGCTCAATTAAGTCCACTATATTTTTAATAAAGTGCTTTAGTTTTTTTTTATTTTGACTTTATTTTATTGAAATGCAATTAAGTTTATTATGATTTCATTTTTTTATTAGCTTTACTTTGATTAGAAAAAATTACAGTAATTGTTTGTCTTAAAAACATGTCAATTTATAGCTTTTTTTGCATTTTAATTAACTAATCTTAATTGGTGGTACAGTACAGACATTTCATATTTCAAAACGTAATTAACTTGTATTTTTTTAAAGAACTTATCATTTTCTATCTTTTTTATAATAATAACCATAAGGGTTCCTTTTTACCATTTTGGTACGGAACCCTAATAAAATTAACTTCATATAAGTACAAAAATTCTACATTTTACTTATTTTTCTATAAAAAAACCTTTCCAAACAATAAAAAAAACTTTTACTAAAAATTTTTTTTACAATTTTTTTTTCAATTCAATTCTTTATTGTGAAATTTATTTAATTTTTTTTTTTACTAAAAAAATCTAAAAACATCCCCACTCACAGCTTAGGCCCCCTCTCGAGCGAGAACTCGCAGTGGAACACGAGCACGTGCCGCCTGGGCTCGGGTTCGCTTCTCGGCTCAGTCACCAGCGCCTGCACTTGCGCCGGAGTGTACAAGTTGACGGCGTTCAGTATGTGACCGCCTTCATACTCGTATGGGTAGCGACAGTCTATTACCTGGCGACGAAAATACAAATATAAAAAAACCGGTCAAGCAAGAGCGAGTCGGACTCGCGCACCGAGGGTTTCCGTACCATCATAATAAAAGAGCTGTAGAATAATAAAACTATTATTGCAGTATTAGGTCAGCACCATCTCTTGGCCGATAGTGGAACAGTTTTTTTTTCTTAGGTCAGCGCCATCTCTTGACCGTTAACCGTTAGTGGAACTAAATATTTTTTTCTTGGGTCAGGGAGGGCCATCTGTTGACTGGTAGAGGAACGAATAAATTTTTTGTTTGTTTTTTGAATTTCTAAAAAAGTGTAAAAAAGAGTTTTCCTGTAATCTTTACATAAACTACTATCACATAGAATTGTAACGGTATTTTTTTTACTTTTTTCATCATAAGTCGAAAACTATGCGGCCTAAAAAAAAGAAAAAAATGTTTTAAAATGTGCAAACAGCGCTCTTTCATATGATACCCCACATGCCCTAGTCGCCCCACTTAAAATTTTTAAGACCCCTTTTCAGTCCCTGTTGTAAAAAAACTATTTATTTTTTTATATCTTTCTTATTTGCAAAATAGTTGGACAAAGGTCATCTTTAACTATTCCAAATTTCAAGTTGATACCATTAGTAGTTCTCGAGATATCCAGCTGTGACAGACAGACAGACAGACTGAGTCACACCATAAGGGTTCCTTTTTACCATTTTGGTACGGAACCCTAAAAAAGAAATACTAATTGGAATAAAAGGGTGAATCAGCTTTTGTTGTTTTGTGGCATGTTAATCTGTAGTTGCAAATACTCTCAGCTAATCATCTTATAAGAAAACTTAAAAGACATGAAAATTTTTTACGTGATTTTAAAGAAAAACTTTATTTTTCATTAAGTCACTGTTGTTTTTCTAAAAACTATTGATTATTTTTGTACAAAACTAAGTATGTTTTATTGGCAGTTTTGTTTTAATTTATGAAAATTTACACATTCGTCGATTTTTTCGTTACATAAAAAAATTTATTCACCCAAAAACTTTTTTATTCAAATATACAAATATTTTATTTGCACAATCATTTTATTTATAATGCTATTTTTATACAACGTTCGCGAGAAAATTTGTTGTTTCATAAAATTTTGATAATTTCGTTATTATTTTTGTATGAAACAGCAGGTTTTTTTATGATTTCAGTTGGTCCCATTCCCATAGTAATAGTTGTTCAGTTCTTATGTCCATCAGCCATTTTTGATGTCCCCACTGCTGGGCACAGGCCTTCCTTATGGGTGGTAAGGAGGATGGGCCATAACGCGGGCCCAATGCGGATTGGTGGGTGTTAACGACTGCAAAAAAAAGTTTCTTGCGCCCGTTCTTGTTGTCAGCTAAAAAAGTCTGGAACGGGTGGTAGGAAAATATAGACGATTCAAAAGTACTTAATAATTAAGTTTAATTCACTTTCACTTTAAAAAGCTTATTTCACTTTCTTAACGTGCCTTCCGAAGCACGGAGGAGCTCGTGATAATAAATTTTTGGTCACCCATCCCATGACCGACCCTTGCGAACGTTGCTTAACTTCCGCGCTGGGCCAGGCACTAAACCACTGCGCCACCGAGCTCCACCGAGTCCTATCTACCATATTCGGCATTAATCTATGGTTTCTCACCTGATACTGGCCAATGCTCTCGCTAAATTCCCCGCTAATGAGTTTAGCGAGGGTCTCGCAGGAAATACTCTTGAGGTCCGCATGATCGCCGCTGGTGAGGGGGAGGGCGAAGGGCTGCGAGAAGTCTCCTATTAGGTCGGGCTCCATCGCAGCTATGGGGGAGAAAGAGAAAAAAACATTGCTTTTTTTCATATTACAAAATGGCGTTAAGGCGAGGCCAGTTCACGATCTGATGAAAAGTCTGATTTTTGAACTTCCAATGTGAAGAACTGATGTAAAATTCTACTTCACAAAAATTACTGTAGACTGAAAAAGAAACAAAGAAGCAAAGTAACCGAAAAGAATATTGAAAAATGGCTTGGTAACTCTGTAAAAAAATCCTGAATAACACCATAAAAACTTATAAAAACAAATTTCAAATCGTCAGATTTCGTAATTTTCAACGACAGTGATATGATTTTTTATGCAAAAAGGATAGCTTTTTTATCGATCTAACACAATAACCGAGTACATTTTTAATAAATAATCCAGTATTTCAGAAATCAATAAAAATGTACTAAATTTCGTCAAATTTCTGGCGAAGCGTCAATTAAAGCTATGCAATATTCAACCTTATTCTAAAGACATAGTGAAAGAGTAAATTTCGGGAACTGCCTCGCCTTAATGCAGAATTTTATAACATAGCCAACAAATGGCAGCTCAGTGGCACTGTATCCTCCACACTGACCTCCATTAAACAAGTACGCTGGACAGGCGAACGTCACCGATCGTTTGAAACCGTTTGTGCTCATTTGAAAATCGCCATATTGGCGCTGAGAACAGTAGATGCTACTATGGCAGTAGTGGACTTGGAACTAATAACTAACATGGCTTTTAGGTGGTTCGTTGAGCTCAGTAGCGCCACCAATGGAAATAAATCATTTACGTTGTATCAAGGGTTTAATATTATTATTATTATTATTATTATTAAACAGGCGAGCAGTTGTTGCAACTGATAGTGCCTGTATCCTGCAATCTTTGCTCTATTCTACTTTATTTAAATTGGTGTTTGTCCAATCTATTCTTAAATTGGTTCAAGCTGTTGGCTGAGACTAATAGGCTAGTTGACAAAATTTCAATAACTGCTTAATATTTTAGCTTATTAGGCATTTTATCGAAAAAAAAAGGTTTATTTATTTTTAATCGAGCGTTTACATTATAAATTTCGCGTTTTAAAAAAACAATTTTAATTTGGTTCCAAAACGCACAAGACTGTCATGGCGTCTTGAATGACGTCACGCCGTGCAAAACAAACAAAAGAGCGATCGTGTCTTCGTACGTTATAGCTAGTTTTTATCGTTTAAAAATGAATTTCTCATATTATAAGTACTGTATAGTGCCCCAGTGTGATAGCACGACTATAAAAACGCCAAACCAGTTATTTATATTATGTTCCAAACAATGGAGAAATACGGAAAAAGTGGCTAAAACTTGCGTTCGGTTGTGGTTAGGTTGCACTCGGAGTGTAGGTTTGGAACGCGCCTCCGGTAGTGATACTCGAAACGTCAAAGACAAGATTGGAGTTTCGCACGGCGTGACGTAACGCTTTCTGATTGGTGTTCACTGTCACGTGACTAAAGGTTGCATTTTACGATTTTTTTTTTTTTTAAATATTATTAATCTTTAACGCTTTTAATAATTAAAATTGTTTGTTATTTTCTCCATAATATAATTAATCATTATAAACCCCTATCCATTATATTTATTCTTAATGGAAACAAGCCTATTGTTCTGGCAAATTGTTCCACGCTTGGACCACTCTGTTTAGAATAAAAGTTTTGATGATTTTGCGCAAATAAAAGACTAAAATGCATTTTCTATATATAGTTTCAAGAACTCAAACTTAAGCAATAAGTCGTGCATGTCACTAGTGCCAAAAGTGGCACAACAAAAACAATGAAAAAAATTAAAAACCGAGGGTCTTTTCATTACTCTTCACACATAAAGAAAAAGACAGAGACAGAGTTTTTCGAATACACTGGCCTTAAAATAAATGAGTATAAGAATATGATAATATTGTTATTAAAATAAATTAAGGTGGTATAAGAATATAATAGTGTTGCCATTAAAATATATTTGTGTAAATGATAATGTTGCCATAAAAATACTCACATCTAGCCAACGCAGACATGATAGAAGCATTATTTTCCGAAAAAGCCCTCTGTAGCAACGGTCTCTTAACCATTTCAACTTCCGGGTTCAAAATATCCTGTTTCCTTCGTTTATTAGCCGTTTCCTCGTCCTCACACCGTTCAACCCTTTTCTGCGTTTTCTTCTCCGGATTCTCTAATATAGAAAATAAGGACATCTTTGCCTTGCAAGGGTTGAAACTTAAACTTCTATGGTAAGACGGCCTGGCCTGGCCAAATGTTTTGTCGGTTAAAATATTGTCTTTGATCGGCCCGGAGATTAGGTCGTTGAAGTTTGCCATTTTTGGGGAGTTCGATGCTTCTTCTAGTTCTAAGAATGGTTCTTCCAATTCGCTCATGAAACCACTTTCCATCGATGTTTGTGATTCTAAAGTGAACCTAAAAAAAGAGAAATATTTATTTAGTTTTTGCCCACTCTCACATATACATATACACACTCACATATACACACACACACACACACTCGCATACACATATTACACATACACTGGCACACGCATACATACACTCGAATTTATACACACATCACTCATCACACACACACATAAATACACTCGAATTTATACACACATCACTCATCACACACACACAAACCCATACACTCGCAAACACGCATACACTTGCAGACACACACTTTGTAATGTTTACCATTATAAATATTTGTACATAATATTTATGTTTTGTCTTAGAAACAAGGGAGTTAACCCAAAAAAGAGTATTTTATTACCCTCTGAAGTGTCTTAAATGTAATATAATTCTATTAAAGTTTATATTTTTTATTATTTTCCTGATGAATTGGTGTACTTATAATGTTATTTT
This sequence comes from Agriphila straminella, assembly GCA_950108535.1. NCBI lineage: Eukaryota > Metazoa > Arthropoda > Insecta > Lepidoptera > Crambidae > Agriphila > Agriphila straminella. Next base: position 10,732,226 of record OX467327.1, on the reverse strand, counting down.
TTTTACCAAACAACTAATAAAACTATATAAATTGAATTACCTTGATCGTGTTGAAGCCGGTGATGAAAACGAACTCATTGACCCGATACTCGAATCGCTGGCATGCCTCAAATTGCTTTTAGTTGGTGTTTCGGTAAATTTTAAGGATTTCTTCACGGACACACTGTTTGTTGTAACTTTTTTAGCCGGAGGTGATGTAAATTCAAAATTTTCGTCTTCGAAATTCAACATTCTAGTAGCGGTGACATTCGGCCGGTTGAAAGAGGTCGATTGTTCCGTGTCAGCGATAGGTGCTCCAAATACGAAATTTCTCGAGTTAACTTTTCTAGACGTCGATGACCTTCCTCTAGATATAATATTAGGGCTGTCAGTAGATATAATTTCGTATTTTGTACATTCATCGAAGTTTTCGTTGTCAAATTCCTCTTCTAAGTCGTGTAACGTTTCCATATCTGGGTCTAAATCTATGATTTTTTCTGGAATGTCTTCCGTCTCTCGTTTTAGTGGTAGGTCGGTGAAGTCCAGCTAGAAAAGAAATAAAACAAATTATTAAAGTTTAAAAAAAATTATGACAAAAACTAACTAGGTAAGCACACTACACCCAGAATCCTCATAACTGAGGAACTGGCTATCTTACCTCTAACTGCCGGAACACAACATTTTTTTAAATTGTTGTTATGGCGTCAGACTTAGGTAAGATGGTGGTAGCTAGCCAGGCGGACTTGAAATAAGCCCTACCACTAACCAAACCGAGTACAAATTGTACCCCACCTGGGAATCGAACCCGGGACCCCTGCATCTTACACGGGTGGGTGAACCACTAGACCACAGAGACGGTTATACTATATTACAGTCCACACAGATGAAGTTGCGGGTGGTTACTAGTGATAAACAATTTAGATATGTACGCACGACGGCAAGCCAGGTTAAACAGTTGAACTACGAAAACAGCTTTTATTACGTAGGGCATAAAGGCGGTCTCAAGGTCAACATGTATAGTCTGATGTGCTGCTGACTGTACTAACCTTAGTCATTGACCAGTTGCTGGTCCTAGTCGACTGAAAACTTTCACCAAACGAACAGTCCCTCGTCTCCTCTTCAACGTCCAACTTCACGAATGTCTCACTAATGAACGTTTCATTTTCTTTGTCCATCTTGAACTTGGAGCGTTCCTCGAATATCCTAGTTATTTTAGTTGTTGACCGTTTAAACGATTTGGTTGTCAACGGAGATACTGACGGTGAATTTTTCAACCTCTCTATCGTTGGTGATTCCTTGGGCCTGAATAATGGAGAACCGATATTCTGTATTTCACCGAGGACTCTGCGCTTGGATGGTGTGGCTATAGGAGATGGTGATTTGTTGAAGTTCAACGACTGTGGGTTCATTTTGTTCCTAAAATTGTTTGTGATTGCGTCCTCCCGTTTGCGTTTCGTTGCACTGTTGCCGGAGTTGATCTTAAAACTGTCGGTGATCAACCTGGAAAGAAAAGAGATAATGGTTAGCTTGATTTTTTTAATTAAACATGTTAGAAGTAATTACATAGTTTAAGTATTTTTCTATAGGTATTCTATATTACAATAATTTTATCAAACAGAAGCGGTGTTATTTAAAAAAGATTTTTAAACATCTGTTTAACTTAGACACTGTTTAAATGTGTGCCTCTCTTTCAAACAATATTGTCAAAAAATTTACAGCATCACATTTAAACAGTGTCTAAATAACAAGTGTTTAAAAATCTTTTGTAATAATAAAATAACACAGTAGCCTCCTTACTAATAAAAATTGTATAGCAGATGTATGTTACACAGTGTATTTTGTCACTTTCTTTTCAATGTCAAATTCAAATAGTTTGACAGAGAGAAACCTTTGTGTAACTATACATCTGCTATACATACAATCTTTATTAGTAAGGGGGTAAGTATATAGAAGTTAACTAGGTTAATTTCATGAATTGATTATGATTTTAAAGTTCTTGGTTTATTTATTTTTATTTATTTTATTCATAAGACACGCCAACAGAGTACACATAAAACATTACATAAACGAAGTTGAACATATTAAATACTCGGTTAATTTAATTAAGAGATAAGAGAAGATATGGCAAACAACCATAAGAATTGGCCATATAAGATTAGAAGCTTTATATTTTATTTAAATAAAATATACAATTTGTCTTGATATGATTAGGTAGTTCTCTAGTGTGAAATACAAAGGTACCTAATTAACGGCCAAATACTCAAACGAATCTTAAAGTTAAGGCCACCTTAAATACATAAAAGTTGTCAGATTTGACAGAATCTCTATGAAACTGACAGCTTCCTTAAAGTTAAGGAGACCTTAACTTAAGATTTTAGCTAAGAAGCCTTTGAGTATTCGGACGTGAAATCTTTATTTTATTTTAGGGGGAATATAAGATAATAGGGTTCGTAAATTATGGTTATTGAGATATTTTTTACTTTCCTACAATATCAGAAAAGTTTATTGACACCAAAAAAACTTTAAAGAATAAAGAATTGATAGGGCTTCATTCACCAGACATTGACTTACGCAATTTCAACTCAACGCCTATTTAATTAAGACACAAAATACATCCACTTACATCCCTCAGTTAAGCAGCGAAGATAACAATAAAATCAACCCTTTTTAAGGGGTGCGATTTATCGTATATTTTCGATACTATAGCCTATCACTGTCCATAAATAAATCTACAAACTGGTTTTACGTACCTCCTTGTTCTTTCTCAAGCCCTACACAAGACATTGTGAACTTTAAAATGTAAAAAACAACAATGGAGCGAACCAAAAAGGTTATGTACGACACTACGATGTTGAAATTGTTATTCTATTTCCCACGTGAATACTTGTTAGTGTAGATTTGTTAGACAAGACTGATTAATTTGTTAATTAAAACACGGTAGATAAAAAAATGTGTGAATCACGTCACTTCACCACCAAACAACGATTCAATTCGCGCGCTTTGTTTTTTTTTCTTCTTAAAAATGACATTTGACGTTTCAAGTTTCGTTCAAAAACTAGTGGAGGTGCAATGCAAATCAGCTGTGTTTGACGTTTCGTTATTTAGACTATACAGGTTGTTTATGAATGAACCAAAAATGAAAAAATAGTTTCTGCAAAGTGAACTTTTACTATGGAACCAACTAGGTACGTATGAAATCGCGAAAAAAAATCAGCTGTTTCATTCATTTGATATTTATTATTATTATTGTTTGTATGAAACAGCTGTTTTCTTTCGCTATGGGTTCATTCATTAAAACTTCTACGTAAATCTAAATTAAATGTTACCAACATATTTATTTTCAGCTTTTAATAACACATTTTATTTACTTCTCATATTAGGCTCTAGAAAATCGTAGCGTAGGGTAGAAAACAAGAAATAAAATACCGGTCAAGAGCGAGTCGGACTCGTACACCGATGGTTTCGTACCATCAATATAAATACACTGTGATGTAGAATATTGCACTAATAGTACAACTAATATAATTTTTGTTGATGATTTCTGAAAAATAATACACTGCGGTCTAGAATATTGCTGTTTTAGGTCAGCGCCATCTCTTGACCGATAGCGGAACTAATGTAATGTTTGTTGATGATTTCTGAAAAAGTGTGCTCATCGTTTTATTTTTTCTGAAATCTTTACAATAATCAAACTTCTATCAGATTAATAGATTTTTCTCTATGCAACGGAGATTAGGGGAACTGTACACTGTTACATTTTTCATCAAAAGTCGAAAACTATGCGACTTAAAAAAATTGAAAATGTTTCAGAATGTACAAAATGCGCTTTTTCATAATTATGATACAGAAAAAATAATATTATTACTTTCTTGTTTTCAAAAAAGTTGGGCAAACGTCATCTAAAACTATTCCAAATTAAAAGGTCATTGGGCATTTTGTTCGGACATTTGACCTACGGCGTACACAAACGAAATAGAGCTAGGTATGTAAATAAATGTATGAATCTGCTACGCAGTGGTATGGGTCGCATACTTGCAGAACATGTTTTATTTTTTATCATTATATCATAGCATTTCGCATAGCATTTTGAATAGTAAGTAAATAAAATAAATAAATAAAGACAATTCAAAGGTTTATTATGCTTGTACCACACATTTTCACAATGCTTAAAGTTAAAACTTCTGTTTTTTAACGACTTACTCACGCACATAATGTGAAATAACTTTTTTCTGCCGGTCGGTACTTACATAAAAAAATAATACATATTTTGAAAAGTGGGATTGAATATTTCAATATAAAACTGGTTTGGTTTTTGTACGCGAACTTTCATCAAGCAGGTCAAATATGCCCAATGACCTTTGATAGCATTAGTACCTATAGTTTTTGAGATATCCAGCTGTGACAGACAGACTGAGGTCGCACAAGGGTCCCTTTTCACCATTTTGGTACGGAACGGAACCCTAAAAATACTTTAAAACTTTAAAAGTAGACTAATAAGTTTTTATGTTTTATTTTAATATTTTATTATAATGGAGTGTTCAGATATGCGCATTAAGTACAATAGTTAAGTAAGTAGTGGGTTCGACAAATCTGTTAAGACGATCAATATTCACCACTTTTCTTGCAGATGGGGCAGTAACGTTATTTATGAATAACTTAACCGTTACTTTATATTCTATAACCGTTTTTCAATAATGTACTTATGTGTTTATGAAAATCATTACCCATCATTTGTATAAAAGATTTAAGTACTACAAGCTTAATAACTTAAATATTTTTACTTATACTTAAATAATTTTACTGTTATCTTATTCGATTCGGTAAATATTAACCATAAACAACCATTATATATTTTTAATACAAAGTACTTTTTACCCCCGACTACGGCAAAGGAAATATACCTAACGGCGAAGTAAAAAGGATGTAGGTACCTATGTATTCTTTAGAGTAAGTAGGTAGGTATGTATTTTAACTCAGACATTTTTATTTTATTTATATAATTAACTATTAAAAATTTAGAGCTGCAACACGTACTTGACAATAAAATATTGTATAAGTTCAATTTTTAACAGTGAATTAATAATGACGAAAAGATAAACATTGTTTTCTGATTAGAGACAAGAATCGAAAATAAATAAATCAATAATTATTAGTGTAAATTCACTGTTAAAATCGTTACACATACACTGTAAAGTACGGGTGGCGAGGGGCCCTAAAATTGGATAAGATTGGCTAATGTAATCGACGCATTACGTTTTTTTTTTTCAAAATTCGAAACAAACTTTTTAGGCGCGTTTTTAAACTTTTTTTTTTTTTCTATTTGTAGTTCTCGCATCGAGGTGGTTGGCCATTCAGCCATACTCTTAACAATGGATGCTGCATTCGTTGCAACGTCTTATCAGACGGTAAGGGTGTTTTTTTATAACGTTAACGGCGCCGACGGAGGGGACTGAGCTCAAAATGGCGTATGACGGCCCCTTTAACGGTAAAGCATGGTGTGCAATTTCGTAAATAAAGATTTATTTGGTTGTAAATAAGCTATTAAAGATTAACTAACAACAAAAAAGACAAAAGTGCCTGTTTTTAAGTTTGTAGCAAAATTTTACTATTGTGTAAATGTCAATCTTCAACACTAGAGCAAAGTTTTTTGTTAGTTTTATCATAAAAATTGTGAATTATCTCTCTTAACTCCGAAGAAGCTTTGTGGTAATAGTTTCATGAAGTTTTTTTTTATTTTTTTTTATAAAATAAAGCCTTCGTACCGTGCCTTCTTTCGCTACTGTCTTCTAAAAAAGGGAAATGCTTTCATTTTCCTTTTTTTATAATTAACATAAATAATAAAAAAAGCACTTTCTTATAACAAGAGAAAAAACCTTGCATAATAAAACCTGTTATATTAAACGGCAATGAAGCATTGAATTGACGGGCAAAAGACTGCAGTTCAAAAAGGGTTCTTCAACGTGTCCACAATCGGTGTTCGTTAGTTGTTTGAGGTGCATCCATTGTGCATTGATATTCAACGAGTTTTGTATAAAAAGAGCTGGTTCCTGAAACGGTTTTTTTATAAAACAACGGTTTCAACGATAGTGAATATAGTAATAAAGTCAGTCCGAGATTCAAATCCTCGTAAAAATGGATTATGAACGATCAAAACTGCTTGACAATCATTTACATTGCATCGGCTTGTCAATCACATTTTGATCGTCTAGGAGCGATGCTTGACAAGCACCACAGAATAGATATATTACTGTGGCCAATCAAAAGTAGGCCACGCCCCCAAATGGTAGTGGTGATGCAATGTAACTTACTTTTAAAGCAATTATTTTTTACTGTCTAATGCTAAAAGTTAGGTATTAACTCGTTATCAAATTCTGTCAATTTACTTAACGAATGCAATTAATTGAATCTTACAAGAATATCAAATGTTCTGGTATTTGTAACGATATCTGTAACATCAATTTTGTAATAATAATATAAATTTGTTATAGCTATGGAAACCTATAATTGGCTTATTTAAGACTTATATGTAATTACTCAATCTGTACCTAATATAGCTGTTGGTTTTCTGAATAAATCATAAATAAAATAAAAGCACAAGTTTCCTGTAAGCGGCTGTAAACAGGATGTCACAGCTCGGTGGAGCCGATACCCTGCGGCTTCTATATTTAGCGACCAGATGGTGCTGAAACCAATGTCACCGAGATAACGGTCGCGCTGAAACCTTCATAATATTATTGTAAATCGGAAGATTATTCACAAGAACTTTATTTACATCAACGTTATCTGTGTTCATTTTTTCTCAAATCGACAGAAATACATCCTCAGATTGTATTGTAATTGTAATCTAGATAAAAAAAAAATAGTTGGGCAAACGTCATCTTAAACTATTCCAAATTTCAAGTTTATACCATTAGTAGTTCTCGTGATATCCAGCTGTGACAGACAGACAGACAGACTGAGTCACACCATAAGGGTTCCTTTTTACCATTTTGGTACGGAACCCTAAAAACTACTTGTAATCGGCACTTAAGAATACTCAAACGATTCTTGAAGTTAGGGCCATCTTAAATGAGGGCTTTTCACAATGACAAAAAACTGTAGTCTCGATAGATGGCGTTGATAAAAATAGGTGACAATGTAATTTTTTTAAAAAGCTTCGAAGAGTATCAACACCATCTAGTGAAGCAAATAGTTACTTTTTTTTTAAATGTCACTTTGAAAACTCCTCATTCAAAAAAGTTATCAGCTTTGACAGAAACTCTATGAAATTGACAGCTTCCTTAAAGTTAATTGAGTATTCTAGATTTTAGCTAAAATCTTCGTAATCCCCTCCTTATCTTTAAGAGGATTGTCAAGCAAACGGTCTCCATACAAACGGCGATAACGTTTCCCACCCTCTAAACCTTAACCTACAGTAATTAATTTTTGGTATCCCTACTTGATATCGAAACTTGATATATCGAACGCCGCGACGGCGAAAACGGTGCGCCGACTGGTCTTCAAAGCGATGGTACGCCACATCGAATGTCGCGACAGCGAATGTCTCGATGTCGAACCATCACTGCATCGAATGGTTAACACAATGAATGTCTTGACATCTAAAAGTCGTGGTATAGATTAACCATGACGTCGAAAACCTAAAGAAATAAGTAAGTACTTAGTAGGTTCGAAAACATCGAATACACAAAATAAAATCTAAACATTAAATAAAAATATTGATGTGAAAGTCAAGAAAAGTACGTTAAAATATTGTCAATTAAACGCATTTAAATAAATAAAGCAAATTCATTGTTTTATTTTTTCTCTACTAATTAATAATATCATCTATGATTTTCACGCCTACGTGTTTAGCACTACGTTGATCGTTGAAAGTAGTATTTTTACTTCGTTGGTTTTGTAACATCCCATACTGTGACTCTGACTATTCGTAGTCGTAACAATCGATGTCGCGAAATTCGACGTGGTATACCGTCGATTTGATAACCTTTCGATGATTTAACCTGTCGACGCTGTGATCATTCAATATCGCGACATTCGATGTGGCGTACCATCGCTTTGACGACCGATCGGCGTACCGTTTTCGCCGTCGCGGCGTTCGATATATTAAGTTTCGATATCAAGTAGGGAACCCGTTGTTTTTGACATGCCTAAATACAAGGGCTGTACGTTTTGATTTTTTAAATATCTATAATAGATTTCGAAATATTTGCATTTCAGTGATTTCATACAAAACACAGAAGTGCCAATATTTTCAAATCTACAATGAATATTTAAAAAATCAAAACGTGCAGCCCTAGTTTTTAGGCATTTCAAAAACATACCAAAAATTCATTGCTGTAGGTTAAGAATTAGAGGGTGGGAAACGTTATCGCCGTTTGTATGGAGACCGTTTGCTTGACAATCCCCTTAAGGAAGCTGTCAATTTCATAGACTGTCAAAACTGACAACTTTTTTTAATTTAAGATGGGCTTAACTTTAAGAATCGTTTGAGTATACAGAACTATGTAATAGATCAGCCGTTACTATTTACCCGATTGGGTAAATCACGACCGCGGCCCCTCACGACACCAAAATAACCGATTATGAGTAACGGTTGCAACTTGCAACGGACAAGGGTGCAGTGCAATGCAGTCAACATGCATTTTCTAACGCTTTCTTTCATACCTAATAAAAAAGTTATTGAAAGTGTTTCTTTGAAACTTGTTTACCGGTTAATTTTGTCCAGCAAAACTAAAAAAAAATTCAATGCATTTGACAGTTGGTTTGTACAGCAAAACTAAAAATAAAAATACGTATATATACACATTAAATTAAATGCATATTTTTTTTAAATGTACAAAATCACTTGTTTTTTAAGGTTGTTTTTGATACTCAGCTCAGAAAAATAACTGAGTGTGTTTTAATCATTCTGCAAAAAAGGTGGCATTCCATTCCTCGAATTTCATTGTCCAACATTTGATCAGGGATTTGGTCAAACAAATCCTTTTACTGTTTCTTATGACACGTGCATTGGATGATTTTGAAAAAGAGAAATATTTGTAGCTTACTTCCGCAAACAAAATATGCAAGATGCACCGCCCGCCCGCTCGCAAAATATGCACATGCACACCACAAAATATAAGTTGGTTTACGCACGATCTAACTCCTGAGGATGCTCCGGGTTGGGGCGAAACACGTGTAGAGTAGCCTAATTGGTGAAGGTGCAAGGTGTGTTGCTGTCTTGCTAAATGCAGGTATTGTGCACTTATATTTTGTAGTGTGCATGTGCATATTTTTGCGGGCGGGCGGGCGGTGCATCTTGCATAATTATTTTGTTTGCGGAAGTAAGCTACATATATTTTTTTTTTCAAAATGGTTTTTGGACTTCCGCCAAGTGACGCCTGATTCAATAAAAAATGCATTGGATGATTTTCCTTATATTTCGTAAACATTAAATTAAATTAAATAAAAGCTTCTCTCAAAAGTTTATAAAATAAACATTTAGATACTTATCGTTAACTGCTCAATTAAATAAAAAAAGGTGTAACACTCGCCGTTGTAAATGCACTCATATTTTATCACAATAGCATATGGCACGCGCCATAGTACACCCACAATGCGCAATTTAATACAAAAAGCTGTACAATATGTAACTTTAACGCCGTGGGTTAAAGCTTATAATGGAATATGTCGCAAACGAACGTTACTTTATGGGGGAGGTGGAATCAATGGTGGTTATTACACATGGCTGAATTAAAATGCGATAGTGTTTTAATAAACTGTTTGGAAATTTTTACATTTTTACATTTAAATAATGCATTGTACTTTTTCAATTTATTGATAGATCATTTCAATATTGGTTTTGTGATAATGGGATCGTAGAACAGGGATTGAAATACCGTTAAAAAAATAACGTTAAAAATACCGTTAAAACATTTTATCGGTAAATTTACCGATAAAAATAACGTTAAAATTATTGTACCGGTAAAATTACCGTTAAATATAGCGTTAAACTTTACTGGTACAATAGTACCGGTGAAATTATCGGTAAAAAAGTGACGTTATTAATTGGAATAACGTTAATTTTAAAGTAACGGCACAGAATACATTGGTAACGGTAACGAAAAGTAAGAAATAACGTTAAAATTAACGTTATTTACTGAAATAAACATTAACTTCAATGTAACGTTAACTAAAGTAACGTTATTTATTGACATAACGTTAATGTTAAAAGTAACGGTAAATAAATAAAAAATAACGTTACATTTAAAAATTACGTTATCAATCCCTGTCGTAGAACATATTTTAATAATTTTGATTTTTTTTTTTATCGAAAATGTCGCTGATGTTATTCACCACGCAAGTTGCTTATCACCCCAGTTTACGAAACTTGCTGTTTCAGCATCGTAATAGTTATTACTATTCAAACATTATTAAATAACCTATTTTTTTAAATATGAAAAAAAACCTGAAATAAACAAAATTAACTAGCTATTCTTCACTAAATACAGAGTTCGTCGAACCACCCCCACCCATAAGAAATCACAATCATTGCAACACAATAGGCTTAACGGTAGCAACGCCGTTGCTTAGGGTCAAAGGTAAAGAAAAAAAAAATACAATTTTGGCGCGTGCGGGGGTGGCAGATGGCTGGATTCAATCAAAAGAAATTACGACAAGTGAATTTACCTTGGAGAAGATACACATCGTTTGTACCATGGCTGCAGCTGTATGTAGGTAAGATTTGTTTTTTTTAAGCATCTCCCCTTCCTTCAGTTATGATAACGGAAGTTATGGAGTGTTGCAAGGACTGAATAACAATAGATTTTATTTTCGACTTTTAAACCCTGAGTTGCATAAATATTTTAAAATGTGGACGTAAATAAAAATATGTTTAGATTTATCAGTTTTTGTTTTTGTATTTTGGTAAGAAAATTAATTATAAACAAATAATCTTTTATATTTAAATTATTATAAATGTCTAGCTAAAATATTTTGGAAACATTTCAGTCCTAAAAGAAAAATTATTATCTAAACGTTAATTTTCGTCTGTTTATTGGTAACGGTAAAGTTATAACGTTAACTAACCCTATAGGTTAGTTCTTAATTTTTTTTATAAACACCGTTACCCCGTCAGATGTTAATTAATCGTCCATAATCAATAAGTAAAAAAAAACAAATCACATTCGAATTTTCGGATACACCACCGGAAAATAAACTTTTTTTTAAACTAATCAATGTAACGAAGGCGTTACGCCCGTGCTGCCACATCTGCCAGTTACAATAACTAAGACGCGAGTCGCGACAAGTGCAGTAAGATCAGCTGTTGCAGCTGCTAAGACTGCACCATTTATTCATCATTGCCCTATTTTTCGTTTTTTTTTTTGCGAACATTGACCTTTATAGGAAGGGGGACGCCAGATGTCTTATTGATAAGATTGTAGCTTGATTCGTACCTTTTCTACAATGGATAACGGGAAGGAAGCGTTATTTAAAATTGACGGTCGCTAAATTTAGCGATTGTTACAAGGCCGGGTAATTTTAGGGTTCCGGCGTATCTAGAGATTTTTTCCCCAAATTCTCGGTTTGAGAGCCGCTTTAGTGTTTTGAAGGTTAATAGAAAAATATATCAGGTTTTTTCTGGGCACCAGACTGTTCTGTTCTTCCTAAGACAATGGGGTTGGTAAACTTTTCCAAAACTATTGGGAATTATATATTTTCTGGTAGCTTTTGGCTTTGGAGTCAGGAATAACAAATTGCGGTATTATATAATGCTTCATTTTAATTTAAATAAAAATTAAAAATTTTCATTTACATCAGCATAGTACAATAAATCACTATTACGGCTGTATGCGTAGGTTATGCCTTTGCTCCAAAGACTTTCTATGTTGTTGCTCAAAACAAAAAAAAAACAAAGGTATGATTACTCTTTGTCACTGTCTGTCAAATCTGTCAATCAGATTTTTAAATCAGTAAATGCAAAGGAACTTCGTGTTCAGCCGTATGTTTGATATTTTATCGCGATAATAATATAAAAATATATATTTAGTTAACAAGGTAAAATAAAAAAATCATAATATTATTTTCTTTATTCTTCAAACTTGTGCTATCAAAAAAAATATAAAACAATTCTTTTCGAAAAAGTTTACCAACCCCATTACCCAAAATAGTAAAAAAAGGAACCCTCATGGTGCTACTCAGTCTGCCTGTCCGTTTGACATGTCACAGCTTGATAATTTCTCAAGAACTACTTGCTTATGCTATCTACTTGTTTGGAATAGTTTGTTCAACAATTTGGAAATAAGAAAGATACTTTTTTTCAACAGGGACTTAGGAGGGCCTTAAAAATTCGAAGTGTAGCTAGCTAGCATGTCCCTATCATAATTATAAAAGAGTTTGCACATTCTCAAACATTTTTATTTTTTTAAGCCGCATAGTTTTCTACTTTCGATGAAAAATTAAAAAAAAGTTACCCACTTATCTCCTAAGATTGCATAGAGAAAATTCTGAAATTATTGTATGTGATAGATCTTAATGTAAAAATTACAGGAAAAATAAAACGAAGTATCTAAATAGAACACTTTTAACATAGTACCGCTATCGGTCAAAAGATGGCGCTGACCCAAAACTGCAATATTCTACACCACAGTGTATGGTAGGAACCCTCGGTACGCGAGTCCGACTCGCTCCTGACCGGTTTTTTTCTACACACACAGAACACCTACACCTATAATAAATTAAAATGATATCGATGAAAGGAAAAATAAATTAATGATTGCACCTTAAAATAGATTATCAATTTTATTTATCCTGCTAAAATAACTTGCAATTAATTATTATTTTATCTTATACCATGAAAAAAAAGTTCATAATGTCATAGAGACGAAACACAAAGAACATACAATTCGAATCGCGAAAAGAATCAACAGTTCATTCATTCATACATTTTGATAATTTTCGTTATTAATTTTTGTATGAAACAGCTGTGCGAGCCCCTGCTTGAGGCTCTACACTATGTCACTATGAGATTATGTCAATGTGGGGTGACTGACGTCACGGGATGTGGTATTCGCGCGGAACAATAATAAACGTCAGTACGAGTTGAATGCCTTTAATGCACTGTCACAGTATTACAGAAATACTTATACGAATTTGTCGCATATGCAAAAGTACTTAGGTTGCGCAATATTGACGCGATACTGTAAAATTATAAAAATAAGCAAATATTTAAAATGGCTTGTACATATTGCCAACAACAACAAAGGATACAAAAAAAGGAATAAAAAATAATTGTCCAATAAGACTCATGAGAAACTTTGTCCAATAACACTAAGGTTTGGGTAAATTGTCAAACTTAATGGTCCTGTTCATTGTTGGGGACGTAGCCCTGTCCACGCTCATGATTGAGCCACTCACTTCGCGGCACATAGATACAGCGGTGTTTCGCGCACTAACACCAGCGTCATTCACTACACTCACAACACTGTCACGGCTTCGACCCAACTCCAGGTCGGCAGGATTCCGCTCCTGGGCTCCTGGCTGCGCTCCGTTGATGCATCGTACCGTTGTCAACCATCTTCGGCAGATCTTGACTAGGGCATATGTAATGAGAAACATGACCAGCGGACCCAAAATCGAATAAATGATCGTGTAATGAGTTGTGCCGCTCGAATCTATATCTTGCAAATTTTGATTTTTCAACACTTCAATTTGTTGTTTTATCGACTCATATAACTGATCATGATTTTCTTTATCATCTTCTAGTGCAATGTAATTATACGAGGAATTTATCATATAATTCAGAGACGAAATTGGCTGTTGTATTGTAGGTACGTCAATATCATGTTGCACAAATATGTGGTTGTTATAATCGTGATGGGCTTGTATCGTAAATGTGTCACCTTTTATAAGACAACCGTGACCTATATTAATCAGGCCATTGCCCTGCAATTGTTTCGTATCCAGTCCAGCTGGGCACAAAATGCGAACTCTGCATTCTCGGCAGCATGAGTACAACCACGCGCCGGGCGCTTGTAACTTGATCCAGTTATCGGAACATTGTCTGAGCTCCGTCCGACAAAAGGTGTCGTTATCATTATTATATAAATGCATTTCACATATAGATTTATCAAAGTGGACATTAAGTATGGGAGTACTTTCGTAACAAATTAACTTGTCAGTTTGATATCTTTTGCACGTTGCTATGTCATTCTCATTCATTGGCATAACCACATCTTTTTTCATGTTGACTGCGATGTATGGAGTAATGGGAATATTATACATAATTTTGTCATTATTCTTCCGGGGTAAAGACATTATTCTGCTGAGTTCGAACTGATTTTGACTCAATAACGGAATTTTAATTTCCATTAATAGGAACGCTTTTGTAACTTTAGCGTGAACTTGTAAAAGTTGGTATAAGTCTCGTATATTATCAGCAGGAATCACTAGCTCTCCTTGTAGTCGCCCCGATATCAGGTTGAGCTGATTTTGCAATTCATTAGGCGATATTAAATGTATGTCAATCTGCCCATGATGAATATTTGTGATCGTGTCAATTAATGTTTCTTGAATTCTCCTTAAATTAGACAAGATAACATCGGCGGAGAGAGCCGTTGTCATAATATAGAGTTGTTGCATTTGATGAGTCTCAGCTTGTCGAACCTCGTTAATTGCCGACGACATATTTTTTAGATGCTCATTAATATACTGGAAGTGATTATACATGATAGCTTCATTTCGTTTTAGAATATTATTTTCAGCCTCAAGGATAGATGTTTGATTTCGCAGCATTTTTAATAAATGACCTTCATTATTTTTGATTGTTAAAATATCCTTTTCGTATTTTTCAGCAAATTTGTCATCGAGAACGCCAAATAGAGTGTTTGCAATGTTTCCTATGCCATTTATCAGACCTCTTTTCACCCGTATCTGACTTTTCGCTTGCAGTAATTCATTGTAAAAATTTATTTCGTTTAGTTCGTGTTCAAACTGTGTAATTATAGGTTTAAATGTCATTTCACCACTGCTTATCATTTTCAGATGATTAAAATAATTTTGTATGTCAACCATGCTTTGCCAGTAGTTTGTCATGTTGTAGTAAACCACCATTTTCCATTGATCTTGCACTATTCTCATGTCAGCGATTTTATCAAAATAAAGGGTGTTGCTTGTATTCAATCTAGTGATATTAAAACTTTGTTGCAGAGACGGCGCTATTAATGTCATAAGTAGCAATAATACAGCAACATAATAGTTAGGCTTCTTCCGAATTCTGGTAGTATAACGTGTTTGATTCTGGGGAGGTTTAGTGTCATTTTTGCTTTCAGTTTTGTCAGTATTTGGAACGGCTAAATCGTTGTCAGGGTACACAGGTAATGGTGTCAATTTTATGATTGGTCGTTTTAAAGATCCATTCTTAGTTTTCAATGTCACTACTCGAACGCATCCATCTTTTCCTTCATGTATTTCTGTTATTTTTCCTAGCGCCCATTTCGACGGTGGCATGTTTTCTTCGTTGACCAAAACAATGTCATTAATTTTCAAATTTGGCTTGCCGTGATGCCACTTACTACGTGTTTGTAAGCGGTGGAGATACTCCATAGACCATTTCTTCCAAAATGATTTATGCATTTTCTCAACTAGTTGCCAGCGTGTATGTGGATGAGTCGGTTCCAGTGGGTTTTCTAAAGGTGTTGATAATAATGGACCTCCCACCAAGAAGTGTCCCGGTGTCAAAATCTCCTCTTCTGCGTTTTCTGTCAAAGCATACAATGGCCTTGAGTTAACGCATGCCTCAATCTGCGTTAATAGCGTGTAGAATTCATCAAATGTCAGTTTTTGTTCTCCTATTATGCGTTTTAGGTGGTGCTTAACGCTTTTCACCGCAGCTTCCCACAGACCACCTGCACTTGGCCATGCGGGAGCGTTAAAATGCCAAGTAACGCCCATATTGCTGATGTCATCTAAGAATTCGGTGTTAATTACGCTCAAGGCTTCCTTGTACTGTTGATTTAGAATTCTTGCTGCACCGATAAAGTTTGTGCCATTGTCAGAATATACATGCTTGGGTACTCCGCGACGCGCACACATGCGTTTAAATGCAGCTAAGAATGATAAGCTACTCAAGTCTGTCACAAGCTCCAAGTGTATAGCTTTCGTGGAAAAACAGACAAATACGGCTATGTAACCTTTCAAGGTTTTCATGCCCCTGCCTTTATTTGCTTTGACATCCACGAATCCCGAAAAATCCAGGCCTGTGTGGCTAAAAGGACGAGAAGGTGTCACTCTTGGCTGCGGTAGGTTAGCCATTAGTTGCTGCGGATTCTGTGGATTCAGTCGTCTGCATCGAACACACTGTCGAACCTGTTTCTTCACTGCTCGGTTGCCAGATATAATCCAGTAATGGTAGCGAGTAAACGCTAATGTCAGTGTGGCACCTCCGTGAAGAGTACCTTTATGAGCTTCATCAATGATAAGCCGGGTTAAGTGGGAGTCGTGTGGCAATATTATGGGGTGTTTTCTGTCATATGTCAGGTTAGAATGTTGCAATCTCCCACCAACTCTCAAAATGCCGTTTTTGTCCAAAAACGGGTTTAATGTCAAAAGTGAGTTCTTTGATGAAATAGGTTTATTTTGCATCAGACAAGTTATAGTTTCGCTAAAATGTTGTGCCTGTACTCTTTTTATTATAAGTTGTCGAGCCGCTCGTATTTCATTTGCAGTCAGGTGTTGGTATAATTCAATGTTATTGTTTCGCCGCGTGCGCTGTATGAAACGTGATATCCAACATATAATTCTTTCGACTCGCGTTATCTTGCTATTTTTATTTAATAATTCAATTATAATAGATGGCGAAATCAATTGAATTGCACACGATGCTTTTAGGTTTTTCATTTCTAATTTTGGAGGATCGATTTTTGGACTTTCTTTTTGTATGTCATCCTTCAGCCATGAGGGTCCATTCCACCACAACTTATAATCTAACAGCTGTGAGGGTTGAAGACCCCTAGTGGCGCAGTCAGCTGCGTTGTCATCTGACTTTACATGTCTCCATTGTGATGCCGGTAGTATGTCAATAATCTCACGGACCCGGTTAGCAACAAAGGCCTTCCACCGCGACTGGTCACCTTGAAGCCACCCTAGCACCACCATGGAATCAGTCCATCCAAACACTTCCACGGACACGTCTGCAGGCACAGAAATCATGATTTTATTTATTAATTTTGTCAAAAGGGCTGCCGAACAAAGCTCCAAACGCGGCAATGTTACATGCTTTTTTGCTGGAGCGAGCTTTGTCTTAGCGGCTAGTAATGTCAATGTTATTTTTCCGCTGTCATCGGTAGTTTTCACGTATACAGAACAAGCCATTGCCTTTTCCGAAGCATCTGAAAACCCGTGAAGCTGTATAGATTTTTCCGTAGTTCCGATCCACCTAGGTATGTTAAACTTGTCAATATTCTTCAAATCATCTCGTAATTTAATCCACTCTTGGTTGATGTGCTCGGGAATCTGGTCATCCCAACCTATCCCGGTATTCCATGCTTTTTGAAACAAAAGTTTTGTCTTTATTGTAATAGGTGATAACCAACCTAGGGGATCGAATAACTTAGACATATCCGATAACATCATACGCTTTGTGTATTTGTCATTAATATTGTAATCAATTTTATTCTCGAACTTAAATGAGTCGGATGATGGTTCCCACTTAAGTCCGAGCGTTTTTGTCGACTTTGCACATTTGAAATCAATACTTGTTGTATTTAATAGCTCAGGAGATAAATGATCTAATAGCTCCGGCGTATTGCTGGACCATTTGCGTAAATTAATGCCCGCGCTTTTTAACATGTCAATTAATTGTATTTGCGTCTGTTTGGCTATGTCAGCATTATTATTTCCCGCCAATAAATCGTCGACATAGAGATTTTTCAACACGACTTTCGCCGCTAGAGGATATCTTTCTGCTTCATCTTCAGCTAATTTTTGCAAGGTTCGTAACGCCAAAAAGGGCGCTGCTTTGGTCCCGAAGGTCAAAGTACATAACTGATATTCTTCAATAGTTGACCCATTTCTCCACACTATTTTCTGAAGATGCTGGTCATCTTCGTGGACCATGATCATGCGATACATTTTCTCACAATCTGCAACGTAAACATGTCGAAAAGTTCGCCAATTTAATAATAATCCTTGTATGTCATTATGCAATTTTGGTCCACACTCCATCAGGTCATTTAGACTATAACCTGACTTCGTTTTCGACGACGCATTAAACACCACACGCAATTTTGTCGTTGTGGAGTCTTCTTTGTGAATGCCATGGTGAGGCAAGAAACAATGAGGATTTTTGCTTGCAACGCATTTCTTCATGTGCTTAAGGGCTTTATACTCCTCCATGAATTGATGGTAGCTGTCATGTAGTTTGTCATTCTTTGCTAACCTAGTTTCCAAGTGTTTCAGCTGGGCTACAGCTTTTGGTTTGGATGCACCAAGATTTTGCTCAAAGTTTTCTATCATTGGCATGCGCACTTCATACCTTCCATTTGGCAATCTTTTTGTTGTAGAGATGTAAAAGTCCTCACACCACTGCTCTTTTTCTGTCAATGCATTCTTTTCAAACACTTCTTCCATCTCCCAGAATCTTGACATATCCTCAACATTGTTTACAACCACGTGACAATTAAAGGTTAACGCATTTATGTTTCCAGACAAAATCCAACCTAATTTCGTCTGTTGGGCGATAGGCTGGTGTGCTGAGCCTCGCAATAATCCATTCATAATTATCTCCGAGTACACTTTTACGTCAAGTAATATGTCAATAGGTTTTGAAATATGATACTCAGGATCGGCCAATTGAATATTCTGTAGATGAGAATAATTTTTCTTTTCAAATGACGAATTTGGAAGATTATTAATAACTTTTGTCATAATGAGCGCTTCAGTTTCAAACTCATAATCATCGTAAATTGATTTACAGTTCAATGACATCTTGCCCTTGCCCTTTTTAGGCGCGACGCCCACTCCACACACCGATGCATTGATGTGTTGCCGACGAAGGCCTAAAAGTTGTGCTGCATTTTCCGTGATAAGGGTAATTTGAGACCCTTGGTCTAGTAAAGCACGGAATGTCATATAAGTGCCGTCTGCCGCTCTTATTTTGATCTGTACTGTTGTCAATAGCATTTCATCATTTTCGCTGTCAACATGGTTTGCATTTTTATTTACCGGACGCGACGGTAAATTATTGGAATTCGACGATGACGTCGATTGCTCGCCAAACGCATCGTGTAGCAACGAATTGTGCGCTTTGTTGCAAGTTTTGCAGCGTTTGTTGGAATTACAAATACCTTTTTCATGTCGGTAAAGACAATTCTGACAAATATCATGTTTCGCAATAGAATTTAATTTCATATCCGGTGACATACTTGCAAATCGCTTGCATTGATGCAATGCATGATCAAAATTACACAATGGACATTTGTCACGTTTAAAATTTGTATAATATGCTCGCGAAAAATTATATTTCTGCGCTCCATATTGATATTTTTTGTCATTTTTGTCATGTTTTGTCAAATTTTTCGGGAACTTTTGTACTGTCAAATCTTCTCTTTTGCGAATAGGCTCTAACGCTGTAAATTTGAGCTCTAAAAATGTCAAAAGATCTTCAATTTTTGCCAATTCACGCGGATTTTTTCTTTGCTCTTGATAATCTCGAAAAGTCTCGGTATCTAGTTTTTTAGATAAGAGGTGTACCAGTAATGGACCCCATGTGGTTGTGTCCACACCTAAATTCTGTATGGCATGCAAACATTCTTTACTCGTGTCATGTAATTTTCTTATCTCATAAGATGTTTGTTTCTGAATATTGGGCTGGTTAAGAAACACTTCTATCTGCTTGGTGAAAAGCAATTGTTTGTTATTATAGCGTTGGCATAAAATATCCCATGCGGTGTCATAATTGTCCGCCGAGATGTGGAGATGCTGTATGAGCCTCTCCGCTTCCCCTTTCAACTTACTTTTCAAGTGCTGCATTTTTTGGGACTTAGAAAGTGTAGGGTTCTGATGAATGGTTTCTCTATAAAGGTCAATAAATGTCGGCCACTCAGTATAGTTTCCTGTAAATACAGGTATGTCCATTTTTGGGGTAGATTCCTTAAGATGAACCGTAGAGGACAACTTTCGATTTAAACTTCTCTTGATCTCTCTATATCTCAGTTCGTGTTCATTATACTCATCTTCGTATCCAGTGTCAGATTCCTCCAACAAGTTATCTATTTGCCAATGTAATTTGTCAATACACTCCCAACGTGCTTGTATACTTCGAAGTTCATCTTCTATCTCCCACTTTTCCTCTATTCCGTCCACATCACAATATTGTATTTGCCTTACGAAGGCTTTAAAATTAGTTTGCTGTTGATTGATTAAGCTGTCAAGCTTTGATATATCTTTCGAAGAGCCTCCAGCCTCTTTAATCTCAGCCGATTTTGGCAGCTTAAATGCTGCAATCAAGTCTCGAGTTGCTTGATAATATCTTAGCGTTTGTTCATAAAAATCCTTTGCAAAATAGTCATGTGATTTGTCATCAAATGTCAATAATTGGTCGTGGTTAAACTGGAAATCTTCCCATAACTTGTCTAATCTCTCTAGCTTCTTTGTAATATATTCTGGAGTCTTCCTGCTAGAAGGATCTTTTTTAAAATTGCTATTCTCGCGTTCAAACCCCTTGATGATAGTCTGCTGGTTATTTAAAATAGCCTCCATTTCTGTCAATTCTTAGTATAAAAATAATGGAACAGTCTTACTTGGGAACTGCTGTCACATACGATGTCACCTACGATGCCACCCTGGGATGTGGGGGATGATATCAGCCCAGCGTTTCCACGGCGTACCGCTTCTCTGTCAGGTTCGGTCGCGGTGATGAGGAAGCACGTCCGCACCGCCTCCGATGTCAGGTAACCACGCCAATGCCACGTGGTTATATTAAAGATGATTGTACTAAATGCTGGACCAATAGTTCTCAAACACTTTGTAAATTAATGTCACTTTTTTATTTTAATGCAAGTAATTGTCACTCTTTTTATTAAATTATTGTCACGGATGTCACTAATTAATATGTCACTAAATGCAAAAATGTAGCAAATGCACTGCAATCCTGTCACTGGTATCTTTCCTAACCCACGCACACGAAACCGCGACCCGGTAACGCGAACCGAAGGTCCTTGGAAAGTTTCCTCGAAGGACCAAACTGTGCGAGCCCCTGCTTGAGGCTCTACACTATGTCACTATGAGATTATGTCAATGTGGGGTGACTGACGTCACGGGATGTGGTATTCGCGCGGAACAATAATAAACGTCAGTACGAGTTGAATGCCTTTAATGCACTGTCACAGTATTACAGAAATACTTATACGAATTTGTCGCATATGCAAAAGTACTTAGGTTGCGCAATATTGACGCGATACTGTAAAATTATAAAAATAAGCAAATATTTAAAATGGCTTGTACAACAGCTGTTTTTTTTTCCGCGATTTCAGAGTTGGTCCCATAGTAAAAGTTGTTTAGTTTGATGGTCCCTATCTACCATATTCGGCATTAGCGGTTATTATGTAAGACGTTGTATACTCTTCCTATTCAATATTCATTTATTGCAAGTCACGAGTTTTTGAGTCTTTTACACTACCTATTTAATTTGCGATCAAATTTGCGAAAAAATTGCAAGTGACAACTTATTACTGCCGAGCTGTAATCACATAGTGTGATTACAGCTCGGCTTTCATAAAACGCCATGTAAAGCAAATTTTTGAAATATTTTTTTTTTAGACGACCTGAATGGTGCAGTGGTCAACATGCCGCTTACCACGCAAGAGGTCCCGGGTTCGATTCCCGGCCGAGCAGAAATTGAAATGATGAATTTTAATTTCTGTGACGGGTCTGGGTGTAACTATGTATAATAAGTATATATTTAAAAGTATATAAGTAGTATATCAGTTGTCCAGCAACCATATTACAAGCTTTGCTTAGTTTGGGGCTAGATGGCGCTGTGTGAAATTGTCCAAGTATTATTTATTTATTATTTAAAATCGCCCATTGACAAAAAGACATTGGTCCAATGAAAACGACCTTGCATAGGCTTTTTTATATCAATCAAAACAGCTTTATACCACCGGATACGGAAGCGCACGTGCGCGCGCAACTAATAGGATATTAGGCTCATCCGATTCACTTTCATTCATATTGAAATGTATGGCTTGTATGGACTGTTATCCTAACTGTTTTCACAAGTAAAAGTTGAAAGGAAGAGGGATTTTAAAGAAAAAGGAACGTCTTTTGTTTTTGTTTCAATAAAAGTTTTTAGGTCAAATCAATTTTGAATGAGTTACCTACTGATCTAGGAAAAAATAATTTCATACACTTTGTCCTAAATTACGCCTTTAAATTTTTACACCCTTTTTAGCGCTTTAAAAATAATAAAATTAAAAAAGTGTCATTTCGGACAAAATGTCCGAAATTTATTCGTCCGAGATGTCAGCTGTAACTCTTTTGAAAGAGAAGCAAAACCCAATTTACAGTGATAAAAAAACCGTTTTCAAATCCAATTATAATGCCTATTCCTAATAATAACATCAAGAAACAACCAATTTGCTTCTTTTACTGAAATTTACAATTTGTACTCGGTTTGGTTGGTGGTAGGACTTATTTCAATTTTCAAGTCCGCCTGGCTAGCTACCACCATCTTACCTAAGTCTGACGCCATTAATTAAAAATTGTTGTGTTCCGGCAGTTAGAGGTAAGATAGCCAGTTCCTCAGTGGCGAGGATTCCGGGTGTAGTGCGCTTCCACCTTCGGCCTTATCGTCACTTAACATCAGGTTGAAGCGCTCATGGCGGAACTTGACAGACTGATCGTACTCGAGCACGTTTATTAAGCAACGCTCGGTCCGGCCAGGTGTCGGATGGGTGACCGTTAAGTGGCATTACAACCGAGCGCTTCCGTGCTTCGGAGGGCACGCTAAACCGTCGGTCCCGGCTGTTGTCATCTGATAACAGTCGTTAAGCCAAGTTAGAGGCCTTACAGGCGGCTTGATAAACTCTAACACTAGAGGTGGCCACTATTCCTCATTCGATAAGAAGAAGAAGAACATTAGGTGAGATGAAGGCCGCAAGCACTATCCCGTTAAACATTTAAAAAATCTTTTTTTTTTTAATTTCTCTGTCGATTTTTTACCGCTTCAAGTTATCCAACCTACCGCGATGCGAGGGCTGGCTGAGGGCAGACCGTTACTGATCGATATACTCGATGATGGCGGCGCATTGTTCATTGTTCTCTATTCAAATTCGAGGGTGTGGGGGATTAAAAGGAAAAAAAGTTGTCTATGGTATTCGAAACAAGTTGCTTTGATTGCGCCTGACCATTTACAGTGATTGATATACAAGCTTATATTTGATGTTTATCTAAATATTGCTCTCAATATAAACAAACACTATTCTTTTAATATACAATACCTTACTACAATAATGTATTTTTTTATAAAAAAATCGGACAAGAGCTAGTCGGACTCGTCTACCGAGAGGTGGGTGAGGTAGGTACTTTAATAAAGACTATATTTAATTTATAATTTAATCACAAATGTATTTACAAATTTTCAATAATAATGAATGACATGCATGATATACAATTTTTGCATGCCTGGCAACTGACAAAACATGCTGTTACACCTACTTAAGAGGATTGTCAAGCAAACGGTCTCCATACAAACGGCGATAACGTTTCCCACCCTCTAAACCTTAACCTACAGTAATTAATTTTTGGTATTTTTTTGAAATGCCTAAATACTAGGGCTGTACGTTTTGATTTTTTATATATCTATAATAGATTTCGAAATATTTGCATTTTAGTGATTTCATACAAAACACAGAAGTGCCAATATTTTCAAATCTACAATGAATATTTTAAATATCAAAACGTACAGCCCTAGTTTTTAGGCAATTCAAAAACATACCAAAAATTCATTGCTGTAGGTTAAGATTTAGAGAGTGGGAAACGTTATCGCCGTTTGTATGGAGACCGCTTGCTTGACAATCCTCTTAAGATCTGTTCTATATCATACCATGTTTATGAGCAAATAAATATTTCTATTTTAGATTTTTCCCTGTACTTTTTTCACAGATTCAAGGGTTCGTAGACCTGCCCTGAGATTACGTAACTCTGTGGCTAACAATTCCCGATTGAAATCGATTGAAAGGGCAGTTACATTGCTGCTTCTCAGATTGTTCTTAATCTGCAGCAATGTAACTGCTATTTCTGTCAGAATTGATTGCAACATAGTTACATAATCAGCCCCATGAGTATATTTATGGTTCTATTTTAATTTCATATTATCCATTATATATATTCAACTGACATCGCTTTTCTCACAGCGACGACTGACGCCATACGCCTGTGATATCTCCATACGCATGTGATATCTCCAATTTCAATTCGATACATCCACGCATTCTCGTGATAAAGGGTCTTGACAGACAGACAGACAGACAACAAAGTGATTCTATTAAGGGTTCCGTTTTTTCCTTTTGAATCTGTAAAACAAGATATCAGAAGATAAAACTTTATACAGCAGATCAAAACCGCAACCTAGTTAAAGAAAAAAAAACTGTGTGGTATACGTAATGGTAATGGTATACTGGTGGAAATGGAGTGTGGTGTCTATGGTACAGGCAGCCGAGCTTAAATCCTGCCGCGCCCATCCGGTTGCTTCTCAAACGGACAGGATATGACGTCTTAACTTAACCAGTGCTTACAAACAAACGTTCACGATTGTCATTAAAAAGTTACTGGACCAAGAAGGTTGATAGTACTTTTATAGAATTGTCTGTTTTTGATGTCGTGGCAGCTTGTAAAAAAGACGACACTGTAGCATGTAAGTCCTTCGAATGTATCATTGCCTTGTATGTTCTTGTTAGCTGTTAGGCTGTTTAGGAAATATAAGTAAATAAATAAGTAAGTATTTGACAACATCACATACATTGCTCCGACTCCAAGGTAAGTAGCTAAAGCACTTGTGTTATGGAAATCAGAGACAACGGTGGTATCACAAACACCCAGACCTGAGACAATATTGAAAAGTTCATTTTTTACATTGACCCAGCCGGGGATCGAACCCGGGACCTCAAGAGATGGTGACGCCTTGAAAACCGGCGTGCAAACCACTCGACCACGGAGGTCGTCAAAATAAATAAATAAATAAATATAAAGAAGCAAATAAGAAAACTGGCTTGTTATTTTTCTCTAAAGGGGTTGAAATCGGGTTTAAAATAGCTGCGCGTGAGTGCTCTTCATCAGGAGATGATCCTACAAATCAAAACTTAAATTATGTTAAAAACAACTTTTCTCGGATTCATCATAAAGTTAGCAAGGAGAAGTCTCCTTGACTCACGCGCAGCTTTTCTCGGATTCATCATAAAGTTAGCAAGGAGAAGTCAAGGAGACTTCTCCTTGCTAACTTTATGATGAATCCGAGAAAAGTTGTTTTTAACATAATTTAAGTTTTGATTTGTAGGTGGATATTACGACTTGATTCGACCAAGCATTCTCAGAAGAGATGCTGTTGAGTCACAGAATAGATATTAGTATACTTCATTATATTCTGTGTAGTACGTCGAGTGTCGAGTCGATTTATATCGCGGTTTTGGTGGTCAAGGGGGGCTGGATTAAAACATAGGATACTTTTATGGTTCATTGGTTCCCTATGGATTTTCCAAATGTCCGTCCACGTGGACAAAATGCTTGTAAGTATAATAATACTCATAGTACAGACACGATAAACTCAAAGCCATAAATGTCGGCCCGATGCGATTTTCACGAGCTACTGCGCGCGCGCGCCATCTGCCTCGACGCGTGGGGCGGCCCTGGAGGTCTGTGTGCGCAATTATAACATGGCGGATGAACACTTAACAGCACATATTCGACCATGTGAGTAAAGTATTTTTATTTATGAAAAACTGATCGTGGTTGGTGGTATATAAGGCAAGAGTCCGAGGTCGTTCGCCAACCAAGTAAGAGAGGCAACCACCTCGAGCAAATTCCATCAAGACTCGGAGACCGGTGGAGGCTTTTTATGCACAACGGGTTAGTGCTTGGCCTTCACCTAGCCTGATGTAAAGTGACGATAAGACCGAAGGTGGAAGCGCAACACCCGGAATCCTCATCACTGAGGAACTGGCTATCTTACCTCTAACTGCCGGAACCATCAATTTTGAATTGTTAATTTACAGCGTCAGACTTAGGTAAGATGGCGGTAGCTAGCCAGGCGGACATTAAATAAGCCCTACCACCAACCAAACCGAGTACAAATGTACCTCCCTCCTGGGAATCGAACCCGGGACACTTGCGTCTTACACGGGTGGGCGAACCACTAGACCACAGAGGCGGTTAGATAGATATAACTTAAATTCAAATGTTTTAAGATCATCGAAATATTATAACCAATATTTCGATGTTTAAGATGTTTCAAAACTGAAATCTCCAGACGGCCTCTCAGAGTAAACAGCAGACAGCACACATGCTACAAAAAAACCGCGTCTAATCATGTTTAGAACGTTAAAGTTCAAGTGCACGTGTTCCCAACGGTTTCAGATTATGAATTTCATGTTTGGAATGTACGAAGGCGGGAAACCGTTATTTTAAAAGTTTTTAACATGGCTGCAAAAAATTGTCTATGAATCAGTTGATAGAAAATTATTTCAAAGGCACAATAATGAGGTTATTTATGCAACTGTAGTATAATGAGGGGTATGGAAACACTAATGTGGGTGATAAGATAATACACATGAGTGTATAAATACCTAATTATGTACAGTTGCATACAAGACTTTATCTACACCCATGATATGAATCCTCTATAAGGTTTTGATCATTATACCATCCAAACGAGTGGTTTAATGTTGTACTGAATTTCATAATGCAACTCCTTCGGGAGTGGGCGCGCGACCAGCCTTAATTGACTCGCTCGGATATAATGGTTACTATGAAACTGGTTGTTATAATGTTGGCAGTAGGTAAGCTAATTTTTATAGAGGATTTATGAAAGAAGAAAGAAAGAAAAGAAAGAAAAAAACATTTATTTAAGACAAAACAGTAAAAAAAACAATTAAAAACCATAATACATAACTAGTTTTGCCCCAAATCGGTCCCGACTCAGCATAATGTTAGGCTTATTATGACCCAACGCTGATCTTCCGTCGGGGCCGGTTTAGTTAGTGATGCCACGGAACAATGACCGGCAAACGCAAAACACATTTATAGCATGAGTGTAGATGAAAAATTTAATGAAAGTGATGAATAAATATTTCTTCTTTAAAGAAATAACCGGTGAAATGACTCCCTACTTAAGTAACTGTTACTTGTGTCAACGAGACACAATGGAGATGGTCAATTGACCGGAAATGAGATGAAACGATGAAACCTTTCAACGCCCTCAACATCCGGCAGTTGCGAAAAAAGCACTTGTAATAGAGAACATGACTTGCAAATTAAAACAAAACCCATATTTGTAAAACCAATTATCATTGTGAACTGATTTCTGAACAATCTTTAACCAGGGGGTCAAGTCTGCTAAATCGTGGTTCAATGGTGTTTGAATGGTAATGCTTTTAGACACAGTTCTTGTTACTCAAGCCCAAAACCGAAACAGACTGTGTTTCTTAAACCCAAAACGGACGCACATTGTGTCTCGATTTTGGGTTTCAGAAACAGTGTCAAAAAGCATTACCATTCAAACACCATGGAACACGATTTTGACGTTAACATTAGCAGACCGCCTGTATAAAACTATAATGGTGACCGAATCGTCAGTGAAAAAATAATAAAATTAAAAAGTGTTAATTCGAACAAAGTGTCCAATGTTATTTTGTCAAGAGACGTCAGTCAACTCACCCAAACAAGCTTGAACCAATCAAATAGTTGTCCACCGTTCTATAATCATCACGAAATGGTGTCAGTGTTTTATTTCAGCTCAATCACTCGACGATAGGGTTGCCACCCGTACGTAACTATTTAGTAATTTGTGCCCATACTCTAAAATACAGTATTGTCCTCTATTTCGTGTAGGTGTACGTACTCTTTAATCTACGACAGCAATAGAGTACGCTGAACGGCTGAAGTAATTTATTTACGTAACTCTTGTGTAACGAACTGTATCTTTAAGGAAGATAGACATTTAGTAAAAGTTGCGAAAAGTAACACAAATATATGAGTCAATGAGAACAGACTTGCCTTAGGAAAAAATCTATGGGTTTTTTACTCTGTGGGAAGTGAAGTGTGCTCTCACTGTCGGCTTGTTAGTAAATAAAGTGATAATGTTTGGTTATTTTGTGTTAAATAATACGAAGCCTAGTTTAGTGCTTTACCGTTTTTGTCAAAATTATTCCGATTCGTGCCTGCTTTTTTTATTTGATACCAAAGTCAGAAATAACCCTATTTTCACTTTCACTTGCATACTATTTGATCATAGTACATTATTTTTTAATGAACGTTTTATAATCTTGTAGATAATTTCCCTAGGAATCCAAAAGATATACAATATTATGTGGTATTAGTAAACAGGAAGGCCACAAAAACCAAAACAGTGGACCACTTGACTCACGACGCCCGTACCATTATGTACCCCTATCACTTGACGTCTCAGCGCCCGCTGGGGGGGACAAAGCAGGTGAGGGGTTATGTAAGTATAAAATATGTTCTAATTTTTTTGCTGTACTTTATTTTTGTTCTATCTAAATAAAAAATACTATATTTCTCTGAAAAAAGGTAGCAACCCTACTCGATGAAGCTGTAACAACCGGAAATGGTCAAGTAACCCAGTGAGACAGAGCAATTGATCTATTGAGGTCAAGGATTCGATGATCCAAATGTTGCTGACTTGGTTAATGTTATGTCTTATATCTGTAACGACCCCTTATTAATAAACGAAGACCAACTTTACACCAGGTTTAACCATTGCTTCCGTCATATTATGACGCTTTGTTGAGACGCCAAACGTAAGTAGCATAATATCACATAGCCCACCGGATTAGCAAGCTGAAGTGGCAGTGGGCCGGCCATATTTGCCGTAGAACCGACGACGGCCGCTGGGGCAGACGAGTTCTTGAGGGGAGACCGCGTATCGGCAAACGTAGTGTGGGACGCCCTCAGACAAGGTGGAGCGACGATCTTCGGAAGGTGGCTGGCAAAAACTGGATGAGTATAGCCGCGGATCGTGCTCAGTGGCGTGCTCTCGGAGAGGCCTATGTTCAGCAGTGGACGATGATAGGCTGATGATGAATAATAGTACTAGGTAATATTGCTATAGATAGATAGACAGTGTGAATAACTGAACTTATTTCTAATAATACATAAAAAGCCATGCATTATTGTGTCCTTAATTTTTGAACACAGCTTTG
Source organism: Agriphila straminella (assembly GCA_950108535.1). Lineage (NCBI taxonomy): Eukaryota > Metazoa > Arthropoda > Insecta > Lepidoptera > Crambidae > Agriphila > Agriphila straminella. Next base: position 10,702,836 of record OX467327.1, on the reverse strand, counting down.
AAGTAACTATTGCATTTATTGTAAGAGCAATTTTCAATAAAATGTGTAAATTTTGGTTAAACCATCACACTTATTCTTACTTTTAATATTACCTACAAAAGCCCTCTTTTAAAGTGTTTTAGCCTATGAGGAAGCTGGAGACACACATAAGAAAACTGACAGCACGAAAATCCTGTGCTTTTAATTCCTTCTCTCTCAAAATTAAAAAAAATAGAAAATCACCACATAAAGTTACCTATATCCAAGCTTCAGCTTATCATAGAAAAAAGGAGGTTAACTACCAAAATAACTTTCAAAAGCTGCAAAATCCCAAAATCCTCACAACCGGAGATAAAGCCATTGACTACGTAAAAAAAAACATCATGCGCAGGTGTCTGGCACGCATTTCTGAACGGGCAATTAGCGAATTGGCGGGCTCTTTGACAGTTCCCAGGAAAAGGGCGGCAAAAAGGTTGACGCTCCTTTTTTTAATGCTATGATGTGGTTGATTTATGAAGAGTTTTCATAAAAACAAAAGAGGATCTATGGTGCGGTGCCATGGCTTACCAAATATGGCCTTACATGAATACATTTGTTTAAACGAAAAGACTTTCAATTATACAATGAGCACTTTAGTACAGTGTCAAATTAAATAACAGGCCTATAAAGGCATATCATTATTCCGAGAATATCTATGCAAAATTGTTATGAAATGTAAAATGATTTTGTCGCTGGTGTATCTTAATCAATAAATAAATAAGAGAGACAGTGACATGAATGTTTCAATATGACAAGGTTCTAAGTAGGTAACATATTCAAGGGCTGACTACTATAGTTTTACAAAAATATAATACCTATAAGTGTTTATTAACCCGGCGTCATTGAGGCAGGGTCAATATGACCCTGCATGTTTTGCATACGGAAAACTGCTTAGAAATAATTGCCACCCACAACTGTCTGTCTCAGTAGCTGCAGCTAAAGATCACCCCTCCCCTTCGCGTATCTCACTTCATTCGTCCATCACCAGCGCAACGAGCAACACGTGTGTGAACCTGCGACAGGGTAATTATGACCCAGCTCAACGGCGACGTTGCTGTTTTGTGCCATATACTTTTTATATATATTTTATATGAAGATCATGTTAGTGTTCGTCGTTCGTTCTTATCTTCCAATGATAGAGAGGTAAGGTAGTATAGATTTTATTTAAGTAAGTATTTGTTAGAAACGATATTGTTTTTTGTTGATATAAGAAAATTAAGAAAAGAGTTACAGTTTTGTTGTATAATTAATAGTCTATAAGAAAAACGAAAAATAAAGATTATTTCACTCATTACCAATGTGTTTTATTGCTGCTACTGATTATAAATACAGTATTTATAATTAATATAAAATTTGAAAAATTTAAAATTATTTTATACTAGGCAAAATTTTAACAATTGTAACCAGGGTCATGATGACCCACCTCAACGTTAGTGTAACTTTTTTCCGCCACAATGACGCCGGGTTAAATTCGATAAAAACAAGCAAAGCTATTTTTATGGCCCGAAACCAAAGTTATATAATAAGTCTATGCCCGAAACACACGAACCTACTTACTTTATAATAAAAATACTTATTTTTCAACAGATTTTTTGACAAATGACTCTATATTTTAAATGTTATCTAAAATTCCTCATTCGTTTCTAACACAGTTGTTTAAACTTTGCCCCTGTACTGTATAACGATATCGGTAGCCTAATTTCTGAGCTTATCAAAATAACAGTAACCCAGTTAGAGTAGGTAGGTAGGTAATGAATTCAGAGAGATATGTTATATTTGTTGACTTTGATCTTTTGATCAATATTCAGTACCTACATCGATGCTAGAATACTTAAATTTAAGTAAACTAGTACCACAGATAATAATAATATAAATCTTTAGGACTTAAGTAATTTTTAAGAGTAGGTAGTTGGCCAATAAAGTCAATTTTATTTGTCTAAATTTAATTGTTAGGTAGATTATTTCCTTTTTAAGCCACACCCATGCTTGAAATACTCTATAAAAGTTTCTGAAACAGTTAGCTACAAGGCAACCAGTGTCATAGTAACCGTTATATCATCCAAACGAGTGTTATAATGCGGTACCTAGGTACTTACTAAATTTCATAATGCAACTCCATCGTAATTATGGTTACTATGACACTGGTTGTTTTAATGGCTACCTGTATCAGAACCTTTTTATAAAGAATTCATACCATGGGTGTGGGTGTAGATAAAGTTTTGTATGCAACTGTACATAATTAGGTTTTAAAACACTGATGTGCTAAACCAACATTCGTGTTTTAATACCCCTAATTATACAAGGCAACCAGTGTCATAGTAACCGTTATATCATCCAAACGAGTGTTATAATGCGGTACCTAGGTACTTACTAAATTTCATAATGCAACTCCATCGTAATTATGGTTACTATGACACTGGTTGTTTTAATGTTGGCAATAAGCTACCTGTATCAGAACCTTTTTATAAAGAATTCATACCATGGGTGTAGATAAAGTTTTGTATGCAACTGTACATAATTAGGTTTTAAAACACTCATGTGCTAAACCAACATTCGTGTTTTAATACCCCTAATTATACAATAGTTGCATAAATAACTATTTTGCTAACTAGAAAGCTTTTTTCCAAACCTATTTATTACGCATTAGCTGGTAAATAACCTATTAGGTATTTAGTATTTATTCTTATCAATTTTTTTCAGGAAATTCCAAGTAAGTATTATTTAAATTACCATTATAAATAGACGAAAAAGCTGCACCAAATCAACAGGATATTATTATTATCAACATGCATTATTTAATCATGCTTTAACTGAAACAAAACACGTTCAGTTGCAGATTGATAAGGCAATTTTATCATGAAACATGAAAATTCGTTAAAACAAATGACTGTTACGATCTGCGTGACCTCAAGTGACTTATCGAACTAAACAAAGCTCGACATAAATGTTATTATTAACGAGATTCGACGTTATCGTTGACAAAATAGAGCGTAAAATGGCGTGACAATCTTGACTAATAAGCACAAGGGCGCCAACATGCATCGCGAAAACCGTTACGATGACGTCACGCCTGAAACGCGGGAACAATACTGGGTTTGTTTTAAAATTAGAACATTCGCGGGAAGCACTAAATTCTCTCTATGGTATGGTGGACTTTGTTTCTATTTACGAATAGGCGTTAGAGAAGTTATTAAAGATCCTAGAAAAAACAAAGTATTTGGAATTAGCCTTATAAAGCTAAATATGGTAGATAAGGACCATCAAACTGAACAACTTTTACAATGGGACCAACTCTGAAATCGCGAAAAAATTTGATGTTTCATACAAAAATTAATAGCGAAAATATCAAAATGTATATATTTATGAAACAGCTGATTTTATTTTCGCGATTTCAGAGATGGTTCCATAAGTTGTTCAGTTTGATGGTCCCTTCCCTATCTGCCATATTCGGCAATTTCCAAACACCGGTATAATAAGAAAATCAGTTATTTTTAACTTTGAGAAGTAAACAACTAAGATAAGTATAAATTATAATATTCTAATAAACTTGAATTCTGATCTGATGTAACGCCGTGAGAAAACTAACGAAAGAATAATAATTCTTGGTTATAAGAATATATTAACATAATTTTAGCTAGATTTGATTAACTTTATAGGCTTAGCGTGCGTTTACCTTAATGTGATATTTACACAGGTCAACTTGGCAGGTTTGCTGGTTGTTTCTCTATTAGCGATTTCTATCGACAATAACTTGTAAAATCTAAAACCTAATTTCAATGTGTGGTGATGACTAAAATCGACCAGCAAAAAGATTGGCTATTTAGCCCATCTTAAATTTAATTTTTAGCTCCTCCAGCTAAGTACGGTATGAACAGTCACATCTATAAATTAATGTGTAGGTAAGTAGTATGGTAGTAATTAAGTACCTACCTACCTACATTAACTCATGTTATTAAACACATACACACGTCCTTGTATGTTTGATAACAGCGACCGTTAGTAAAATTATTATTATAACAAGAGGATAAACAATAACACATTTATATGTAACAATTTGATATCATTATCATGTTTATAAATAAATTTACTTATTGAATTTTTAGATTTTAGCATTCACAATCAATTATATTGTTCACAATGCTAATGCGATAAACCCACATTCGTGTTTTAATACCCCTCATTATACAACAGTTGCAATAACTACACATTCACACAATACTGTCTTGTCTACTTACTAAAGAGTAAAATATTTTTTGATGACAACAAAGAGCAAAGGCACTGCGAAAAACTAGGGTGTGTAGACAATAGTTATTCTTTAATCCTTTTGCAAAAATACAGCATAATTCTACATTATTTATTTATATTCAGGTAACGAAATAAACAATGATTTTAGAAAGTACCTACTTCCCTTGCCCAAAAAAGTTACTTTGGTCAAACAAACTTTTCTAAACAGCCAATTACAGTTAAATAGTTTTACAAGGCATTAATGGTGCACCTGTACCTACTGTAGTCCTATAGAATCATAAAAAATGGAATTTACAATAAGTCCATCAACCATTTTTGATATCCCCACTGCTGGGGCACAGGCCTTCCTTATGGGTGGTAAGGAGGATGGGCCATAACCCACCACGCGGGCCCAATGCGGATTGGTGGGTGTTAACGACTGCAAATGCAGCCGGGACCAACGGCTTAACGTGCCTTCCGAAGCACGGAGGAGCTCGAGATAATACATTTTTGGTCACCCATCCCATGACCGACCCTTGCGAACGTTGCTTAACTTTCGCAATCGCTGGGCCAGGCGCTAAACCACTGCGCCACCGAGCTCCACCGAGCTACAATAAGTAGATCCTCAATAAAAACAAAACACAAGAAAATCAATTCAGAAAAAAATGAGAATAAATACACAATTATACAACATTCATAGAATAATTTAAAAAGTTAACTTTAACAACACCGGAAAATCGGTTATCGCTTCCGCAATGGTTGTGACCTCAAGCAAAAGTAAATTCGCGGGAAACAAAACATTTCAAATTTCGAACGTCAATATTTAAAAATCAGAAGATTATACCTAGAACCTCTTTTCAAAAATGACAGCTGGCACATCAAGGCGGGAGAAATCGTAGACAATGCATTTTACTTTTTAATTTGCGAAACGGCGCCGGGGTTCATGACCTCTGTACGATTCCCGTGCGAATCTGGATCATCTGATTTGTCTATTGTGTTTTTTTTTATCTTCCCAACTTCCCAAGCTTGGGGGTGCAGAAATAAGGGTAACATCTTCCGCATACGTAACTATTGTATAAATGTAACACGCGAAACGGTCAACTTTCCCACAAGTATTGATGTTATTGACAAGCAGATGGACTGGGGTCAGATTATAGAGTAAATAATTCTGTCAATTTTGAAATAAGAAAGCGTTTTATTAGCGACATAAATTCATTGCATTCTTTATTTAAATTTAAGCAAACAGAAACAGAAGAGTTACTACTAACATAGCGCTCTGTCAATTTGAAATAAGAAGGCATTTTATTAGAGACATAAATTCATTGCATTCTTTATTTAAATTCAAGCAAACAGAAACAGAAGAGTTACTACTTACATAGCGCTCTGTCAATTTGAAATAAGAAGGCATTTTATTAGAGACAAAAATTCATTGCATTCTTTATTTAAATTCAAGCAAACAGAAACAGATGAGTAGGTACCAAACTACGTAGCGCTTTAAAGTTTTTTTTCTCTTTAAACCAAAGTAAAAGCAAAGGTCCGAAGTCAATAAAGCCAGAAGCTGGGAACAAAGACGTTGTACCTATAGAGCTAAGTTTACTAACTTTTTAACACAGGATGTGATAATTAAATAGACAATACAAGTGTTGTACCGAGACCGAGAAACAGTCAGTAACTATGGAAGTAACATCTGTATTATGATACTTTATCAACAAAGACCATTATAAACACTTTATGATGTTTAGAAAACCTTTAATGATTAAAGTTTAAACTCCTTAGTTTACTTTCTTTGAAAATAAAACTTGGTACACTTAGACCTAGCATTGTTACAAAATAGAAAATAGTAGGTACTAAACGTGTGTTGTATTGTTAAAAAAATATCTATACTTCTTAACCTAATCAGTAGGGAAAAAAACAAACACCGAATTAAAAAGAATTTATTTTGAATTCAACAAAAATACTTATTTTATTTTATTGATTTTATATTTAATTTTCTAAGCTCTGAGTTAAGCTCAGTTTTTTAATCTCTCATAACAACAAAATGATATTTAAGCATGATCTTAACTACCATAAGCTAAGGAGATTAAAATCTCACTCCAAAGCTAAGACAAACAATTGTCCCACTTAATTCCTTAATTGCTGTCACCCTACCGTCACCGACCTTTTAAAATACGACCTTAAATTCTTCATCAGTAAGTATATTTTACAATGCGAGTGTCGTTGTTAGTACCGACAGCATATTGCTGTATTGCCGACATCCTGTGTTGATAACTAACTTGCTGTGAGGCAAACAAAGCAAGGTCGACGGCCTAGCTTAGAAAGATGTATGGGCATTGCACTTGTCTTTGTCATTAATGGGGAATGTCTGAAAGATTCAAATTCTTTTGAGACAACATTTCATTTTGAGAAAGGACTAAAATTAGAAAACCATTTCGAGATTTTAGTGTTCTAAGGTCATTATAAAATCGACATTTTATATTTTTGAAAGGTTGTCTATTGGATAAAATAGCTAGGAATTACTAGTAATAGACTCCCTTAATAAAAAAGTTTGAGAGTTTTTGGTTGCATGAAAAAATTAAACTAGTGGTTCTGTGAGCTGGTAGACCTCGCGTCGCGTCAGTGACATTTATGAACATTTTTCAAAATGACGGAAATTATGTTTTTTTTTATTTCGACAAAAAAATCTATTTAATTTTGAACCTGCTCCAGGTATAAGTAGACGATCGAAGACCTGCTCACAAAATTTCACGAGAGTCGGTTAAGAAATTTATTTATTTCATTTTGACACTGTAGTAAACTGTACTTAATTTTTTATAACGTTAGATTTTCTTTTGTTTTGGGGTTAGAGGTTCGCTGTCATCTGGGTACTTCTAGTAGTCAAGTCATTTCGGATTTCATGCATTTTGGGACTACTTACGTGTTTTTTTTACATTCATGTATTTTGGTATTAAGACCTTATGTTATGATCCGGAGGGCAACAGATGTATGTGGGGCCATAAGTTTGAGGAACCCTGGACTAGTGCAACATCAAAATTTAATTATATAGCTAGGTTTTTTTATCCACGACGGGATAGTGCTTGGCCTTCACCTCACCTGATGTTAAGTGACGATAAGGCCGAAGGTGGAAGCGCACTACACCCGGAATCCTCACCACTGAGGAACTGGCTATCTTACCTCTAACTGCCGGAACACAACAGTTTTTACATTGTTGTTGTGGCGTCAGACATGGTGTGGTGGTAGCTAGCCAGGCGGAAAACTGCTTTTTATTTAATGAAATATTTTTTTATAATCTGAGTAATTTCGGAGATTACCTCCTACATTCAAACAAACAAACTTAGCATTTAATATAGATCAGTCTGTTTGTTTCTCAAGAGTAAAGAACTCTCTTAGATTACCTGTTAGGCAGATGTAAGGAGTAAAAAAATTAGAAAACAACATAAAAGTCCTGGCACCGAGACGGATAGAAAACAAAATCTGAGTTGATAAAAAAAGCAACTTGCTCTATGGAACTAGTTTCAGTGTAGGGTGACTATGTTTGTTGGATTTTGAAGGATAAAGTGTTGTGATTATGTTACAAAGTTGAATGGATAATCAATAAGGTGCACGGTTTTCTTTTACTGTCTATAAAATTGGGGAAACAGTAAGCATTTTATTATCGTTCTAATCCATAAGATTGATGTCGATGATGTCAACACCATAAACTGCCCATTCCTTACTTTTCTTTCTGTTCTGTGTAAATAAATGGTTGCCTGGAAGAAATCGCGTTTCAGCGATAAGGCCGCCAATTGTTCCACTTTGTACTGTCCTTGTATTGTATGTATTTATTATGGTGAACAATAAAGTATTGTCATTCATTCATTCAATTTTATTGGTGACAAATAAATATTAAATTTTTAGATTAGATCAGTTAGATTTTAAAAGCTAGTGATCATATAAATATATTCAGTTATTTAAGTACATATATAGTTTAAAAGACACACGAAGCAGTCAATTATTAAAGTTTTGTGTTACGTCTACGAAACTAAACTAGTTAATACTGTCATCAGCACTATCAGCATATTACGCATATGCTTATTCACAATTAAAACACGGAATAATGTTATGGGGAAACAGCACAACCGTAAATGATCTCTTTATTATGCAGAAAAAATGTGTTAGAATAATAGCTCAAATAGATAATACTCAATCGTGTAGACCATACTTTATTAAATTTAATCTACTCACACTCCCATCTCTATATATATGACATATGTATATTTACTTATAAAAATATAGAAACTTTTACCAAAGTAAAATATACGAACAACATTAATACGAGATACAAAAATAGATTATACTTACCACAATCCAGAATAAAAATGCTCAATACCAGTCCTTATTACATGTCAGTTAAAGTCTTCAATAAACTACCAACTTTTATTAAAAATGAACCAAACCTCAAATTATTCTCTAAGTCATTGAAATCCTACTTAATACAAAAATGTTACTACTCTGTAAAAGAGTTTATAAATACATAAAATATATTAAAAATATTAGGATCTGTTCGAATTATATAATATTTTTATTTTTAATCTTATTGGTTTAAGTGCCTATTCGTTTTAATGTTAATTAATAGTACTGTCAAAAATTTGCTATACCGAAATGGTCACTAAGTCATGCACTTCATTAATGTAATGTAACACCTCTGTACACTTAGTTGCAAATAAACTTGATTTGATTTGATTTGACATAATAAATACTTAGTTAATATGTATATTTGGTTGCCTTTTTCCGTTTTATTACACTTCTCATAGTTTATTAATCTTTGAATAATTTATATAATGTCCTACAGAGAGAGGAAATCACAGTCGCCCTACACCAACGGCCGTTAGCTAGGCATCTCCATCCAATGGTTCTTCTATCTCACTCGCACACTAACGATCCCGTGTTTTGAAATTAGAAGAAAAAGTTCAGTTTTCCCATACATACCTAAGCATAGGGCCATAGGCATTTGACGGTAGGTATAATTGTAGAAATACAAGCTAAGATTATCTTAGCCAGCGTTGGGTATTTGTATTTTAACTATGGAGAAATCTATAATATGTATCGATAACTCTGTAAGTAAGTTACTTTTCTGGGTTGAAATTTCAATCCTCAGACAACAGAAGCTAGTTCAATTATTAACCAAATAAAATAAATGGCATTTGAATGGCATACAAAAATATTTGACAGAAAAGCGAATGACAAACATTTTCAATTTGACGGTTTAATATCTTATCACGATTTAGACGATATCAATTTAAAACAATCAAATCTATCAAACCTACATGAAATCAAGAACTAAAACAATTATTTATGTAGACGTGAAACTGAGGAGGTTAAACTGTACATACAAAGTTAAAGATGAAAACAAAACACGGTTTAAAAAAAAAGGATGATCGAAGAAAGCTAGTTTATACGGCTTCTCTAGACTCTACCACAGAACAGAATACATAATAGCAACAACGAGAGCGGTTGGAATCCGTTGACGTTTGAAAATCGAACAAGTTTTCTAAACTAACAAGAAAGATCCGTTTACTTTTTAAAAAGTTATGAAGCTGTGATGCAACCTTTTTGGTCTCGAAATAAGGTTTTAGCAGACAAGTGTGAAATAAACGGTACGCCAATGATGCTGTTACTTTATAACGCTATTTTAACTTTTTAAACTGCGAACAACAAAGGAATTCATAATCCACTATGCCTTGAATGTGTTTAAATGACGTCAACTTCCTGTTACATCATAGAATCTATAGGAACGTAGCTCGTGTGCGCAGAATTAACTAAATAATAGAAACCTCAGCACGTATACAAATTGATAAGCATTCCAAACTCAATACAACCTGTTTAAAAGGAAAAAAACATTACAATAGGCTGTATGTTTTATAAGCGCACGGCTTTTTATTTTTAATATCAAAAAGGGCGGTAAAAATAGTTTCGTTTTTCTTAATCCAATGACAGACATTGAAACAAAGGTATCTAATGTAAAAGGAGTATAAGTAAATATGAGATTTATGTCTATGACAGTAAAGTCTATTTATCAGCACATAGACATAATCTATCGAAGGTATGCGAGTAATTTTATCAAGAAAAAGCAATTTAACCCCTGATGGGAGCCACGTAGAGATCAACTATTATCCTGATGGAGGCAATCTTGGTTAAGAAAAACAAAATTGCCTATGAAAAAGAAACTAGTTGGAGAAAAATTGCCTTTCGAATAGAAGGCAAAGTTAGAGAAGAAAATAAAATAAGTGACAAATAAATTTTTCGAAAGGAGTTGTCCCGACTTGGGCCACCTCTAGGTATTCAAAAGAGAAAAAAAACAGTAATGTTTAGTTTTTCGTTGTTTTTAAAATTGAGTTTTGCAAAAATCTATGTCAAACAGTTAGTGAACTGACTGACTGTGCTTAGAAACTGTTTATTTTTTACTATTTTTTTGGTATTATACCTACTGTACATACATAGACGTGGTCCAGACCAGACTCCATACATTTTGGGACATCTTACAAATTGCGCTCAAATATGGGCTACTATTGTCTAATTTTAAAAATCTATCGCAATCGCTTTCATTTGACAGATGGATATGACACATTGCTGCATTTCTTCAGTAAGTTTCTTTTTGTGCCAAAAAGAAGCATCAATGTATCACATCCTGAAAGCGATTGCGATAGATTTCGAAATTAGACAATTAGCCCCCTGGTGTTCATTTCTGCCTATTTTAAAGAAAAAGGAGATTAGATAATTGAGCTTTAACCAACTTTTTTTATTAATCTATCTAGAAATTGATCTGTAACACCTAGTTGTCAAATATTTAAGCATAATAAATATTTTCTCAGTTAAACAACCTGCTTTGAGAAGCGTAACATGAAACCTTCCTAGCTTCAACTATTCAATAGAAAAAAACAAATCACTGTGCGTTAAAAAGAGGCTTTAAAGACCTGTGACGAAAACAGGCTTCATTGAAGCCCAACGGTCGTTGTGTCTCTCTTTCACACGTATATCTCTGTCTCTATCACACGGTACAATGTCACGACTGGTTACGTCATTATTGGATGTTATGTATGGTTAAAGCCTCGAATTCACTAGGGCACAAGTAGGGCACAAGTTCTGAGACTGTTACAGAACATCTACGGTGCGTGTTCTCAGAACATTTTGGTAACATGTCGTGATACATTTTGCTTGTCCACACGTCAGTCTCCGCCGAGATGTCGCCCGAGGAAGTCGTGGCAGTTAGTGCTGCGTACATTTATATTTTATCGAGTAGTTTACCGAAACGTTATAAAAAGAAAAGGTGGTGGGTGCGAAACTACTTATCACAAAGAGAAAGCAGTGATAATATCTTACGTGATCTTCGAATGTTTGATGGATCATTTGTAAATTTCACTCGAATGACATCGACTGATTTTGAAGTTTTACTAGAAATGATCGGGCCTGCCATAGCTAAACAAGACACAATATTACGGAATGCTGTTGGTCCTGACATCAGACTTGCAATAACATTGAGATACTTGTCGACCGGAGATTCTTATGCTTCCTTGTCGTATACATTTAGAGTATCAAAACAACTGATCAGCAAAATAGTACCAGAAGTTTGTAAGGAACTCATAAAAGCGTTGAAAATATATGTCATGGTGAGTACAAAGACATGGTAAAATCACGAATGTTTTATTAATATTATTTTTAATTATTAGAAAGAAAAATTATTCCCGCAGAAAAGATGGAATTATGTCATGATCAGATGGTTCCTGTTATGGTGGCTGTTATCAAATTGAAAATCCAGATTTTCACGTACAGTTGTTTGTGGAATGCTATTCAGATTGTCGTTGGATGCTGTAACACTGTCCTGATGTTCCGATGGTGTGGTTGATGCGGTACTGTAGCCTTGCTTGTATTTGCCCATGCGAGCTTCTATTAATATATTATTAATATAATATTTCGCCATGAGGGCGGAGTGTTCGTCTTTAATGAGACGTAGCTCTGAGGCAACATATCGTCCATACACATCAAACTCATCAGGGGTAGCTTCCATCTTATTTTTGGCGGACCTCATTATTTCAAACGCCTCTCCCAATTTATCCTCTTGTGTTAACATTCTCTTTTTCGACGATTTAGATGAGGTAGGGCGCGGTGATGCTTCCATGGTAGGAGCCTGAGGTTGCGACTGGATGGAATTTTGAGTTTCTTGAGTATTTTCCGAGGAAAGCTCGGAGTATTGGTCATCGGTGTCCTGGCGTTGTGCCTGAAATAATTTTTATGTTATGTTATGTTACATATATTTTTCAGGTCCCAAATACTGAAATAGGATGGAAAGAAAAGGCTCATAATTATGAAATACTATGGAACTTTCCACATTGTGTTGGAGCTATTGACGGCAAGCATGTTTTGATTCAGGCACCTGCAAATTCTGGTAGTGATTATTACAACTATAAAGAACAATTTAGCATTGTCCTCTTGGCTATTGTAGATGCTGATTATAATTTTATATATGCTAACTGTGGTGCCAAAGGAAAGTCATCTGACAGTGGAGTTTTTCAAGAAACTTCTTTTTATGAAGCTATGAATGAAAACCAACTTAGTTGGCCAAAACCGGAGCCACTGAGACATGAACCAAACATGCCATTTGTACTCGTGGGAGACAGTGCATTTGCACTCACCGAAAAAATGATGAAACCATATCCAGGCTACCATGAGGTGGGAAATGTAAAGCGCATTTTTAACTACAGGCTTTCGAGAGCGAGAAGAATTGTAGAAAACGTATTCGGAATCTTATGTGTCGTGTTTCGTATGTTTCGCAATGCAATTGCGCTCCAACCTGCTAATGCTGAAGTTGCCGTAATGGCCTGTGTATACCTACACAATTTTCTAAGGCGTAATAAGCAATCGAGAGCACTCTACACCCCACGTGGAACCTTTGATTCAGAGGATTCGGATCATAACATTGTGGGAGGATCTTGGCGCAGAGAATTTGGACCTAATATTTTGTTGGATTTGCAACCATCTGGAAGACCATCTGCTCAATCTGCTATGGTAACAAGGAACAAGTTCGCTGAATATTTCATCACTGCGGAAGGAAGTGTTCCATGGCAAAACAATGTAGCTTAGAAATAAACAAATATTTAGAATAAGAATTGTAAATTTCATTATGTGTCTACCTACCTATAGCGGTTCATGAGATAAAACCCGTTGACAGACAGACAGACAGCGGAGGCTTAGTAATAGGGTCCCGTTGGTCAACCTTCGAGTAGGGAACCCTAAAAACGACTTTATAATTCTCTTATAATTATTGTTAATGCTTATTTATTAGAAAGGTACTACTCGTATAATAAATTTATTTTAAAATTGTGACTTACTTGTGTCTCCAATGTATCTGTGCCACCAGAAGTTGTCGCCCCACTCAATAAAAACTTCATGGCATCGTAGGCAAACCAAGAACTTGATTCTATAACTTCGTCCCGTGCTTTACCCGTGCCTTTCGAAGAAGCTATTTTCTTTTTCTCACGCATAAATTGTGAGCGGAGGTTGTGGATCTTCGCCTCAACATCTTTCCTTGGTATTTGAAGGTCATTGGCTAACCCCTCCCAAGCATCATTTTTCTTTATTTTATTTTTGTATTCACGGTTATTCGTGTCCCACAAACATCCTTTGCTTTCGTAAAGCTCAATAAGTTTTAGAACTAATTGATTTCCCCACTCTACGGGCATGTTGATGCTAGAATTCGCGCACGCGTCCACACTCTGCAACAGCGGTCGCAGGACTGATGTCGCAGGAAGTTCTGTCTCGCGAGCTAAAACACGGAACCTGTTCTGCGACACGTAGATGTCGCTGTATAGTCGCGTGCGACGTCGCAGAACAGAGCGCGACGTCGCGGCGACACGTAGACGACATGTGCCTAGACAGGTTCTGCGACGATTTGTCGCCTAGTGAATACGAGGCTTAATGCTAACTGGTAAATGGTAACTCGTATTTCTAGTTGTAGCACTTTGTCCAAAAGACTCTCATAAAAAACAATAACAATAACTAAATTAAAAATATTTATATTTAAACTTCAAAATACTTACATACTAATACAAATCTATATACACTAAAACTTATAAATAAACACTTACACTAATATTACAAAATTAAAACTACTTATAAACTAACGTTAAATAAAAAACTGCATACGGAATCAACAAGTACGTTGGTCGTGATGGTTCACGCATTTGCGCTCGCGCATCTCTAAAGAAAACAATAGATGCTATTGCAACACCCGAACCAGCCGACTGGCCGCGCGCTCGGCGTTCCTCGTAATTCCCTATTTCATAGCTGCTTTAGACGTTGTACGCAGAGGCTGTGTCGCTCGCTCCGCGAACGTCCATTAAAATAATCACGTATTAAAGGATATCCCGCTAGGGTGAGTTCTATTATGTATTTGTAAGAAGTGCTAAAGTGTAAGGTGTTCTATTTAGATGAAAAACGTTGATTAACGCTAGCAACTCCCACCTTCCATTTCTCTCGAACACTGTGACCTCTAAAAGTCCAAGTGGTGTTTCTACAAAACACAATGTTTATGCTGCCATTTTCTGGTCTTCCAGGATTTATGTTATGGATATTGCTACCAACGAATCTACCGAGGATTACAATTGAGAATACCTACCTACGAAGTACCAGCAGCCTGAGCTGAGACCAGCTACGGACAGTCAGGCCAGTGTTCACCTACCTACCTACCCCTCTCAACTAGCCTGGCGTGAAGCGCCCACTAGAATTTGGCAATAATTAAATGTATTGGGCCTAATTCCCTCTTTAATTTGCGAACCCTACCCTACCTATCTGTGGCTTACTGGGTGCAGGGCGAAACGACGACCCGGTCGCCGCAGTGGCGCCTACAACGTGTTCTCTAGTGGACTAATCACGTCTAGGTCTAGATTTTTCCTTAAAGTCTAGCTGTCATTACAACGTAGCTGAGATTGCTGTGAATGTGAACGTGAAGGTGATGTTTTTTTATCACACCGCAGTGAACTGGTACGTACTTATTACTGTATTTTTTTTGTGTAATTTCATTGTGCTTTGGTTCTAAATGATTGTCTATGAATAGTCTATGAATGTCTACAAACATATTTTTACGTAAAGTTAAAAATTAAATTTAAATAACATAGAACAATACTGTGGGCCTAAATTTTAATAAGTCAACTTACTGTGGTTTTTTATTGTGAAACTTATATACCTAATAAATTAATTAGATACCTAAAGTCAGACAAAGCATAACTAACTAAACATTTTATTGTGAAACGTAACAGTTCGCATGCCTTCATAGCTTCCGTCTTGATTTTATTTTATTTGTGTACCTACCCACATTTTAAAATTAATTGCGCATTTTCCTTTCTTTTCCTTTGCAAAAGCAGAAAGTAATTATTAATATCACCTATACGTACTATTTAGTTTGTGTAACTGTAAAGAACACCATATCAACTACAACTTTATTAATTTTCAGTAGTGGAAAAAAATTGTTTGTTTTTTTTATTATACACTTCTAATAAATATGGGAACTCACCCTATTAAATTCTTTTTGCTAAACAAAAATGAATTGACCTACGAAGTGCTTATTAGAGGCGAGGAACCTGCGTCTACCGTACTTGAACTCCGTAAACAAATTAATAAACTAACACCATTAATACCTACATCTGATATTTGTGAGTCTGGTATAGAACCTGAAGCGGATATCGCTAGTGCTAGCACATCATTTAGTGAACTCATGAATAGAATTAAATCATTAGAGGAAAAGTATGACCCTAACTTATTTGATCGTACTACGGCATTATGCAATCATTTATTTCATCGTATAAAACGAATAGATTGTTCGGATACAAAAAATTCAGAAAGAGTTAAACCTTTAACAAAAAACCTGAAAATTTTAATGAATAAAATAAACGTTATTAATAAATCGGCAATTGCTAACTGTGAGCCTGCTGCAGAAAGTGAACTAACACCTTCTACATCTAATATCCTACCCAATGTTTCTGTGAATTGTGATCGCTCGCATATCAGTGATTTACAAAAAATCAAGTTCGATGGTAAAACTTGTGTACACGCCTTTATACAGAGAGTGAACGAGTATAGCACTGCTAGGAACATAACTTCTTCTAAATTATTATCCTTTGCTACCGAAATATTTACTGGCGATGCTTTACATTGGTACCGTAGTGTTAAGGATACAGTTCATACTTGGAATGAGTTGATAACCCTACTAATTGAAGATTTTAGTCAGCTCGACTACGACTACCGACTTCTAATGGAGATTCGTAACCGAACGCAAGGAGATACAGAGAATATTACTATTTATTTTGCTAAAATGACTGAGTTATTTTCTAGACTTACTAACAAAATTTCTGAACAGGAAAAATTAAGTATTCTAATGCATAACATCAGACCTTGTTACGCAAGTGTATTAGCTTCTAACTCTTCACCTATTGATAGTATTGCAAATCTGAAAAATGTCTGTAGAAACTTTGAGAAAATGCAATCTCTGACTTCTCAATTCAAGGAACCACCAAGAGTCTCATTTGAAACTTTAGCTCCTGATTTAGCGTTTTCAAAGTTTTCTGAACCTAGTACTAGTAAGTCGAAATTTCATTACCAGTATAAATACAATAATAACAACTACAAACCTAATAACAATTATTCTTATCCTAAACCTAATAATAATAATTATAAACCTAAAAACTATCAAAGTTATAATAATAATTATAACATGAGGTATGCTGATACTAAAACTAATGTAGCTGCAATGAATTTTACAGATTCTAACACTAGTAAGATTTATTGTCCACGCTGTCGTAACTCTGAACACTCATTGAGTCAATGTAAAGCTGCTAGATTCCCCATTTGCTTTAAGTGTGGAACAAAAAATGTTAAATACCCTGATTGCTCTAAATGTCACTCACAAACTAATCAAAAAAACTAATTAGTCTCTGTTGTAATGATGATACTGTTAAATCTAATACTAAAAATTCTAAAAATTTTGATGAAAGTGATTGGAAAAATTGGCTATCTATCTTAAAAATTTTCTTTTCTGGCTATTCCATTACAACAGTCTACAATAAAAATTCTGATCATGATGCACGCCCTTATGCAACTATTAGTGTGTGTGATACTAAACTTAGCGGTTTGTTAGATTCCGGTTCTGTAGTTACCATTTTAGGTAATAACTATCATGAATATTTAAATTCATTTGGCTTGACTCTTCATAAGGATGTTGCTGTAACATTTACTGCTGCTGGAGGTGAACGCTTACATGCTATTGGTTATATTTACCTACCTATTTCTTTTGAAAATCAGTTTCATGTACTAAAAACATACGTAGTACCTGCTGTAAAATCAAACTTAATTCTAGGCGTAGATTTCTGGAAAAAATTTAATCTGTTTCCAAAATTTTGTAATTCAATTTCCCTACATACTGATCTAGATGATACTAATGAGGTGTCATTAGTTGAAGAACCTTCAAAATTCTTACAATCTTACCAAGAACTAACTGAAACTCAACGTGTAGTAGCTGACAACGTCATTGGTCAATTTAATGATATTTCTTCTGAAAGACGAGGTCTAGGTAGAACAACTTTAGTTACTCATCACATTGATACTGGAGATTCCTTACCTATTAGACAACGCTATTATCGTGTCTCTCCTGAAAAACAGCGTATTCTATCTGAACAACTGGACGAAATGTTAACTTTAGGAGTAGTTGAAGAATGTGAAAGTCCCTGGTCTTCACCTGTCCTACTCACACCTAAAAAGGATGGCAAACTTCGATTCTGTCTAGATAGCCGTAAACTAAACTCCGTGACTAAGAAAGACGCATATAAGCTACCTTACATAGCTGATATCTTGGACAACCTAAAAAATGCTAAATACCTAAGTAGTATAGATTTGTCTAAAGCATTTTGGCAAATACCTATTGCTGAAAATGACCGTAATAAGACTGCTTTCTATATTCCGCGTCGTGGAACCTTCAGATTTGTCACTATGCCTTTCGGATTGACAAATTCACCGGCTACCCAACAACGTCTAGTAGACACACTGTTCTCCGGGCCTGAATTTGAAAATTCTGTATGGGTTTATGTTGATGATATTGTAATCGCTAGTCCTGACTTTGAAAGTCACATTTCACTTCTTCTAAAAGTATTTAAAAAGCTATCTTTGGCTAATTTAACTATAAATTTTGAAAAATCTGCCTTTTTTCGTAAAGAACTCAAATACTTAGGCTATGTCATTGATTCTAAAGGTCTTCATGTCGATCCATCTAAAATTGAAACTATTGTTAATTATCCTACACCAACTAATAAAAAAGAACTTAAAAGATTTCTAGGAATAGCCTCTTGGTACCGTAAATTTGTCCCTCAATTTAGTACAATAGCCGGTCCCTTAAACAAACTAACGTCTACCAACAAAAAATCTAATCCTTTTGTTTGGTCTACAGAAGCTGATGAATCGTTTCTTAAACTAAAAGAGCTACTAGTGTCTGCCCCTATTCTTTCGTGTCCTAATTTTGAACTACCATTCGAGGTGCACACTGACGCCAGCAACTATGGTGTTGGAGGCCTACTAACTCAGACCATAGATGGCGTCGAACATCCTATAGCCTACTTTAGTCGAACCTTGGCTGGAGCCGAACGGAACTACGGCATTACCGAACGAGAGGCTCTTGCTGTTTTAGTCACATTAGAACACTGGAGATGCTATGTGGATAATGGTAAAAAATTCGTCGTCTACACTGACCATGCTGCCCTCAAATGGTTCTTGAATCTAAACAATCCTACTGGACGTCTAGCTCGTTGGGGTGTTAGACTATCTGCCTTTAATTTTGACATAAAACACCGTCGTGGCGTTGATAACGTAATACCTGATGCTTTATCCCGTGCTTACCCCTTATCCGCCATTGACACTGAACCCACTACATCTAATAATTCTACACCACCTTCTACTAGTGATGAATGGTATCTTAACATTTGGCATGGATGTCAAAATTCACCTGTATCATTCCCAAACTATGCTGTTAAAAATAATCGCTTATTTCGCTTTATGCAAACCAAACATCCTTTGCACAGAGAGTTCGAGTGGAAAGAAGTGATTCCTTCAGAATCTAGACAGGAAATAATAACTAAACACCACTCAGAACCTACAGCTGGTCACTTTGGCATATTTAAGACCTTTAAACGTCTAAGTCTTAGATACTACTGGCCTGGAATGCATGCCGATGTCGTCAAACTAGTAACTACTTGCGATACTTGCATTGCGCATAAACATCAGAACCATGCACCTCTCGGTGAAATGGGAAGACCTAAACACTGTTCTAAACCATTTGAAACAATCAGCGTTGATCTTGTTGGACCTCTACCGCCTAGTAGGAAACAAAACGCCTATATTCTAGTTGTGACTTGTTGTTTTAGTAAGTACTGCTTACTATTTCCAATCAAGCGCGCTACGGCTGAAATTGTCACAAGAATCATAGAAGAGCATGTATTCTTGATACATGGTATTCCTTCTACGGTGATTCTTGATAACGGCAAACAATTTGTTAGTGCTACCCTAAGACAAATGTTCGATAAATACAAGGTTCCAAAACTACACTTCACTCCTAAATACTCTCCACACGTTAACACGGTCGAGAGATATAATAAAACTATTATGACTGCTATATCATCGTTTATATCTAATGATCAACGAATTTGGGATCTACTTGTACCCAAAATTCAATTTGCTATAAATAGTTCTGTAAATGAGGTTACAGGTTATACTCCTTCATTTCTAGTATACGGTCGCGAACTAGTTACTTGTGGCTCTTACTATGTCAACACTGAGAACGACGATCATGTTGTTTTTCAACCGCGCGATTCTTACGCTGATAACATCGGAACATTATCTAACATTTTTAACAAAGTTCAAGCTTCCTTATTGCAAGCTCACAGTAGGAACTGTCAACAATATAATTTGCGTAGGAAACCTGCTGAATTTAATATCGGTGATGTGATTTGGAGGAAGACGTTCTACCAAAGCGATAAAGATAAATATTTCAGTAAAAAACTAGCTCCTAAATTTATAAAATGCAAAATTATTGGTAAATTATCACCTCTTGTTTATGATCTGGCTGATATGTCTGGAAAACCGCTAGGATCCTACCACATCAAAGATATTAAACTCACCAACTATAAAGAATAAAATTTATTCTAATTCTATTTAATTCAATTGAGCTAGTGCTTATTAAATAGACTATTTAAATCTATTTATGTAAAAACCTTGCGTATTAAAGTTTCATTCTATAACTTTAATACACAAATACTTGCTGTTTGAGCACAATTATCAGCTAATATAATTGTTCTCTGTTTGTTATGGTCTCAAACCATTAATATGAGTTGATGACACTATGTTCTTTGATTTATGTATGCGTGAAGTATGATAGGTTATTCTGAAAGAAAAAAAAGAAACAGTAAGACTGGTTTAGTAGTTTTAGTCGGATTTTGCATCTAAGCACGCAAAATCCTTTGCTTCGTGAGGGGGTACTGTAGCACTTTGTCCAAAAGACTCTCATAAAAAACAATAACAATAACTAAATTAAAAATATTTATATTTAAACTTCAAAATACTTACATACTAATACAAATCTATATACACTAAAACTTATAAATAAACACTTACACTAATATTACAAAATTAAAACTACTTATAAACTAACGTTAAATAAAAAACTGCATACGGAATCAACAAGTACGTTGGTCGTGATGGTTCACGCATTTGCGCTCGCGCATCTCTAAAGAAAACAATAGATGCTATTGCAACACCCGAACCAGCCGACTGGCCGCGCGCTCGGCGTTCCTCGTAATTCCCTATTTCATAGCTGCTTTAGACGTTGTACGCAGAGGCTGTGTCGCTCGCTCCGCGAACGTCCATTAAAATAATCACGTATTAAAGGATATCCCGCTAGGGTGAGTTCTATTATGTATTTGTAAGAAGTGCTAAAGTGTAAGGTGTTCTATTTAGATGAAAAACGTTGATTAACGCTAGCAACTCCCACCTTCCATTTCTCTCGAACACTGTGACCTCTAAAAGTCCAAGTGGTGTTTCTACAAAACACAATGTTTATGCTGCCATTTTCTGGTCTTCCAGGATTTATGTTATGGATATTGCTACCAACGAATCTACCGAGGATTACAATTGAGAATACCTACCTACGAAGTACCAGCAGCCTGAGCTGAGACCAGCTACGGACAGTCAGGCCAGTGTTCACCTACCTACCTACCCCTCTCAACTAGCCTGGCGTGAAGCGCCCACTAGAATTTGGCAATAATTAAATGTATTGGGCCTAATTCCCTCTTTAATTTGCGAACCCTACCCTACCTATCTGTGGCTTACTGGGTGCAGGGCGAAACGACGACCCGGTCGCCGCATAGTAAAAAAGTCAATGTCATCATTAGTTTGAAAAAATAAAATTTTTGTTATTTAAATAATTAAGAAAATGGAAACCAATTTTGAACCCTTTGTAGAACAATAACAAAACCAAATGAGGATAAAAAAGAAAGTCTAAAATTATTATAAATAAGTACCTAACTACTTACCTAGTAGGTACTGCCGACAAACTGCTGAGCAGTTTGGCAGTTGTTATTTTTGTAAAACACTTTATTATAATAAAATAAATAGAACAACAAAAAAATAACTTAGTTAATCTCCTTGTCAAAGTAAAATAGGTTAAGTTTTATGTAGAAAAAAAGTACGAGAAATTATTTTGAATTAGGAATTTGAATATTTATCAAAACTTTAAAACGACCATAGACAAAAAGCTATAGTTTTAAACAATAATGCAAACGTTCACGGAGCGGATGCGCCAGTAATGAAACAGAAAGTTAAATTGAAATCGAGAGTTAAAGCAACTTTGAACGGACGAATCTAGATTATAGTTATATATTTTTCAATTTTGGAACTATTATTACTGTATTTGTTATTTTTACTATGGAACCGACTCTGAAATAGCGAAAAAAAACATCTGTTTCGGGTTGGTCCCATAGTTAAGTTGTCTTTATTAAAAAAGTTTTCTTTTTAAAAGACAACTTAATTTCTGCATAGTTAAAACCAGGGAATGATAACGTTATTTTTAAATGTAACGTTATTTCTTCCTTTTTTTACCGTTAATTTTAACATTAATGTTATGTCAATAAATAACGTTACTTTAGATAACGTTACATTGAAATTAACGTTATTTCAATAAATAACGTTAATTTTAACGTTATTTCTTACTTTGTGTTACCGTTACTTTAAAATCAACGTTATTCCAATTAATAACGTTACTTTTGTACCAATAATTTTACCGAACGGTAATTTTACCAGTACAATAATTTTAACGTTATTTTTACCGGTAAATTTACCGATAAAATGTTTTAACGGTATTTTTAACGTTATTTTTTTTGTATCGTTATTTTTTTAACGGTATTTCAATCCCTGGTTAAAACACGTAAAGAGGAGTTATTGTTATGAAATTGTGCAAAAAAAAAAAAACTTAAAAGGAATTACGAACCGACACTTACGAGTAAAAGAGATTTTGGCAATTTACCACCATTTACAGATAATTATTAACAATTTTCTTTTGTATAACGCACTCTTTTGTTGCATTGTGTTTCCTTAAAATTAAGATTGCTTTCGCCGCATTCATAATTAAAAAAAAGTCAAGACAACTCAAAAAAAATGACTTTATCTTTACGCAGAGGTAACTTATTTATGAGCAAGGGAAATGCCGACAGCCTTATTTATTAGCAATCCATTAAAATGCGCGAGAAAAGCAAATTAAAAATAATCGGCCAAGTGCGAGTCGGACTGGCGCACGAAGGGTTCCGTAAAAAACACGTTTGTTGTTTGGGATGGGAGCCCCTTAAATATTTATTTTATTCAGTTTCTAGTATTTGTTTTTAGTTAAAGTGGCAACTCTGGCAACTGAAAATTTTCATGTCTAGCTATCACGGTTCATGAGATAGACCTTTCTATTGTCTAATTTCAAAATCTATCGCAATCGCTTTCAGAATGTAACACATTGAAGCTTCTTTATGGCAGACATAAAAACTTACCAAAAAAATGCAGCAAAGTGTCACATTCATCTGTCAAACGAAAGCGATTGCGATATTTGCGATAGATTTTCAAAATTAGACAACCCTGCCCCCTAGCCAAAGTAACATTTGCAAATTTTCGCTATCGTTTCGCTTCGAAACAGGTATGGATTTGACGTTTTAAATTCCGATAGTTAACGAAACCTTATGTCAATCCCATACATATTTCGAAAGCGAAGCGATAACGAAGATTTGCAAATGTTACTTTAGCTAGGCCCTCCAGCCAGACAGGCAGCGGAGTCTTAGTAATAGGTTTTTATCTTTTGATTACGGAACCCTAACAAAAGAATTAAGATTATTCAGCCTATCCCAAATGAGGTTTTGCGAAGATAAGTTATCTTAAAAACAATAAAAATTAAAATCGATTGTTTATTTATTACAATGGGTCGAAATTAGTGCACTTATAGGGTGAGGGTTGCGAAATAAATAGCGTAGCGTTTGATTGGGGTGTGATAACACCTGCTTACATTTCGATCGATATAAATAAAAAGTTTATTTGCAAACTTAGTCTTTATGTTTAGCGACGTTAGATCTAAAATCGCCCTCTCGCCTTTTAGATTGCACATTTTATTCCGTCATACCTATAGATCGCACTTTAGTGACCACGAATGTAAAAATATCAATGACCAAACAACAAAATAGGTAGTCTGTGAGGAAAGAGGACAGTCATGGTATTTTATTTGTGCTTGGTTACCGTTTTGGTTAGTGGTAGGTAGGGCTTATTTCAAGTCCGCTTGGCTAGCTACCACCCATCTTAGATCACCTGTCCCATAACAACAATTTAGAAATTGGGATGTTGACTAATGAATAAAATAACGAAATACTAATAAAAATCGTAAATATATTAAACTTTTAAAGTAGCTTGTATACCTCTTGGTTTTATATATTGCTAATTATTTGTTTTATGACCCTTCAAAGTTGGGTGGACAAGTCCATATAAAAAGTATAAAATTTATTAAAATAAATGATACCTTTAATTAGTCCGTAAAATGTATAGCAAATTTGTCTAAGAAACCATTTTGATAAACACAATATTTAATATAGCTGCTGAACAAATTTCCTATGCGTTGCATACAAACTAGCACGGCGTGACGTCATAACGTGCAAGCCATTAGTATGGAGCGTTTTTGATCGAGTCCATTTGTGTGCATTTCACACTGTGATATCTCGGGCAGTTTTCATGCTAGCGAATTAATTCTTTTACCAATGTTTCTTTTTTTGAGAGGTAATTTATGTAACATAAAATAAAAAAATAGTCAACATCCCTATTGTTGTGTTCCGGCAGTTAGAGGTAAAATAGCCAGTTCCTTAGTGATGAGGATTCCGGGTGTCGTGCGTTTCCACCTTCTGCCTTATCGTCACTCACTCAACATCAGGTGAGGTAAACGCCAGCACTACTGCATAAAAAAGTCAGAGACAAATGCTCTAGCGTAACCAATCCTTAAGGAGCCATAATAGGAAAACATGGTTTGCGCGGGCCATATTTTTATATAGAAAACGTAAAGTTGTAGCCACAAAAAAAACATAATAACAACAATATATAATAACATAGCTAAGAGATTATCTAGTAGCTACAAGTATTAAATTGCGTATAAACCTCACAGATGATTGTAAAAAAAAATCAGAATATTATCAAAAAGCGCTTGTCGCGGGTCATATTTTTGGCGTAAATAATAGCGGAAACGTATTGAATTCTACATTAAAATACACTTTAACCTGCAGTTGCTCCAATAACTTTTTTTCAAGAAAGATAAATTGTGCTAAAGATTATGATGAAAAAAAAACGAAAAACATTGAAAAAGTGCAGATGTGAGCTTATTTTCCATACTCTTTACACGTAAAGAAAAAGACAGAGACAAATGATTTCGCGTAACGGAGCCTTAAAGGGCTTTAGGTGATAGTCCCACCTAACCAGCGCAGGCGCAGGGGCAACATAGTTTTGATCTAGCAAGGAAGCGTGGATCGATAGAGGTAGTTCAGCGACCCCGCCAGATGCGCGCACCCTCGCGGCAACGCGGCGGCTGGGGTGCGCGCGCGCACTCCGGAAGCCTTACGTTTTGATTAGACTACCATACGAGCTGATACAGTTAGCTCAAGTAAGTGCTGGCTTACATTGTTTTGGTAATAATAACTAAAAATAGATAAATAAAAAAATAAATTTAAAAAATAAAAAAACCCGCCTGCATAAAAAGACATGTCGACTGAAAAGATGGAAACAAGATTAAATAAATATTACAGGCAACATGTCATAATAACATGCAGTCGGAGGCATGCATTAAGAAAGTGACATTATGAATGATTGAATTATATGCCTCCGACTGCATGTTATTATGACATGTTGCCTGTAATATTTATTTAATCTTGTTTCCATCTTTTCAGTCGACTTGTCTTTTTATGCAGGCGGGTTTTTTTATTTTTTAAATTTATTTTTTTATTTATCTATTTTTAGTTATTATATTTTACGGTCATGTTATACCTTTTTGAAATCCTTATAATAAGCCCTTCAATTTGATACCCATATTGCAGTATTCTAAAAAAAAAATTTTTTTTCACTACGTATAATAGCACCGTACAGCCGCCATGTTGGTTTTTTTATAACGCCACCTTCTTAAGAACACTTGGGCTGAAAAGACAAATCTAACGATATCTTAATCATAGAAATCCGTTCAGCCGTTTGAAAGATATGAGGTAATAAAGAATATTACATACAAACATACTTACAAGATACGCGCGAAATACATAACCCGCAGTCGGGTAAAAAGAACGGATTTGATTTGACAACTTCGAACCGATTTTGATGAAATTTGGTACAGCGATAGAGAAGAGCTTGGGAAAGAACATAGGCTACCTTTTTAACAGACTTCAAAGAGGGAGGAGGTTCTCTGTTCTTCGGTATGTTTTTTTTTGTGTATGTTAGCCGATTACTCAAAGACTACTGAACCGATTGAAATGATAATCGAATAAGAGAAGGATTTATATGTTTTCTTTGGAAAGGGAATACCTACCTCAATAAAAATGTCCAAAGTAACTATTCCACGCCAACGAAGTCACGGGCAAAAGTTAGTACTGAATAATACCTACAATACCTAGCTATCTAGCTAAGAGATAGTAAGGTAAGTAAGTAGTACAACTACTTTTATTACAATGTGTCAAGAAGTTAGTGTGAGCTAGTTCAATAGAGTAAAAAATCTGTGACGTCATAGAAATCTTATTTTAATTGCTAGATTGCTACTGGTCCGTCTAGATTTCAATAAAAAACTTAATATATTCAAAGGCAACGACCTAAAGAAACTCGCACTAAGCTTAATGTCAAAGTCACAGCTAGGGTTCCCAACCATACTATTAAAAACAGTATTAAGTATACTTTTTAGGGTTCCGTAGCCAAAATGGCAAAAAACGGAACCCTTATAGATTCGTCATGTCTGTCTGTCTGTCCGTCCGTCCGTATGTCACAGCCATATTTTTATCTAAATGATACTTTTTTATTGTTGAACAAAAATCAGGGAATGATAACGTTATTTTTAAATGTAACGTTATTTCTTATTTTTTTACCGTTACTTTAAAGTTAACGTTAATCCAATTAATAACGCTAATTTTACCGGTACAATATTTCTAACGTTATTTTTACCGGTAACCCGATAAAATGTTTTAACGGTATTTTTAACGTTATTTTTTTTGTTTCGTTATTTTTTTAACGGTATTTCAATCCCTGACATAAATAAAGTTGGTGGTAGGGCTTATTTCAAGTCCGCCTGGCTAGCTACCACCATCTTACCTAAGTCTGACGCCATAACAACAATTTAAAAATTGTTGTGTTCCGGCAGTTAGAGGTAAGTTAGCTAGCTCCTCAGTGGTGAGGATTCCGGGTGTAGTGCGCTTCCTTCGGCCTTATCGTCACTTAACATCAGGTGAGGTGAAGACCAAGCACTATCCAGTTGTGCATGAAAAAATGTGACAGACAAATGTATGACAAACATTTCACTAATACGCTATCAAATGGATATAAAGCTTTATCAAGGCATTGCAAATCAGCCCTAAGCAAATTATAAATTCAACGTTAAATACCAATTACAAATTGAAAGCAATTATCACGATACACTTTCCTTGGAACAAGTAAATCGGTAAAAAAACATAGTACCTAAGTAACGTTCAGTACACCGTGCCGTTAGAGGCAACACCGTGACGTGCCGTTAACAGCAAACGTTAACCGACAGATGTCATAGACAAGCAAGCACTCGAATAATTAGACAATTAGCCGTGGGGTCAATGCCACTACCTATACTCGAATTTTAAAAAGTAAAAAAAGAAAATTTCTTTTCCGCGCGCTGCCTGATTCAAAAGGTGGATAGCACTCCATTGCGTCAACCAATTGGGTTGGTCAACTTTTCCAAAACTGTTGTGAATTATAAATTTTCTGGTAGCTTTTGGCTTTGGAGTCAGGAATAACAAATTGCGGAATTTTTATAATACTTCATTTTAATTTAAAAAAAAAAACTAATTTACAGCATAGTACAATAAATCACTTTTACGGCTGTATATGCGTAGGTAATGCCTTTGCTCCAAAGACTTTCTATGTTGTTGCTCAAAACAAAAAAAAGCAAAGTTATGATTACTCTTTGTCATTGTCTGTCAAATCTGTCAATCAGTTTTTTAATCAGTAAATGCAAAGGAACTTTGTGTTCAGCCGTATGTTTGATATTTTATCGCGATATTAATATAAAAAATAAGTATATTTGGTAAAAAAGGTAAAATAAAAAAATCATAATATTATTTTCTTTATTCTTCAAACTTGTGCTATCAAAAAAAAAATATAAAACAATTCCCTTCGAAAAAGTTTACCAACCCAATTCTCCATTGCGTCAACCAATTAGAAAATAAATTTAAGTCAAAGCTACACCGCAATGTAAACCAAATTGTCATGAAAATTGACAAATTGTCACGTTATTATAAGGCCCTGGGGGTCTTAAAACTTGCCAGGTATATGAATTGCTAAAGTTATGGACCCCCTACCTAAACGATCAAAATTGTTTGTCAATCATTTACATTGCATTGCTTGTCAATCACATTTTGATAGTCTAGGAGCGATGCTTGACAAGCACCACAGAATAGATAGATTACCGTGGCCAATCAAAAGTAGGCCACGTCCCCAAATGGTAAATGCAATGTAAATGATAGACAAGAAATGTTTGATCGTTTAGGTGGTCCATTATACATCTCTTTCTAGCTGTGTAGCATAAAAGACCCAGCCTTCAAGTTTAAAATGCACACTTCCCATAATGTACTCTCAAAAGGTACATTTCCCCGTTCCCGAAATGTCCACATTCCAAAAAGTATCTTTCCCAAAATGTACACTTCCCAAAATGCACATTTCCCGTAATTTCCCAAAATGTACACTCTTACTGATTGGATACATTTAAATGTACCAGGATCACATAAATATGGAGAAGGTTAAAAAAACATAAAAAAAAATTTTTTAATAATAGTTAGCCTTCTCCATATATATAATAATGTATACGGGGCTGGTTATTCTAAGCTCGTACCGTTTTTGGAACTTTAGAGGCCGACAAAGGCTTTCGTGGACGAAACTCTGTTGTAGTGTAATGTAAATTGTAATACTTATGTAAAACAATTCAAATGTATTGAAATGTGTAAACGACCTCGCCCGTACCACCCCCACCCGCTGGGGCGTGAAGTACGGACGTACAAATAGTTTTTATGTATATGTTAATGATGCACTACAACTGTGATACTAAAGTTCAATATTTATTGTGCAATGTATCAAGAAATCCGTTCCATTCATTAATGAACGGATTTCTCATAGAGTAATAAATATGAAAAAATAGAAGTGCCAATTCTCTGTAGACTACCTCTACCTATCATCAACCATTGATTGACAAAATGTCCACGAGTAACCTAATGATATATTATATTTGGTGCGCTTAATAAAAATATTGAATCATTTTGTATCGCGATTCGGGTTTGGAAAATAATTACTGACGATTAGATAGCTGTTATAGAACCTGCTTGCTATGTTATGTGTTTTTTTTAGGCTTGGATGCAAAGTCCTTTAAGCCATGTCTTGGTGACTTTTCGTTCCTTTCACAGCTTTTCTATAGTAGATTTTATATAATTGTAAAATGGTACAAGGCTTTTAGAACTTTTTAAATAGTTGACGAGCATAAAGACCGGTTAGAACAACCACTCTGAAAGACCACAATTAAAAAAAAGATATCAGAGCCTCCAGATTTAGACATAGCATTAAAACAAAAAAAAACGCCATAAAAAGTCATAGGTAGAGGGTGTTTTATGGCGCTGCGGTGTATGGGAGAACAATGGGCCCGTATCAGCTTAATCTATTGTCTGTGCTCCTCCTAAACTTTATGGTAAAGTACTTATACAATGACTCATTATAAATTTTAAATCGTTTAAGAAAAGTTGACGACAGCAAGAAGAAATAGGTAAGAAAAGTTTATAAAATTATTAAGATTCTATCGGTCATTAATTAAAGAAAATATTATACAATAAATACATTTTTAAATATATTTTATAACTTATAAAAGACGTAATGTATTTAAAAATGTATAATTGTATGTAGTGTAACGGAACATAAATAATAGTCTATAACTCTATAGCTATACGTCATAGTGAGCTGTCACTGTCAAGTTGACAGTTGACAGCTAATGTATAAACTGGCGCGTAGCTCTGGTAGATTTTTGCAAGGCAAGCTTACAGGAACGATCTCATTTATTATTGAATAAGGAAATACTATAATACTCTCTAAAAGCCAGGTAATGTGTTGGAATACTGTGAACCATAATAATGTGAAATACAATTCTTGTTATTACGTTGATTGAACTGTTGGTTTTAATTAAACATTATCCCTTTTTGAGATAAAACAAATAGCTTGGTTACATCTCCGAAGTGGGAACACTTTATAAACAAATTGTTTATATAGATAGACCCGCCCATAAGCTCGACTAAAATAGCAACTGATTGCAATTAACTACGCAGTCAACGTATTAACAAGTACCTAAATTGTAAAGGACAACCTATCAAGCACTTGAAATTAGAGTTATGTACCTATAAGGATTTAGAGAGGTAAGTACAATGCTTTGCGGATGGCTGGAAAAACAAAATATCAAATAGGTACCTAGATAATAGAATTACTGCTCTTTGTGGGTCGAAGTACCTAATAATGGAATGGAACCTATCAAGCAGTGTAGATGACGATTTTGTCAAATACTTGAAACTTTGAATTTACTATCTGTACCTAATGTATAACTGTTTTCAAGAGATGTATTAAATACAGTGTCCCATCCAATGCCGATGCTGACTAAATTCTATTTAATAGCATAGTAGTAACACCGTGTGATATGCTGACCCGACCATTGACAAGACTGCTGAGGTGAATGATTGAATTCCCCACATATTTACAATGATCTTATAATGAATTTTACCTCATTTATAGTTTTCTTTTGACCTGATGATACATGCTCACCCTCACCTACATGGGTAAGTGATATACGGTGAAAGAATGCAAAGTACCAAAACGTTGATTGGTAATATTACAGTTGTGGTAAGTACTATCATACACATTTAAAGGATATGATAATAGTGCCGTGAGTATTAATTGAAATTATCTAGGTGTTAAACAATGAGAAAGATAAATGTCCTTAGGCCTATAACAGTAAGTACAGGGTTCTTAAGTGACAAAATATGATAATGATGATATGATGAATTTGATATTATATGTTTACCAGAATACTTTATATGCATTACTTACCTACATTAATAATGAAGAAAAAAAAAATTGTTTGATCATTTTAATACAGAAATTCAAGACAAGAGTTTTATAGTGACTGATTGAAGTTTAAAGAAGACTCAGGCTTTTACTTTAAAATGTTAACTAGTCAACACCCGGAAAACAAGACAATAGATTTTCTATTGCTCTCCGGATACCAGCGACCCCTCAGATAATGATTTCAAATAATCAATATAATAGTATATTGAATATTCCAATTTGCTAAAAATATATGTATAAAAATGTATAGTCCAGCTGCAGCTGGAGTTTTAACATAATTAATTATTTTAAGATTGCCGTGTCCTGTGTCAGAGTCTTATGTCGATACAAACAGAAACCACCTGTAATGTAAGTACAACATGGATATGCAATGGATGTTATGGAATTTGAAGATACAAAATCATAGTCAAGTGTAAGTACACTTGTTGCAATAAGTTCATATTTAGTGATTTTGAAGACTTTGGTTAGTATGATTATTTAGAGAAATTTATACACCTAGGTTTTGAATAGATAGCATATTGTTTTGTTGTCTTGTTAGAGTAGTTAAGCTCTGCCTGAAATTTCAGGGATCTGGGGTTCGAATCCTGGTGATGTTATGTGTAAATGGTAACCTGTGACATTTTTTTTTTACTTCATTTTATCTACATAAATGTTGTTCAGTCACCACATTATAGATGGAGTCCTATGTTTTAATCTTGAATATTTCAAAAAAAAACTGTGAAATGTATTATTTCTATTAGCTGATTTTAATCCTACTCCGGAGGCACAAGAATAAAAATAAAAATGTGTCCTAGCTTCTGACACAGAGTTCAACACATCTCAATGTTTGAACATATAAGCTCAAGGTTCACATTACTTATAGGGTATTAGAGTGAAATTGAAATTACATAATCTTTTGTATATTAAGAAAACATAAAAAAAGAATCATTTTGACCTTAGTATAAAATATGTGAAAAGACAAATTTATTACCATTATCTCTTGGAATGAATTTGTTTCTGAAATTTCAGAAACAAGCAAAGTGAAACATTGACTTATATTATATTGTGTTGCAGTTCTATTGTGAATAAGTCATACAACAGTGAAATTTTGCATAAAACATAGCTATGGCTGTAATCCTTTAAAGTAAAGCCAAACAATAAATATTTTCAACTATTGGTTGACTTGTGACTGGTAGGACAGAACTTAGAATGGTTCATTACCTACTGCACTAGCCATAAAATAGTTAATTTTATAAAAGTAATTAATAATTTATATTTACATTCTATAATATTACATTCTATATTTTAGCTTATTATTATGAATCTCATTTATGTATGTAATGTGCAGTATGAACTTTTAGCCACACATTGTGTTGAAATGAAATACAGGGCAACAAGAAAAATTCAAAATTAATAGTTTTTCCCCTTGTGTGCGAGAATGACCCGACTATAAATACCTCTTATTAAAATGGAACATTAAGACACTGTTTTTAAGTTACAGAAAATGAGTGAAAGAGAGCGATCGCTTAGAGCGTAGATGGAGTACGACTGCGATCTGCGGAAACCAGATCTACGACTACGAGTACAATAGCAACGATCTCGAAGCGACGCTGCAGCGTATGACATTTATACTCGGCCGAGGCCGTAATCGAGGCAGGAGGAGCAGCTGGCTGAGCTGAGCTAGCTGGAGTGATCGCACGGCCCAAAATAGGCGCACGCGAGACTTACGCTTAGCGAACAGGAAAGAATTATTAATCAGAAAAGAAAGTGACTTTGAAAACTTGAATCTAGGTTTGTAAAATATTGGTAAAGCAAGCAGTGAGTCTACAATTATCATGGCTTCAAACATGCGCAGATTGTGTTAGGAGGCAATTTTAATAAACCAGCGGTAGGTAGGTCAGTTGTTAATAGGTAGGTAGTAATGCTGTACTGCCGCGCAACTAGTTAAAAAAAAACTACAAGAAAAATGTATAATTGGGATTTAAGGGGCCGTACGATGTTGATGTAGACTATAGTACCTACTCAG
The DNA here is from genome assembly GCA_950108535.1 of Agriphila straminella. Classification (NCBI taxonomy): domain Eukaryota; kingdom Metazoa; phylum Arthropoda; class Insecta; order Lepidoptera; family Crambidae; genus Agriphila; species Agriphila straminella. The sequence goes on along the minus strand of OX467327.1, from coordinate 10,669,655 downwards.
TTGAGTGATTGACAGAAACATGTTAGTAAGAACTTTTATTGTTAAAAAAAAAGTTAAAGTGACCTCAAATTTTGTAGTTTTCCAATGCTGTGCCAAGCAGTTGGCTTGAATAATAAATAAATAATAATAAATAAATAAATTTACCTTAGCTAGCTTTCTATTTTTGTGATTGACAGTTTTTCCAAAATAATGAATAGTTCATTAGTTAAGTACCTATTAATTAAAAACGATGTCAATGATTTCGATAATTTAACTATGAAAATTGCTTCCAGCGTTGGACGCCCCTTAAAGACTATGGCGTCTCTAAAATGATTTGTTTTTGTTTTGTAAAAAAAAAAAAAAAAAAGTAAGTGAATCGATTTATAGGACTTATTAAAATAGTCGAGTCTTTTCATCACCCGTGCTAGTACCCACGACAGCCGCGACTGAAATCTGTTCTGTCCAAAACTGCTCGAGAACCCATGTAAAATCATAATGTCAATGTGTGCGTGCAAAATGGCGCTTTGTTCGCAGTGGGCTCTCTGACTGCGGAGCGCCATGCTGCTACGTACTTTGTGACAGTAACTGGGTACACAAACAAAAAACGTAAGAATTAATTAATGGTAATGATAAATAGGTAGAAAGTTTTATACTAAATGCAGTCTAGGTAGGGTTTAATAACCTACCCTACCTACCTGTTATTAGACTTACTTAAATAATCCTCATCCTTAGTAGACTTTGAGATATAGAGTATTTCAGGATCCGATTTAATGAATGATTATGATATAAAAGGAAATAATCATAAAACACTCCATATTTTCAAAGAGTAAGTATTGTAAGGACACTCGTTTTGAATTAGGAAATGCGAAAATTATGAAACTGTTATGGCTGGTATTAAAATATTAAATACATTATAGTTAACATTCGACAACGCCCTGCTTACTCTTCAAGTAAAAGAAAAAAAACAACCATGATGATGATGGCGATAAAAACAAGTAAATGAAATACACTCTCTACTGCGTTACTTGATAAGATAATTGTGATAAAGTGTTAATAAAAGCTAAAAGAATGATGATGATAACGATAACAACTTTACTGTTATATTGAATACTACACTAATGTTACAAGAATGATTTAAAAGTGATATTTTCAATAAGAAAATGATGAAGACGATAGCAATGATAACTAATTAATGAATACACTACCTACTGTTACTTGATAGGAGAATGATATACAAGTGATATTATATGTTATGAGAATGATGTTATTATGTTAGCGATAATAAATAATTAGTGAATGACTACTGTAATTTGTTACAATAGAGAGTTCCTCGATTGATTGCTTTGATTTTGTATTACTTACATTAATAAATATGTTGACTTTGTGATGTTCTGGAAGGTTGACACGGTGACCTCATGATATCATGTAACTGAAAATCAATAACTAACTATAAGGGGTCAACTGCAGAACAAATGGTAATATGATCAATACCTAACTGGAAGGCGAAGGTGGCTCTAGTTGAAGGGTGAAGTCTTCGATGCAGTCTAGGATAATTGAATGACTGGAAGGCGAAAGTGACCCTACTTGTGGCGTGAACTCCTCGATGCAGTCTAGGGCAAGTGAGACTGGAAGGCGAGGGTGGCACTACTTTTAGGGTGAAGTTTTCGATGCAGTCTAGGATAAGTGAATGACTGGAAGGCGAAGGTGATCCTACTTGTAGCGTGAAGTTCTCGATGCAGTCTAGGGCAAGTGAGACTGGAAGGCGAGGGTGGCACTACTTGTAGGGTGAAGTCTTCGATGCAGTCTAGGTTAAGTATGAGCGATGGGTGTACGAGTCACAGAGGGCAGGAGCTCACGGAAGTCTCGAGCACCGCAACCGTGGCGGTGTCGTGTGAAGGGAAGTAGCACTTCACCACAAGCGGTGTCGTTGTGAAGGGAAGTAGCACGTCACTCCCGGTTATATTAAGTGAGATATGGGTGTTCGAGTCACAGAGGGCAGGAGCTCACGGAAGTCTCGAGCACCGCAACCGTGGCGGTGTCGTGTGAAGGGAAGAAGCACTTCACCACAAGCGGTGTCGTTGTGAATTGAAGTAGCACGTCACTCCCGGTTATAGTTAAGTGAGATATGGGTGTTCGAGTCACAGAGGGCAGGAGCTCACGTAAGTCTCGAGCACCGCAACCGTGGCGGTGTCGTGTGAAGGGAAGAAGCACTCACCACAAGCGGTGTCGTTGTGAATTGAAGTAGCACGTCACTCCCGGTTATAGTTAAGTGAGATATGGGTGTTCGAGTCACAGAGGGCAGGAGCTCACGGAAGTCTCGAGCACCGCAACCGTGGCGGTGTCGTGTGAAGGGAAGAAGCACTTCACCACAAGCGGTGTCGTTGTGAAATGAAGTAGCACGTCACTCCCGGTTATAGTTAAGTGAGATATGGGTGTTCGAGTCACAGAGGGCAGGAGCTCACGGAAGTCTCGAGCACCGCAACCGTGGCGGTGTCGTGTGAAGGGAAGAAGCACTTCACCACAAGCGGTGTCGTTGTGAATTGAAGTAGCACGTCACTCCCGGTTATAGTTAAGTGAGCGACGGGTGTTAGAGTCACAGAGGGCAGGAGTCCACGGAAGTCTCGAAGCACCGCAGCTGTGATGGTGTTGTGAAGTAAGTAGCGCTCACCACCCGGCTATAGATTAAGTAGCTAAGTAAATAAATTAACACTTCGATGTAAGCGCCTATTTCACTTGTTCTGATTTATTTTGGTTTTGTTAACTTGATAGATAGTTCTGATAAAAACTAGACTGACACTAATAGAATAAGTACTTAACTTGAATTGACTGACATTGTTGCCTCATTAAAGTGAATAGGTAAGTAGTAATTGAACGATGATGACCACTGTGACCGTGATAGACTAATCCACCAATTTTCTTTGTTTTATAAAGGAAAAGAATTATTTTAACTTATAATTCGGAAGAAAGTTTATTTTAAACGATAAGAACCTACGAAGTGACAGTAATTTAAAGTCTCAAATCCTAAGCGCGAGAATGAACGTTACAAACCCAGAGTGGAGTCACACCCGCCCATTATATTCTGGTGGCGGCTGAGACTTGTGACGTCACGGCAACGCGAGCGGCAGGTACCCATTAATTATCTTCAAACTTTGAATGTGAATATCTCTGTAAACTGTAAAATTCAAAGGGTTCTTACTTATAAAAAAGGGACTGCCCCCCTAAAAGAAAGACTGTATCTCTGAATTGAACATAGGTAATTAAAATTGAGTGGACTAGTCTATTGTAGAATAGGTAATCACACCTTGTAATACCTTCTTACATGTGAAAACTTGATTACTGACATTTTTTTTGGAATATGGATAGAATCTGTAGGTTAAGTACCTACCTATATAACAATTATAATAAACTAACAATAATCATACTTATAGTTGATGTAAGTATCAATAAATTGGAATTTGAGTTCAAAAGGATTTTATGTAGGTAGGTATCTAGTGTTTTCAACGAGTTATACCATTATTCTGTTTTAATGTTCTCTTAAAATAAAACTAGTATAATTTTTAGAGATAGGTATTCGATACATTAGCACCCTTGGTATAGATTTACTGTTACCTATTTATTTTTAAATTGTAAAACGAAGGGACTCGTTCTTGAAGGATGGCCGACTGTAACGGAACATAAATAATAGTCTATAACTCTATAGCTATACGTCATAGTGAGCTGTCACTGTCAAGTTGACAGTTGACAGCTAATGTATAAACTGGCGCGTAGCTCTGGTAGATTTTTGCAAGGCAAGCTTACAGGAACGATCTCATTTATTATTGAATAAGGAAATACTATAATACTCTCTAAAAGCCAGGTAATGTGTTGGAATACTGTGAACCATAATAATGTGAAATACAATTCTTGTTATTACGTTGATTGAACTGTTGGTTTTAATTAAACATTATCCCTTTTTGAGATAAAACAAATAGCTTGGTTACAGTAGGTAGAAGGTTCCTTCCTACTGCATGGACATGGACCAATGTAGGTTCTTGTCATGTTTTTTTTTGTTTTTAAGGTTCCGTACGCAAAGGGTAAAAAGGGGATCCTATTACTAAGATTCCACTGTCCGTCTGTCTGACATCATCACCAGGCTGTCTCATGAACCGTGACAGCTAGACAGTTGAAATTTTCACAGATGATGTTTTTATATTGCCGCTATAAGAACAAATTAAGAACAAAAACTAAAAACAGAATAATATAAATATTTAAGTGGGCTCCCATACAACAAACGTACATTTTGCAGTTTTTTGGTACGGAACCCTTCGTGCTAGAGTCCGACTCGCACTTGGCCGGTTTTTCTATTCTTTGGTAGGTAAGTAACCTTTGACTCTACTGTTTTGTGTACAACAAAATACAAAACAGAAGTACATTGTACTTCTCGTGTTTTATATTTCATTGCTATCGCCTGCTCTCGTGCGTATTTACAATGAGTTTATCATCATTGCCCCACTTCGGCCAATACAAAAACTATCAAATAAGTAGTTAATTTGAATACGTTGTAACGATACGATGACCCAATAAATAAATTGAAGTTATCGTATTGTTTTTCATTCATATAATTGTGAAATTTAGGTTTTTGGTAGATTAGTTAAAAAGATAAGTCTTATAATAATGTATGTAAAAACGTGTTTTAGGGTTCCGTACTCAAAGGGTAAAAACGGGACCCTATTACTAAGACTCCTTGTCCGTCTGTCTGTCTGTCACGCTGTATCTCATGAACCCAGAACCAGTATTCTGTGCCAGAACCGTGATAGCTAGACAGTTGAAATTTTCACAGATGATGTGGGTACCTATTTCTGTTGTTACTATAACAACAAATACTAAAAACAGATCTTACAAAAAACGTGATTTATTGCCGGTTTTTGGTAGGAACTAGGAACCTTTCGTGCGCGAATCCGACTCGCACTTGGCCAGTTCTTTAAACTAGACGTATCCATCCATACATCGATGGTTAGCGAAAACTAAGCAAATTGAACTAAAGTTGTAAATAGTACTTACTTAATACCTATACCTTACCTAATATTACTCGTATGTGGATCAAAACTAAACCATCATACATAACTTAGTGTGATCCTTGAAAATCTAATCAAAATAAAAGTCGTTTAATATAAACATTCATAAAACTTACAACTTAGCACTTTAAGAACTAGTTTCGTTCGATATGTCCATCCCGTTCTCTCCTTATGATAAGACGTAGGCGCGCGCGAGAGAGAAGGAAGTTTTCACATCAATCAGCTCCAATAAAGTTCGTTGGGATTCAGATAAATGTAAATATGGTTGTCAGTGGTTTAAGCTCATAGTGTTAAGCAAATATGACTTTAAATACGGTGGAATATGGTTCATAAGGGTTTTAATATGAAACTAGTGTGGTAAAAGCATTACACTGTTGAAAGGATCATGTAGAGTCAGTCAGTGAAGCTAACAATATATTTTCCTTCAGGTTCAAAATGTACACTTATACATTTCCCAAAATGTACTCTAAGAACAGATAGGAATAACTGATTGGATACATTTAAGTAGGTACCAGGATCACATAAATATGGAAGTTTAACTTCTATTATTTAAAAAAATCTTTTTTAATATTTGATTGAATCAGGCGTCACTTGGCGGAAGTCCCAAACCATTTTGAAAAAAGAAATATATGTAGCTTACTTCCGCAAACAAAATATGCAAGATGCACCGCCCGCCCGCCCGCAAAAATATGCAGCACACCACAAAATATAAGTGCACAATACCTGCATTTAGCAAGACAGCAACACACCTTGCACCTTCACCAATTAGGCTACTCTACACGTGTTTCGCCCCAACCCGGAGCATCCTCAAGAGTTAGATCGTGCGTAAACCAACACCGAATTCTTTTTTAATATAATTATATTTTTATCCAATCAGTTATTCCTTTCTTCTATCTGAGAGTGTAAATTTTGGGAAAGATACATTTTGGGAAACATACTTTTTGGGAAGTGGACATTTTGGGAAATGTACCTTTTGGGAAGTGGACCTTTTGAACCTGAAGGTATATTTCAAAATCATTTCATCATTCATCAATCATTCATTTATCATTCATCATCAAAAATCATTCATTTATCAGAAACAAACAGAAGATAAAACAGTAATCTACCTAGTTAAGAAGTAAAAATACACAATTTTTCTGGGCTGTACAAGAAAAGCAAGCTCTTAAATCCCCCCCCCCCCTCTGATGTTAATCAAGTTCCTCCCTAAAACTGAAATCCTGAATCTGTCACTGAATCAGCAAGCAAACTCTGAAGTTCATGTAAAGCTTTGATTTGACGATTTGATGTGATATTACATTGCTACTTTTTTTGCCACAAATAAAAACTTAGCAAAGAAAACTAGCAATGTATCCCATCCATCTGTCAAATCAAAGCTTTTAGCTGAATGAGGTTTTCAAGTTTTCTTTTCACCCGACTTTCGTTAGGTAGTCGCTAGTCAGTATGAAAAGTTGTTCGTTATTAAGAGTCAAAAAAGGAAAGCCCTTAACAGCCCTCTCTCTCCCCCACCTCATGGCAAGCCCCTCCCAAAAACTGAACTCCTGGATTTGTCATTGAGTATAGCACCTATCTGTTTGTTAACTATTCTATGGTGATTCACTTTCGTTCAATGAAATGGAAACTTTCGCGCGTTTTCTTCGCCATAGACAATGGTGCATTGGTGCCGAAAAAGAGGTCAACGCACCAAGCCCGTCCGCCAAGGTTGATCTGTGACGTAATCCTAAACTTAGAACGAACTTGGCACATAAACCTCTATGATATATCGTGCCACGTTTGTGCGTTAGAAAAAAAAATAAGCAAAAAAGTTTATATAGGTATTTTGACGATATTATTTTGTTGGTGTTCGAAAAAGTTTGCCTATGCAAAAAGTTTCGCATTTTTTTCATAGGTAGGTAGGTACCTACCTGACTTCCGTGTTATGTTATGCATGAGTGAGGTGCTGAACTGAAGCCCTTTGTTTTTAGAACTGGTTAGATAAGTACTCAGAACTTAGAACACGATACCTACGAAAGATATAGGCAATAAGATCTGTTTCTCACGGAGCCGGTCTGCCGGTCAAATCAGTTTCCAGCCATGCCACAGCCTTATCTGGTTAGCCAGGAATGCGAATACGTTTTTTTTTCTAGTTAGTCGTTAGAGCTGTTTTAGAACTAGTTGGCTTAGCTTACCAACTTGTTGGGCTGTTTAAAATGTACCTTTGTAAACAAATAATAAAAATTAACTCTACATCAACAGACTCTACATAGTGTTTGTATTATTGTAAATGTATTGATATGGTTCTAGTAAAACAGAAAAGAGGATTTAAAGGCACATATTACACAGTTCTTAGGTTATTGTAACAAATGCTAGAAAAAAAGGGGGGAAAAAAACAACGAATTTCGGGACTCACTCACCCCGAACATTGGCAGTTGGTTTCACAATTTTTGCTGCTTTCTCCCCACATTTTGGCTAAATACAAACACAGTTCGTGGCACAAATCAATACAATCACAATTTCACAAGTCCATGGTTTAATTCAGTCTTTTTTAATCTCTCTCAGCTGATTTTCAGAGCGCGCGCACCGCAGTACGTCCTCGACTACGGGCCGTCGACCACTGAATGAATGAGTTTGAGTGAGTGACTGACGGGCATTTTTGGTTGGTTGGGCACTCATTCGTTCCCGTAGGCGCGAATTCTAGTCCTGCCAGTCAGTTGCCTACCCCTGTGGTCCTGTAGGGAGGTGTTTTGAAAATACTACCATTATGGTAGTTTTTGGTACAACTTTGCTGAATTGAAAATAAAAACTCTTTATAATTTTTAAAATGTTAAGTAATTTATTTATTACAGTAAAATAGTTTCATTTGTTATTTTATTTATTGTAGTATTGAATGGAAATAAATATTAAAGCATCTGTTTCTTTTTATGTGATGTGCAAGTGCTACCTTTCTTTGGAAATTGCTATTTATAGTACAGTCAGCAGCACGTCAATACAAAAATGTAAAAAAAAACAATTTATTTTGAACCTTAATTGTCTCACAATTAAGTTTTAAATAGATTGAAAAAAAGATTACCCTGTGTGGTAACCCAGCGTGACTTTGACTGTACCTAACCTTAAAATAATTAAAACGTAAATCTTTTACCTTTTCTTACATTATTTAGTAGTTTGAATTACTTAATTAAGGTTATTTAGTAAAAATTATGCTCATTTTTATAGCGTTGTTCTGGACATTAATGCATACATAGATAATACACTCACGCCTGTTTCCCATGGGGGTAGGCAGAGACTATGGACATTATTGATTTGCGTTTAAGTAGGTAGGTAGGTACTATAAATAATAGAGTCAAATAATAATAAAAACCCCGCTTTGCTTCATTTTCCGCATCCGACCACACGTAATGGAAGTAACTGTTAAATTTCAAAATTCGAGTGTCGTTGGTAAGATTTTCATGGAGTTACCTGGCCACTAAGCTGTGCCTGAGAAGTCCAACCCGTCTGACCCAACCACCTAACTAGATCGACTCAAAGTACATTTGTACAACGTAAAATCAACTGTAACACCCTGAAAGAAGAATGAAAATTCAAACAAACATAGCTAATGGAATGCCATACAAAAATCATATGGGAAGCAAATCCTGTTTTCACGCACACAATCTCAACAGCAACTTTGGAAGTGCAATCTTATGCACTAGATAATAAGATGGAAAACCGTTGAAATATTTTAAAAAAGCCGGTATTTCACACATGAGCACACTCAGGCCGATTCAAAGTTAAATCATATGGTCACTATTAAGGAAGCGTTAAAGGAAATACACATTTGTGTTCATAGTAATAAAGTGGAAATTCGTATAACTGTACTGGTTATGGTACCGCGCCTACCATATGATTGCAAAAGAATGTTTTCTAAGGATCATATGGCGGAATTCCTAAACACTAAAGCATAAGGTTACATATCAACTGTTTGCTCCGAAGACATTTGTCAATGACGAAAGTTGCAAATCATATGTTGGCTAATAGAAATTCTTTTTGGGTGCCCATGCCGATTTGGGTGTTCTCGCAGGTTTTTTTGTGGTTGTTGCAAATACGATTATTTTTTTTTTGCCTCAACATTTTGTAAAGCCAATAATTAAGTTGGGCTTTAATCTTAATTTTTGGCTATTAACGTTCTTTCTTGGTTTTAAAGTGACTAAATATTAATTTAATCTGAAATATTATGTAACTATTATATTATATTGATTGTATGATTGAGAAGCTATTCTTTAAGCATTTTCTCACATAGTAATATTACAAAATCGGAAAGTTTTGGAATTTATCTTCTTCCTAGTCATAGTCACCAAAAAATAACTATAACTATTTCACATTAACTATCTTAATAAAAACTATGAATATCTAATCCTTGAAACGGTTTTTATTACTCTCTTCTTTCAGACCGGAAGTAAGCATACCTAAATATATTTAGTTTTCTAGGCATGTCAGTTATCTGTTATCGTCTATCGATATTCAAATAAACTGTTAATCGTAACGCGTTCCCATACTTTCTAGGTTAGTATATTGAATGTAACAACTGTAATCTCAAAAGATAAGTAACGTATTTGTCAAGCCAAGCTGTTATTATAATAACTAACTATTAGCTGGATGAGCCTTCTTTGAGGTTGGAGTAATTTCTGTTTTCAAACATTTAACGCTATGCTCTTTTCTATAATGGTTATTTAACACTCAAAAATCTGCAATTTATTTCGATTTTTAATAACTTCGCATTTAAGTAGAAAATTGATTGAATATGATTAGTCTGTCGTGGAAGCTCAGCGTGGCGTTGGCTGTACCTTACTCGTAAAGATTCACCAAAATTATGTCAATAACATTAGAGCTCAGTTATTTTCTATTTTTGTTCGTTATTTCCTATTTTTTTGTACCTGAAGATGTAGGTTTGGTAAGATCAATTTAACATCATAAAAAAATCAATTAGTAATCAAAACTAGACAAGGATGTAATCGCCACACCACACCCATGTTGTGTTGAATATCTCAAGGTACGAGATGAATATACAGATTAAAAAAATAGAAGAGCAATAGATAAAAACGTGGTATTTTATTCTTTCCTTATTAGACTGATTCAATTTTTATCTGGATCATTGTTTATACATGTTGAACGTGTAAAAACCATAAACTCAAACTCTTAGCGAAAATTACCACATCTCTATCTTTAATGACCGTTACACAAATCACAAATGTTGGAAAAAATTGCTGATAAGAAATCCCAATTTTAGTACAATTTTACAGTTGCTTTTTATAAATCGACTTAAGATAATAAATATATTAGAATATAGCATTGTGATTGTGAATGCCTAAAATCTAAAAATTCAATAAATCGACTTAACTTTTGGTAGTGGTTGGAGATAATGTAAAACATCTTCGTGAACAGATTAAATAAATGAACAAAGAAAGCTTCTGACTGACATTCACAATTAATAATATAATAATAGTGTATAAATAGCATTTGGGATTGGAGTGAAAGTGGTATACTCTAGACACTTTATATAGGTAATATAAAGTGTCTAGAGTATACCACTTTCACTCCAATCCCAAATGCTATTTCTGGAGGATTTGTTTGTAGGTATCATTCATTCTGTTTCGATTGTGTTGTAAACAAACCATTTTAAAATTGAAGAAATAATTTTCTTCAAATCTTTGAATTAATCTCCTATAGCCAAGGACTTGCCGTTGAACAACTATCGCTGACATAACAGATATATTTATAGAACTATGTTGCCATGGTGTTATTAATGATTTGAGTAATGTCTCACAATCGGAGCTCCTAAGCCTCACTCCACGATATCCACATCCTTTATTATCCTGCGGGGCCCCTCGGTCGAGAAAAAAGAGCCGCTATCAAGTTTTTTTGTACCTTTGGACGTGCTTCTACTTTTTTATTTGCTACATGAGCATTCGTGGCTGGTCTTTGTAGTTTAACATCTATAGTTGTGGGCTAGCTATGGGAAGTCATTATTTTTTTGGTTTTGTATTGTGGATGTGGAATTTAGAAGGTGTCATTGTAACAATTTAGAATTATGAGATTGCTTTTTTTAGATTAAGTATAATGTTTTAATAATGTAAGTTTTAAAAAGCTCAGAATCTCATTTACGTAATAACCTACTTACTTTCGTAATTACAAAGGCACACTACCTGCTAGCATCGTCGTAAATCGTTTGGAAATAATATCGTTATGAACAAGGTCTTAACTTTCATCCAACAATTCTAAACTTAAATAAAAACAGTGATTTTTATGAAGCATTTATTTAAACAAAAATTAATAGTGGAAAAGCCACAGATTTCATTTTGCACCTTCTATTTGCGCTTTCGCGCATTTCGCGATTTTAAAGATGGTGCCAAAATAAAAGTTGTTCAATCGTCAGTTTGATGGTCCCTCCCTATCTACTATAATTATTCTGGTTTAGCTATTATTTCTGTTACACGTTGTATGTTCTGTGCTAATACTAATGAGGCTAAGTACCTACACCTTCTTACATGTGCAGAAAATGTTTGTGTGCAGGCAATCTCATGCAGGACGCAGCCAGGTCACATTCCCGACACAGGAAGTTAGAAGAATGGACGATACTTCGTCTGACTAATCTCATAAAACTGAAGAAATGGTCGTAACAATTTACATTTCTATAGAAAAAGATTATTGGAAATCCAGTAGCTTTTTTGTTTTAATTTGAAGGTTAAGACAAACACACAAAACATATTTTAATTTTACTTGTCCCAATGAAACTGCCTGATAGGACATTTAAAAAGAGTAGGGAAATAAAAAAAAAACAATTTTTTTAGTAACTAAAGATCTATGTAAGTATAATAGGTAGGTAGTATTTTGTTTTAGACTAGGCAACACCATTCATTCATTCATAATTTTCATTCAAGTTACCATAGACATACTTAGACAATTTTTCGCTCATTATATGAACGTCAACAATGAATGATGTTGTCATTTTTGTGATTTTTGTTTGTTTTGTTTTTGTTAGGTTATTTAAAATTTTGATTGTTGACATTTGTGGGTTGATTTAAAACCGTGTTACGGTACTATTTATGTATTCTGTGGTGTGGTGAGGTGAGCAATGCACTGATAAAAGGTAAGCTATAAAAATTACTTATCCATCTTCATCTTTATTGCTGCAAGAGAATAGTGTACGCCTCTGGCACAGAATACATAATAGTGCCTCTGGCTCTATCATACCTACTAATATAATCAGAAGTTTACCACTTGGGAGGTGTTTCAAGTTAAGACTATTTACGACTTCCTACTTCCTGCAAGATTTGAAGATTCATGAAACAGTACCTACCTATACCTAACCGTCTTACAAGGAAACACAAAATACCTACTGTTCATTATTTGCAAATAGAATTTTAGTTCGTTGTAAGCAATCATACAATACTGAGTACCTACCTAGGTATCTGCGCCCTGAGCTGAGCCCTATTTTTTATAGGTACTACCTACCTTAGGGTTGCCAGATGTCCGGTTTTAGACCGGACAGTACGGTTTTTTGATCGGCTGTCCGGTCTAGAGAATTTTAGAAAACCGGACAATAGAAAGTCCGTTTTTTTAAAATACACGATTATATAATTCTCACTCACGAGAGAATTCACAGAGCAAAAGCTGTGAGTTATCTGGCGGGTACCTAGGCCGCATTCCCTTTTGCGCCAACAGCGATAATACCACTGATATCGCGCTCACACTTCGTTCCGATTTGATGTGAGCGCGCCAACGATAGCAGTATTTACGTCACGGATGACGTCACTATCGCCGCCATTTTGTGATTACAGTGATATCGTTCTCGAGCGTTAGCACTGTGAGCAGTCTGTCATATTTGACGTTTTGAGTTGACGTTCATGTCCTTACACACTTCTGATTCGTTATTTACTTTGTTTTGACATTACAAAACGTCAAAACAAAGCTCGGCGCGCGATGCGTGCGATAATAGCCGTTCCGAATTGAAATCGCGTCAACAGTGCTGTCAGCGCGATAATCAAAACGGAACAGCCCACGCACGGCCCCAAGCCGCTCGCTCAGCTTTCTCGTTTGATCTGGTCAAAATTTAAAGGTTCCCCTTTGAGTTTTTGTCAAATTGTAACAACAATTTTTTGTCTAGGCGATCTGGCAGCCCTACCTACCTAGCGAGTAAAATGCATTTACGCATCCCCCCTTCTCCCCGCAGGTGAGTAGGGGGTTCGTATTCGTATGTTGTGCTCGCCAAGAGGGGACCGCAACATTCAACGTTGCGGCTCCCTCCATGACCACCTCCCGTGGTCCCAGCTAGTGGCTAACCCACCTATAACATACGCAGGTATGTTGGTACTGAGAGTTTTGATAAGTGAACGATCTCCGGCTCAACAACGAACCAAACCAAGACGGACACACTTCATCACCAGCACTCCTGTACATGAGGAAGCTCCAAGAGTTCCCATACATTATATTAATTGGCTTTCTTCCAAACCCACATAAACCCGTCATCCTCTCTTCAGTGGTGCCATGGTACAAATAAATACTGAGTGTTGCCCTCTTGTGCGCGTGAGACGGAGTATTATATCTATTCCATAGATACAAACACTACACCACCTAATAAAAACCCGCTGTCCTCTCTCTATTTTGTGGTTTTATTTTACCTTCGACTAGGTACTGACCTACCCCGAGGGAGAGCGAGACCACAGAATAACTAATAGTGGCGAGACGCCAACGTGCGCGTCTCGTTCTCCCCTAGTCGCAAGGGGAGGCGCAGTAAGGCCCCCCATAGGGTAGAGCCCTATCCCGAACCTGACTGTCCGACCCGGGCCGCTCTCCCCGGGTCAAGGGGAGCGTGCCAACGCGTACCCACAGACCCGGGAGAGGAGAGGCGCAGGTCTTCGAGAGGAGTTTAGTTGGTAGTGGTGCCTTCTCCCATTCGCCCCATCTGGCTTGCCCACACAAGTGGGTAGCCTTATGGGGGGATGGGGAAGAGGGAGGGCCCTCTGTCCGGCCCCCTTTTGATCTCGAAAGATTGAAGACCGCCCAGCCATGACGCGAAGCCTAATAGGCTTGGGGAGGGCTGGGTGTGGCGAGGGACGTGCTACGGGTATGACCGCTACAAAATAAAAAAATAATAAGAACATTAAAAACATATTTATAAACCTAACAAAATAACCAAAAAACAAAAAAACACAAAAACACATTTAATTATGACTCGCTTATTCTTCTTTCCTTTCCTCGCCCTACCCTATCATTTCCTCCTCTATCTCTGTTCTGTCCTCTTATATTCTTCCCCCCCCCCCCACACGATTTTCTATCTCCGTATGTATGGAATAGCATACGCAGATGGGGTCTGCGGATCATATAAAAACGTCTTATTATATACCAATAATTTATACTCAATTTTAACCAAATACACATCAAAACTGAAAACTTAGAAGGCAACAAAAAAAAAACATGCCGTTTGGTATGCGTAAAGATTGCATTCTCTTGTAACAAAAAAAAGGTACCTAACCTACCTATACCTACCTACTTCCATGGTCAAACAGCTTGCGTACATACTTTTCCCGATATCCCCCTTTCCCTAGTGGGGGGAGGGACAATGGGAACAGGCCAGGGTCACATCACAATGGTTGAGGATTCCGAAATTCGCGCCCGTCGAACGGTTCACTTTGCCTATAACATCAGGTGAAATGAAGGTTATGAAGGTCATCTCGTTATGTCATTAAAATGAATGTTCGGTACCTACCTACCTAAAGAAAGCTATCGTCCCCACATGTTACACACGTCATGTAGCTGATAAACTATCAGTAACAGCCAACAGATAGGCGGACTTACCCACGCTTCTTGACCGGAAGTCACCGATTCATATTTTACCGTCAATGATTCCAATTACTTTTTCTTTTCGTACCTATAATAATAACAAAAAAAAATACCATACCGATCTGTGCCAATGTGGTTTACCTAGTCAATGGCCAAAAAAATTCTTGACCGGAAGCACAGAACACTAATGTCGAAAGTCGGCGGTTCATATTACTTATATCTATTTTGTGCCAATGTTATTAAAATATCATTGTATTTAACAGTCAATCGAATTCAAGAATCAGCTGATGTTAGGTCTAATAAAAGTCGTGAACTTTGTGAAGCAAAGATTTTTCCATAATATTAGGCATAAGAACTTGTCTGTTACAATCATAATGTTATTTATTAGTTTCAAACTTAATTTAAGTTTAGCCACAGAATACATAATTATTAAGTAAAATACATTGCCAGTTTCGTGTGCGGTCACAAACATTAAGCAAGAACCTTTCTGCTAAGTCTACTAAATAATAAATCTTGATATTGACCGCAACTGTAAGTTTGTCGTCAAACAGCTGAGCCGGTGTTATGTATTCCAGAGAGGCATCCTCATCGATTTTGAGCCTTAAAACTGTACGAATAGAGATTCGATTACGCAATCATTCCATTTTTAATTGTCACCGATAAAGTTGTTTTGGTCTTGGCGGGAGAGTGGCTCTGGAACTCCTAACATTCCAGATTTAAAAAGTTAACGCTCTCTCGCAACAACGGTACCGTAACCGACAACGACGCGTTTCGCGCGCTTTTGCATCCGACAATTCAATCTTTACTATTGCATGGAGCTTTATTATTATAGCGATACAGTGCATTATTGATAAGCAAACTTTTTGTATTTTCGGCGGTCGGTACACTTGACAGATAATGTTTTTTGAATAGGCAAAGGCAAGACGAGAAGATAAGCCGGGTTTTTTCTCGGAAATTTGGTATTCGGACTCTTTATTGAACTGCTAACAGCTATCAATCTTATCAAAGTGTGATATTGCAATTTAATGGGAAACCAGTTGCAGCGACATATGTAAATACTTAGTCCATTTTGGTAAAATCGAGATCTCTTCTAGACTGAAGTTCTTCCAGACTTGTCCATCAACCATTTTTGATGTCCCGACTGCCTTCCTTATGGGTGGTAAGGAGGATGGGCCATAACCCACCACGCGGGCCCAATGCGGATTGGTGGGTGTTAACGACTGCAAATGCAGCTGGGACCAACGGCTTAACGTGCCTTCCGAAGCACGGAGGAGCTCGAGATAATAAATTTTTGGTCACCCATCCCATGACCAACCCTTGCGAACGTTGCTTAACTTCTACAATCGCTGGGCCAGGCGCTAAACCACTGCGCCACCGAGCTCCTCCAGACTTACTTAGGGGTTAATAAATAAATTAAGTAAACAGTACCTTGGATTGTCTCGAATGACTCGAAATTAAGTGGCTAAATGACCACCCACACAAACCAAGAACATTTAGTGAAGATAAACTTTAACTTTAGAGGTTCAAAAGTATAATTACTTACCTACTTAAATAAATGAGTAGGTAATCACAGGACGGAAGAATCAAAATAAGTAGACAGACGCACTTGGGCGTATAGCTATAGGTACAGATATTTTCCAGGGTGGGCCTGGTCTGCAGAGGCTCCAGTCCAGGCTCTAGTTTAGAGTTTTATTTTTTATTTTTCAGCCTTAATTTTTTGTTAGTAAACAAATTCTGGGGTGGGCACCAGACTATTCTCGGGTGGTGTGGTTGGTGGCACGGATATCAGCGAGTTCAGGATATTTTAACCCCACATCACTCAAGTCAAAGTCCAATAAGCTTTATTCAAATAAACTTAATTATTAAGTACTTTTGAATCGTCTATATTTTCCTACCACCCGTTCCAGACTTTTTCAAGCAGCAAGAGACCGCACTATTTTGTATACAATACAATTCTTCACCTCATCATCATCATATCAGCCGCACGACACCCACTGCTGGGTATAGGCCTCCCCTAAGGATCTCCACGACGATCGGTCCTGCGCTGCCCGCATCCAGCGGCTTCCCGCGACCTTCACCAGATCGTCGGTCCACCTTGTCGGGGGCCTACCCACGGAGCGCCGTCCGGTGCGTGGTCGCCATTCCAGAACCTTTCCGCCCCAACGGCCATCGGTTCTTCTCGCTATGTGTCCCGCCCATTGCCACTTCAGCTGAGCAATCCTTCGAGCGATGTCGGTTACTTTAGTTCTCTTGCGGATCTCTTCGTTTCTGATTCGATCACGCAGGGAAACGCCGAGCATGGCTCTCTCCATTGCACGCTGGGTGACCTTGAGCCTCCTTATGAGACCCATAGTTAGCGACCACGTTTCACTGCCGTAAGTCATCACTGGCAACACACACTGTTCATAGACTTTCGTCTTGAGACACTGAGGTAAGTCGGACGCGAAGATTTTTCGAAGCTTCCCGAATGCTGCCCACCCGAGTTGGATTCGACGAGAGATGGATTCTTCACCTACCTTGCAGTAATTTTCAGATTCACGTAACTCCAACTACTATTAAATTCACGAAAGCCCTTTTTTGATTCACATCAAAATTGCTGCGGCTATGCCTTTGATATAGAATTCAAGCTTTGTGCTTTTGTCTCGATAAAGCTTACGCTTATTTTACGACTTTCAAAAATAAATCCGCGAACTATGGAGAGTATACATTCTGTGACTATGGTCCGAATTCCTGCACCAACATTCCGCTGTTTAGTGCCCAAACACTTACTTTATCTTTTATACCATTTTCTCCTTTGTTGCTTTGGGTATAAAGGTTAGAATGGTGTCTAACATTAAGTTGTCGGCAACTTCCTGCTTAAGTGAGACGTGACTACGCGTTTTGAGTTCCTAATATTGTTAGGAATATTCTATAATACTAAATAATATACTAGAAAAAAAATCGACTCGCACCAGATCAATACTCAGACGGGAATCGAACCCGCGACCTTTGGATATCCGGTCCAATGCTCTGACCGCTGAGCTACCGAGTCACTAGTGACATCGCCGAATTTCTTCTAGTATATCCTACTCTTACGCTGCAAGCCAGCGTTATTTCACCAATGTGAGGAATTACCTCGACATTCAATTGAAATTATCTTTCCAGATATTTGGCAATCGATTAAGATGAAATAGCTATATAATTTTTAATTTTGAGATTTTTGCATTCACAATGCTATTTTTACATAATACTAAATAATATACTAGAAAAAAATCGACTCGCACCAGATCAATACTCAGACGGGAATCGAACCCGCGACCTTTGGATATCCGGTCCAATGCTCTGACCGCTGAGCTACCGAGTCACTAGTGACATCGCCGAATTTTTTTCTAGTATATTATTTAGTATTATGTAAAAATAGCATTGTGAATGCAAAAATCTCAAAATTAAAAAGGAATATTCTATTCTTGAACAGTTAATACTTATGGATGTTTGTTACCACTGATTTATGCTAACCTGGACGTTTGCTGCTTTTTACTACTTAGAATTAGAGTTTTTTTTTTATGCACGACGGGATACCTAGTGTTTAGCCTCGGTTGGGAAAGGAGCTAATTTTGCGCTCAGTCAGCTTCCAATAACTTAAGCTCTACCTATGTATATAAATATCTATGTATATGTCGTAGGATAATTGTACAAACAGGATTTTTACAAAAATCCTAGTATGATTGTAAAATACCGGATAATTAAAATCTAAGACAGATTTTTGCAATCGTCCGAGTAATGTTTAGGATTTTTATAAAAATCCAGCGTATCTTAGGTAAATTGCGAATTACCATATCTTTGCGCGCGCTGATTGGCTGACGTCAACGTTATGAACTGTTCTGATTGGCTAACGGTAACATATCTGCGTCCATTGTTATTATTGTCAATATTTCTCTAGTATTTTGTTCGAATTTTAAGTTATGTATTAAAAAAATATCAATTAAGTGACAATATTAATGTACGATGAGTGAAGTGAGTGAATTGAATGTTATACAAGTGCCGGGCTCGATCAGTTCAGACAAGTTATATAAGGTTAAGTATATCTGAAAAAAACCTTTTCTATACAGAGCTAAGAAAGTTCTACAGAGCGCTTGTCAATATGGTTGTGCAAAACCCGAATGGACTTTCTAACGAATTAATGTTATTAAAACTTCAATTGAAGAATTTAATTCGGCAAAATAACCCCAAAACCTATCAGTAATATGTTCTGACCAATCAGTTTGAAGATGTTATTAATCGTCTCTGAGATTATCTATCCAATCAGCATTCAAGTTTACGATTGTCCGAAACATAGGTACTTACTAGGATTTTTACAAAGAACCTAAAAATTGCTCGGACGATTGCGAAAATTTATCTTAGATTTCAATTATCCGGTTTTTTACAATCTAACTAGGATTTTTATAAAGATCCGGTTTATACGATTATCCTACGTTACGACATATAATATAAATATCTAACGGGTGTAACAAGACCTTCAACGAAGCCGAAGTCCACGTATTCCGCCTATCACCAGCATCATTTTTGTCTTTTAGACTATACCTGGGAAACCAATAGTTACGAAGTTATTGAAGGTCAAAGTCAAAAAAAAATCGGCCGCACGCAGCTGTGTAGTAGCATACACTCGCAGGCGCGGCCTGTTGTACGCGTCACATTGCGTGGTAATGCATGCAATGCTTTTTTAACACCAAAAATCAAAATGGTTTCCCAGTAATAATTTTAAACAGAAATGGTCCTGATGATGGGCAGAATACGTAGACCTCGGCTTCGTTGAAGGTCTTGTTACACCCGGTATGTATACAAGGAAAGTGGCGCTACCATTTCAATCTCATCTTTTGTTGACCAGACTACCTTTTTTTTTTTTTTTTTTTTATTAGAGTGAGGTAAATACGCTTTTTACGTATACATGCTTTTATGCATGTATACTGGGCTCGGTCAGGAACAGGAAGCCACTCCTGTTCTGTCTCTCACCGCCCCCGGGTCTCCCGTCGAGCCTGAATAGTAGGCTCGGCGGTGGATCCGGGGGGTTCTAACCTCTCCCCAGGGGGGAGAGGGAGAGAGCCTCCTCCCGATCCCCCCATAAGGTTACCCACTCAAGTGGGCTGACCAGATGGGACGATCGAGAGCAGGCACCACTACCAGTTAAACCCCTCACTTCTTGCTCTCTCTCCGTCAATCGGTCACGGGGGATATGGTGATAGTCACCCCTTTGACCAGACGGGTGGCCTAGGCATCCTGGCCCCTACGCGGCGGGAGACGACCGAGCAAGTGTGATCGTCTTCCCAGACGGCGTGCACCGTGCAATGTCAACGACAGGGCGCTCCATCGCCGGCCGGTAACACTATGGGATAAGGCGGTCATATTGACGCCTTCTCCTCCCCAGCCGTCTGCGGCGGATAAGGGCCGCATGGGCATCCTCTTCGCGCACCCTCTCCGCTGTCTCCTTTTGGAGGACCACATCCTCGCAAAAAGAGACTGCCGCTTGCCAGCATCTGTCACTGTCCAGCATCCGGCTAACGATGCCGGGAAGCGAGAGATCCGGCCCGGTAGGGAACCCGGTAACCGCCACGAGATCCCGACGCTGCACCGACCACGCAGGACACACCTCCAGTGTGTGCTGCGCGGTGTCCAGCGCCTCGTCGCACTCGTGACATTCCGGTGTTTGACCAGACTACCTAGAGAGTCCTAAGATTTGTGAAAACATATCTTCATCTGTTTGCGAAGTTAGTTATTATCGCTTTTAGAAAAACAGGTTTGTTTAGAGTGGCAACTTTTGCTCTTTCATTGTTCATTTAAAGTAACAATAACTTCAGTTTCAGCAAAAGAAATTTCGAGAGCGAAGTTTTATTCTCAGGCTTTAAGTCAAAATCCATGCTACAACGATGAAGAGATATTCCTAATGAAATAGTCAAAGAAACAGTTTTCGCAAACACAAAGTAACGACCTTTCCAGAAAGTAGCCACTTCGAAGTTAATTTTAGCACCACCGACATCCTTTGACTTAAATAGCAAATATAACACAACATTTAGTCAAATGTGCCTTATTACGAAGAGTTAAGATTCACTGTCCCATTGGTCATTTACACACTTTCTCAGGAATCAATTTCCCGCGAAACATCGGTGCAGTGCAATATTTAGAAATGGCGGAAAACGACTGAAGTTCATATTTGATTTGGGATTTACACTCCTCTTATTTACAGAGAATCTTTACACGAATAATATACTAGAAAAAATACGACTCGCACCAGATCAATACTCAGGCGGGAATCGAACCCGCGACCTTTAGATATCCGGTCCAATGCTCTGACTGCTGAGCTACCGAGCTAGGTACTACTACTTTTAGAATAAAAAAAAAGGAATCTGTACTCCAGCCCTACCCGCCTTCAATAGACGTATTTTTATTATTACGAATATTATTTCTTGCTTTTTAGAGGTAGGTTTTTTGAATTCGGTTTTTTGTTTTTTTTTTAAACAATTTTTGTCATTCATATTCGATTGACGGGTTATTTTTTATACACAACGGGATAGTGCTTGGCCTTCACCTCACCTGATATCACATCCATCTGTCAAATAAAAAGCGATTACGATAGCCATGTAAGTTAGCCGGTACGGCCCTGACGTGGAAGCGCACTACCCCCGGAATCCCTATCACTATAACTGAGGAGCTGGCTATCTTACCTTTAACTGCCGGAACACAAAACTATTGTTATTAAGTCATTTTAACTAAACTTATGCATTCAATATCGCATCTTATTGTGTCGGCATAATTTATAATACATACCCAATGAGCCATAACAGCTGGCAATCACAAAAATTACGCGACAGCGGTGGAAATTCGAACTAAAAGACAATCGTTCTATTTTTGACAGTTCGTGAAGATAGTAGCGCCACTACCGACGGCGTTTTTAATCTTGTCGCGTCGCTGTCATCCAGCGTTTCCCTCGCTTTTTCACAGGTCACTGTCGGTCAAGAAACAGGTATTTTAAATTGACAACTTTGATTCTCGATTTTAATACAAAGGGCATAGAGTTAATATTTACTAGTGGTGATATTTTTCTCACGGTCGACATTAATAAGACGACTTTTTGAGGCTCTAAAGCCGTAAGCAATAAGGTGCTTTTTGGAGTTGTTTGTTTTTTAGTCGCCGCTTGTCTGCGCGTGCGTGCGGTATGAGCTTTGTGACATTACAAACTTGGTTAATAAAGCCCCGTTGACATGATTGAAGTATACTTGGACCGTCTAGGGTTACCAGATGACAGGAATTTTCCTGACATGTCAGGAATTTAAGGCATCTGTCAGGAAAACAGGGAAAAACTGTAGTTGTCAGGGATTTTTGAAATCCCAAAAAGTGTAAGTACCTACTACTTAATGAAAACAGATAAGTACCTACCTAATTTGTAAATCATTTTGGTGAGAAAAAAATATAAAACGTCAACTACAACACAACTATTAAGAATGTAGGTAGGTACCTAGATGAAATGAAGGTGTAGGACGTAGGTACAAAGTGTCAGGAAAACTTGGACCAAGTAAATTGAACAAAGTAGATTTGATCAAAGTATGGATGGATATCTTACCTGTACGTACTTACATAATTATTATCATACTTGGATACCTGTTGACACGATCAAAGTAGGTATACCTACTTGGACCAAGTTACTCTTTGAATGGGTACGGAGATGTCAAAACTTAAAAGTGCACTTGGATTGCTCGTTTACATGATCCAAGTAGTCATCCATCCAAACAACTTGGTCCAAGCAGGCTTGGAAAGTAGAGCATGATCCATCCAAGTTTACTTTGATTAAAAATCAAAATCAATCATAATCAATCGGCTCAGCCAAACGTGAGATAATCGCGGAGAAACATACAAACTGAAAACTTACCTTCTTCTTTTGAAGTCGGTTAAAAAGACTACACAACGGTATCCCTTCCCCAACAAAAAAAAATCATCTAATTCGGTTCATAAATAACAAAGTTGTCAAGTTAGTTGATTTAATATCATAGTATTTTCAGGATTACTTGTAAACTACTGAACCGATTTGAAAAAAAAATAAATGGGACCATCTCGCAAGAAAACTCAATCGAACAAAAAAAAAATTATCGAAATCGGTCCATAAATGTCGAAGATACGCGCGAACAACGATAAAAAAAAAAAAAAAAAACATACAATCGAATTGAGAACCTCCTCCTTTTGATGAAGTCGGTTAAAAAGTGCACTTGGATTGCTCGTTTACATGATCCAAGTAGCGTCCATGTAATCATCCATCCAAACAACTTGGTCCAAGCAGGCTTGGATGAAAGTAGAGCATGGTCCAAGTTTACTTTGATCAAATTTTTGATCTAAGTGCGCTTTGATTGCTCGTTTACATGATCCAAGTAGCGTCCATGTAATCATCCATCCAAACAACTTGGTCCAAGCAGGCTTGGATGAAAGTAGAGCATGGTCCAAGTTTACTTTGATCAAATTTTTGATCTAAGTGCGCTTTGATTGCTCGTTTACATGATCCAAGTAGCGTCCATGTAATCATCCATCCAAACAACTTGGTCCAAGCAGGCTTGGATGAAAGTAGAGCATGGTCCAAGTTTACTTTGATCAAATTTTTGATCTAAGTGCGCTTTGATTGCTCGTTTACATGATCCAAGTAGCGTCCATGTAATCATCCATCCAAACAACTTGGTCCAAGCAGGCTTGGATGAAAGTAGAGCATGGTCCAAGTTTACTTTGATCAAATTTTTGATCTAAGTGCGCTTTGATTGCTCGTTTATATGATCCAAGTAGCGTCCAAGTAGTCATCAAAACTACTTGGTCCAAGTATACGTACGAGGGAGGATTGATGAGTCCATGACTTTTTAATGAAGAAATACTTTTTTCGGAATATTGTGTTTAATTTCTCTACATAATCTTATTGTAGCTCTGCGTATTCAGTCCGACGAAGTTCCTACCTCTTTAACCCATTATTTTTTTCTTTCATCGCCTGAAAACTGGTGACTGAAATGAGGGCCCATTTCAGACACCACCTTTTGGCTTGATGAATATCTTTGCCCGCCAAGACATCTATTCATGTTTGGTAGGAGAAAAAATCTCACTGGGGTCGAAATAGGAAATAGGAAGGATTCATCTTCATTCGATGTCAAAGTCAAAGTAAAATAAGCTGTCTGTGTGCTGTGATGAGTTTTAATGTCATGAGTGCCGCCGAGAGGGTCGACAGGGTCATTAAGAAAAGTTAGAAGTCGCTTCGAGCTTTTTGTTTCCAAAAGTAATAATCTTTTGCCGAATTTGAAAAAAATGTAGTGTAAAGATGCCTTAAGGAGTTTCTTTTTAAAACACAAAAATAAATTATGAAAAAAAAAGTATTTCTTCTTTTCAAAGTCATGCCTCGTACCTACTTTGATCATGTCAACGCGGCTTAATGCCCTCTGCTTAAATAAGAGAGGTTTGTTTATTTTGTAAGATTTCTAGGACATTGTCAGGAAACTCAGGAATTTACACCGGACGGAACTCCAATTAAGGATTTCGTCTTAAACTTAGTTTTAATAACTTCCTATTTTTTCTTTCATCAGCGTTACGTTGTATTGTACTTTAACCGATTCAAAAAAGGAGGTTCTCTATTTGTATAACTTGTTAGAAGGCTAAATTCATTAAATTTGTATTTAAATGAGCAAAGCCTTTAACCGCCTCTGTAATCTAGATTAGGGGTGTCAAAGATACGGCCCGCAAGCCATCTCAATACGGCCCGCGACCAGAATCTATCCAGTGAAGATTTTAGACGGCATTCGATGCCATACGTATTGTTTAAAATTGCGCGCGTTAGCACGTATTTGTGTTTTTAATTTTGAGTCTGGCCCGCTAACACACCTAAAATTTTATAAATGGCCCTTCAGTAAAATGAGTTTGACACCCCTGGTCTAGTGGTTCGTTCACCCGTATAGGTAAGACACAGGGGTCCCGGGTTCAATTTGTACTCGGTTTGGTTGGTGGTAGGGCTTATTTCAAGTCCGCCTGGCTAGCTACCACCATCTTACCTTATTCAAAAAATGTTGTGGTCCGGCAGTAAGAGGTAAGATAGCCAGTTCCTCAGTGATGAGCATTCCGGGTGTAGTGCGCTTCCACCTTCGGACCTATCGTCACTTAACATCAGGTGAGGTGAAGGCAAGCACTATCCCGTTGTGCAAAAAAAACTGAGTTGTTTTCCAGTCAGGCTATTAACAAGCAGGATAGGGGTTCTTAGTAAAAAAGGCGTGGCCAATGCTAATAGCGCGTGGTAACGGCCATTTTAATAGGGAAAATAAAAAAAATGCATCAATTAATGTATCAACCTCTAAATTAGATTTTTATGAAGAACGAATTAGGTTGATATTTGTTATACAAGATAACAAGATAGCAAAAGAAATTTTGCTGCGAGTGGTAGCGAAGCAGGTACCTAGTCTAGAATTAAATCAAGAGCGTAGTTTCAAAGTGAATGGGGTTGGTAAACTTTTCCAAAACTGTTGTGAATTATATATTTTCTGGTAGCTTTTGGCTTTGGAGTCAGGAATAACAAATTGCGCAATTATATAATGCTTCATTTTAATTTAAATAAAAATTTGAATTTTTAATTTACAGCATAGTACAATAAATCACTATTACGGCTGTATGCGTAGGTTATGCCTTTGCTCCAAAGACTTTCTATGTTGTTGCTCAAAACAAAAAAAAAAAAGGTATGATTACTCTTTGTCACTGTCTGTCAAATATGTCAATCAGTTTTTTAAATCAGTAAATGCAAAGGAACTTCGTGTTCAGCCGTATGTTTGATATTTTATCGTGATAATAATATAAAAAAAAATATTTAGTTAACATGAGCACCACCCTTGTTTTTAAGACCATGTAATACCATGTTTTATACAAATAAAGAATTTTATTATTATTATTATTATTATTAAGGTAAAATAAAAAAATAATAATATTATTTTCTTTATTCTTCAAACTTGCTATCAAAAAAAATATAAAACAATTATTTTCAAAAAAGTTTACCAACCCCATTTGAAAGGCACGAGACAAAATTTGCTCCTGTGTTAAACATATAACT